>JARGCV010000044.1:14127500-15327500 GCA_034064705.1 Bothrops alternatus
TGCAGTATCCAAACTGCCATCCTGCTAAATGACCAATTGCTTTTGCTTTGCATGTACACTGAGAGCTTCTGCACCAGAGACAAATTCCTTGTGTGTCTGATCACACTTGGCCAAATAAAGTATTCTAATTCTCCCCCATTAAGACCATAGAACAATGTCAATGTGCACAATAGTCCAGTTACTATTTAGGTAATATGAATTTCATATTAAGTCAGTGCCTTTATTAGGCCCGCTGGGGTTTTACAAAATGATGCTCATATTTCAAAATCCTCTTCACCAAACAAGATTCTTTCAAAGCAGGATAAACAAAGGGAAGAAATCCCCCTGAATTCCAAGACTAACCTGCCACAGACATGGACCCAAAGCCAACCTCATTTCCTCTGCTGCACCTTTTCCTGCCTAATGAAAAGGAAACTCAAAAACGTGCATGTTTTGTAAGCTCCACCTGGTCCCAAAAGAAGAGAGGGCATCAACGTTTATTCTCCCTGAATGAAGGTTAATTTGTTTGCCTTAAGCCAGGAGGAAAAAGAAAGAAGGTCTCAAAATATCCCAGACTCCTTTGTTTGAAGAAGAGACTTGGAGTGTTATCTCCACATTTTCCTGATCAAGGCCTTCCCTGAAACAGGAAGAAATTCCTCTGGAGTAGATATAACCCCCAACTTGAATGACTTTTAGGCATAGAAAGCATAGCAGAAGGAGAGGGGGGAGAGAGAGCAGAGAATACACATTGACTATTATCCAATTATAAATAACATTAAGAGTCTTATCAGTCTTACCAAGTTTAATTTAGATTTCTGTGGGTACAAGAAACCTGGAAATGAAAGCACATGCTACTAGCGCTAATCAAATTGCCAGTTGATTTCTCAAGCCAAACTATATGGGAAAAAGACGAAGAGAGACAGACAGAAATAAAACCTAGAAAAAGAGTCTGGATTATGAAAGATGTCCAGGCAAGTGGAACAACTTTTGTTGTTGCTATTATAAAAAAAAAATCACACAGATTCATTTCCAAAATTCACCGTAAACAGAAAAATCACCGACATGACATTACTCTCATGAAATTTTAATCTAACCTAAAGGGCTCACACCTCTGCATTAAGACATAGGCACTTGACATTCTTCAGCTAATACTGCATCATTTCCCTGTTTTTTAAAAAGCTACTTCAAATCTTTTCAGAAATCTAAGCCTGGCCAAAAAAGAAAAATGTAAACTTAATTTGCCCTCTCCAAATCTCCCTTTTAGAATTAATTTTTGGTACTTTATACCCTCTCTTTATTCCCCCAAAATTCAAGCCAAAATAACTACCCACCACCACCTATTAAAATATATCACTAAGTCCTTAGTGGAAAGTAAGGGCCCCCTTCCTATATGAGCTGTTTTATCAGCCCCATTTACCGTAGCAAACCTCTGAGTAAGCATGCGTGGATTTGCTTTGTCAGCTTCATTTACTTTAATGGGCCTTATTTTTGAGTAAGGATGCTTAGGATTCTGCTATAAAATATTTGCCTTCTTTTCCTCCTCTAGGAAACAAAAGGATAGGACACAGTCCAAGTTAAAATCCACAGTGCTTAAATCTCTCTTTGAAATTGGTGGATTCTAAGTGCTTAACTTGGCTTGGTGATGCTCCCTGTCCTTTTAAATAAAATGCAACAACCTGTCATTCCAACTCAGGAAAGATTAAGTCAATGGAAAAGAATGCAATGGAGGGATGACACCAAGGATTGCCCCACAAATGCATGGAAGGGTGGATGTTCTCTCTTTGTTTGGCTACCCATAAGATGGTTTAGCAAGAGAGGTGTTGCATAAAGAGAAATGGAAACTGGATGATTTAGAAGCGGATTTTTAAAAGTCATTTTAAAAACCACCAGGAACATTCTGAAAAAAACAAAACAAAATGGGGGATGTAGGGAGGGGGAGAAAAAAAATGTATGACACAGTTCCCTTATTTACAAGCCCCACCTTGCGTGGGGGGACGAACTCATGAGCCCAGGTCCACCAAGCTGGAAGTGAGAGGGCCTAGGAGGGATTCCTGCAGCTGGTGCTGGTGAGGTTGGAGGCTGTGGGCTGGCTGTGAGGCAGTTAAGCCGGTCAAGGAATAGCTGGAGTTCCTGGCATGGCTCAGGTTACCCTGGAGCAGGAGAATGGAGTTCTGATCCGGACTTTGGGGGGGCGAAAACTCCTCTTCGGAACTGGAGATGAGTGGCTTGGCCCCATCCAGAGGAGACAGCTGGTTCTGTTTGTTGGTAGATGAATTGTTGTTTTCAGTGTTTTCTCTGGGAAGGGAAGTGAGAAAGGAGAAATTAGTTATAGGCCAAACTGGTTACATAATGGAGTGAAGGGGGAGGGGTGGAATAGTAATTCTAGAAAAGCCTTTCCCAATCTCAAACTCTCCAGAAAGATGGGTGCTACACACACATCCCAGAATTCCTGACAGATTCCCAACACATCTGGAGGGTTGGTTAGGGAAGGCTGGCCTAAATGCAAAATCCACTAATGTGAATGTAATTATCAGATCCCTGCAAAATTTCAGTCCTCGGGAAATAAACTTGGATGGAACTTTACCTTTTTAAAAACTCTCCTTCCTCAAAAATATATTTTATACATAGAAATCCCACCAACTTTAGATAACATTAGGCATCACAGTACATTTTTATTTCCTCCAAGACACTTCTCTTTCCCCCCCCTCTCCCCCACCCTGGTTTACTACTACTACTACTACTACTACTACTACTACTACTACTACTACTACTACTACTACTACTAATAATAATAATAATAATAATAATAATAATAATAATAATAATAATAATAATAATGTTGGAAGGGATCTTGGAGATCATCTAGTCCAACCCCCTGCTCAGACAGGAAACCCTATACCATTTCAGATAAATATACCATTTTCGGACAAATGACTTGCAAAGAAAGATTACATAGAATTCTTGCTGTACATATAACAGAATAACAGAGTTGGAAGGGACCTTGGAGGTCTTCTAGTCCAACCCCTTGCTCAAGCAGAAAAGCTTTCAGAGAAATGGTTGGAGCACCCCCAACTTCTGGAGGCAAGTCGTTCCACTGATTGTTCTGACTGTCAGGAATTGAGCAGTTTCTTCTGTGATTCACTCCAAATAAAGTTATAATTGTGTTCCGTGAGATTTGCTGCCAGATAAGAACACTGCATGGGTGTGTTTAGAAAGTTCATGGGAGCCTGCTGTAAACTTTTTGAAAATGTCCCTAAAATCCCAGGTTTCTCTTTAATTCTTCTATTGGTAAACGAATCTACTTGAAATTGGAGACCCGTAATAATATATCATTTAATTAATGCAATTAATATTAATTAGTGTTTAATTAGTATGATTACATCAATTATTTCATTATCTTAGGGTGGGGAAGAGGAAATGGCTTCAATCTGCAAGATGAAAATATAAAACTTGAACAACCAGGCCAAACTTGCTAAAGCCTGGAGCCACTGGCTGAAACCCTAAAAGCAGCTGTCTTGGAGGGGAGCCCTATTGAGGGAACAGGAATTGCTTCAAAATTATTTGAATTAAAAACAGGATAGCCGAAGAAAAAGAAAAAAAAAGGGAGGCAAAGAAAATGTTTTTGAAATACGGAAATTTATGAAACCAATCTAGGAAATAACCACCTTTCAAAAACACAAAACTGAAAATCCACCTAAGCTTTTCAGCCTCAGGTCCTTCCAGGGCGTTGTGCCTAGAAAGAAGTCCTGCTAATATCTGATTTCCAGATAATTGATTACAGAGTTAAAATCACTATGAGACATAACTTCCAAATTCTTCCATTAAGAAGACTTTTATGATGGTGGAACTACGTATTGCCTTCTGTTATGTAATAATATTAAACAACTTACAAAAATATCATTTTTTTAAAAAAGTGCCATTAACTTTTTTTTTAAAATAACCGAATGCTAGGAAAGAACGTTTAGAGTCATGCCTGCCATTATATTTTGAGCCTCTTAAAGTTTTCATGAGAAAAAAAAATCCCTCTTCAAACTTAAGAAGTTATGCTTCCAAGGAAAGCATCTCAGAAGGGCAACAGGGAACTTTTCTTCCTCCCAAAGTCTCAGTCAGGGTTGGAAAACTCTCCCGCTTTTTTTTTTTTTCTTTTGCAAGCCTCACTGCCTGAACTAACTGGATTCGGGCATCTGAACGAGCTTAGATCTGAGATCTAATTATGCCTTCCGGTGCCACAACAACTCCTCATTTTAACACACATCTTGGCTGGAGAAGGAAGGATTTGGGAAGCTGTTCTAGGCGCCCTCTAAACTTCTGGGGGTGGGGTGTCGTGGGTCTGGAAAACTTGGTCTTTCAACTTTAGGAAAGTTAATTGCTGGGGGGAGGGAGGGAAGTCGCCCTTTATTATCCAGGTCACAAAAGACATTCTGGGTTTATACCATATATAGCTCAAGAGCGTTTAGCTGGAAGGGAGTCCCGTTGCTTTCTTCAGGTGACTCCCAAACCCCACGGGGAGAGACCCCCCCCTAACTTCCCGGCAGATGTGTACTACGGTATCTCCACGACTTTTGAACCCAGGTGAAGACGCAGATCTGCCGCGGGAGCGTATTTGGAAACATGGGCCGAGCCGCCCAGCTGCGGGGAGCCGGTGATCACAGGAGCTTCTTGGGCGATGAGGGGGGAAAGCTGGCCGGTTGCTCCTTTTGAAACCGGTAACCTCGTGGTCTTCCCTTCCCAGCTTGGGCCCTTGAAGACCGGTTGCCAAACTCTGTACCTGGGGGGGAGCTGCGCGTCCGATGCAACCGGGCTCCCCAAAGACTCGAGCTATTGAAAAGGCAGTGAACGAATCGCAGAGACGTCCCCAGAAGCTCTGCATTCTTCTCCCTTTGGGGGCACAGTCCGCCCGGCGTATCTTCCCCGTCGGCCAATGCCATCCTTGCAGGTGTGAGTTATTTTAAGAAAGAAGCGCAGAAGTTGAAGGCTAGGCTAGGCTAGGCTAGGCTTGGCTCGGCTTCCCAAGGCAATACAATCTGCACCCTTGGATGGAGGCCGGACGGCCGAAGGTCCCGCTCCGCCCGCCTCCATTCATCCCTAGGCTGCGCTGCCATGTTTTGAGCCGCAACGATTCCAATCTATCCCCAAGACGGATCCGAACCTTGCAAAGTGGGGCTTGGAGAGAGCGTTGGCTCTCCAAGCGCGACAGCCTTAAGGCGCTTTGAGTGGGGAGGCTGGATCGTGCCCAGGGGCTCCAGCCGGAACTCAGAAGCTGCTCGCAGAAAAAGAAGAGCAAACAAAACAAACTTTCCCGGGGTCTTCTGCAGAGAAATTGACTTTTTTTTCTCCCTTCAGTTCTTCACCAATGTGGTTGATTGTTTAGATGGCTGCACTATCCGCAGCCCGAATGAGGCTGGCATTAGCAATGAGTTGCTTCGCCTTTAGATGTTCAATTGGCCAGAGCACAGCAAAGCTGCAGTCTCTATAGAGCTGAGAGCCCGGGAGAAATGCAACCAATTTTAATCATATGGGATTTTTTTTTTAAAAAAAGGTAAACCAATGTTAAGGCCAAAGTTATCTCAAAAAACGCCTTTATCCAGTTTCTAAGAGTGGGGGCGGGTTCCGAAAAGCTAACACTGACATGGCAGTTTATCTAGATTTAAAATAGACTTGGAACTTGACAGCACCTCTGAAGATGCTGTCAGATGATGGAATCTCTAGTTTCTAACGATTCCATTTCCTACCTCTCCCCTTCATATGAGCAGAGCAACGTGTGGGATGAGTGTGTGCACCAAAAGCGGTGCGGAAACACCTTTCTCCAACGAGTAAAATGTACGTTCTTAGTGAAAAGTAGCCCATCTTTGCAAACGTTGGAAAGCTGGAGCACTAGACTCGCTGTATTTACCCCGAAATTAAGGCCGACTCCGGTTGAGTCTGCTACCCCTGAAACAGCTACAATTTACGTGTAAAAATGTTTTTGGGCATAGCCCGATCATGCCCTGCGGAAATTTTTCACTGAAGGATCTCGGGCCCAATACGCGACATTGTGTGTTTTTTGCTCAAGAGCCTCGCCTCTACTTGCTCTACGTGCCCAAGACTTTCCAACTGTATCCGAACTATATCGTCGACGGTCTGGATTCCTTCTACAGACGAGTAGTATGCGCCGTCGAAAGGAAGAGGGTTCTCCAACGATTCCGAAACAAGGCGTGTAGCGTCACCTCTGAAGCCAACCGCGCAGCTCCGCGTCCCCTCGGGAAATCGCCTTGTGGAGTCCGCGTCGCCCTTGTAGAGAAAGGCAGGGGCGAGGGGGCTACTTTCCAGAGGCCATCCGCAAGGAGAAGGACGCGAGACCGTTTCCCCCAAGTGATCCAGTCCGCAGAGATTCGGAGATAAAAGGATCGAAAGAGCCACGGCTGGCGAGGCAACCCGAGGTCCATTCCTGTCTTCCGGGCTGTAGTCCGCCACCGTTACCGCTGCCACCGTGACCGCTGATTCTGGTGGTCTAGCGCCAGATTCCCTGGTTCTCGGTTTTCGTTTCCAGGCTGCACTTGGCAATTTTAGCAACGGAAACCTCCAACGGAAGGAGTTGAACAGTCCTGCATCTTGGGGGCAGAGCCCAACTCTAGCCCCCTGAGCCTCCCTGCCCCCGCCCTTGTAATTGTCCCTGCAGCAATTGGCGCTGTGGCCTTCTTCGACCTGGCCTTGGTCAGATGTGCAGGGACTACAATCTCCAAAATTCCCAGGTAGGGCTTCCTGGGAACTCAGGGAGCAGAAGCCCCAACACATCTGGAGGACATCAAGTTGATAAAGGTTATTGGGGGGGTATCCCTCTACTACCCACCCCCCCACCTACCCACCCACCCCACCTCTCCATACACACACATACACACACTTGTTCCTCCCTCCCTGGGCCTGTCATATTGAACAAAACTGAGGGCCTGGCCTCAGAGGGGAAAGATTTGGAAACAGAAGTCCCTGGATTTCGCCTTGAGATATTGGAACAAATCTTGGGTGGGGAAGGTCTGGGACCCATCAGTGCGACTGACACCCTAATCCTAAACACATGTAAACCATCTTAAAGTTAAGCACTTCCATTTAACTGGGGGGTGGCTCTGGCTGGGTCTGACGGAAGAGAGGAAGAGAGTCGGCTTCCCCGCTTACTCTTCCCAACTGGCTTCTTTTGCTGGGCACCCTGAATGGTGACCCTCTCTTGCCTCCCAGGTGACAGGCGTCTGAGGAGCCTCTGGCCCTGAAGGAGGTCAGCCGAATTCCTTCGACTTCCAGGAGTGACGCAAAAGCAGGCTTAGGAGTGCAGGCTGGAAGTATCCCCAGAAAAGCCTCTGGGCCTTTTCTGGAGATGACCTCCCCAATCTAACCTTTAGCTGCCTTAAAAAGCCAGAAACACAAAGCAGCCCCTTCAAATCTTATGGCCTTCCTCTGAGGAAACCTTCCTGGGAAGGCTGCAGTGCAGAGTAGGAAGTGAATATTTTAAAATCACAAAATCTAAATTGGGTGTGCAATTGAGATAGCTCCATCTTTTCTTTTTGCTTGATGATGACGATACCAACCATCACCACTACTACCATCGCTATCAGGGAAATGTTAGCTTGCAAGCTCACTTTCTGGTTTTTACATTTGGCTTTCAAATCATGCTGTACTGGAGCATAATAAGCCAGGCTGGAGACTGTGCTTCTAGTAGAAACACCCAGGGCTATTTGAGGGTGTTATTTCTAGCTGCCAAGGGAAGATTGACACTCAAGACCAGAAGGCAAGCAGGCAGTATCTCTCCCCCTCCCCTCTCCCGCAGAATATGTGGAGTTGGGAAGCAATGGGCAGCATCCAAGGGCAGGTGGCAAGAACCCAAAAATTAGGAAAGAGAATGGGAAAGAATCACTAGTGATTCCTAGTGGGGGTTGCGGGATGTGAAGACTCTGGGGGCTACAAAGACATGAAGTGGTGGACTTTGAGGGGACTGCTTTGCTTGGCTGGATCCTCCCAGAAGCAGCCTAACAACACACTTCTGTTTGCACTGTATGTTGGAATAATATCTGGGGGAGGGGAGAAGCACTAAGGAACATTAAGAAAAGGTTAGGGTTAGGGTTAGAGTTCTATCATGAGACGGTGTAAAGAAAATGTGTGTGGGGGGTGTCTCATTCCTCCTCCTCATTCCCCCCCCCGCATGGAAAACTGAGAGCTCATTCCTGAATCCATCAATTCCAGCGCATTTCAAAAGGCATTGTAACACTTCGCTTTAGGATCCCCTTGCAAGGCAGAGATGGTTGCGGTGGAGAGACAACGCAAATACAATTAACTGACACCTCTCTAGTGCACAAAGGCTGGACGCGTTCTGTTCAGCATGGATGTCCCCTACTTATTGGATTATGATTCTCATCATTCCCAGGGTTTTGGAAGCTACAATTCCACACATCTGGAGAGCACCAGATGGAGCTCTAGCGGTTCCATCCGATTAAAGCTCAGGGCCCGCTGGTTTTTAAGGCACGAGGGTTAACTACGCAACTAATCTGCCTCCTTACAGGCACAGTTATTAAACTAAAGTGCTGTTGGGTTTATGGGACACTTGCGCCTAAGTAAATAACGTGCAGGATCGTGGCCTAATCCCTTGGAAGTTAGTGGTGCAAGGAGGGGCGGTGAAATCGTTGCTTAGCAAACCAGCCAAGGGAAAGAACACAGAAACTTTAGCGAAGGCTCGCCCTTCCAACTGGCGTGGCCCAACGCGCTGACCAGGGTTAACCGGAGCAGGCCCTGCTCAATTCGCCCAGTTGCTTAGTTTTACGCAACGCGCGGGGCCCCCCAGATGAGCGCAAGGGTTGGAGTCATACAACCCAAAGCCTCAAGCGAGCCAAATATGCTACAGCCCTACGGCTGTGAGACGCCACGCCAGTCCAGATAGTCAGCACCTCCCATTATTTTGTGCCCGTTCCGCGTTCAGGGGACAGGGTAATTCTTGCCCCATATCTACCTCGGCCGAGGAGCGTAAGCTTTCTCGCGGGAAGGAAGTCCCCAGGGGAGATCGGCGGAACCTGCCCCAAAGCCCCTTTCCCCGGGAGCGCTGCTGCTCTGGGGGCCGCCGAGATCTGTGTCCCCAGAAGAGTCCGAAGCACAAGCAGAACCCACCTCTCTTTCGCCTCTGCCGCTCGGTCGCGCTGCCTCCGGTTTTTAAACCAGTTGCTAACCTGGGTGGTGGTGAGGCCCGTGGCTTCGGCCAACTCCCTCTTCTCCCGGGGCGACGGGTAAGGGTTGTGCGCGTACCACTCCCGCAGGACGCCCCGGGACTTCTCCTTGAAGCAGTAGCTGGTCTCCTCACCGTCCCAGATGGTCCTGGGCAGGGGAAATTTCCGCCGCACGCGGTATTTCCCCACGGCACCCAGCGGCCGACCCCGCAGCTTCTCGGCCTCCACGTAGTGCGCCTTGAGCCAGAGCTGCTGGAGTTTGGGGTGGTTGTGCGGAGAGAACTGGTGGCTCTCCAGGATCTTGTAGAGCTCGCGGAAGTTCCCCCGGTGAAAGGCCACCACCGCCTTGGCTTTGAGGACGCTCTCGTTCTTGTGCAAGTGGTCGCAGGCGGGCAGCGACCAGAGGAACCTGCCCAGCCGCTCCAGGTTGCCGCCCTGCTGCAAGACCTCGCAGACGCACGCCACTTGCTCCTGCGTGAAGCCGAAGGAGGGCAGCATCGACATGGCTCCGGGTCCGAGCTGCTGCTGCTGCTGCTGCTGCGCCGCCGCCGCCGCCACCCCTCAGCCCAACTGCCGCGGGCTTAGCTGGCCGAAGGAAGCCGGGAGGGGGGGCGGGGAGGAGGAGGGTTTTCCCGAAGAAGAGCCGGAGGAAAGTGGCGGCGCCGTCCCCGGCTACTTCCCCGGGCCGGCAGAAGCGGGAGCCGCGTCCGAGCGCCCCGAAGGAACGGGCGGGGATCCCCCAACCAGGCAGCCGGGACCCAGGAGAGGGAGCCTTGCCCCGCGCAGAAGAGGGCGGCGGCGGCGGCGGCGGCGAGGAAATGGATGCTCTCGGCGAGTTCCTGCTGCCGGGGAAAGTTTTGCTGGGGTCCTCCCGCAGCCAGGCTTAAAGCCGCCTCGGTGTCCGGGCTCTTCTGATTGGACGCTTCCAGCGCCTATCGGAGCGCGCGCCCAGTCCAAGCGGCAGCAGCGGGAGCCAGCGAGCGAGCGGGCGGGCGAGCGGGCGCGGAGGCGGCCGCCCCGAGGCAGTCTCGGCTCAGCCTGGCGCTGAAGGGACTTTGCGGCGGAGCCGGGCTCGCTCGGCGCTCTGGTTGGAGCCGAGCGACTGACTGCCGGGGAAAAGGGAAGCGAGCAGCTCGAGGTTTCTCTTTCTCTCTCTCTCTCTCTCTCTCTCTCTCTCTCTCTCTCTCTCTCTCTCTCTCTCTCTCTCTCTCCTCTCTCCTCTCTCTCTCCCTCCATCTGCCCCCAGAAGGGAGACACGTCAGGACCTTGCAAGATGAGCCGGTTCTCAAGTGTCAGCTAAGGGGAACGAAATTCTGTGCAAATCAATTATTGCAGACTTTAAAAGAAGAAGAAGCCAACACCCACCGCCAGCCAGCCAGCCAGCCAGCTCACCAACCCCCTCTCTTCCCCCTCCTTTTCTCGGCCCATCACTTCGCTGGCTACCCATCCATCTAACCCTCCAGCCAACCAACTGGCCTCCTTCTCCTTTTCAAGATTCACTCGTTCCCGGTGAGCTCATATTTAATTACCTTAATGTTGTGAATGAATAAATGATGCCCCGGATGAATAGCTTATGGTATGCGCTAAATAATTAAAAGAGCCCCATAACTTTGCCTTCAGAGGATTGGAGGTGGAGATTTTCCTAATCGTAAAATTAATAATCATCAGAATAAGAAGGACTGATGGATTGAAACCTTTGATTCCAACCTTAAAAGGTAAGTCCTGTGGCTAGCACCAAGCCAAGGGGAGTGGAGCATTGCTCCCAGAGTTCTTGGGATGCAAACAAGGAATCAAGGTGCTGGTTGCTCTGGCAATACCATCTGGAAACACAAGCAGAACTAATGTCCTTGAGGTGTTCTCCAGCAGGGACTGTTTGGATTTAGTTGACTTTTCTTCCCATAATTCCCAGCTGGTAGGTATCTGGAGAATGGAAGGTTGCTCAGGCCATGGTGCTACCCGCCTTCTCATAGCCAGACCCCGATTTGTTCCCTGGGCCTGGGAAAGAAGCCTTATCATCAGATGCTTTGGGGGGAATGCTCCCTCAATAAAGTTGTGGCTTTCCCAGGTTTATCTGGCAAAGTGAATCCATAGAAGTTGGAGGATTGGCCTCCTCTGAATAATATACACACTTTGGACTTCCACGTCAAAGCAGTGTTAATGGGCAGAGCAAGAAGGAGAATTTTAAAAAGAATCCAGACCCAGATCTAATTCTTAAATTCATGAAGCTTGGGAGTCAGTCACCAACTGGCTCCACTACCACATTTGGTTTTGACTTACCCTGTTGTGTGAAAGCAGACTTGGGTTTATTAACTATGGCTAGATGATGTAGTTGTGATATGCTCAAGCAGGAATGATTAGCCAGACATTGTTTGTGATATCAGCTTCACTAGGTAAATCAGACCAGGAAAGCTAAAATTATTTTATTGAGATTGGCTGTAATACCGGTAACAGAATCTGGTTGTATTGTATCTGTCTCCTGCTCCTTCTTATAATTCAGCGAATCAGAAGCTGCTTCCAAACATTATCTTATTGTTCTGGACTTCAAAAATGTTTCAGCCTCTTTTGCCCCTAGGTGATGGTTCTTGCATATTTCCATTAAGGTCATTTTCCCTCACTCTCTACACAGGCAGATGAAGAGGATGAAATTAGGAATCAAGATTATGCACACTCCTAGTGAAAAGGTGACAGAAAAAAAGAAAGTTTTGAGTGTAGCTCAACTCTATCACACATCTGTGATTGTTTTTTAACACCCCATATAGGGAAATATTTTTCCACTGGCCCAATGGCTTTTTTCCTCCAAGATTTTCTTTTTTACTTCACAGTCAAGCCAGGTTTACCCAATAGCCTGCCATCCAATTGCTGTGCTTGTGTGTTCTTGGATTCAAGAAAAATCTGCTAGTGATGCTACCTATCTGGGTAAACTAACACATAACATGTAAAAGCAATATAAAAAGCCTGTGGTGTAATTCTATATTCACTGGAACCAACTCTTATTGAACTCAATAGACTTTTCTTCTGAGCAGACATTCTGAACTTTAATGAAGCTTCTGCTTCTACTCTGAGTGGCAATAAGGGGATTAAGCAATTCTGAATTATAATTCTTTCTTTTCCCTGCATTTCCACTTAGTACTGTGGTTCTCCTAGCTCTTCTTTTAGATGACTGGTTTAAGAAGCAATTATAGGCTGGAGGAAGATAACTTGCCTGGGAGAGTAACAATTAAAGCCCATCCAAATAAAGTTAATCTGTGTCAGGAGAACCTGCGATAAGAACAATGGGGGTGAGATAAGTGAAAAAGTGCCAGCAAACCAATGGCTTTCTAGTTCTTAGAAAGAATTGTTTAAATTCACTGCAGAATGTAAAGTAAAGCTGATGGCCAGAGGGAATCAGTTGCAGCAAAGTCAAACAAATGTGGTACTTAGTTTTGAAATTGGCACCTTAAGGAGATGGGGGGGGGTTGTGGATCCTTTGTAGTGGGACCCAAGCAAGCATATCCGGAAAATAGAACCACTAATGTGTTTCAGACTCCCCCCCCCCAGATTCATGTCTTTTTAGCTAGAAATTTCCCAGGGGCATTTATTTCCAGCTACAATGTTTGAGCATTTTTATATTTTGTATATGACATCCTTCAGTTCTCCCCTGTTCTATGAATGTGGGTAAATGTGCTCTGTCCAACCATTTTCCTTCACAGTGGCAGAAATGTTTGGGGTTGCAGTCTTTGGCTTCAGTCCCAGAGCTACAGCTTACTTGTTTGGGAAACTGGATTAGAGGTTTAGATTTATTCTTAATTTATGGATCTGGCTGGTGTGCATCTCCCATGTTACCATGAAAGGCCATGAGTACCTTTTGGCTTCTCCTGTAGAAAATATAGGAGAGGATTGAATCAGTATGTCACATTTGCTCAGGATTAATTTTGCTATTGTTTTCTCATTGCTGCACACAAAATCATAAACCAAGCACACTTAGCTGCATTTTTTAATCTTGAGTTAAAGGTGTTCAGCTAGTTTGTGGTTGGGGTGGGGTGGGGACAAACCAACTGGCAAAGAAGAGCTGGGAGTGATGACTGCTTAGGCCCTACTTTGCTCAGAAATATTTGGAAAGCCTCCATGCATATTATCTTCTTTCCTAAAAGACTCTGGATTCTCCTCCTACAGCTTTGCTCAAGAAAAAAGAACAATACAACGTCATAGGTTTACTTTGGAGCCAGCCCCACTATTTTAAAGAAAGCTGAATAGTTAAAACATTCTCTTGAAGTCCAGCTCCTGGGAACTTCATTGAGGGATCTATGTGGTTTGCTTGGCAACAGTATCAAAATGGGTTAACTGTTGTCCTTTTTTCTGGGATCTTTCCTTTTTCCTTCCTTCCTGCCTCCCCACCCCACCCCCAGTCTAACCTACTTGAGATTTCTAACTGGTGTCCCATTCATTTAGTATTTGGAGATCAGCCAGACTTGGCTAAGCATAAGAATGCAGCTTGTTAATTCAATCATATGTGGAAGAAAACTTTCTTGGACGAAGTGGGGCTGCCTTCTAAGTAAATGGTTGTAAGCCTCCCTTGTGACTTTTTGTGAGATGGGCAGCCATATAAATATGGTTGATTAATTATGTTGTAAAAATAAAGTTTCAACCCTGTTTGGGCCACTTGCCTTAATAACCCCTCTCCCCATTCACCACACACATACACAAACTGCATAAAGCCAGAACAAAATGTTTATTGGCTTTTTGTGTCCCCATTTAATTTTTATAGTTCTAAATTAGTCTTCCCCAAACTGCCCATGGGACTCAGAACCCGGCATACTTGGAAGAGATCTAATAAGGGAAGCCTATGCAGTAATACAGATGTGGTACTGTATACTGTTCCAATTTAGTAGTGCACTGAAGTTGGAGACCACATTCCCATTACACAAGTCTGTGAATCAGCTTGCTTTAACAACCAGGCACCATAAAGAGGACGGTGTTTTTCTTCACAGCAGCCTAGTGGGAGCCAGTTTGGTGTAATGATGAGACCCCAAGCAGCTACAGAAGGTCACTGGGTGACTTTGAGCCAGACTTCTCTCTCTCAGCATAAGGATGAGTTATTGTGGGGATAAAAGGAAGGGAGAATTTCATGTAATCTAAAGCACCTTGAGATCCAGAGGAATAATAATAGATTTTCCTTCCCCCCGCCAATCTTTCAAAAGTATGTCATGGTGCCTGGCATCACTGGGCACACAGTACCCAAAAGGGACCCTTCGGGGAACCTATTGCCATGAAAATAAGAATAACCATAAGAAATAAAAATAAGAAGAAATCAATGGTTGTACCAATAATAATAATAGGAGTCTTTGAACCAATACCCATGGAAATTTTGAACCGATTAGACCGGAATATCCTGACTTTGTAAAAAAAAACAAAAACACCACCACCCTACTCGAAACTGCCTCTATACTCAGACGTTCTTACAGGTCCTTGGTTAGGATTTGAACTGTTAAGTTTTTTTTTTAACCAGTCCCAGACTGTGAATCGAATTGAAGGTTAACCATAATAATTTTTCAGAAGCAAATATTGGGGCTCCCTCTGCCAGGCTGTTCAGACAACCTGCCTGAACCCCCCCAGAGTGGGGGGGACACAAGTTTCTCAGCTAACAAAGCTTGGCTGGTTGGAAGGACGGTGGGCGTCGGGTCCAGCTCGTCTGTCGGGAGGGTGGCCTAACCAATCGGGACTGGAAGAATTCCTCTCTCGGCCGGCCCCTGACCGGGTGTCTGGTAATTTTCCCCAGCTCGTTTTATTTTGGTCCCGATGATGTTTGAGGGACGCTGTCCCAGCCGTGTGCCAGAAAAGAATGTCTCCGCTTGGACGGGATGCTTATTGACAAGGCAGCTGCGAGGGGACCGGAACGGGAGTCTTTAAAGTCCTTCCCCCCCCCCAACACTTGCACCAGGAGCCCCCCACCCCACCCCTAAATCTTCGAACAATCGCGCAGCACTTTTTCCCCTCCCAGCCGCGGGAGAAAAAGCTCCGGCGCCCAACGCGCCCAGCTTCCCCCTGAAACAGGGACCGCTGCCGCCGCCGCCCCCTTTGCTGAAGGGAGCTTCGCGGCTTTCTGTTCAGGACTCGAGGGGAGGCAGGTCGGACGCGGTATACCTGCCGGACTGGCGGGCCAGCGGAAAGGCAGAGCGAGGCGACATTGGTGGCAAACGCTCTCCCGCCTGACCGCCCTTCGGCCTCCCTCCCGTCCGCTTCCCGAGAGGCTTCTGGGCGCGCTGCGCCGGGTCGGTCTCTTTCCCAAAGACGCGCTCCAAGGGCTGCCTAGCCTGGACCTCACAATCGCGCGGCCCCGACCGGGAGCTCCGCCACAGCTTCCCCGAGAATTCGGGTCGCCCGCTGGCCCCGCCGTCCAAGCGCCCCTCTCGGAAACGGAGGAAGGTCTCGGTGGATGCCAGTCGCGCTTTGAGGGCAGAACGCTCTCGTTGCGAATGTCGAACGCCGTTTCTCAGAGCAAGCGGCGCGAAGGCAGTCGGTCCGCAGCGACGGGTTCCGTTTGGGCTTTGGGCTTCTTTTCTTCTTTCGGGAAAGGCGGCTCCGACGGGTTCCCTGTGAAGCGCAAGGGAAGGGGTGGGGTGGGGGATATAGGCAAAGGTTTGGCTCCGTTCGCAACACCACCAGGGGTCTCTACCTCGCTTGAATTAAAACCAATATTTTGTCTTCTTCCCATCCGTGGGCGTCGGGGCTGTATTTATAAGCTTCCAAGGAGATTGGATCGCCGTTGTCTGCCTAATACCCTGCAAATCGATTGGTGTGGGGGGGGATGTGCATACACACACACACACACACACACACACACACACACAATCTATCTATACATGCACAGACCATCATCTTGCTGGGGATGATGGGTTTTATAGTCAAACCGAGGTGGGTCGCACAAGGTTGGGAGAGAATTTAAAGTCTTCCTTCCTTCCTGAAATAATTTTTAAAAAATCAGTCACAAATCTTACCTTATTTTATGGTTCAGCAGAGGAGCAAGAGAGGGATCAGGCTTCTTACTCTTCTTGCAGCTGGCAGTTAATCTCGCTCATCCAGAAGTTCTTCCAATTTAATTTCGATCTCTTTTCAGGGATAACCATGCCTCGGACTGAGCACTTCCAAACCAATTCTGGCCATATTTCTTTTAAAAGGTGAGATCCAGCATTGCACTTAGACTTAATTTAGTTCTTTGGGCTTAGTCTGAATTCAGCCACTGTTGCTTGTAAACCACGGTTTATTGTTGGGTTGCACAACTGGAGTCCCAATTTCCCATTTGTGGGCATGGCCTATAGAAACTTTCCAAAAATGGCACTTTGTTGTAAATTTTAATGTAAGAAAAAAAGGAGGAAATGATAAATGTATCCGAAGTATTCATATTCACTGCATTTAATCAGTCTAATGCAAAATTAATTCAATTATATCAAATGCATTTTATTTTTTTCCTAGCTCGTTTTGAAATGTGGCAGGCACTCCAGATGGACCTGCAAAAGCAATCTCTCTTATACTTGTGCGTTGAGGTATGACGTTAATAAATTGTGGTTTAGTTCAGCAAGACCTGAATTTGAAAACCTGTAAGCTCAGTCCTGAGTTTTGCGCAGGAGTAGCCCACCACATGCCAAATAGTCTGGACTACAACCCCCACAATCCCCAGCCAGGCTGACTCGCAGTAAGGAGAGGTATGATCTAAAGCAGGGATCCTTAACCTTGTCAACTTTAAGACTTGTGGACTTGTGGCTCAGGAATTCTGGGAGTTGAAGTCCACGAGTCATAAAAGAGCCAAGATTGCCTATCTCTGCTCTAGAGGGCTTTTCAACCAGTGGTACGGGTACCACCTGTGGTACATTGGCACCTGGCAGGTGGTACGTGACCATCCTAGAAAAGTGGTAGCAGGGGAGGGGAATGAGCTGAACTGGTGGCAGCACCGCACAAGCCTGAGCCTGAGCGAGAGATGGCTGGAGCTGCAGGGCTGTCAGGGCTCAGTGGAAACGCCAGGATCAGCACCAGGATCCAGCTGGAGCTCAGCGCTGATCCTGGTGCTTTTGCTGAGACCAGAAGAAGCGCTGATCAGCTGGAATGTTGCAGCATCTCCAGGGTCTTGTGATTTACATTCAGATGCTTGGCAACTGATTCATATTTATGATGGTCACAGTGTCCCAGGGTCATGTGAAGTAATCAAAACCTGCTTCAACCACCAGCAGATGGGGAGAAATAAAAACCACCCCCCACCCCCGCTGCCAATCAACAGACATGCTCACAACAATGAAAACCTTGGACAGGAGGAAGAGCGCCTCTGGGCGGGCAGGCGTCTTGCTCGGCTGTAGCTTGGGGGGGCACTTTTTCAGTGCCATTGTAACTTCGAACAGTCACTAAGCGAACTGTTGTAAGTCAAGAACTACCTGTACTTTATCACTTTTTTCCTTTTTGGGGGGGGTCATCAAGTTTTTGACACCTTGCTAGGCGACTGGTGGTACTTGGATGTTGCCATATCCTAAAAGTGGTATAATGGGTGAAAAGGTTGAAAAGCCCTGCCCTAGAGGCAGGTCCGCTTAAACCCAACGCCACCTCCATCCAATACCCGATACCCTCCGGCCTTCTGGACTTCGGCTGGGTTTACATCTGGACAAGTGGGTGATTAGTGGGCATTTCAAACATCGGGCAGAATTGGCAGGCTTCTTAGCACTTCTCAAATTGATTTGCCCGTAGAATGAACGGGTGGGGGGAGGAGACACCCTGTCTCAAGTCCTCCACCCTCACCTCACCACGGTGGCTCCATGGATGTCTCAGCCCAACTTTCCCCCACCGCCTTGGCGTTATGGGGGAAATAGAAGAAAGGAAAAACTGTGGATATTGCCTTGAGCTCCTGAACACAAGGCGGTATAAACATCTAATCCCAATAAATAGAAAGCTCAAATCCCTAGCTTGGGTGGGGTGTGTGTTGTGTGTATGTATGTGTGTGTGTGTCTGTCTGTAATCTTTGAGCTAGACCCACTTTCCTGTCCCGTTTCTTTAAAATTAAAAAGGCAGGCTCGAGGTGGGACTCGCGGAAGAAGAAAAGAAAAGCTCCAGACGGGACTGCCCTCCCTTCTCTTCGTTTATTAATTAAAAATGAAGGGATTTGCAGAATGCGGCCAGCGAACTGCAGCAAGTAACTCAAAACTCCAGCGATTTCCGACCCTGGAGAAGAAGAGGAAATACAAAACCGGGCCATTAGCAAATGAGTTTTGTGTTGTGCTTCGTTCCCATCCACTTGCTGTTCTGAAAAATAGATCACATTTCGTTATCTTTAGTGGGAATCTGAAACGTGATACCGGATCTCACCCGCCCTGGCTGCTAAGCGCGGGGAAACGAGAGGGAGCGAGGGCCAGTTGCTTGGTTGATTTCTAAACAATAAAGGGCTTGTATTTTGTTCTTTTTTCTCCACCACCACCACCACCACCTCCTCCTCCTCCTCAAAAATTAAAACGCCAGAAAGAAAAAGCGAGAGATTGCCGGGCTTTTCCCATCTTGCTTAGTGCCATCCTTTAAAAGCATTTCCGCCCAAAGCGACTGGAAAAAATAATTAAAAAAAAAAAAACAACGAACGAGGCTTTCAATGGACTGGTTGGGCAGCCGTAGCCGTCCAGACACCTGTAAAAACAAAGCGGGTATTATTGGAGGAGGAGGAGGAGGAGGAGGAGGAGGAGGAGGAGGAGGAGGAGGAGGAAATAAAGTTGTAAAGTTGTTTATGGATGTTTATTCAACTCAGAAGGAAAGTGCCACTGGCTCGCACAACCCTTCCAGAAGGGAGTATTTTTTCTCTTCCAAATGAATGTGTGAAAGATTCCTGGGTGCGCTGTCTTCAGCCTACCTTCTCTCTCTCTCTTTCTCTCTCTCCCATTCACACATCAGAGAAAACATTAAGTAAGAGACCAAGTGAGCATATCTGTTTCTGATCTCACCAATATCTGTGGGCTGTAGTGTCTCCTTCCTTTGTCTAAGCAGGGCTGCCATTTGAGGCATAATAAACCTGTTATAAGTCCCATGGAAACCAATGAGACTTACACTCTGATTTAAGGCAGATTAAAGATCCTCAGTGATTGACTGGGGATGATGGGATCTGTACAACAGCACAATTGAACATCTCGTTGAGGAAGCTGAATTAAAATGGTCTCAGGGTGCCCATCTTGCAGATTCACTCATTCTGCATAATCTTCCCTTCCCACCTAAAAGTTCAACCCAAATCCTTGGATTACATGGATATCAATTGCTGAGAGAATAGAAAGCACACCAAGGCACATAAAAGGATATTCCACAGAAATCTAAGTAGGAACAAACCAGGACCGAAGAAAATCAGTGCAAGGTATGTCTTGAAGCTGGGTGGGACTGGGCTGCAAGAAGTCCATGTGGTTGTGAGTAGGGTAAATTGTGACCTTTCCAATCTATGATCATGGTGGCAATCACAGCCATTGTGGAATTTCTCCTATAAGATTTTGCATATTCAAGGCACTTTGCATACACTACGCTTATCACACAAGATTTCTCTATTGCAGCTGAGAGTTAAAATTGGCTGAGAAAAATATAGTAACATCATGGCAGATGTGTAGTTTGAACTTGAGATAAAAACAGGCACCTGTTATTTCAGGGACACCAAAATGATGTACAGGTGGTCCTCAACTTATAACAGTTTGTTTAGTGACTGAAAAAAGTGACTTAGCACCATATTTCATATTTACATTGCAGCATTCCTATGATCACATAAACAAAATTCACATGCTTGGTGTTCTTTTGCAACCTGACAAGCAAAGTCAATGGGAGAAGCCAGATTCACTTAACATCTGTATTACTAAAATCACTTAAAAAAAGTTTTGCTTAGCAATAGAAATTTTGGGCAAAACTGTGATCGTAACTTGAGGACTATCTGTAATGTTAATTGTGAAATCACATGCTAGGCAGAGTTTGCATCACAGCATCATAATTCATGTTTATCACCTGCCTCCCTTTTCCTCCACTGTGGATGCCTGGAGACTTCCCACTTTCCCAGTCTCTCTTGGCTACCACACCAATGTGCTACTGGATCACTACTCTTAATAACCCTTAAGAAGAGTACAACTCCTAAACCAATTCAATTGGAGCATTAATAGAGGTAATTAATTTTTAAAACAGGGTGCACTCTATTTTTCTTTTATTCCCTCTAGATACAATTGGCAGCAAAATCATCTGCCCATAGCCTCAAGAAAATGGGTGTTGCAAGAGTGTCTACAGGTTTGACTTAAAAAAAAGTCAAAATGGAAGTTATGACAATGTGATCAAAATTGTTTTTATGTGTATCATTAAAAATTAATTTGGTCATTTCCACATTTGCATCTAACCATGCTAAAACATGCCTCTGTCCTGCCATATCTTTGTGACCTTGTCTTCATCTTAACCCAGCTCATGAGAGAGATATCCTTATGTTTTCTTAATTGTTGCTTATATTAAAATAGTATTTTTCCACCACACAAGGGCACCTGAAGGTGGGCAAAAACTGTTCAGCTTTGTCATCTGCTGCCTTGGAAGGAGGTCAAAGGAGAGCAGGAACAGAGCAGGAACAGAAGCAATAGAGGCAGATTATAAAATGGTAATGGAGACAGCAGATTTTGAGCCAGTATTGCCTTCTTTGGAGTCCTGTTACTCAAGAGTTCTTCAACTCAGGAATATGAAAAAAAGTCTGAGAAATATGTTAACTGTCATCACGGTATCTGTTTCTGGTTTTCATATGATGAAGACAGCACACTATACAATTCAGGAAAACTCTTCTGATATAAAATTGCTCTCTCCCATTGAGGCGATCATATGATTTATATGTTGTGGACCAATTGCATCCATTCTTGGATCAAGAGGCCTTGCTCAGGGTGATTCATGCCTTAGTCACCATCTGTTCCCAAAGGTAGGCAAGCAGTCTGGGGAGATTCTTGCAATATAGGTAGAACACAACGAAGTTTCTAACTTTGATCTTCTTGTTTGTGCCTGAACCACTCTTCACAAATCCTGGCAGGACCTATAAATTGGGCAACTTAATAGGTTGTTAAATCTGCTGTCCCAAGCACCTACACTTTCCTAATTCCACTCTCTACTCTTAGGAAGCTTAGTGAGTGATTGTTTTTTCCTCCAATAAGCAATACCGGTACTTGTCCATGCAGGAATCCCTACTGGGAGAATCTTCCAGGTCTTTCCTTATCTGGCTTAAATCAGTAAGAAGATTCTCACTTGCTTATCTCATTACTATATAGCTGAGTAAACTCCTGCAGCTACATCGGTGCTCTTTTGGTGGTCTCCGCTCAATTGACAGAGAAAGGGCACTAGCATGAGAGTTGGTGTCTACTGTACATTATCAACTCCTATTTCTAGTTATTTCTGGTTCCTTTTAGGGTAGTGGATGACTAAGCTTTGAGGGTGTCTGAAGAAGCAGAAATACACTCCTTTACCACTAAGAACTTGAACCTGTTTCACTTGGCAGCTTGGTATAAGTCTAACGCATTGTGGGGACACAGCAGAAAGATAAAGTTATTAGAATGTGTTTTTGCCATACAATAGTCTCCTATCAGTCATAAGGGCAGGCTTTATGCAATTTGGGTGATGCAAGGGGGCAATGTAAGTCAATAAGGAGGATCCCATTCTTCTGAAATGGAGGCAACTTCTTTTCTGCCTGAACAGAAGGGACTGCAGCCCAAAGGCCAATCTTCGGAATGTACTGAATTTTCGAAAACAATGTTAACTCACAGTGAGCCTGCCAGATTATATCTTTATCCAAGGCCCCATCTGAGGCGCCCTTCCTAGCAAAGAATCAGGAATCTGGTCGCGCCTTTTCCACGAATAATGTTATGGAAAGGCATAACTTTCATGAGCTCAAAAGCTTTCCCGAGCTGCGGCTCACTTTATCAGAAGCATCAGAGCCACTTCCATAACATGTATGTAGTCGGAAAAGCTGAGGCCCGATTCCTGCTTTTCTGCCCCCATAACGCGGCTCTCTCCCCCCAACGTCCCCAGCAAAGACACGCTCTCCGGCTCCCGTCCCTGAAAGGGCTTCAAAGCGTGTCCCGCAGCAGGCCCGGCGCGTTAATGCCGAAATAAGGCGCATGCATCCACTTCCGGGGAGCGACGCCGGTCGGGCTGCGGCCTAAAACGGCGTGGACCTCGGGCGAGTCGAAACGAGGCCGCCCTTCGGAGCCCCTCAGCCTCAGCGGAGCGGCTGACGGAGGGCTCCGAAAAGGGGAGGCGAGTTGCAACCGAGGCAGTCCACACGTGCGGTTGTACCCTCTGCCCGCCTTTCTTTTTCCTTACGCCGTTTGGCGCTAGCTGCTTGGTAAACAGAGGACCCAAGGCCTCCCTCCCTCCCTCCCCCGCTCGCCTGGTCGGTCCTTTCTGGATGCTGAAGTCTGTCTAAGCGAGAAAGAATTTCCTTTTTGGAGGAGAAAGCCTCCAGCTCCTTCTGTTCAGAGGAAAGTGCCAGTGACGGTAATGTGGGGTGACACTAAATAAACAGTTAAGTTCGCCTTGGAAAGATGGAGTTCATTACCCGGTGAGCGGCAGTTAAAGCCAGACCAGGAGGGGCCGGTTTGTTTTGGCGCAAAGCGCCGAGCGAGGTTGCAGCTGCTCTGTTTATCCAGGTTCCTCTCCGCTTCCACCCCCTCACCGCCCCTGCCGGCGGCCGCCGCCCCTGGTTCTCCCCCTTCGCCCCAGCCGTTGAGGAGGGCGCAGAATAAAAGAGGGCTGTGGAGGGGACGGGGGGGGGGAGAAACGAAGCTTTAACATACATGCATTCTTAAACAGGGGTGTTAAAAGCCTTGGGCCTGTTATTTTATTTTTTCTGAGAGTCCCGGCTGGCACCCTGGAAACGGAGATTTACCGAATAGTAAATTTCCCGCCTGCGGTGGGAACGAAGCGGCGGTGGAAGCTCCAGGCAATCCGGGGTGGGGGTAGGGGGAATGTGCCGCCGTTCGCTTTTCAGGCAAGGGGCCCGAGCCGCGCAGGTGCACACGTGTACCTTCTTCGCTGCACCTCTGCCGGGAAGGAACTCTCCCTTGGAGGTAAATTTCAAGAGGGGCTTACTCTCCAGGAGACCCAGCCACGCCGGTGCTGTTAGGTTTTATTCCGCCGGGCTCCCTTCAGATTCAGCGGACGCTTCTTGCTGAAGAAATTGGTTCGGGGTGCTAAGCCCAGGATTTCAAAAACCTTGAACTAACAGATTTATCTCGGTGGCCCTTTACTCAGAAAGTCCAAGCTGCCCCTGATCCAGGTTATATAGAAAAGGGCTGCAGGACCAAAACTGAGGGCAAGAGGAATAACACCCGGGCCAATTGATCAAATGACTCATTTAAAAAGTTGCTTTCGTTTTCTGCCTGGTTCTCAGCTTGGACTATATCAAGCCTTTTTAAAAAGAAAAAAAAAGTAATTTTATTTTATTTTTTATTTATTCCATGCTGAGGGTCCCAGAATTGGGTGCCTGGCATCAGTCACTCCTATGCATGTTTTACCCTATACAAGTTTCCGTTCTACAAGCTATAGCTATAGCACTCAATGGGGCTTCCCAAACATGGTCACGATTTATGTCAGCAACTATAATTTAGAGCTCTTGAACCCACCAAGTTGTATTCTTAAGGCACACTTACTCACTTATGGGCTTCATTCTCCAGTTCATAGCATACACTGACCCACAAGGCCTCTGCACTTGGACTGGAAATCACCTAAGGTACTAAGGCAAAGTAGTTTGGGCATGTTGGGCGACTTCAGTAGGCAGTTAATCTTACCATCACCTCCCCTTTGATTCATTCCCCAGCTCCATTCATTTATACTTGCACTACTATATTATCCCCATAGGAATTTTAAAAAGATATCCTCAAAAAACCCTGCAACTCAAGATAATAATAGTGCTTTATACCAATCTTTTCTTCTCTCCAAGCAAATTTCCACAAGAAAAGAGCCATGCGGGTAACATAAAACGCTCCTTTGAGGGGGAAAAAAAAGAACAAGAAAAGGGGGTGGGGGCACCAGAAGAAGCTGCGAAAGGAAAGGCACTAGGTTGCCCTTCTTTCCGGGTCATTACGGTATTGCTGCTCTCCAATCAATCCTAATGCGATGGCAATTGGAGTCCCTGATGAATGCCTCTCAGGTTTCTTGTAATGGCTCCACCACATTTTCCTGGACCTCCTTTAACCTGAGATGCCAAGGGGACGCACTCTTCTCAGCTGCTGATTACTTCAAGATGTGGAGACTTGGGCTTGGGGGAGGAGGTAGAGAAAGTCTTTAAATATCTCAAAACTGTTTGTTGTTATTCTAAACCCTTTATTTAATCACAGCAAAGTTATATAGCTTTCCTCTTTTTTGGGGGGGGGCTTCATTTTATCCCTCCTCCCCATTCAGTATTTTGAACTCTAGCTTCTGCCCATAGTAAAGCAAGCAGATCTGCGATACTAGGATCTACAAACTGGTTAACACACATTACTTGGAAAAGGTGAGGGTGATATTCCAAACTGGACTGAGCATGTGCAGAGTAATTTTCAAGTTGGTTGCCTTATCACACAAGTCTATATCAACGCAGAAATAAGCCTCATTAATTTTGAGTTGCCTTATTTCCAGATAATTGAAGGTTTAGATATTTTAGCTGCAGGGTATAGGGATAGATATATTGATTTTAAGTACATCTGCATGAAAGGATGTTAAAGAGGGCCCAGTGCCTTGTTTTCAGTTCTGCCAGATTGCATTATTTCATTCTTAATTTGGGGGTGGGGGCACGAGCACTAATTCCAGAGACATGATGAGATACAAACTTGTCAGATTGCCATAAGACACTGAGTTCACATGTGATAAATCTTGATTTTGCTTAATTATACTTTGCAAAATAAATTCTAAATAGATGATTTCTTACATTCTAATACAGGACAGCTCTATTCATAAAGCAAATGCTTGAGTTCATATAAGATACTAAACCCAAACCAAACAGATCACATTATGGTTTAATGCAATGTGTGAATCAGATCCTGTTTCAGGGCAGTTTTTCAGGGCTCCACATGAATAGCTCTCCTCTCTGCTGCCAGAAAAGCACTCAAGCAGTATCCTGACACCTTTTTTTTTTCTTTTACAACCATCAGGCGTTTACAACTAAGCATGTATTTATTTTGATTTCTGTCCACCCTTCACCCAAGTTATCCAACAGATCATTGCAATACCTTTTCATTGCCCAAATTTTACCATTTGCTCATTGTAATTATAATTATATAATTGCAATTATATAATTATATCCTGTTCTTTAAAGTTTTTCCCCCAAAATCAAATATATACCAATATCAACCTTCAAGAAGATAGCTGAAGAAGAAAAAATATATACCTGCCAACATAAAAAATAATTTCAATATTAGGATTAAACAGGAAGAGAATAAATTAGGGAGAAAATTTCACAATGACACACCAGTACTGAAAAGACCCTGTTCTGTGAATATATACTCAATATGGGACTCAGTTTTTATTCTTGGGTAGGGCCTAAAAAATCTCTTGGGTTTTAGTATAATCCACGACTATGATTTTGTTTTGGCATATGGCTGAACTCACAGAAAATTCTAAATCATAAATACAAGTTACAAATCACAAAGGTTGACATATTCTGCCAAGCAATTTTGTTTTAGAATATTTATATGAATTTAGCTGATATTGACACTACTCATTAGTACTTCGCTGAACAAAAGGAACCAAAAGTCTGTTTATATTGTACCTGGGAATAATAATCAAGAGAGCAAAACTGTACACCAATTTTAGGGTTCAACCATTGATTTATTTACATAAATAAACACACTCTTTAAATTGATATTGCTAGACAGTAAAACAGTGCCCTCTGTGGAATATGCTGCCCTTAGCACCCACTTTTACAGTTCAGCCAGTTCTTTGTTCCTCCTATTTGCCTACCAAATCAAGGAAACAAAACTCTTTAAACTACCAAAGCCTCAAATGAGAGCATTTCTAGATAGAATTAACCCATATGAATGAATATGAATGTACCAATATGAATGAATATATCAACCCCAAGAAAATCCCACTGATTCCAGCCACCGAGAGGTAGAGATCTCTTTTCAAACTGTTTAAGACTGTGAGCAATTAAGTAAAAACCTTCAGTATTGATTTAGGTAGTCAGGCTCCTGTTTAGCTCAGAATCAGTTTTGAAATTCAGTACTGGTGGTCCAATCCTATACACATAAGCTCAGAAGTAAATGCTCTTGAATTTAGTGGGATTTATTCATAAGCAGATAGATATTAGATTGCATCCTTTGTTTTTATCAAACAAAATGTATATTGTAACATTTAATAATAATAATAATAATAATAATAATAATAACGATAAAGTTGGAAGGGACCTTGGAGGTCATCTAGTCCAACCCCCTGCTCAGACAAATGGCTGTCCAGTCTCTTCTTAAAAACTTAAAAAATTCTTCTTAAAAAATTTGCTATGCAAATATATTTGGAAGAAAAATCCATTAAATTCAATAAACATTAATCCCCAAAATACATATGATTGTAGTCAAAATTAGGATGTAGCGTCAAAAATATTGAGGAATTCCAAAATAAGTAGTTTTTAAAGAAGGCATAACCAAGATAGCAATCTAATTTAATCTATTAGTTTAATTGATTGAAATGATTTTATATTTAAAAAATATCTTGATTAAGCATCCGGGTTTTTGTGTGCTGAAAACACTGATTTTCATAAAAAAACTGCAGATGGCATGCATCATCTTGTAAGAGTCACACTCTTTTTCTTAAATGGGATGCTTCCTAATAGGAGGATGCATTTTTATAAAACATATACAAAGTTTCTAAAAACAAAGAAGACTTGTTTCCTTAACAATTGTTTTTACTAGTATATGTCTAGACATTTAGGCAATCATGGGAACAGGCATTTTGAACTGGACCAAAGAGCCATGAATACTGTTTTCTACAGCTGCTAGTGGACCTACAATGGTTCATTAAGTAACTAATATTTATTTACACTAGGTAACAATCCTAATTATAATTTGAAATAATTGTATCTGTAGACACAGTAATACCTTAATTATGGAATGCATATATAGAGAAGGACATGATTTCCCCATACCTGTTTAAATGAATGGTGAACAGTGGGAGGCTTGTTTCTAAAATATACCAAGAAAAGATAAATATCTCTATATCTTGACCAGATGATGCAAGATGAATTTAGGCTAGAGAGAAATTCTAAGCAGGAAATAGCAGATTTTCCAACTAATAGGTTAAGGTTGTATAATCCCTTGATTATGGAGTTCAGGAGTAATAGGAAGCTTGATTCTAGAGCAATGAGGACTGATTTTTGTATTCTCAAAGACTAATCTATTGTTAACACAATTTGGTTCCAATTTGGTAGAGCTATTTTATGCTATCTGCTTGTCTTAGCCACATCCATGTATTTTGACCCTGCATACACAAAGCCTAAGCAACTTCGTTTCAAGTTCTGTCAAGCTGTTTGAACCTAATCCATTTGCTCACTTGTTGCCTTGGGCATAAAAGTCTTTTTTTGGCCTCTGCTTCTCTTCTATAAAAGCATGTTATTACACAGGGCTGCAATTTTAACATTAGGACAGAAGATCTGATATGAGCTGATTAGGCTTGGTAGGTTACCATTCTAAGTACAATTTCTTGGGAATAAGTTTCATTGTATTTTTTTCCTTTTGCTTCCTTTTCCTCCACACCAAATGATTCAGCTCAAGTGAAGGGGAAAGAAAGTAAACATACAGACTGAGAGTTGTTGAGCAACTTTTGGGCCTTAGTTTTTCCCTTGTGTTTTAGAAACTTGAAATAGAAGAATGGTTGATTTGACACATTCTATGCCACAATAAATGTAAATTTAGACTGCACTTTCAGGATACAAAAACATGTTTACTGTGCAAGACTAGAATATACCCTTTTTGAGCCTAAGATGTGCTGTAAGTAGAGTTATTAACCAACTCAAAAAAGGTTTTATTAATTGAATTTAAATAAATATGTACAAAGGACAACACAACATAAAACCTTAATATAACATACATACACATCAGCTCTCCTCCAAAATTTCAGATTGGCTCCAAACATCAATGGATATAACAAAAGACTTTTTTCTGTCCTTAGCCTAGTTACTCCTAAGTATAATAACATGATCTATGAAACTAATTTCATACAATGAGCAAGGAATGGGAAGTGAAGGCAGTCTTTCAGATCATTCGTTTCCCAAACAGTCTATAGGTCTATAAAAATGTAAACATAACTTTGTTTGGCCTTAGCCTGTTGTGCATATCAGACAATGTAGTCTGCAAACCTAGTTTGTGGCTTAATAAATTGCAAAAAATCAGCCAATTGTTAGTCAAGCAACAATTAACCAAACTATGGTTTAATGCAGGATGCAAACAAGGTTAGTAGGAATTTAAATAATAGTATACACCTGTTGTATTGAGTATTCTATTGTTTTCTTCCAATAAAACTAAAGTGGTTTGCTTGTTGTATTTGTTGAAATAAATGGAAAGATTTTTAATTGGTAAAGATGGATTGGGTCATAGTATAATGTAACATTTGCATGTTTTTCTCTGAAAGCCTAAATCAATGTTTCTCAACCTTGGCAACTTTAAGATGTGTGAACTTCAACTCCCAGAATTCCCAGCCAGTATGTCCTGGTTGGGAAACACTGGTTTAAAGGAAAGTGGACTGCATATATATACCATTCTGAGAAAAGCAAAGTGTTCAGAAATCAAAATGCTGATCCCCACTACCATTTCTAGAAACCCAGGTTACCTTAGATCACCTCATTTTACCTTTTAATTCACCCTGGGGACAGTTGAGCTCCTTTCCAAACACAAAGATTGCATAGAAACAAAAGGTTTTCCATAAACCTAGTCAAGAGTCACATGCCCTAAGTGGGCAGGGCCAGACCCTAGTTGGGAGAAGGTTTGAAGAATTTTAAGGTGTTGCCCCTCAGAACAGCCCCTCCAAAGGGGCCTCTTTTTTTTGCCCCCAACCAATCCAACAAGGGATGTTTTGTCAAGCTGCCTACGGCTGTTAGGGCAACCCTTTTGCCCCCCTACTTTAGATAGGAATGCGTTTGATTTCACTTACTTTAACATGAGAGAGGGCAGTTATGTTGCTTTCACCGCCTCCTCTCCTGGGTGACAGCCTTGACTTTTGCCCCAGGTCCTGCTCTGGTGACCACTGTCGAGTTCAAGAAAAAAAAAATCTTCTCGAGTGTCAACCTTTCCAGGGATACCTAGAAGAAGCAATCGTACCCCACCCCCCAAATTGAACAAAATTTATTCTCCGTTAAATACAGCGTTTCTTTTATTCTATTCGGAATACATCTGAACAATGCGAGGGAATACAGAAGCAAAAATAAGTTACTTCTACATTTCTTGAGCAGACGCCATAGATCTATTCAACAATAGAGAAGAACCCCGGATCGCACCGATGGCTCGGCTCAGTTTAGCTCGGCTCAGCATCGAACGATTTCTTAAGGTAAAACAGGCATCTTTCTCTTCCAGCATTACGTCCCCCCCGCACACCCCCCCCGGCAAATTACAAACGGGAAGAGGGGAAACTATCTCGGCAAGGAGAAATTAGAGGCCGGAGCCGCAGACAGAGCAGTCTTTTTTTTTTTTTTTTAAACTGCGCATAGTTATTAGCAAAGCAATCCGCATTTTCACGGGGCATTTTCTCCCCTCCGGTTTCTCAGCATAATGGAATTTGCAGTAATCCGAGCCCAGGATAATTGCGACTTCCTTACGAGCTCCCTCTTCCCCCTCTACTTTTCAAAACGAGATAATGCATTTCGAATTAGGTTTAGCAAGCGCTGCAGACAAATTGGGCAGTGAGTGCCTCGCGAATTGATCGTTCAGGGAGGCCGCCCCAGAAAAGGTACGAAGACCCTCTCTTACAATCTGAGGGGAGACAAAGGCGCGCTTGCCACGAAAACGACGAGCGCGTTCCCTTTGCAAAAAGAAAGATTCCGCACTTTCAGGCCAAACAAAGAAAGCCGCCTACGGATTCTTGCTTGCGTGTTTGCATTCATTTGTCCATTTGTCCTGCTCCCGATATATATATATTTTACGATTTGACGGGAGGGATGGAAAAACGACATGGCCCGCAAGAGAGGTGGGAAGCCAAGTGGAGAAGTCAGCTGCACGATTCACGGAGAAAACCATCTGGTAATGCCGTAACAGCCTTTTGCCTCAACCCACCGAAGTTCTTTAAAACTTGAGAATTGCCTGAGAGGAGGCTCCTAATCAAGATGTGGAGGCCCAGCGCTGTTCTAAAGGTTAGGTCACTGTTGCTAAACTCCACAACTTAAAGATGTGTAGACTTCAACTTCCAGAATTCCTCAGCCAATATGCTGTCTGGGGAATTCTGGGAGTTGAAGTTCACATATCTAAAGGTTGTTAAGGTTGAGAAACATTGGCTTATGTAGTTCTTTCTAATGAAACCTTAACTCCTGACCTTTTTAGTGTTTACAGATGGTGAATGAACATAAACTACAGGGTTTTCAAACTTGGCAACTTTTAAGATGTGTGGGCCAACTCCCAGAATTCCTCAGCCAGTATGCTGGCTGAAGAATTCTGGGAGTTGAAGTCCAGGTATCTTAAAATGGCCAACATTGAGAAACACTGGCTTACTATATGCTACCATATTTGGTATCAGAATGATCTTTCCTGTTATCTCAGTTTCCTTATCTCTTCCTCTTTCCAAGGGAAGTTAAGCCTCAGATTGGTTACTACTGTGTAGCTTTGAGTTAGGGAAACAAACCACCTCTCCTCACACACCTGTCTTGCCTAATGTAGCCTTTCCAAGTGGCATCTGTTGCCAGACATTCTAGCACAGGGGTTCTCAACCTTGACAACTTTAAGACTTGTGGACTTCAACTCCCAGAATTGAAGTCCACATGTCTTAAAGTTGCCAAGGTTGAGAACCCCTGTTCTAGCAGTTATGATCCAAGATATCAAGCATTTCAGATTAAGGAAAGCTGCTATATACCGGGTAGGTAGTCCTCACTTGTTGCTCAGTGACTGTTATGATGGACCCCCCTAAAAGCTACTTATGGCCTGGTTCTGGACTTCTAATGGCTGTATACTCACCCAGAATCACATGGCTGCATTTTGGATACTTGACAACTGGCTCACCTTTATGGCTGGTCATTGACTTCGATTCATGATATTTTTTGCCAGTTTTGAGCCTTTTTGGCTGGTTTCTAGCAAAAAGCATCCATAGAAATGCATGGATTCACTTAACAACCACCACGTTTACTAAAGTCCATGCGTTCGCTTAACAACCACTGCAAAAAAGTTGTAAAACCAGGGTGTCATGTGGGTGCCATCATGATTTACAACAGAATTCTCCGTACCATCATGTTCATAAGTCGAGGAATGCTTGTAATTCCTGTTGCGCAATAAAGATACAGTACCTTTTCCCAATACCAGTACTGTATATGGAAGGAAATATTATTTTTACATAGGGAAGCCTTAAACTTTCCTTCTTGCCCATTTTGCAGATCTTCTACAGGGCTATGGATATCCCTTTATAAATGTAACACTTGTCTTCCTGTTTGGACAAGTTTGGGTATTAAACGATATACGGAATGGTTTCCATTCGACATAATTTATATTGCTTACTATATGGATAAAATAGGTATTTTATAGTATACTTTGGCTCTGTATTCAAAGATGTTAAACATAATTTCTCTGTTAGGAGAAACTGGGAATCGCTGGCTAGTAGAAGACTTTGGGACTTATTCAGACTGACATCATGGCAAGAAAGAGGGGTCTGAGTTGCAAAACCAGAAAATTTCATCTATATTTTGGCTTGTTAAATCGGTGTATGTTCTCAATTAGGAGCTGCAAGTGTCAGGTTTCTGATTCTTCAAATCCCGTTCTGCCAATAAATACACAAGGTAGCCCTTTCTCCACTATGCTGCTTCTCCAATATACTGGGAGCAAACCTCCCAAAAACCCTCTTACCTGCACTGACTGTTAATTAAAGCAGAGGCACTCTAGGTTTGGGAGGGTACTACCAGATTGCAATCTTACGTTCAGGGCTCTGTACACAGGAGGTAAACTGAACTATCACAAATAGAGGGGATTAATTTATTCTCTAGAACACTTGTGGGCAGGGCAAGAAGTAATGGATGGAAGCTGGTTAAAGATAAATCCAACCTAAAGGTAAGGAGAATTTTTCTGACAGTAAGAACTGTTAATCAATGGAATAGCTTGCCTCCTGAAATTGTGGGTGCTCCATTACTGGATGTTTTCAAAAATAGACTGGACAGCCATTTGACTGGGATGGTATAAGGCTCTTGCCTTGAGCAGGGAGTTGGACTAGAAGACCTCTGAAGTCCCTTCCAGCCATCTTACTTTATTTATTTATTTATTAAATTTATATTAAAAAATGACTCTGTTGCCTCGAGTGGGGAGCTCAAAGGATGATTGCAGCCGTGAGGCTGGTTGGTGTCCTGAGAGCCCTTCCTTCGCTTTATTAATTAATTTTTAACAGGGCTTAATTATTCTTGCCTCCTTCTAAAAAAATTAATTTTGAAATTTTAATCCTAATATTTTAATTTTTATATACCGTTTTTATATTCTGATGTTTTATTGTACACCTTCCAGGGTCCCTCTTTGAGAGAAATGGGCAGTTCAAAATGTGATAAATAAACAAACAAATAAATTATAGGGCTACAATCGCACCCTCAGAAGACTCTGGTTCTTTCAAATAGATAAATCTAGAACTGTGTCTTCAATATATTTATGTTTTAAAGAAGTACCAGTGATTTACCTGATAGGACAGCTTTAGAAATTGTTGAAATAATGTTTGAAGTCTGCAATATAAAGCCTATTTTGATGTTATAATTAAAATCTGTTTACTAATTTAATTTAATAAATTAAAAATACGATGCTGATGTTACTGCACTCTGCCCCTGGGCCTTTGACTGTGATTGTATGCTGTATGAATGTAATAAATTTATCTAGTTTTTATACAGTATTGTAATTAGTAATTTTAATTGATTCTATGTTTATGTTTTTACTTGTATTGTTATTGTGAGCCGCCCTGGGTCCTGGGAGAAGGGCGGCATATAAGTTTAACTAACTAACTAAAATAAATAAATAAATACCTAGTTGGATAATGAAAGGTCTCAATAAAGGAGAATGAAAGGTCTGTAAGCAAGCAATCAAGCTTGGAGAGCATCAAGGAATCCACAAATTAAAGTAATTTTACATTTTACATTTTAATGTGCCAGATGAACTGGCCAAGTTGAATTCTTTCTGTGCTCTCATTTCTTTGATTCTTTCCAACATTTTGAAGTATTTAAACTGAATGAGAGTGAGTCAGTTTCCCCCTTCCCTGCTTTAAAGGGAAGGGGGAAGTGAGGAAAAAACAGCAAAATAATATAGCAATACACCTGCGTTTTGCAATTTGTGTATTTTCTTCAGGACAAACTACCCCTAGGGCTGTGTGATTGAATGGCATTTGAGATTTGCATCATGATCTTGTTTCTCTACTCTGTTTTTGCATTCTGCAAAGAAAATGTTCTGTGTAAGCAAAATTACCACTATGCTGTATTTTATTTTCAAGCATTTTGAGATAGACTTTCCCATTGTTAAATGAGGTTTTCCTGTGAGGAAGGCATGGGGGACGCTGGGGGATACCCTAATGCAGAACTGGTAAGTCTGAGAAAGCTGCTGAGAGAGAGAGAGAGAGAGAGAGAGAGAGGGAGGGAGAGAGAGAGACCTTTCACCCACCCCCTTAGTGGTGCCATCAGCGCTCCAGCAGAACAGAGCGGAGGTCATGTTACATATGGCACACAGTCTGTTCAGTGCTCAGAACATCAGCTTTGAAATTTTAGAAAGGGGAAAGGTCATCTTTAATAAGCAAGCATCAAGGAAGGGGGGAGGTTATCAGTTCTTTCCACACAAACATGGTGGGTGTCCCATCTGCCACAATTGCCACCAACAGTGCTTCGGACTCAACTGTCTGCAAGGAAGCAAAATCCTTCTATTCCTTTCTTGAACTGGCAGTACATTTAGCAGAGTCCTAGGATACCATGAATTGCAAAATAAGCTACTTTTCTTGAATTTGGCTGCAGAACTATAGGGATTATAATAAATACATCTGGAGGTTGCTGGGTTCAGTAAGCCAGGCCTAAACTTGCCTGCTTTTGGGCCTACTGAATTACGTCTTCAAGCTGCTGTCACTTTCTTATTAGTTTGAATAAAGACTGTCAATTTTATTTATTTATCTAATTTATCTAGCCCCCATCTCAAAAGCAAGTGACAATGAGCAGCATACAATTAGACTAGAGCAATAAATATCCAATAACAAAAAGCAAAACATTAAACACTATAAAACAGCTAAAACAAAATTAATAGGAGAAGAAATGTTAATAGCAAGGGAACCACCTCACCAGTTCACCTGTCCTCCCATAGGGTCCGTAGTCCTGCTGACATAACCAGATCTTAAGAGACCTTAAGAAGCCTAGTGATGAGGTGGCCATCCTCACTTTGTGGCAGGGGGAGAAGATGCTACAGCACAAGGACCATAGTAGAAAAAGCCGGCTGCCTAGGTACTGCCTGCCAAATGTAACTCCCTATACAATGGGACCCATAAAATATCCATTCTAATTCAATCTAGTGGGGCAGGCAGATGAAAATGGGGAAAGGCAGCCTTTCAAATAACCTGGACCCATGCCCCAAAGGACTTTAAAACTCAACACCAGCACCTTGAATTGGATCCAGAAACAAAGTCCCATCAATTGCTATTGAAATAACTGAAATATTGTTTTGTTAGCTTTTTAATCCACAGTCCATTATAAAGACTATAAAGACTGTGGTCTTTATAGTTTTTAATACTCTTTTTAACATGGGCGAAACCTTGATAGGGTATAATTTCCAGATAGTGGAGCGATCCCAAAAATCATAACATGGAAGAGAAATTAGGGGCAGTACAGTAATTGACCTGGAGAGAAAAATAAATTTAAAAGGGGAGGCCAAGCAGCCGGGTAAGCAAGGAGCTGTGGTCTACTACCCAAAGAGGAAGAAGGAATACTGTCCCATAAGTTTTGGTATAGAGAAGAGCGGCAAAGATAAAATATTCAAATGGAGCTCAGCTCCTGGTAACTTCATGAACACATCCATATAGTTTCCTTGGCAATATTATGAAAGTGATTTGTTATTTTCCTCTTTGGAATTGGCCCCCTCCCTATTTTCCAATCTGACTACAGCCCTGGAATTTATTAGTGTCTCCCATTTAAGTATCTTGGGTACTAACCCAATGTTACTTATTTATTAAATTTATATGGCACCCGTCTCCCTGATAGGGTAACCCTGGGCAACTTACAGATCCTAAAAAATAAATAGAAAAGCAAATAAAAAATTTAAACTATGCAAATTAAAATTTTAAAACTGTGCAATCCCACTTAGCTTCTTTTTAAATAGGACAGATTGGCTAGGAAGGCAGAGTAGGAATGGGACAACGGGTGCAGATCTATTGCAAGAGTAGATTTTGTGTAGATACTGTGCAAATCTTTGCCTTGTGGCATCTTCCACATGTGTTGTATTTTCATCAGGGGCTACCATGACTTTATGGGATATAAAGTCTTAACATATATGAAAGTGGATTACACCAGAAAAAGCTGTTTCAGATATTCACTGCAGCTCCCCCTGTTGGAGGTAAATTTGCTTATGGGGAGATAAAGGACAGGAATGCCCAATTCTTGATTCTGAATACATTTCAACCTTTTGCAAGTTTCTTTGGCTGGCCAGTTGCCAATGTACTTTCTGTCCCCCTCCCTCTTTGGCTCTTATATCCACAAAGCATTCCTATTCAGCATTCTTCTGAGTGGGAAATTTGTTTGGGTGGGGCAGCATGACTGAAGCCTATTAGGGTTGTATGACAGCCGAAGTATTTTTTTGTTCATTCAGCATTTATTGTATTTGGCAAGGTCAGTCCCTCTTAGTCGTCCTTCCCTCTTCCCCACTGCTCTGGAGAATTATTATCTCTTATATCTGGTCTTAACTGAAGGAGAGTCAAGTTCACAAACTTTCTGTTTTATGAGAATCATGTGATGCCTCTTCTGCAGTATTCTGGGATGTTTTCATGGCTTTATCAGTTGCTCATATTGACAATATATGTGGCCCATATGAGAATTAATCATTGCACCCCTGTTAACTGACCCCAGATATAGAGGTTATAGTCTGTTGCTGTTATTTTCCAAAATGCATTTTCAGAATCGTGCAATTTCAATTCATGCTATGGTGCTATGGTTTAATTATCTCTAATGAGCTATAGATAGTCCAGATTTCCACAATGGAGCTGGATAACATTTTTGCTGTTGTAGAAATTAGTTTCCCCTGTCGCCACAAATAGCTCTGGGCTCCAATCTAGATTGGGATTGTGGTTTGGCACAAAGGTCCAGATTCTTCTTCCCTTATCCAGGTTGCAATCCAAGTGGGAAAGCTCCTAGATGCCTTTACAAAACAGACTGGTGAAGCTCCAAAATAATCAATAGTTTGCATTAGTAGAGTGTCTGAAGAAGCAGATGGAATGCAGCACATTAAGAACTTGGCTAATTTACTGAGTTCCAAAATAAAACAAATTTAGAGGATCCAATCCAAAACAATACAATGAATATTTAAATGGAGACTACTCAGAGTACACCAAAAATGATTCTGGCAGGGTTGTTAAAGAAGGAAACCTGTAGACTAGCCTCTGCCAACACTGTTCCAATCCTTGCTCCTGAGCATCTATTGACAGATGCTGGTGCTTCACAGCTAGGATCCAGTTTCTCTAAGCCAGAGCCTTCCATATACATTTGGAGTGGGTGTTGCATTCCTAATACATCTGGAAGATACCAGAGGTGGGGGTGTCCTGGCCTGTGTATGGCAATAACAAATGAACCTTACCCATGGATACTTTTATTGAAATCTTCCTGAAAAAAGGCCAGGCAAATTCCAAGGCTGCCTGGGGAACAACTTTGAAGATCTGCAAACTCTCAGTAGGATGTTGAGTGGACCCAGGAAATCACGGCACATTGGTGGAACCCTCAATGTATCCAGATCTCATGGTGCCCATTAGACTCCTTGCCCCTATTTGGGGAATGAAGAACTAAAACAAAAAGGTAGCTGGCATGCAGCAATGAAAGTATTAGTCTCCAGAATTAACGTTATTGTCAAGAATGAAGTTAGATTCTAGTTAAGCTCTCTCTATGTATTTAGAAAATAAAACTAACAAGTGGTTTCAGCTGCAGCCAATCCTTTTGTTGTAAAGGTAAGCTGCTGCTAAGGAAAAAAATAAGCTAGGAGTTCATTACGTGGGTTATTGGGGGAGGGAACAAGGAGCAGCATCACAAATTTGCTTGTTGGTACGTTGTTTGGTTATGTATGGCTACAGTCACCATGGTAGCCAATTTGTGAATGGACAAGCTTAGGTTATCCACCAGATAAGGTAAAACGTAGTCAAGATCACAGCCAAAAAAGAGCAATCAAAGCTGGTTTATCTGGTCGCATGGTGAGGGGGCATCTCATACATTTGCTAGTGAATGCAGCTTATATGTATATTAGTGGGTACCAAACTTTTACCACCACATTCAGGAGAGGAAACCCTCCCCTATTCCTATCCAAGCCCCATTTGGTAAGGACAGAGTAAGGGCACACGTTCCAGGGGAATTAGTGGAGAGAAAGGTGGCACACAAGTTGACTTTTCCACCCAGACACCCAATATTGTTGGGACAACCCTCAGATAAGGCTAGAAGTGGGCTTTGTGCCAGGATGCAGAAATACAAGCCATCGCTTAAGCAGAGGACTATTTATGAATGCAAAAGACACGTTCAGTTCATAACCTCTTTGTTCAGAATAGCTTCTCTGTCCCCTGGTACCCCAATGTGAAAGAGCTAATTTGGGTCCAATCCCATTCCAGTCTCGATACGCGGACTTGTAGGCAACTGCTTGGCTGCTGTCTCCTGGGAGCTTAATGCAGTCTCAAGGAAGGGAGCAATGGCAGCATGCAACCGCTGATGGTGTTTAACAAACAGCCCCTTTTGTTTGAAAAGACAATATTTATTTTTCCTCTAGCAAACTTCTGCAGCCTCCTCTTCTGCTCCCAGATACTAAAAGAGCAGCAGGGAAATGAAAAGCAGACACACTTACAGTAGAGCTCCCCCCCCAAAAAAAACCCAACAAAAAAAACAAACCCTGCACAAATACTTTATACTTAGGATCCTACTGCATGTGTGACTTCTACTAACATTTACAGCTCAACGTGATCAGAAATATTCCAGATTGTTTCAGACACTAATTCAGGATTGTTTACACTGAAGGGAATCCCAGACTGTTTTGAACATTCTGCTCTTGAATATTCTTGGATGATCATAACATGCTTATTGCAAATTCTGACCTCTACTTTTTAGGGAGTCAGATAGGAAAGTAAATTCTCTGCATGGTGCAGGTCCATGTGAGATGCATGGGGAAAGGTCTTGCCCAGTTATCTGGGAATGGTTCAATCCTGTTGGACCTGATGAAGTGGGCAAGGTTCTCGATGTTGTCAGTGCAATCCCTGTCTCTCCTGGTTGGTGAAACCAGACAGGATGGTGACTGCCAGGTGGACTCAGGCAATGATAAATTTGTCCAATTTCCAGGAGGTTGCTCGGCAGCTTCAAAGTATCCTGGATGAAACGGATTATTTTGATCCCTTCCATTCAGGATTCAGGCTCGGTTATGGAATAGAAACATCATTGGTCAGACTTATGAATGATTTCTGGTGAGAGTGGGATGAGTGTAGAGCAACCATCCTTGCCCTCCTTGACCTCTCAGTGGCCTTTGATACCATCACCCATGGTATGTTTTTGTGCTGACTAAGGAGTTTGGGGCTGGGTGGCACAGTCTTGCATTGGTTTGGCTCTTTTCTCCAAAGTCTGTCCCAGTTGGTGCTGCCAGGGACTGAGAGATCCATCACTCCCTTTATGGCATGCCGCTGGGTTCAGTGCTCCCTCCATTTCTTTTTAATAGCTACATTAAACCATTAGGTGAGATCATGTGCCACCATGGGATGAGGTATCTTCAGTACGATGATGATACTAAATTTACATCTCCAGTCGTGGTGATCCAAATGATGCTGTTGTGACCACCTCACAGTGGAATGGGACAACTCTCCACAGGACAACTTGCCAGGACCAACACACCACAGGACAACTTATGGTGGGACAATTCAACAATTCAATTTAATTATTTAAAATAATTTAAAAAATATTTTAATTTTTGTCATTCAGATTTCATTTTGTCCCTCCTTTGGCATCCTTTCTTTAATGATTCTGTTCTATTATTTCTTCGATATTGTCCTGTGGCGCGTTGTCCTCTGGTGAGTTGGCCATGGCGAATTGTCCTGGCATGAGTTGGCCATGGCAAGTTGGCTGTGGCTAGTTGGCCATGGTGGTCTGGATGGGGGGGGGACAACAGGCTTTGGCTGAACCCAGGCAAGAGTGAATGGCTTTGGTTGCATTGAGCTTCAAAATCCGGAACATTTGTAATTCTGGGTAGGTTTGCCCTACCCCAGACAGACTCACTGAGCAACTAGGAGTGTCCTCCTAGATGCACAACTCCTGCTCAAAGAGCAGGTGATGGTCATGGCTAGGAGAGCCTTTGCACAACTTCGTGGACTATTGCAATGCTCTTTACATGGAGCTATCTTTTAAAAATATTCAGAAACCACAACTGGTGCAGAATGTGGCAGCGAGGGCTGTTATTAGTGCCCTCAGTGTAAGAAGTGCCCCTTCTTACACTGCTGTTCCACAAGCTGCATTGGCTGCTGGCTTGTTTCTGGGTACAGTTCAAGGGGTTGCTTATCACCTTTAACCCCTTCATAGCATGGGCTCTCTGAGGAACCATCTCACCTCATTGGAATTGGCTCACCCTTCCTGTGATAGCAGAAGGGGCATTTGCGAATGCTGTTGGTCAAGGAATTTTGTCTGGGGAGTCCTGAAGAAGAGTCTTTTCTGTCATGGCTCCTGTCCTTTAGAACATTGTGCCTCTAAAGTGAGATCTACACACATCCTTCTGACCTTCCACAAGGGCCTGAACACCTGGCTCTGCCATTTGGCCTGGGGCCCAATGGTGACCCAAAACACTGGAGGTGGCTGGCAAAATAGACAAGATCCCACCTCCTCCCCCACCCTATATGCATCCTACTCCCTTCCTCCCCATCTTTTAATTGTAAATTATTACTATTATGATTATTTGTAGCTTCAATGTTTATAAGTCACCCAAAGTCAGCTTTAGGTGAGATGGGCAGCAAACAAGTCCATTAATTAATTAATTAAGTAAGTAAATAAATAAATTTAAAAAAAGATTTCCCTTCCTCTTTTAGCCTATTGATCAATTCAGCAAGGTGGGCCTATAAGCCAGTTTCATTGGTAATTTACTTTTATAGTGAAAGGATATAACTGGGTGAGGTATACCATAGATGCAATTCTTATTGAACAGTGGGACAGAACTATGCAGGCTTTATATTTGTTTTAAAACTTTTATACGTTTTAAAATATTACTTTTAAGACTCCACTGCCTATAGTTTTCTTATCACACAATTATCATCACAGCAGGTCAACCTGAGACACAATAGCCCTCAACTTATTTCTATTTTTTTGTTTTATCAACAAGAATAAAATACAAAACAGAAAAACAAAAAAACGTACATCCAACACCAACAAAAAAAAGTGTGTGTGTGTGTGTGTGTGTGTACAAAAAAGGAAAAATATGACTCAGGTATCAAATAAATCTAACATTAAGGACAAAGAATACATCTCAGCTGGATGCTGGAAATGATTATGATCAACTTATGATCATAGTGGAGTCTTAGACTTACTGGTTGTAAGTCTTGACAGTCATAAAGTGGGTCACCCACATAACGAACCCAATTTTACAACCAATTTTTCAGTAGTCATAAAGTAATAACCATTGTAGTAAAGCGAACCCATCATTTGCCCCAAACCATAAGTCAATGGCATGAGAACATCAGAACATCATGAACTACCCTTCGGGAGTTCCATGTTGAAGGCTGCCTGTATAGTATCACTTTTAGGCATGAATGACTCCTGTAGGTAGGGAGAAACAGGCTTTCCCCTGAAAATTGCTCAGTACTCTTTCTGCCCTTCTCCCCAGTTTAGTAATGGAGTACTTGTATTTAATGGCGTAGTAAAACTTTTGTTACCTTAAACATGCTTCTTCCAGTTTCAAATGCCTAAACTAATTTCTCAGGAGATTTCAAACAGGTTTTCTTTTCATTCAGATTGGTGCAGAATGATGGGAATTATAATCCAAGATATCTGAAAACACCATTTGGAGTAATCTGGATTAAATATTTACATTTAGCTTTATTTCTTTAGCATATGGCAAATATTAAAAAGCACATCACAATTACATTCTCAGTGAGCAAATATGAAACTATTTACTGTATACATTAAATAAATAAGCTAAATAAATAAATTTACATTTAAAATGAATAAAAGCTAGAAAATCAAATAGGATTCTTATATGTATTTATTATGTATGTATTATCTTTCAGTAATAGAAGACAAATTTTAATGCTTTCCACACGTGGTTTGTAATCTTTTTCAGTGCTTGCCACTTTTCAATATCATATTCCAGGGATCCCCAGAGTGATATATCCACAATCACCAATACACCCACAGATACTTCTCTTAGCATCTATCAGCCTCTCCCACTATATTTTATTTTAAAATAATATTCTTTTAATTTTAAACAAATTCCAGGCAGAAACTGGCATCCTGAAAATCAAAGCACCAAGATCATCTTTATTTCTAAGAATGATCGTAATCTAATAGCCGTAAAATAAAGATAAAAGTCAGTTGGGTGCTGATGGAAATATTTTTGTGGGAAGAACTAGAAAGAGTGGCAGATAAGTAGCTAATGTGCTTTCCAGTAAATTGTACTTTGTACGGTAATTTGCCGCCCAGCCAACTATGGCAGCTACTTTACTAATGAGCTGGTCCCAGCACATGGCAGCTGTTTTCTTTTTTGAAAATGGACCTAGATGTCTCAAAATGTCAGGTATCAGAAATATCACACACAAGCAACATTTTAGTTAAGCCTCACTGTGCCTGATGCCCATTAAAGATGTATTGAGGCTCCAGCTAACAGAAAGATTAGGTAGAAACCAATTTTCATAAAACCTGAAAATTGCTGCTCCAGTGACTATAGGAGGGATCAAACTGGGGGGGGGGGGAAACTGCATGTTCTTTATAGCCTGAATCATTTCAAAAAATAAAACAAACATTTGTTTGTCAAATATAGAGGAAGAGTTCTTTTTTCAAGCAGTGAATAATACCAATGGCTTGTAGCAGTACAATTGTCAATACCATGTTGATTGAGACAGACTTTATTTTTGTTCTGGCTTCCTATCAGATCTTCAGCTTGCCAAGTTACAGCCTTCAGCAAATCCTGGTTTAGAACTCTCCTTTGATGTAATCCCTCCTGACCTTTACTTCTTCCCCTCTTGCAGACCAGAATGGCATTATTGGCACCTGTTTATAAGTACATTCCACCCCTTCTTACAGAGCCAGTCTGATGCTGTAAGGGATACATTAAATGCTACAATTGCCCACAGGACTATTCTCAGTCTATAACATGTGATGTTGGAAAAAACAAAACCAGAGAGCAACTCATAAGATCAGAAAGAACCAATCTGGAGTTACTCCAAATGAGATGACAATGATTTTTTACTTTTTCTTCAGAACATCAACATGTTAAAATTATTTAAATGCCAAAGCTCCATGGAATTTCTATTGAGAATCATTTGAACCTATTTGAAACATGTGTATCCTACCAACTAATCAAAAAACACTTTGAACTTTGTCAGGAATTTAATGTAGACACATGGAATAGGTATTTCTGAATTTAGGTTTCCAATATATTCTCTATTCGTGGAAGTGGGACATGAATATTGAGCTAGAGGTCACAGCTATATAGAGAGAGAACATATACTGAGTACAGTTGAGTACAGGCTAGTATTTATAGTAATATTGGCCAGTGAAACCAAGAGGTTTCTTGATGCTTCCTAAGCTAAAATCTTGACACAGTTGTCATATTTCAAAATTTTAGCTTAAGAGTACATTCAGCTATCAGAGTTTTTATGACACAGCTTCAAAGATTTTCTGATCCTGGAAAATTGAGTCTCCCAAGACCATAGTAGCTAACTGGTTAATTTAAATTTTTAACAACAAGAAAAGACAGCAAGCCATGAAAATAATCAGCAGGAATTTGCTTCAAGACTTAAGTTGGTAGACATCAATGGGTGTTAGATTATTGCCGAGCTCTGGTCTCTTTCTTGAGATCTATAGGAATCATGTAGTTCTACTGGCAGGACAAGCAACATCTCCCTTTACTTGGAAGAATCAGAGATTAAGTGCCACTTTAAGTTTCCCTCCCAAAATTTAGGATTTTTTTTTCTATCTAGGCTTTTCAAAATAATGTGGGTTGATCTATAATCATATACTCAGAGAACTCATACAATAGACACTTATTGTTAAATATTAAAAAGTATAACATATGCATAAATGCCTCATTTACCTAAATCAACTTTTTTTAAAAAAACAAAACAATTGGTCATTCCCAGTATGTAAACCAACCCTCCAAATTCCACAGCAACCATGGTCACAACTGAGAATTCTAGCAATTAATATCCACACTTACTGGAGGAAGATCAGATTGAGGATTACCCAAGCTGTAAATACGTAAAACTGTTTCTCTTAGTTCCCTGAACATATCTATATTAGAAGACTCCTAAATGGAATTTTTTTGATTGGCTCCATTTGTTTCCAGGGTAAAGTATCTACTCTTCATGACTACTAGAAAAAGAGCATTTCCTTACCACCTTAGCCTCAGTTGATTCCCCTTCCCCTTGGCATCATAATCTCCTTTGCCAAAAAATTAATGAAATACTTTGCCCAACTGGTGCCTTTTACCTGTAGTAAATTCTGGATTTTGCAGTTCAACACATGTGGAAAGCATCCATCTGTCAAGGCTGACAGAATTCTTGTGAATCTACTGGATTAGAGTAAGACAGAACAAATTAATCAATTACTGATAACAATTATTTGGTAACAGCAGCCATATTAAAATGAGACTTTAAAACAAAGATCAGTATCTTTATGTCAATTTGGATATGGTCGTACTACTTCATGTCCGCAGAAAAAATGATATATTACTGTGTTACTGTTATTATTTTTATTGTTACTGTAAACCCTTCTTTAGAAAAATGAAGTTTTCCCTGGAGTTTCCCAACTATCAGAGATTGAGTATCAAGATACTCAATTTATAATCATAGGCCTACTTTCCTGGAACCTTGTTCCCCTCAGGTGGAACAGTATCTTCTTTGGTAGAATCTGGAGTATACGTAAATTCATGGGCTGATCTAAATTTTGCATCTCTTTCTCTTAAAGGAAGGCCTTGAATGCTTTTAGAAAGCTCAATATAGGTCAAACTTTGTGGTTTAAAACCTATTCCATTGTGATCCACTTTATGTACTTTAATAGATTTCTCCCCATCAGCATCAGTAAGCTAAGTGCTATTACAGAGCCAATCTTTTGCTTTCATTTTCTTGTAACTTGCAGTTAAATGGAGTTTACTCCTTTGGAAAACTATAGATTATTTATAGTCACTAAAGAAGAGGCACAAATGCTGGCTTGCTACTATGGTTGCTTTTAAAGGCTTTTTATTGATTAATGGTTTGCTCAATTCTTCCTGCTACGCCCTGAACACTAAATCAAATGTTGTTCTAGTTTCTCAGAGGTGTTTGTTTTGGTAGACGATATGCCATATTGAAGACAGGAATCAGGTACTGTACCTGTTAACTAGAAGGAATAGGAAAAACTTTATAATACACTTGCAAATAAGACTACAGATTGTTCTAAACCCACCTGCTCTCACAAATCTCCATTGTTTATTTTGGTGCATTGATTTTTTTTTAAAAAATCTGTCAGTTTCAAGAGTTTTCTTCCTTTCTTTGTTGCCTACAGTTGAATTGATACCATAAGTGAGAGGTTAAGAGATTATTCACAAGCCTGGGCAAGAATACTTGACTTAAATGGGTGTAACAAATATGAGCACATTTTTACAGTGTTTTGACCTCTGCATGGTACTTGCTTCCTGTCCGTTTTTGAGCCAACTAAGAATACTGATACTGAAGCATTAGGCCTGATTTCATTCTGTGATTCTCCTTGGTTTACATGTTATAGAACAGCTCCTAGAGAAGGATTTCTTTTCTGTTACACTTTTCTGTAACACTTTGAAAATGTTTATCACAGTCATTAAGTGAATCTCCATGGTTGTTAAGCAAATCTGGCTTCCTCGATTGACTTTGCTTGTTGGAAGCTGGTTGGAAAGTCACAGATTGTGATCATGTGACTGCAATACACTGCAGCCAATGTAAATGCAAGCTGGTTGACAAGCGCCTGAATTGTGGTGCGACATTCATAACAAGGACAGGTTATAAGTCACTTTTTCCAAGGATCTCATAACTTAAAGTCCTTGTTAAACAAACGATTGTAAGTCAAGGACTCCTTGTAATGTCCTCTCCTTTTAAAGATAACTTGCTAGCTCTGGATTCTGCTTAGAAAAGAATAGTGTGAAAAGTTGAGACTAATCTGTAATGTAACTTGGTCTTCAGGAAGCCAAATTTTAATAAGCATAGGTGAAAGATGAGCATGTGCATTGTGCAAGGAGCAGACCCTAACCAAGAGTGCTTCATGACTATGGAATGTTCTCTCAAGATGGGAATGTGTTTTGGTTTCCACTCTTCCAGATAGTAAAAATACATTTCATCAGGGTTTTAATTTTTCATTATCTCATTGATTTAATTATGATTTCAAGATTGTGTTTAGTTTTACACTTGCTTTTTAAAAATTGCTGTGAATAACCTTGAATATGAAATAAACAAAAGGACCGAAAAAGGGGAAAATCCAGGAAACTATAAACTAGTTTTCTAAGGATTTGAGGGTGGGCAAGGTTCTAGAATAGGGGTCTCCAAACTTGGCAACTTTATGACTTGTGGATTTCAACTCCCAGAATTCCCCAGTTAGCAAAACACATGAAGCAACATATCAGTAAGAATTTAGGAAATGATATTGCTGTTATCAGGAATCATTAGGTTTTGTCAAGATCAAGTCATTTCACAGTAACCTTAAAAAACTTGCTTAGTAGAACAAGGGAATGTTGAGGATATATATACCCTGATCACAGTAAGAATCTAACAATATTACTCCTAATAGCTTGTAGACAAATTAGCGTAATATTTACTAGACGATGTTGCAATCTACTGGATTTCCAACTGGTAGAAACTTACATCTAAAGATGCTTGTACAGTAAATGGTTCTGCTCTTCCTGAAGAGACATATTGGATGGGTTTCTTAAAACTCCATTCTTGGCCCAAGGTTATTCAAATTCTTTGCAAATGGCTTAGGCTGGAAGGGATGCTTATTAAATTCAAACTAGATAGATTCACTACTACTTTAGAGATAAAAGCACAATTCAATTCAAATTGAATTTTCCACAAGCTTGAGCATTGGCCTAAATTCAATAGGTTGATTTCTACCATGACAAATATATGATCCTACAGTGTTGGTGGGGAAAAAAATTAATATACATATTGCTTGTGCACAAGAGGTGGTGCTGGTTACCAGATCTGCTGGTTTCAAAAAGGGTTACCAATTCATGAAAGTATAATGGAAGTGTGGCTCTTTGAAAGCTATTTCCCAGCAGACTAGGGCTTCTTTGTGCAGTTGTTTGGCCACTGTGAGAACAGATTGCTGAACTAAATGGGTTAGGGCAGGGGTTCCCAATCCGCAGTCCATGGACTGGCATCAGAAACTGGGCTACATAAACAAGCAAAGCACCATCCGCGGGATGCAGGTAGCCCATGAAACACATCCTCTGGTCTGCAGAAAAACCCCTCTCCATGGATCCAGTCCCTTGTGGCCAAAGGTTTGGGGGCCAGTGGGCTAGGGACTCAATCCAGCAGAGCAGTTTTATGTTTCTAGGTAATAACGATCCTGGAATACTATTGACTAATCAGATGAATATGGGCAATGTAATTAGTGTGTAAAATAAATGTAGAGTAAAATAATGAATTTTAACAACAGCTCCTCCGGCTTCAGTGCTGCAGCAGCACTGCAAGCTACCAACAACTGATTGGTGTGCCAGCTCTGCTCTCAATTCCTGAAAATTTAACAATCAGCTCCTCCTGTGAGTGGATATGAGCAGGCTCCAGCATACAACTGAGTGCAATCGAGCAGCAACTAAAAAATAAAATCCAGTCTAGGCACTGCATTCACAAAAGCATTGCTTCCAGATTACAGGAGATATTAATTCCATTATGTATTTCATTGATTAGACATGCTAGGAATACTCTACCCAGTTTTGGGACTGCAACTTAAAAGGGACACGGAGAAATTGAAACAGATTCAGAGAGCTATCATGAATAAGAGGATCGGAAGTTACTTTCCACTGAGAAACAGTTAAAGATGGACACATTTTGCTTGTAAGACTAAGGGAGTTATAACCATAATGTATATGTGTATATGTGTGTATATATATATATGTGTGTGTGTATGTATACATATATGTATATTATCCCATCTTTTAAAAGATCAACCTGAGTGTAAAGAAGCACAAGCTGTAAAGCAGTGGAACAGATTGGCTAGAGCAATGATAGACCCTCTCTATCTGGAGGCTTTCAAACAGAAGTCGGATAGCCATTTGTCAGGAATGATTTAGTCAATCCCAGCAAATGAAGAGGCTGGACTAAATCACCCATGAGGTTCTGCACAACCCATCCATTCTGTTAAAAAAAAAAAAAAGCCCATCATGTTTGACACACAGAGAAAGAAATGATTGTTATGGAAGATTTGTATGAGGTTTTACTCGTCACTCAACTTAAATGAAAAGTGGCAGCTTTCAATCTATGATCCAGAGTGTTCCATGATTTCTTAAAAATAGCGATTCCTTAATTTTTTAAAAAATGGTGGAAATGTTTCCTGCCAGATTGTACTATATTAGTACTTTGTATATTTCTCAGAGAAAATGTATTGTTGTCCAACTTACAAGATCTTTGATTTCTTTTTTGAAGTTGTCTGTTTTTAGACATGTACAGATCGGAACTCGGGAGACTATATCAGAGATTTGTAGTAGATAACTGCTGTGAGAAGTGTTTCTATAAGAACAGTTAAAAAATGTTGCAATAAATGATCTAATAACTTTTGACACCCAGCAGATTATACTATTGTTCTTCTGCAGAACAGTGGACAAATAAAAACATTTTTGGTGAACAATTTCTCTTGCTCATTTTTCTCAGAAGGAACTGTTGTATGAGTTGATCCCACAAAGAGCTTCTTTAAGAAAGCAGATGTCCTGCTTTACCATGGAAAATAGCAACACAAGACAGTTATAAATATAAAGTTTATTCAGTATATATTGTTTAGAAAAATAAGTTCACATTTTAGAATACAAACAAAAACACAATTTTCCAGGCACAAACTTCTACATCAGTGTTTCTCAATTGAGACAACTTGAAGATACGTGGTCTTCAAATCCTAACCATATCTTAAAGTTGTGAAGGTTGAGATACACTGCTCTATTCAGTATAACATACATACATATTTTCCAATCTCTTTGGTTTGGGAGCAAAGCACAGCAATCTCTCCAGAAATGCAATATATCATTCCTTAACAGTGCAGCAACACCCTTGCCTCCTAACATCTACATTCCATGTAATTTCTTCTTTTGTCATAAGGCACAATCAAAACCATATTGATTTACCAAAATAAGTTTTGTTCCAAGCATACAATTGTGGGCAACAAATGGACACTGTCCAAGCTGAATGCCAAAGACTGAAATATTCACCTGCTTTTCTTTCTTAAGTTGAGAAGTATAAAATTAAGTTATTAAAATATTACAAGAAATTTAGAAAACATGTCAATCTATCCTTTTAAGATACGACTTGCTGAGTGATGAACTGCAGAAACAGCTTAGACATAGTTCAAAACCTTCACTACCTCGAGTAACATTCATTCTCCTGATACCGGTAACAGCAAAGAAAGACTGCTTTATTCCTCCCACAAGCAGATTCTTGCTTACTTGTAGTAAGTTGGACAATAGCAATTTACTGAAGACTGGTTACTATGAGATATACATAATGATCAAAGGATAACTTACATTCTTTACTAGCAAACCACATTAAACTGAAGGGAGCTGAATAGGATTCCACAGACTTCACACTGGGCCCTCAACTGTTCAATACTTTTATGAATGGCTTGGATGATGAGATGATGGTGCTTGTTAAATTTGTAGATGACACAACAGTAGGTTGTAGAAAAAAGCTAATATCCTCCCAAAAAACCCCCCTAAATTTCAAAATAATCTGAAAAAGTTAGAGAAATGGGCCTGAAAACAACAGAGTGAAATGTAACAGAAGTAAAGATGAAGCAGAAATCAAATGTGTAGTATTGGCAATATTATTTGTGAGAAAACCTTGGAATTACAATTGACAAGAAACACTATGAGACAATTGTTTGATATTACTGCAAAGAAAACAAAAGGCCCTTGTAGGCCGAATCAAAAGAATAAAGTTTCCAAATTAAGAACTGACAATTTTTCTTTATTTTGCATTGGTCAACATATCTTAAATAATGTCTCCAGTTCTGGGCATCATATTTATAAAGGATTTAGATAAACTGGAACAGATTTAGAGAAAGGCACTAAGAAAGATCAGAAAATGAGAAATTTACTGAACATGTTCAACTTGCATTCTGTTTTCATAGTAGGAAAAATACTGATTCCGATTATCAAGGAAGGATTAGTTAAAGCAGAGGCTGAATAGGCAGTTGTCAGGGATATTTTAATCCAGATCTCTATATTAAACATAGGATTGGAACTGATGTTCCAAATGGTTCCTTTCAACTCTATTGATATCTTTGCTGCAGACTTCCAAAATTGTTCAATTTTTCTTTTTTATTTGGGCAAAATATAATAGAGAAAATAAATTATACAATAAAATAACTCAGCTGTTTTAGGTGTCAGTACAAGCCTGGCAAAATGTTGTGACTATTTAAGTGTCCCAATAAGTTTTCGCTCTTTAAAAAGTGTCATCTTTTATTCAGCCTTGCCCTGGAAGGCTGGAAAAGAGGTAAGATAGCTTTAGCTATGCTCCTGTGAATAGTGAAACACTTCTTCCAAGTAATTTTTTATGACCATGACATCATACGGGAGTAGCTTGAATGGGAATTAAAATATTGTATACTGGAGAGAATCTGGAACAAAAATATGATTCAAAGCTCAATTTTTGTCATGTCACCCAATTTCTTCCAGTTTTTCATATAGTATAGATAGATTTATGCGTCCATCAACATGTAAAAAGAATGAATGGTTTTTCTAATTGTTTAGATCAGTAGTTTTCAACCTGTAGTCCACGGACCCTGGTGGGGGGTGCACAATGCGTCACAGGTGATCCACAAAGGCTTGAAGAAATGTTATGATTTAAATCTTGAGTTAGGTCCTGGGGGTCTGTGGCCACAAAAGGTATTTAAAGGCGTTGCATGGTGAAGAAAAGGTTGGGAACCACTGGTTTGGATGAGGGGATGTTCACTTTTGGATACATAATTGTTACAAACAGAAATGCAGGCATAATTATAAAAAGCAGTCAAAATGATTTAGTGTTTAACCTGGAAGAAAGTAGCATGCATACATGAAACCAAGACATTTATCATTTATCATTTATCACAGAGCCTTTCTCCAGAGTCATCATGATCACCTTCAAACCATCACAAACCAATTCATAGAGCCCTGTGATTTTTTCAGTTGAACAGCTCTTGTATCCTCTTCAGCTAAGGAACTGGCGAATGCAGAAACCTGTGTTCAGCCAACACATTCCCCAACTTGCTTCCTAACTTCACAGGTATGTGTTCATGTTGGTTCCCCCTCATGTTACAAAGACAGGGAAACAGTGCTGTGGCCTGATGTCTTTTTAACCTCAGGTGGGAAAGGAAGAGAGCTAGGCCAAGGCAAGTATATCTGCAGTGCCACTGCTAAACCAGAAATTCTTTGGCCCAACAGTATTGAAGGCAGCATGCAATCACATCGGTGGGGAGATGTGGGAATGCCACATTTGGAGAGGACCTTAGTGCTTTTGAAACTGGATCCCTGTTTTTTCAAGACAATTATTTCAAGTTGGGAATTTCAAACCTGTTTGGTTTCTTTTATCATAGTTTCTAGGATGCATTCATAGCAATCGGAAAGCGCATGCAGATTTCTTAAATGAAAAATCCATCCTGTGGGCAATTTTTCCCCCTCACATTTTGCACAGCAAAGTAGCTTGCTACCTAATACATTTTTTCACTTCAAAAATGGTTGTGGGAACCAGCAATCCATAAGTTTGCTTTTCCTTTAAATAGATTCCTTTAAATCCTAGGAAGCTATCCTGATTTCTGAATAGGAAGAGCTGCTAAAGTGGAAAGGATAATTTTTCTGAATTACAGGCCTATGAGTTCCACAATTCTGCTAAGCAGTTTTCTATATTACTAGAGAAACGGGGCGTTGTCTTACCTGAACGCCTTTTCTCAGCATGGTGGTGTAGAATCCACTGGATTCTACACCACCATGCTGGAGAAAATGTGAATCTCTTCAAAGTACCAGACTAGACAACAACTTGGATATTGTTCTTACACATTTCCTGAAACCATAAAATTGTATTAATTTAGATCACATACAGAAGGACAACTTACTCTTTTCAGAACAGATGATCAATTAACTATGTGGCTCAGCCTCTCTCTGGTAGTAGGAATACTACTGATCGGAGCAATTATATCTACTACACCACCAGCACCAACCAGCCCCCGTTTTACAGCTACTACAGGTATATTCTTTTAAATGAAAGTAGCCAGAGATGCTTTTCATCAGGATGATCTTAGGTGCAACCACTTAACTTACTGTCTTATTCATTTAAGATGGATCTCTACATTTCAGCAACTTAAACAGAGCACTTACATACGCAGCAGAATCCTGTGTAGATTATACCATTTTGTGTTTGAAAATTAGATATTGATAGGAAAGCAATTTCTCTGCCAAATCAAAATAGCCATGAAACTTATTTTTTCTATGTGCAGGAAAAGCAATAAACATGAGAGATCCAAGTAGGATGTCTGTATTGAACAACTCAAGAAGACGACTACATGGTGGTACTCATTCATACTTCAAAACCTTCCTTCCAATGTATGCACATTCTGTCAGCCTTTGCTGAAAGATAAGATTTTTCAATTGATGGAAATTGCACTAACTGGTAATCCAGGCAGACTGTTAAAAGCTAGTAAGGCAATCCTTTTCACCTCATTAAATAAAACAAGAGGGAAGAAGGACTTAAAACAAATAGCCTATTATCTTTCGGGTTCTTACTATATGGTGGATTTGGAAAGTACTTGTTCTATTTCTGCAGAGGTTCTTGAGATAACCTGACTAGATCATTCTTCTTCATCTTTGGTATATTGCAAAAAGAGACAAGGTAGAAATGAGATTGGGAGAATGCTTTTGTGCATGATCACTATCACAAAAAGCACTTAGTCAAAGGAGAGTCTTACATTGTTATATCACTGATTTTTACCCAAATCCAATATACTAAAATACTACCAGCATTGTTTATCTGAAATTTAACTTCTAACAATACAGAATGATTTAGCATTTCTTTTGATATTTCATACATCTGAGATTCTTTTAACCAAAATGGATTTTCCCCAAAAGAAAAGATTCTCAAGGGTTCCTACTACCTTCAAAGTGATGAAGCAAGATATTTATTTTGAGTTTGGTATATTGCAGTCATCCTTTCTTAGACCTGTAGGCAAGTCCTACATGCAGAAAGGCTGAATGAATGGCAGCATAATCTCTTTTTGCCAAACCATTGCAATTCAACAAGTTGGGTATGGAATATGGAGGAAGAAAGGAACACACTTTGAATATTTATAAGCAACATACCATCTATCAGAGGTATCCTGCATTTATTTCACACCTACTAGTATGGAAATCTCATCCCTTATTTATCAGAGCAATGGAGTTTTCAAGGGAATCTTGCATATGTAAAGGAATTAGGACCACTGTTTTGATTGCTGCCAGACAGATTTTTCTTTTCCTATGTTGATGAATCATAGAATATATGTGGAAGGGACCTTCTGGATCATCTAGTCCAACCCTCCTTTCAGTACAGGATTCAATTAAATCATCTTTGGAGGATAACTATCCAGCCTGTTTGAAAACCTCCAGCGAGGAGGAATTTATTACTGTTCTAGGCAGACTCTTTCACTGCTTAACAGCTGTGCTGGTTAGAACAAGGATTTAAGGCCACTAGGAAGAAAGGCACATAGGATTAAAAAAAAAAACAATTAGCAGCCATCCTCAAACTTTGTAAATTATCTAAAGCTAAAACAGAAGTAACTTTCATGGGGGTTTGTTCTAAAATCTATAAATGCATTTGTTCATAGCCAAACATAAGACTAGTCCAAATTGTTACCAAAAAAGGAAAGAAAATCAATTAATGAAGCTTTATCAGGGAAAGAAATCTTTAAAATTAGGTAGAAATAATTTCCTGTTCAAAAATACAGAAAGAAAAAAATAAATTAAACTGCTCATGTCTCAAAATGATAAAATGGACACCAATGATTATAAATAGAATCATCCTACTAATAAAAACAATTCTCATTAGCACAATTAAAACAATATTTACATAGGTGGCAGAGCCAAAGATTCTGGATTGCATAATTTCAAGTGGCAAAATGTTTTCTTCCTCTCCCCCACCAGTTCAAATCAGACAAAGAAAACTTGCACCATTTCAAAAACTATAAAAATGGAGAATGCAGAACATTGGTATTCTGGTGGAAAACTTTTCACACACACACACACACACACACACACACACACACACACACACAGACACACACACACACACGCACGAGAGTATTTGCAATTGTGCTCGCAAAAGAAGGTAACAGTAGCTTGTGAGGTATTGCCTAAAGTACTCCTTTAAAGTTGAAAACTGAAATATCACTTTCTCAATGCCCACCATGTGTAAGTAAAATTGAATCTAGACCCAAAAATAGTATGCATTTTCTCTTTTAGTTCCAGTCTTTTTTGAGAAAGAAAATCTTGTTCCTAACCAATAGCTATTGGTTAATAAACCTTCTGAAATTACCTTGAAACTCTCCCTGTCCAAAGGAGCTACTTGGGTAAGCCAAACCATCTCATATTTGACTGGCATTTCCCTTCCATCCATGTATAATTCCTTTTGATCAGGCTGTAACAAAAGTTAGCATTCATGCAAACTTTGCATGGCAACTTTGTACTCTTAGTGAAGACCTCCTTTTAGTAACTGGATTCTTCTTCAACTATGCATTTTTTATTGTTCTATGTGCCTATGGGGGAAAAAAAATCCACTGCTGTGCTTCTAGCCTTCAAAGGAAGAGATTTTTCTACTGAAATGCAAATACAAGATTATTAAACTTAAAGAGTTGTTGTTGTTTTTTTACAAGTCTTGCATATCTTCTTCCATCTGTACTGTCTGGAGTTTAGCCAGTTGTTTCTTGTCTGTCCCCAGTTCTTCACAGAGTGCATCGACTATATTGCTAGTAACATACTTGGTTTTGGAATCCAGCATCACTGAACTGCTTCCTGATCTGCTTTCTGAATCAGACAAAAAGTTTTCCTTTAGAGTGGGAATGGATTGCAGGATCAGCCGCTGTTCTCGAGTGAAATGGGGATGTCCTTGCAAAGAGAGGTGGGATCCCATGTCATTGCCTGCTACCCCACCGATCCCTGTTAGCGCTGGCTGCACTGGAGATATGGACACCAGGTCATGGCTGCTGATGAGGGAGCAGTTCTGAAGTGTTGCATAGTTTGCATTACTAATGGAAACAACAGTCGCTCCACTTGTTGTGGAGGGTTGCATTGGTGGACTCTCAGAAATGGCTGAGTTGAGTTCTTCTGCATTTAAAAGAGAAGGTGGTCCAAGGGAAAAGTTATGTGATATAGTCACGTTAACTAAGGAGGAGGTTCCTCCTGGCTGGAGGACCCCATTGGGTAAGTTGTCTGAAGATAGACTAGGATGAAGTTGGGCATTTTGACCAAGGGGCATGACTTGAGAAAACACCAGGCTCGTTTCCAGTCCTTCCTGTTTCACCGGCTCAACTGCCTGGCTGGTGTTTGGGATGGTGTACACCACAGTGCTGGGAGCAAGGGAGCTGAAAAACACTTTCCCTTGTTGTGCTGTTGTAGAGTCAGTAGTAAATGTGCCATTGCTTGTTGTGCCTTGGTTAATGGAAACACTACCTGTGGTGGGAGAGAAACAAACAAATAAAAACAAGAGAAAGTTGTAAAGGCACAGTGTAAAATTAAGAGTTGCAGGTTTCTCACTCAATCACAGCATAAAATTAAATTAAAAGTTGAATTTTCATCTCCCCCATGGTTTTAAAACAAAACTTCCAGCCAATAATGTCTATTTAAAAAGGAGATTTTTTATTTTGCTATTCACATAACATTCACATAACATTCTAAGCCTCAAGTGGTTTTCGTTTTGAGGTGTGACCCACCCACTGGCTATTTTCATATTTATGGTTGACCATATTTTATGGAAATATGTTGCTACTGATGTTTCATTTTTATTATATGCCACCATGACTCCATATGAATTTGTTGGCATATACATTTAATAAACAAGCATATGTTATCCTTGAAACTACATAAAATGTAAAGATCAACAGAGAGCTTTCTCACCATATAAAAGGCATTTTTCTCCATTCATTGTGGTTTTGACCAAAAGCAGTGAATAATGAAATTGTGATACTTAATTCAATTTCAGAAATTGTCTTTTAAATTGTGAAAAGTATTCAGTATTGATACACACAAGCACACACACACAGTGATTGTGTGAGCTGCAGTCAAATTAGTCTTGACAATACACCAGAATGCAAATTCTATTCTAATAAAGGAATACTAAAAAGGCTAAGATCTTTATCAAATAATGAAACTGATAATTTATTCTCCCATGAAGATGAACTATGAGGACTGGATACATGAAACTGTTGGCTTCTTGTAATATTCAATTAAATTATATTCAATATTATACTGAATTTATAAAATAGTAATGGAAAGGACAATATAATCCCCTGAAAGTTACTTAATTATAGCAGCTGTGATATCAAGGAATAGCGTTGTGCAGGTCTAAAAAATATGAAAAAAAGTAGAAGAATTAAAAGAAGTTGATTTGTTTTCCAAATTGTACAGGAATGATAGAAAAGTTGCCTTTCCTACATTCCTTCCTCCTGCTGGTTTACATTTCTCTACCTGGAATAGACTAGGATTGGTGAAGCTCAATATGTCTATAGCAGGTAACAAGTTCTCCATTGTTACAGTAGAGGCAAAGATCAAATAATTAATTATCATTGCTTGCTGAGAATTCTGGGATTTGAAGTCCACACATCCCAAGATTAAGAAATGCTGATGTAGGTAATATAATCTACTCTGAGTAGCAAAAAGTCTTTAAACTTTCAAGCAAAAAGCCCCATGATTTCCTCATGATTCTTCTACCGGTAGCTGAAGAGACCAAACAGAAGACCTTTTGCATACAAAACATGGGTCCTACTGGTGATCTATCAGCATTTCTAGAAGCTGACCTTTGGATTTCCTTTAGAATCTAGGTCAATATAGTGGTTAAGGTGCTGGCTTAGAAAACAGAAGTCTCTGAGTTCTAGGCATCCCTTAGGCAAGAAAGCTGGCTGGATAACGTTGGGCCAGGTGCTCTCTTTCAGCACAACCTTGTTTGCCACCTTGAGTTGTTCTACACACACACACACACACACGGATAAATAATAGTAATAATAAGCTCTACCTGGAACTTACATCCTGCAACAATACATTTAATATTACTAAACAACATCTGCCTATCCCAGGCCCTTGGGAAGAACTCGATAGGTGGACAAAAATGCCACATCTAGCCTAAACATCCAGCTAACTCTGCAATCAACCATGTAGTTCCTGATAAATGAAAATATAGGCCATCAATCTAGTTGTTATTCTAATGTTCAAAATACAAATAGATCTCAAAAAAAGCAAATCATACTTTTCTTGCAGGCTTTTGTCTATTTGTGCAAAGCCCATGGATCACCTATGGCAGGCTTGAGGATGTTGTTAAATTAGTACTCACAGCAATTATGACAGTTGGTGGGAATTGTAATTCAATTCTAACTAATTCTCATAATTGCTGAAGGCAACAATTCAGTGTGTTTGGAAGGCCACAAGGTACAAATCCTGCCTTGAGCGGGGGGGGGGGGCTGGACTTCCAAGTTCCCTTTCAGCCCTTCTATGTTCTATAAAAATACAGATTATGAGTTAAACTGTTTTTTTCTGAGTATCTTCAAGATATTTTAACAGATTAATGGTGAAGTGGGAACTATGCACTGGCTACCAATTGGTCTCCGAACACAATTCAAAGTGTTGGTTATTACCTATAAAGCCCTTTATGGCAATGGACCAGGATACTTGCGGGACAGTCTTCTGCCTCATGAATCCCAGCGACTGGTTAGGGCGCATAGGGTTGGCCTCCTAAGGGTCCCGTCTGTTAGGCAATGTCATCTGGTGGGGCCCAGGGCTAGGGCCTTCGCTGTTGCTGCCCCAGCCCTCTGGAACCAGCTTCCCTCAGAGGTTCGTACTGCTTCCTCCCTCCTAGCTTTCCGGAAATTGTTAAAGACGTACTTACGCCGACAGGCTTGGGGCATATGAGCTGTGCTCTGCCCCTGGGCCTAGGAATGTCCCTCCATCAGCGATTGTGAGTTGACTATGCTTGTTTGCTGTATGAATGTGATAAATTTTATTGTTATAATTTTATTGCGTTGTTTGTAAGCCGCCCTGGGTCCTAGGAGAAGGGCGGCATATAAATTCGAGAAATAAATAAATAAATAAATTTAGTCATGGTTTCATGGTCTAGCACAGTGTTTCTCCACCTTGACAATTTTAAGGCATGTGGACTTCAACTCCCAGAATTCCACAGCCAGCAATGCTGGCTGTGGAATTCTGGGAGTTGAAGTCCACATGCCTTAAAATTGTCAAGGTGGAGAAACACTGGTCTAGCAGCATATGGGAAAATGTCTTTTCCATCCAGTTCTTGCTTTAACCTTGGCCAAAAGTATGAGAGCTTAAAACAACAACTGATGTGGGGAATAAAGTCATGGGTCTTCATCTTAAACACTGCTCTCATGATATATTAAAAATATAGGTATGAAAGAGGTGTATGGCTTACTCCACTAACATGGGATAGGACAGTAAACACTGCCAATATGTGATACTTGGTAAAGCTCAAGCAGAGTCAGCCATGATATATAAAGGGAGAAGATAAATATGAACATATGCAAATCTCAATGAGGTTTCAGAAAACAGAGAGGTTGGTGAGATTTACAAGAGATAGTACTGGACATTAATAGTACATAGTACATAGTTTACCTTTCTCCATGTTTATCAAGCACAGGGTTATGTAAAGTAGTGAATAAATGCAAATGCTCACTGTATACGCATGAGTGTGCTTCAGCTGTTCATAGGGAATGTTAGAGCTTAGAAGTCATCTCCAGGGGATAAGATTCTCTCTGTGTGTGTGTGCGCGCGCGCGTACGCCTTTGAGTCAGCATTGATTCCTGGTGACTTCCTGGACTGGCTCTCAAATAAGACATTATATATGAATGATACATAAGTGAAACTCGGGAAAATTGAGCCAATGTCAACTAGGGATCTCAGTATAATGATTATACTGTAATTTTATACTCACCTAAAAGCATGATCACTTAAAAATAATGAAACATTACCAAATAGGATTGTATAGTAATAGCAAACTGGTGTTCTATCCAGACCATCCTGGCTAAAATCTCATCTGCCAAGGATTAAAGTAAAACCTACTACTACTCCTAGCAGTTACAGGGTTTGTCTGTGTTACTTTCTTGGCAACATTACAGAAGTGGTCAGTGATTATTTTCTTCCAGGATATTTTTTTTTCAATTTCCCAATCTAATCTTTATCTGATAATCTCTTATCCAAGTACTAATGAGGTCTGATCCTGTCCAGGTTTTTTGTGATCAAACGTGGGCATGCAATGGAAGGATTATTATATTGCCCCATCATGCATAGTTGTAAATATTATGTGTGATAACTCTATAAATTATCTGCTTTACATTTTAATATATCCCTATCAAATTCACACTTCCCAAATATGAAAGTACAGTATGTAGTAGATTGAATGTCAATATTTACACATTTCAAACGTGTAAGGTGCAATTTTCCAATTATTAAAAAAATAATAAAAATGTTAGCACACACTAAATATTTGAATGGAAAAACTGGTGGAAATGACATTTAACAAATAATATACAGTAAAACCTCGTATTAATGAATGTTTGTAAGAGAAAGAGAATCACCTTAAACCTGGCTTTATATCATTTGCATGAATTAATGTCCTGGGTAATAATGATGTGCATTATATAAGTTAATGCAAATGACAAACATTGAGAGGAATCACTCAAATTACGTTGAATACAATGGGCTTTGTTATTTTGATAAGGCATCCAAACGAAAACTACACGTAGTGTAAAAATGAAAGGTTTACTCTCTTGGACAGTATCTTCTGCCACACATAAGAGCAGCAGGCTAAGTAGGGTTGAACTTTAATCTATATGGCTCCCTCTACTTAAAGACAAAGCAAGGCCTACAGCCACAAGAGGCAAATGAAAAATAGTGTACATCATAATTTGCTGAAGCCTGCTGATATGGGAAAAAGTTTGAATTTTCATTGACTCTCCATTGTATCTATCTAAAAACCTGTTTTGCTGGATTTGGGTATTTTCCCATCAGTACAAGTCTTCACCAGGTCAAAGTGTCTTCTGTTCATGGAAAGGCTACTTTTGTACACAAGGAGCATGTTACATATCTCCAACATTCTTAATTTCACAACAAAAAAGCAATAATTTAATACAGTGAAGGGTTTTTACCTCGGGAAGTTGCTGCCGATACTGGGGGAAGCTGCATTGGGGAAAAACTGAGGGCTCCATTAAGTAACTGGCCACTGTTTGCTGAATTAGGGATTTGGACAACGCCATATTGGTTGACTTGGATTGGAGTGGTAAAAGTGACTACTGAGCCACTGTCTTGCGATGCTATTGCTTCTTCGCTTTCTTCCCTCTTTACTTCCATGCTTGGTGTCAAGCCTGGGAAAGAGGCAGGCCCAGAATTGGGGCTGTATGTTGTTGTGGGTGTTGATGATGCAATAGAATTGGACAGAGAAGTTTGGAGGATTTTGAAGTCTTTCACATCTTCTGCAGAAGGGACTAACATGTCACCCATAGAGACTCCATTGCTCAAAGCATTGGGCGATGTTTTGAGCGGACTTGATGATACTGCCTGAGAAGTTCCCACACTGAGACCATTGAGGAGGAGACCATTGGGGCCCTGAATGAAAGAAGTACCATTAAGAAAAACAGATGGATTGGGAGGCATTAGGTTTCCATTCAGTAAAACTCCTGAAGAGCTTAAGGATATTTTGGAGTTTCCAAGTTGCTGCATATATACTTGCTCCATTGGGCTAGGAAGGCTTAAGCTGGTGCCACCATCGGAGGTGCTTGCTAGGGAACGTGGAGACAAGTCCTCTTGCCCCTTGCTGGATTCATCTTCTGTGCTGGGGTTACCATCCGACTCACTACAAATCAAGAGAGAAGCAACAGTGAATTGATGTGGTATCTTCACTGGATTCCAACACTTTACTGATGGGAGAAATAATTATTGTACCCACAGAAAACTAACAGATCAAGGAAAAAAGCACTAGATTAGTCCCTATGAGGATTCCAGTTTTCCATGTATAAGCTGCGTATGAGAAGAAAAATTAAATAAAAATTTCCCAATCATGGTATTGCCATCCTGTATATTTCTAAGGCAAAGAAAAAGACTCCAAATCGTTTGATTCTTAGTGACCAAATACAAATATCCATATAGGTTTTCTTAGCAACAATATAGAAATGGTTTCACGTTGCTTTCTTCCAGCATGTTTGTCACTTCCCAGTCTAGCCTACAATGCTGATGCTTCCTGATGATATTAACTACGTAGGCCTGAGCCACTTTAGCTTACAAGCCCAGGCAACATCAGTCAGTTACTGCCGCTTGGTGAGGCATGCCTACTCAGAAATAAACAAACAAAGAAGCAAGCAAACAAGCAATTCTTGTGTCCAGAATTACACCTTTATAGCGGAATTCTATACAGTAAGTATATTATACAGAGGTTCCACCGCTGTATGCAAAGTGACTTACTCTGTTTAGTATGTTCAGGTGAATATGCCAAATCTGAACATAACTCTTTAAATCTACTGTCCTCAAAATTCCAAATGTCCAACCAGGCCAAGAATGTTGGGGCTCTTATTCTTGATTATGTCTCAGGGAAGCAAAATGCAGTATGGCTGACAATGTTTGTTTTGAAAAGCAGAAGGAAAATAAAAGATTGCAAAGAACTTCAAAAGAAACTCCAATTTAGATAATCAAAATAGGGGGAGTGGTATCAAACAGGCACAGGCACAATCACATAAAATTATTCTTGTAGCAGTCACTAATCTTACATTTTCTTATTCACTAATGTATGAGTAAGGGATTGACAGAAAACATATCTTGGTGTTGTGATGAAAAGCCCAATGAAGATATTGGCCAATACTATGGAAAAAGCAAATTTTATGTTAGCCTTTTAGCATACCCTCTTGCTAATGTCATTGGTCTCCTTCCTGAGATTCTCATCATCCCCCACTCTTTTTAAAGCCATGGAAATATTACTATTTTTTTCTTCATGTAAATTCATAGACCTATCATGCTTGTCTTCCTATAAACTTATAATATGGTATGTAATTGGTGCTATAAAACAAAACATTCTGCTACAGCAGAAAATAACTATCCTTTAAGGGGAATTTATTCAATAATATATAGTACTTAAGATTAGAAAAGAATGCAAGGGTAATTGTTATTAGAAGAACAAAAAAAAATGTTAGATGGTTTTTAGGGAACTCTGATAATTCAGGACCCTGAAATTAACCATTACATTGTTTACCTTGAGTACTATGTCCACTTCTGGACATAGCATAATTATGCATAGAATACTGCATAATTCAGAGAAAGACAACAAGAAGATGAGAGAATTAGAAACAAAGGCTTATGAAGACAGAGAATGAAAAATCTAGGAATGCTTTGCTAACATTGAGCAGGACATGAAGACATACATAGGGCAGGAGGACTACTTATTCCTTATTGTTCCAGTGTTCAAGATTAAAAATAGTTTTAAATTATAGAAAGACAAATTGTGATTATCAGAAAAAATATCCAATAGTTAGAAGCAGCTATATAGCGGAACCAATTCCCCACCAAAAGAATGGTGGCCAACCTTTAAAGCAGCGGTTCTCAACCTTTTCCGGGGCTCGACCCCGGCCTGCATCGCGCATGCGCGGCGCGACGGGCGCATCACGCATGCGCGGTGCAATGGGCGCATCGCGCATGCGCGGCGCGACAGCCCGCATTGCAAAGAGGAAAAATGGCCGACCAAAAAAAAATGGCCGACCAAAAAATATATATGACGGACTGAGGTGTTTGGTGACCCCCGTGAAATGGTTGTTCGACCCCAAATGGGGTCGCGACCCACAGGTTGAGAACCGCTGCTTTAAAGGGCAGAAGCTAGACAGCCATTTGTTAGAGATTCTTGGATTCTTGATCCAAGTAGGTAGTTGGATTTGATAGTGTAAATGGTCCCTCCCCAGACTATCATAGTCACCAATTTAGGTGGATTTAAAAGATGATGAAATAAAGTGTCATCCCTTTTGATTCATATGGAAATTCAGTTAATCAATCCATGAATTGGCTAAAATCCATACAACTGGTCGAATAAGACTCCTTTAAGTTGGGTAAAGCTTTACTCTGGACACATTGAAGCAACAAAGTCCCTCCCGCATGTTTTGGGATAAAACATTTCATTTAAAATAGTGTGCAAGCACTTTTCCAGGTATTATATTCAAGTTATATTAATTTCAGAAACTGAAACATGTCTGGGTCATATTTTTAGGACAATATATTTAATGCAAACCTAGTGAAATATATACTAGAAAATCAATTTAGCTAAACAGATAAACAGAATGACCATGGGTAGGCAAAAAAGCAGTGAGAACAAAAGTGACTTCCTGCTGGCTTTCCCATTGCTCTTGTTTATGGGAAGCTGGCAGAGAGTGTTGGAAATCACAATCACCTGACCATGGCTGACTACAATTACACTGTAGCAGCCACAACTTTGCAAATACAACTGGTGTGAATATCCTTGAAATTTCAATACACATTTATTAAATTTCTATGTTATCCATCTTGCCTAGAGATGACTCTAGCTGGCTTACAACCAAGTAAAAACAAATAGATATCTGGACCAAAAGTTAAAGAAAGGGAATTCTCAAGGAATGTTTGCATATAAAATAATGCTATAGCTTCAAAGGATAGATCACTATTTTAGAATATAAGCATGCTTGATATTTTAAAATGCCATTTATACTTCTAGTTTTAAAAGTTTACACTAAAATGCATGGGAAGATTCCTATTCTTCTAAGGCTATTAAAACAGTTTTTTAAAGTGTTTGATTTAAGTACTTTGCAAGTTCCACTGATTTAAGGAATGATTTAAGGACATACATAACTCTCTCACTGAGGTCCATAAAAACCTGAAAGCACTTAACTTTGATTGGATTATATCCAAACTATTTAGATAATAGGTTCATTTAAAAGACTTTCTTCATAATCAGCTTCAGACATTAGACATGGACCACTTGTTTGTATATACATAGAAAAGAAAGAGCTGCAAAGATTAACAATCTTAATGTGTTTCTACAGTATCTTCATCAAAGACAAAGCATCATTATTACTCTTTCAACAGTGTTGAAAGGTTTCTAATTACTGCAGTGTACAGCTTTTACATTAGACAATTTTCATGAAGGAATAAGCTGGCATTCTCCCTCACTAAAAATCTTGACAAAATGTATGTTGCAGCTATTTTTATGTGGTTTGATTATCCACTATGGGTGGATTCATACAATATGTGGCTAACTCAAGACTAAATTAGTCACTTGATCAAGCACAGTGTATGAACCTAATCTGATAAATCATGATGTGATAAATCATACTATAGTTTGTTTAGCTTTGACTGTATGCTATGTGAATCCAGAAACTGTGATTTGCAAAAAGACCTGGGTTATGTCTTAATGAGTTGCAAAAATTCACTGAATAGTGATTTGTTGAATAAAGTATAAACAATCCACAGCCCGGATCAGAATGTGAACCTCTGCTGTGGCAGAAAGCTGAGAAAAATGACGAATGTAATATGTATATACCAATCATTCCACATCCTTTCAGGATAAATAATTTTATAATACAAATGAATAAATGAAGTAATACAGCTTATTGTACCCACAGAAAACTAACAGATCAAGGAACAAAGCACTAGATTAGTCCCTATGAGGATTCCAGATTTCATTCTTCTCTATTTGTTTCCTGAATGCATATCTCCACACAGGGGCAAAAATGATAAAAACAGTAATTCTGGACATAAACAAAAATAAATAAATTAGATAATTTTACTTATTTAATTTAGTAAGATTTAAAGTCACTTTTGTATTTTTAGAATGCTAGGATACATTTCTTGCTATTCAATAATGAAAACGGCATTTCTTGCTACTGTACTGTATTTTACAGTTTTTAAATTAACATATACCTCCATTCGCAACTAACAACAAAAATACTTCCAGAAGCACTTCTACCTATTGTTCAGGGAACTATATGATAAATTCTGCCTGCTCATCAAGATTTCTCAGGTTAAGAATCCAAAGAAGTTGTGATGCACAATAATAATAATAATAATAATAATAATAATAATAATAATAATAATAATAATAATAAAGTTGGAAGGGACCTTGGAGGTCATCTAGTCCAACCCCCAGCTCAGGCAGGAAACCCTATACCATTTCATAAAAATGGCTGTCCAATCTCTTCTTAAAAACTTCCAGTGTTGGAGCATTCACCACTTTTGGAGGCAGGTTGTTCCACTGGTTAATTGTTCTAATTAATTAATTAATTCTTGTTTAAAACTTGTAGTGATCTGCTGTTCCAAAATTCAAAAGCGTTGCTGGATCTTTGCAAACTTTATTAGTGTATCAGCAAAAATAAATTGCTGATTTATGCTGTGGTGACACAGTGGTTAGAATGCACTATTTATTTATTTATTTATTTATTTGACTTCTATGCTGCCCTATTCCGGAGAACTCAGGGCGGCTCACAACATAATAGAAATCACAATAAAATACATGAATATAAAAACCCCTAAGTTAAAAAAGAAAAACCAATCATTCCACAAACATACACACAGACATACACTGGCTAGGGGCAAGATGTTAACTGCCCCAGGCCTGCCGGCAAAGGTATGTTTTAAGCAGTTTACGAAAGGCGGAGAGGGTGGGGCGACACGGATCTCCGGGGGAAGTTGGTTCCAGAGGGCCGGGGCCGCAACAGAGAAGGCTCTTCCCCTAGGCCCCGCCAGGTGACACTGTCTCGCTGACGGGACCTGGAGAAGGCCGACTCTGTGGGCCCTAACCGTCTGCTGGGATTCATGGGGCAGCAGACGGTCCCGTAAGTAACCTGGTCCGATGCCATGTAGGGCTTTATAGGTCATAACCAACACTTTGAATTGGGTTCGGAGACAAATTGGCAGCCAATGCAGCTTGCGGAGTGATGCCGAAACGTGGGTATTTCTGGGCAAGCCCAACACTGTTCGCGCGGCTGCATTCTGCATTACCTGAAGTCTCCGAACGTTTTTCAAAGGTAGCCCCATGTAGAGAGCATTGCAGTAGTCGAGCCTTGAGGTGATAAGGGCATGAGTGACTGTGAGAAGAGACTTCCGGTCCAAATAGGGCCGCAACTGGTGCACCAGGCGAACCTGGGCAAATGTCCTCCTCGCCACAGCCGAAAAATGATGTTCCAAATTTAGCTGTGGATCGAGGAGGACGCCCAAGTTGCGGACCTTCTCCGAGGGGGTCAAAAGCTCCCCCCCAGGCTGATGGACGGATAGATTGAGTTATCTTTGGGAGGCAGAGCCCACTCCGTCTTGTCGGAGTTGAGCTTGAGCCTGTTGGCACCCATCCAAACCCTAACAGCCTCCAGACATCGGCACATCACTTCCGCTGCTTCACTGAAATGACACGGGGTGGAGATGTAAAGCTGGGTATCATCAGCATACTGATGATATCTCACCCCGTGTTGTCGGATGATCTCACCCAGCAGTTTCATGTAGATATTAAACATCAGAGGGGAGAGGACCGATCCCTGAGGGACCCCACAAGGGAGGAACCTAGGGGTCGACCTCTGACCCCCCGCCAACACCAACTGCGACCGACCAGTGAGGTAGGAGGTGAACTACTGCAAAACAGTGCCCCCAACCCCCAACCCCTCCAGTCGGTGCAGAAGGATACCATGGTCAACTATTGCAGGTTGACTCTGAGCTTACCATTAAATAAGGTAAAAGTTAGCAACACCATATATATTCTGCCAATATTAGAGTAAGCCAAATGCAAAAATACCAAGATCCCATTATGGTATGAAAAAAGAAATAATAGATTGGTAGGGATCATAACATAATGCATTTAATGCCTAGCCACATATGTATCTCTATTGTTGATAGATAATTTCCTGCCCATAGGGAGAAAAATTCTAAAGAGTTTTAAATGCATTGGTTCCAATGCTAGTCAAATCTTTCAAATATTGTGAAATCTATCAGCTCTTCTATTCACTATGGAAAGAAGTGTCCAGCATACACAGCTTGTGCTCTTTGTCAAATATCACACGGTGTACAGTAAAACAAAGTTCATACCACCCTGTCTTCTGTCTCATTGTCCAGGTGCTTTTAGAAAGCCTGCAGAAATGGTACCAATGCTGCAATATCATTCAGTAGTAGAAAATGTCTATAAATGGAGATGTAACACAGATATTCAAGGTAACAGTTTTTCAATTAGATCAGTGATTTGATCTGGTCCCTTTAAGAACTACAAGAAGCTATTTTTAAAAACAACCAGATCATCACAACTCTCAATGGCAAATTGTGTAAATTCAGCATGACCGAGAGTCATTTTTGGTCAAGCAGATAAGACTCCAGACTAAAAAACAGAAGACTGTGAGTTCTAGTCATACCTTCTCTGAGCCCAACTTACCTCACAGTATTGTTGTGGGGAAAAATAGGAGGAAAAAAATAGTATTAGGCATTTTCACTGCCTTATTTATAAAACTAATGAAGGTGGAATAGAAATGAATACTAAATAAAAACTTCTGTGAAATAGGTGGTTTTTGTTTTGCTCAACTTTGCATCTGCCAGTTTTTACTAGGTTTTCCCATGTTCTAGGATCAAGGGGAGGAAGAAAAGATCTCTTTCCCAGCCTATCAGGAGACACCAAGGCAGAATCTGGAACTACCGTAGCATTTTGTTCTAATATTAAGTAGAATTGCTTCTACTATTAAAAAGTCAAAGCCTTTTTTTGAGTAGGTATAACCAAAGGAAAACCACAGCCAGAACGTTCCTGTAATAAGCATAATAGACATCTAGTGATGTGTAGTAAGGCAATATCCTGATCAGCAATTTGCCCCAAATGGCAGTGGTTGGTCTCAGACACAACAGTCTACTAATGGCAACTTGAACTGATGAATTTACCACCATTGTGAGATAAGGACCAAATTGTGTTAGCTGCCTTCAATCCTGGGTATTTCTCAAGGGAAGGAGAAACAGAACAGCAGGGGTGTGGAAGAAAAAAGTTATTGTAGCCAAAGCTGATCAGAGGGAGGATACCCTTGCAAATAAAGAGGGATTAGTTGTTTCTGTTTGATTAATCTCATATATGCAATTCTTTCAGATAAAATGAAGGATATTTTATAGACATCTCTACAAGAAGCTACCTTTTTGTTTTTTTGTTTTTTGGAAATCACTTAACAGAAAGGACTAAGGAAGATTTCTAAAAAGACTGGTATACTAGACACATACAAAAATTAATCCATAGGCAGTAATTAATGCATTGCAAAATAAGTAGGTATCTTCTCTTGAAAGAGAGAAGTTGATTGTATTCCAAGAGTTCATAATATCATGAATGATGCTAACAGCTGAAAGCAGTCTATTCTTAGATAGGAACAGGGGCAACAGTTCATATTTCTATAAGGAAGGCAAAAAGAGCCAGTTAATTATCATGATTATAGTGGATATGTTCATATAACTTATTAATCTATGGTTAGGTGAACTATAGTTTAAATTAATCCAGCTGTCTGAGTTTGGAGAACTCTCAGAACTACAAACTTATCATACAGGTTTATTTCCAACATACATAAAGCCACAAACTAGCCAACCATTATTTTAGCCACTTGGGCTGTACAAACGTCTCCAAATTAAACCAGGGAAATCCAGGCTTAATTTCCCATCCAGCCACAAAGCTTATTGAATATATATCCACACAACACAATTAATAAGCCAGTTATAAACATAGCAGTTCATTTGCATGATGTACAAAGATCAGTTTGAGGTTCAGCTTTTGAGAATTAATTTTAAATTTAAATTTAAATTGTTAATTTGCCATTATTGCAATTGTTAATTTATTGGTTATGATTCAGAATGTCTGAACCCAGTCAGTGGTAGCTTAGTCAAAAATTATGATTCAACAAACCACACTATGAACTGCATAGCTAATAACTTGTAGCTAATATTTTTACTATTTTATGAATGCAAAGTATTATTGACTTGGTCTATCTATCACGTTAACTCAGGGGTGTCAAACTGCCGGCCCACAGGCTGGACGCATCACACAGAAGCCACGCCCACCCCATTGCCGGCAATGGCAAAACAGTCCCGATACGTTGCTCGACGTCACATGACGTTGCGAGTTTGACATGTCTGCATTAACTGATCAGAGCACAACTAATAGGGTTTGATAGAATAACATTATTCCTTTGCTCAGTGCATGAACCAAGATTAGATGTTTCAGGGATAGTAATTGCTTACTCTTTTTAAATTTCAGAGCTGCAGCCACAGAGATGATGCTTTTACATAAAAAGAATTTGTGTCTTTGACCTTGTGCACACGCCAACAGTGTACTATCAGTGAACCAGTCAATTGATTGGACTTATAGATGCTATAGAGGTTAGGTGTCCAACCTTTTGGCTTGCCTGGGCTGCATTAACTATATATAATATAGTTAATGTAGATAAATCACATAATAATAAAAGTTGATGAACTTGTGAGGCCATCTTACTACCATAGGTGTCTAGGGCTGCATGGGGCCTATAGGACAAGGGTTGGGCATGCCTGCTGTAGACCATCTATTGTGATCTAAAGCAAGTTGAAACTGGTCCCAACCTCTATAAACAGCTTTGCTAGCCAGAATTTAATTTTAATTTAATTTAATTTTAACCATTTAAAATTGTTTAATTTTTTTAAATGAACTTTCTTCAGGATACAAAATTATGCTTGGCAATATTGATGGAAACAGAAGGGGAAGACAACTGATAAAATGGATGAAAAAGATCAAAGTGATGCCCCTGGAAAAGTAAGGAATTATTACAAAGAATAGGACAGGAAGGCAAGCATTTCTCTATGCCAGGGGTAGGCACCTTGGCTCTTTTATGCTGGCTCAGGAATTCTGGGAATTGAACTCCACGAGTCATAAAAGAGCCAAGGTTGCCTACCCCTGGTCTATGTAGTTACTATGAGTCAAACCCAACCTGGCAGCTTCTAGCTAAACAAAAAATGTTTATAAAAAGAGAAAAAAAATACAATGTAGGCCACAGTTACACTACATAATAAAGTTTGGTCTTGGTTTACGCTCCTTTCTGAAAGCTTGGAAAGAAAAAAAAACAAGGATCCTTTTAACATGGAAAATATCCGTGATCTTAACAATCATTTTACCCACCAAAGGAAAACTGTTTTCAAAAGCCCAGCAAGGCCCAGAAGGTAATTATTTCATAACATAACACATTCCCTCCCCAAGCCCCTTTATTCTTTAGGAGCTGTAGCAAGTCCAAACATCCACACATGCCTTCGGTATTCTGTACTTTCCACCTGGCTACAGTTTGCTGACTGGCCCTCCTCCACCCCACTTCTCACTTGCCATTTGTGCATTTGGTCCCTTTGCTCCAAGGGCACAAAAAGGGGCTGGATCAGCACAATTGTGCCCTTGTTTGAAAATAGATCTTTGAGGCTTAAAAAAAGAAGAAGAAGCAGGCAGCAAAGTTTCCTGACTTCAACCAGTCCCTCTAAAAAGAAGGAAGGGAGGCACCTTGTGCAGAGGCAGGTCACCTCACCTGGCTATTGCAAGACAGATGGCTATCTGGGATGGCTTGTTGTCAGACAACCTTTTCCTCCTTTTAAAAGGTTAGCATTTGGAAGGCCCTAAGTAAGCAGTTCCCTGGAGCTACAGAAGGGATTTCTGCAGCATCAGGGATTATGCCCATGAATTTAGTTGGAAAATAAGAGCTCTAACAGGTAAGATTCCCCAAAGAAAGACTGAATTAACAAATTGTGCCAAGTCTTCTGTTTGCAAATTCACAACTGCTGGATTCACTGCCACACCATAAATTATCAAACCTCATTATGGCTCAGCATGATGTGAAACCCCCCAGCCACAGAGGACTCTGGCTCCAGTGGAGAGACCAGCTGAAAAGACATCTGGCAGGTTGCTTAGAATCATAAACTAGGGAAGACCTCGTTCCCATCTTCTGAGGACATAAACCTGATCCAAATCAGCACAGAATCAAGTTTCACAACAAGAAGAGCAAACAAGGCACCCACCAAAAGGGGGGAGGGAGGGAGATAGCTCACTAGCCAAGCCTCAAATTTCACTTTTTTTCCTCCCTCGGTGACATAAAACCTGGGGAAATAATTAACGCTGTCAAACAAAATGTGTGGGGAAACAGTTTCCTCACAATCTCCAAACACAAAGAAGCAGGTCAAGGAATAGGAAAAAAAAATTATTAAAGGGAAGTATATAAAGGATGCCAGATCTACACAGTGGCATCCTAGGAAGAAACAGAATTTTTCACCTCTGTTAAGGAGAAGATAGGCTGAAGACCTAGAGAAAAGGCCTTCCTTCTGTCAGAGGTAGACCCAAAATACTAGGCTGGACATATAGCAGGGAATAAGGCTATGTTGCAGAGCCTGGCAATGAGGTGCTTGAGACAAAGCACGGGGGGGGGGGGGACAAAGTTTTTAATTTTTGCAGAAAGAGGACAAATCTTGGGCATAAACAATAGACCCAAGAAGATCTGAGCTACAAAGAACTCTTGAGGATTAGGGAGAGGAAGGTTTGAGAAAGTCTGGGGAAGCTATGCCCCCAGGCATAGATTTTCTTTCTTTCTTTTTTTAAGATTACAAGGAGAAACCAGAGCTGAAAAATGGGGGTGGAGATTTTGGAGACAGATTGTGAGAGAAGATGGAGAGAAAATTGTGTCTAAGGGATCAAACAACCTTTTAGTTTGCAGCCAACAAACCCTTCTCTGAATCCAGCAACCTAAGAAGCAACAACCTGGAGAAGAAAAGCAAGGTTGTTGGGAAGTGGGAGACTGGAGAGAAAGGGGCTGCTGAAGGTAAGCGCCATATTTGTTAGGAATGAAAGCCAGGCAAGGACAGAGGGCAAGGGAGGGGGAAGAGGGGAGAAAGGCCGACAAGAGGGGAGGGGAACAGGAAGAGCAAGAAAGAGGCAAGGTGTTAGATTGAGGCAAATTGCTCTGGTGGAAATGAAACAAAGCCAGACCAGGAGGCTGGAAAGCAGGAGGGCAGAAGGAGGGCAGCTGGGAGGCCTAGGAATTGAGGCCCAAGGACAGAGTTTGGGAAAGCAGCAGAAGCAGCAAACCAGGTGCCTTCCTTGGAGCCATGTTGTTTAATCTTGCCAGGGCCCCAAATTCCATAGGAAGCCTTGAGGAATGCACTGTTTTGCACTCCAAAAACCTCAGCCAACAATACAGGAAGGATCATAATGGTGTCCTGCACTGCAGGGATGTTGTAAGGTTTACTGAGAATATATAGGAAACACTTTGAAATCCAGACCCAGATGGCAGGAAGCCAGCAGAGGAAGAGATGGCATAAGCCAAAGGAGGATTATCCCTCCAAGGAAAGCCAGAAATCAAGTGGTAGAGAAGATACCAGAAGCAATGGATGGGGATACAGGAGATGTAAACCAAGGGAAGTGTGGAATTTACTAAAGTCAGAAAAGGATGGGGCTCATGCTCACTCTCACCATGATTCTATCTGCTAACCATGCTGGCCATCTCAGACCCCGTTGGCTTTTCACAAGGCCTTAAAACTTGGTTGTTCCCCCAGCAGGTTAAATGGGCCCTGAGGTTGGGCAGTCTAATCTAGAAGTGAAATGATTTTAGATTTCCTACATATGGTACATTGCTTCTGTTATTTTACACTCTGTTCTAATTTTAAACTTCAGTTCGCTGACTAGAGTCATTGTTGGGGAGGGGGCAACAGAATTTGTTTCAACGTTTAAAGCATATGTACAGAGCACTCGGAACATGTGCAGTGAGTTTCCTTTCTCCACGGAATTTATGCGGCGAATCTCCAGAAACAGAAGCCCCTCTGCTTCCCGCCATACCGCCTCCCCCCCCCCCGCTCCACTCTCGTGGAAGTTACAGGCTCCGGGGAGCCGTTCCCGCGAACACGCGTCTCTCACCTTTTGGACTGCGGCTCCGCGGGGTTGCGATCCCGTTGCCGCCGGTTTTTGAACCAGTTGCTGACCTGCGTGAGCGAGAGGCCGGTGATCTTGGCCAAGTTGCGCTTCTCGGCCGGGGAAGGGTAGCGGTTCTGCTTGTAGAGCTCCTTGAGGGCATTGCGCGACTTCTCCTTGAAGCAGTAGACCGTCTCCTCGCCGTCCCAGATGGTGCGGGGCAGGGGGAACTTCCTGCGCAGGCGGTACTTGTCGACGGCGCCCAGGGCTCGGCCGCGGGCCCTCTCCGCCTCGGTGTAGCGCGCCTTGTACCAGAGCTCCTGCAGGAGAGGGTGGTTGGCGGCGTCGAAGCTGTGGCTTTCCAAAATCCCGTAGAGCTCCGCGTACAGCCCCTGGTGGAAAGCCACCAGCGCCCGGGCTTTCAGCAGGCTCTCGTTGCCACGTAGCAGGTCGCTCTGGGGCAGGGACCACAAGAACCGGGCCAGGCGGTCGAGGTTCCCGCCTTGCTGCAAAGCCTCGCAGACGCAAGCGACGTGGTCCGGGGAGAAAGCGAGCAGAGCCTGGGGCGAGGTGGAAGACGCCGACGACGAGGAGGAGGAGGAGGACCGAGGCGAAGCCAAGGACAAGGGAGACGCGGCGGCTACAGCGCCGGGATTCCGCACCAAAAGTTCCGAGTGGAGTAGAACTTGACTCACAACCCGACCGGCTGCTTCCTCCTCGTCGTCCTCCTCTTCCCCGGCTTCTTCCTTCCTTGCAAAAGGAGCTGCCGCTGCAAGAGCAGAAGGTGGTGCAGACGCGGGAGCCGAGCCGTCCGAGGTTACCTTCTCCGTCACCCCGCCGCAGAACATGTCCAAGACGTTCTCTTGCTTGATCGTCGCTACCACGCTGGGAATCGCGGCGGTGGGAGAGACAGAAGACATTTCCCCCCCTCCCCCGGTCTGCGTTTGGTGTTAGGTGGAGGGGCTTCTCCCCCCCTTTTTTTCTTCTTTTACACCCCCCCTCCCCGGAAAGTGCTCACACACCCCTCCTGCTGCTGCTGCTGCTGCTGCTGCTGCTGCCGCCGCCGCCGCTCCTCCTCCTCCTCCTCTTCCCGGACCGCCACCCGGCTGGCGTTTAGCTGATCAAGTTTCCCCTCCGCCACGTAGTAACCATTAAGACAGCTTGTTGTAGCAAAGCTCGTGTAAACGGATCGGGGTTTCTTTCCCTCCCCTGCCAACCGCTCTCCTCTCCCCCTCCTTTTCGTTCTTTCCTTCGTTCCTTCTTTCCCTCCCCAACGTGACTCCTCAGCCCTTCTCTCTCTCCTGCTACATATTCTTTAACAGCACAAGCGGTCGGCTGGATTCGAGAGGGATCGCTGATTGGCCGACTCCTATGGGAGGGGGCGGAGGATCCGGTGTTTCTATAGAAACCGTCAATCAACTCCTCCCTCTCCCTCGGCTCTATGCTCAACTCGACTTCCTCCTCTAAATGTGAAATACCTCTACCTGGAGGCTTAGGCTGCGTTTTGATTTGGCTCCGTGCTCTCGTTTCTCTCCGCCCCAGTTGCCAAACAAAATATTAATACTGATATCTTAAGCTCGCTGTGTGGGCAGTTTTGTTTTTACACTTTGTAGGAGAGACATTTAAACGCACGGGCGCACGATCCAATTTTTTGGGGAATTTTCAAATGAATGGACTGTACTCCGATTGGGCAGTTCTGAACGGAGAACCAGTACCGGGCAGCGATGGAGTAGAGATGCAACTCCAGGTTGCGCCAGAGACACAATGTGCGTCAGCTGATCAGCGGATTAAGGCTGCAATGCTGGTACTGGGTTTCAATTAACCCACTGGGACTCGCAGAAGTTTGAAAATTTGAGCGAGTTTACTTTGGAGAGAAGCCAGTTCGATTTATTCACGCTATGGTTGCAATCCTTTGCATACTTGTTTGAGTTCAGTGGAACGTCACGTTGGACTGCAGCTTTAAGCAGGCGCCCTTATCTTGGAATAAACTTTACTGAACTCAATGGGACTTTCTTTTGTAAGTGCCTAGACTTGCTCTGTTGCTTTTGTTACTTAAACTAACAAACAAAAGAAGGATTCTTCTGCCCCAAAAACCAGTAAGTCATTTTTGGCAGATAACATCCAGATGTGTAAGCTTAGACTCAGTATTAGAAGACAAGGATCCTAACTGAAAGGAAGGAACTGAACACATTGAGATTTATTTCTAATTACTTTGAATTTGTGCTTAGGATTCAAATGCAGTTTTTAAAAATGTATTCATTTCCATAACAGTTACATGAAATGTGATTGGTATATACCCATTTTACAGATGACAACTGATGATGGAGAAAGATTTGTCAAGGGTAATTGCTTTTTCTGCACTTTTTTTTCTTCAGAGCTGGCTACTGCTATTAACTTTTCCTTAGATGCAAATTCTTCACTTATGTTTACTTTCAAGTCAGCATTTGATAGAATTATAACTTTAATTTCTCAGAAATATTGAGTTTACAGGACCAGAGCCACAGGAGTTCAATCTTTTTCCATTCTTCTACCCCAGGGGTGTCAAACTCAATTTCACTGAGGGCCGCATCAGCATTGCAGTTGGGGGGGGGGTGGGGGTGGCAAGGGTAGGCGTGGATGGAGTAGGTGTGGCCTACTGGGTGGGTGTGGACAGCTCTACATCATTCGTGTCAAGGGGGCCTGTGGGGGGATGGGCAGAAGTGGGACAGATCTGAGGGTCTCTGGCAGAAAGGGGTGGGACCAGGGCAGAGCCCATCAAGTACCGGTAGGCGAGGGCCATTTGCTGGCTACTTCCAGAGGATGGTGCATTTCTTCATTCCTCACAAAGAGTGACACCTTCCCAGCATGCACACAGGAGGTGGGGCCTACGTGGCAGGAGCTGGTTCCTTGCTGTTTCCAGACGGCCTTGTGGAGCTAAGACTGAATGCATTTCAGCATAGATGGCTACCACATAATTGTACATTGGCTCCCGGCTGACCTGGGCCAGGGCCAAGGCAGGGGGGGGCTGTTCCTTCACTGTTTCCAGGATGGCTTTGCGGGCCACATGAAACCAGTTCCCGGGCCGCATCTGGCCCCTGGGCCTTGTGTTTGACATGTCTGTTCTACCCCATGCCTTTAAATGTTTTATAGGCAAAGAAACGGAAAGCTCTTCAATTATAAATCATAATATTAGCCATAATGTACATGGCCTAGCACAAAGTTGGCATTAAACAAGTATAGGTGATAGATACATATTAGTGAATGATAAATAATCAAGTATGAACAAAAGCATGTCCTGATATGTTGGAACAGTAACTTGGTACAGAACAAATATATTCCAAAAAGTGGTGGGATAGATCAATTTTCCACAGCTGGTTTTCTGGATAAACATTCCCATAATTCTGGGTGAGAATTAAAATCTAAAATACCTAGAGGGATCATGGGTATGAAAGGTGTAGGGTTGCTGGACTGTTTTAAATAAATATCTTATGTACAGTCATCTGAATAAACAATAATTAAAACCAAATGACAATAACAAATCAATAAGAGATTGAGCACCATGTACTCAAAGTATAAACACTTTGTGACTGGATTCACAGAACACATAATGGCACTTCTGACTAGACAAGACAAGAAGGTAAACATTGTGAAAATGCTTACCTTGGGGTGGTTAGCTTCTTCAGTCTCTGTGTTTCTAGGAAATTATCAATTGCCCTTTACTGTAAATGTCATCATTAATTTACAAAAACATTTCACCTTTCAATAGAATCAACAACTAGTGGTAGAATCCCAATTGCTCTTCTAGGAAAGAGTAAGAAGCACTCCTTCTTACTGGGAAAGTAATATGGGAAAGATATAAACAAAGGTTGTCTTGATATCAGAAAGAAGACTTCAGAGCAACCTGGGTGATGCTGTCTGAGAATGATGAGGATGTAGCTCCAGCTTTCTAGAGGGTTCTGGGTTGAGAAGGGCAACCCAGTAGAGTAGAATTAGAATGTAATGGAATGGGATGGTTTGATTGTTAATTTTACAATACTCTCTGGGCTCTTTGATTCTCAGAATTTTTCTTAATTCTGAAATGAATAATGCTAAGGATGCTGACATGAGAATCAATTCTCTTGAAATGAGTGAATTTTAGCTGAACTTCTTTGGAATAAACTTACTTTGGCTCTCCAGATACGATCCTGCCTGCATTCTACCAAAAGCTTGTCTATCTTCAATGGAATTAAACCTTACTTTTATGTACCTTTGCTCAGTGGGAAGCCCCATTGATTCCACGATTTTGCATACACAGATTTATGTATTTAAGCTTTCATCTTTACCCACTAACAAAGTTTCCAAGCTTTCTCTTTTCTGGACTATGAACATTTTTCAACTGCTATAGCCATTTTTGACTATGGATGATGGCCTTCATGGTTCAATACATCAGGAGAGTACCAGCCTGGGGAAGCCTAAACCAAAAAAAGGAGATTGGATCTACATTACAAGAGTGTAATTGTAGGGCTGTTTACTTAGGTGTAAATCCAATTAAGACCATTGGATTTATTGCTGAGTAAGTGCAGGTGAGGTCTGACTCATCCAGCAGATGTTCTTGACAGATTTCTATGGGAACAACAGAAAATGAAAAAGCCTGATAAAGACGATTTTGTTCATGGTTTCTTTCCTATGAGGCTATTTCTTCAGTCTTTTAATGACAGCAGGCATTATCTTTGTTTTAGAACACTTAGGAAGACCTGTATTTAGTCCACCTCACCATCACAGACTAGGACATGGGGATCAATAGATACAAATATTCCTCTTCCATTGTTGGAATAGGCAACAATATTCCACAAGCAACACTACTGTATGCTATATGAAGATACATCCCATTTAATTTAGTGGGACTTGCCTCTGGGGAAACACCACAACACACACATTGGAGAATGCAATGTTAAGGTATGTAATTATTTTAAAGCAACTTTTTTGATTCAAGGCATCAATGTACTGGTTGGTTTTGGGGATGGGGTGGGGAGAATCTTAATCTGCCATATCTGGTTTTTGAGCATCGCTGCCAAGCCACACAACTTTTGCAGCTCTTCGGAAGGGCACTAATCTGAACTAGGATTTCAGAGTCTTTACTGCCATTTCCTCAAGGTAGGTAGAATTATAGGTAGAATTATATTTATAAGCCACCCAAAGTCTCTTAACAGTGAGATGGGTGGCAATACATTTAATAAATATATCATTCTTTTTCATAAGACATTCAGGAAGTTTTAGGAAATCTGAATCAAGATGGGAAGCTTTGAAATTTATTTTTCTCTGTAAATGGAAACTGTCTCTTTCAAGGTGGATTGAATCTATTATGAGGGTTTAACAAGCTGCGCTTGCACTTCTCAACTGACTTTGGGGAAGGTCCCCACAATCGGGCTTTGTTGTGGTGGTGAGGAAATAGAGAAATAGGGATAGGAAGCACAATCCCATTACCGACCTGATCAGAACGGGATCACCTTCGAAGAAGCTGTTTTCAGACATCGGGCTCAACCTTAGCTTGCCTTCGCATTACAGGTTAATGATTTTCGTCAGCCTCGAATACACAGTCGGGATCACAGCGACGTCAGGTCTAAAATGGTGTGTGGTTGGTTTGAGGTTCAGTGCAAACATCCTACTTTTGAGATATGCCTACAAACCAGTTCAGTAGTAGGGTATTATAAGGATCACCTGTGTGTTCCAGGCTCCTTTGCATCTATGCCCGGAACAACATGCACGCCCCGCATTCCTAATACCTCTGTAACTTGATCGGAGTGATCTTCTAACCTGCCTGGAGATGTCTCTCCCAGCATGGTTGATCCTCTTTGGTCCCGAAAAATAAAATTAAATCCGAGTTAGCGGTTTTGGGTAAACCCTTTTACATATTTTTATGTAAAAGTTTAGAGCAGAACGGTCGCTCAGAAGCAACTACCGGTAGGAACTGAAACGAGTTTCCTTTTCCACACATCTGGCTGCGGGGACGCTGAATGGGAACAGATATAGGGGCAGAATGGCTCAGTCACTGTCAGTCATTTGCAGGCAGCCGAATGCCCGGTTTACATCTGGGCAATTAGATTTGGGAACCCCAGGCAAATACAGTCAAGGCAGGTGGAACGACCGACTTGGCGCTTAGGCATACTACCCCCCCCCCAAGGCTTTCAGCCTTAAGGAAATGAAAGCAGGGCCGTTTTTGGTCTGCTGGAGTTTCAGCGGCCGGAACTCAGTTATTGTATTTGCTCACCATCTGAGGCGGGCGCCGAGTGGCAGGTGGTAAGGAGTCACTGTCTTCAGTCCATACAGAGCTGGGGTAACCTTTAAATGGCAACAAGGAAATACAGACAACTCTTAGCTCCTTTGTGTCTTTCAGCGGCTATCCGGAGGTTTGGAGCCCTGTACAGCGCAATTTACGTGGTCAGTTTGTACCGGCGCAAGTCCGGGCATGGGAGCAATTGTGCTAAGGAACGGAGCCGGGGGATGGGGGTCTAAATCTAGAAAGCTATCGTACGTCCACCTCGGTCTCGGAACGCTTGTACTCCAATTGGCTGACGAAATCAGTACGGTCCTCTTAGAGCCTGGCAGCCCTAGACCATAACAGTCGACGAGGACTTGGATGTGGGTGCGATGGAAGCTCCGGCTGTTTCTGAACACACACACACACACACACACACACACACACACACACACACACACACACACACACACACACACACACACACACACACACACCATTTAATACGAATCCAAGCTTATTCTACAGTCAGAGTCTAATGTGATGACAGAAGCCATCCCGTACATTCAAAAAGAAAACTCAAATTAGATAGACGAAGCAGCTAAGTGGGTACATTTTTCAATTAGTTTTATTTCAGTGGAAATAAGCAATGGGCTTTGCTTTTAAGAAGACTTCGGGGAATCTTGGGATGAGTTAGACTTTGTCTCAATGGTCCCAAGCACATCTAAATATCAATCTTCCATTCGTCTGACCTCAAAGAGAGACTCTCAACTGTATTAACTAACTCTCTGGGGTTTCGGAGGTATATGCCTGCGCAGTGAGAATCTTCACCCAGAAACTGCCAGGAATCCCTGACCAGCTTCTTTCAATCAAGCTGCACTGTCGTTCTATAGGTCAGTTCCTTTCCTTTTCCAGCACCATCACTTGCACATCACCACTATCTGGATACTTCTCTTGCTCGAAAATAAATGCCAAGGTCATTACCAACTTAATTCATTCCTCCAAGCTAAAACACTGATAGACTTGTAGCCTGATCCCTATATATGTTTCCTCAGAAGTAAATTTGAGCCAGGACAAACGGCCAGATTCATTTCATTCCAGAGAAGCGCACATGAAGGAACCCTGGGTCTTGTTCTTTATGCATACTTAATTGAAGAAATATTTATGTGCCTCTCTTCCAGTGAGATTTCGCAAAACAGTGTTAAACGAAGCAACGTTTGCTTTAGAGTCGTGCTGACTAATGCAACTTTTCTTGAACATTTACTTCGATTGTGTCTGTAAAAACTGGTTTCCAATAGGATCCTTGAGAGTCGCTCTAGACCAAAATAGCCGACAATGATTTGGGTAAATACTATTGAAATCAATGGGCTATGTTTATGAGGGGCCTAAAGTATTAAGCAAAATAGAACGAAGTGATAGGAACCCATCAACAGGCTTCAGGTTTATCTCAGAGACATTTGAGGGGGAATAAATGCTATTCAATGCAATGCAGAAGACTTACTTCTGAATAATTTTATGCGTAGGGTCTTGTTGTAAGTGATCCACTGCTCACTCACTGAAGATACTGAGGTTTTCACTTTTGGAAGATATATATCGAATTAGGAAGCATATTCCACTGTTACTATATGATTTTCCTATTGCTGTTGCGGTTGCTGTCTCTAATAGTTCCTGCAAGTTCCAAGGGAAAGGAATCGTGTGAAGTGATGTTAGCTCTAAAGCCGCAAGTAGCGCTTTTGTAAGCTTTGAAGCTGCTTTTTTAATGAAATAAATCCATCGGATGAATGGAACTTACTTCCGAGTAAGCATGGATAACAGTGTTTCACATTACAGTTAAATACCTGCTGAGGAAATTCGCTTCAAATCTGCCCTCCTCGCTTCTCATCCGCTTTCTTTTTTCAAAGCACACGCAAAGTGATTAGCAAAAAGGCGCAAGATACTTAAAAGGTTTTTTTCCTCCTGCTGCACAGCGGAACGATTCTTTCCTCACTAGAGAGCCAGACGGCCGATTTTAGCGGTAGGACGCCGCCTGTCTGGAATGAGGGTAGCAGCGGCTTCGGCGGCAAATTTAGTCGAAAGCTTGCCGCCATGGATGACCAAGGTTGCCCCCGGTGCAAGACCACCAAATACAGGAACCCTTCCCTCAAGCTGATGGTCAACGTTTGCGGACACACGCTGTAAGTGTTTCTGGCTTGCAGAGGAGTGGTGGGAGAAAGGAAGGGGGCTTAGCTGTTAGGGCTTGGCGTCCCGAGTCTCAGCAGAACCCGAGGGTGGGAAAGCCTGTTTCAAAAGCTAACGTTGCTCTAGAAGTCACATTCCTACACCGTAAGCACCTTATTTATTATCTAGAGATAGGGAGATAGACTGTAATGATATAAATGCAGTTTGCAGGTGCTTAGAGGTGCCCCTGTTAACATAAGAGATCAGGTCTTAAGCCCTAGATGAGTTTTAGACAATACAGAGGATTTCAGAGGATCTCTGTGCAGTAAAATATTTAAAGTTCTCCTGATGTTGAATGTATTTATTACTATAATAAATGGTGAGGTTTTTTGCATTTTGTTTCTTAATGTTTGTTTCTTATAAGGAAATATACCTGTTTCCTTACATAATCTACAAGTGTAGATGTATGCTGTATCCAAACAATTGAACATATTCATTTTTTACTATGCTTATCTTTAATCTACTTTGAAGAATCTTTACTATTTATTTAGCATAACACCTACTTTCCAGAATGCTACTGTTTTCATGTGGGCATTTGAAGCCAAGGAAATGTGTGACTGAAGATGGTGGTAGATAATCACTTAACAGGTATCTTAACTATTTTTTGACCTACTGGATTTGAAAGGAGACATTGGCTGTGGAGTCCTAGTGCTCTCTGAGGTTGGTTGCTTGCTACTTGCAGATATTTCATTATTTGATCAGTAACATCATCAGTGTTAGAGAGCATGGGGTTTGCTGCCTGTTTATATACAGGAGCTGCCCTGCCAGTATTGGTGGAGGTGTGGTTTTCGCCTTAATTCCTTGATTAGGATATTGTACTTTGCTTGATTGCTTGTCTGGTATTAATCCTTGCTTATCTGGGTTTTGTTTGCTGGGGAAGATAAGTTCTGATCTTTTTGTTTTCTTTTTAGTTTTTTGTATTGTTTCTTTTGAGTGGTCTATAAATGTGGGTTTATATAAAGGATTGGATCTCTTTTTTTCTGCAGTTTGTATCCTATTTTTTAATTTTGTTGTTTTAAGCTTCATTGAAGAAGGAAAAGATTAATAAATCCTAAATAGAAATAAAACTACATTACTATTGTATAAAAACTGTATACTATAAAACTGACTTTATTTTAAAAAAGGACTAGATTGTGAGAATAAAAATATTAAGGCAAAACATTGGAGAATAATCCAAGGGAATCCCTGCTCCCAAACTAAATAGAAGTCCCCTCATTCAGGCATGTCAAACTCGCAACGTCATGTGACGTTGCGCAATGTATCGGGCCGGTTTTGCCATTGCTGGCAATGGGGTGGGCTGTCTACTTGGGTAGACAGGAGGATGAATCGCAGACTTGCCAATGGTCGGGTAAGAGCGAGCTGAGCATGCAGAAGGAATGGGAGCATGGCAAACCTCTCAAAAGGGACTCTCCCTAATTTCTTGGACTACAAGGGCAAGGGGGGGCATACTTTCAGACTTGCGAGATCTATTAAGGTAAGCTTACAATAAAGATATAGTACTTCTGAATGTGTTTTTTGTCTGGACTACAAAAGTTAAAGAGAATGGGAGCCCACCTCATCTGGGAGGAAACATGTTTCACAGGGTGAAGGTAATGACAGAAAAGACTTCTGGACTCCACCAGTTAGAATTCTTTGGTTGATAAGAGTCTGCAACATATCTTCACTGCCTAACTGGGTGGGAAGGACCAGTTGCTAAGGTACAATTTGAAATTATAATGGACCATCCTAATACTTATTTATTTATTTATTTGTTTATTTAAACTTATATGCCGCCCTTCTCCTAAGACCCAGGGCGGCTCACAATAATAATACAAGTAAAACATAAACATAGAATCAATTAAAATTACTAATTACAATGCTATATAAAAACTAAATAAATTTATTACACTCATACAACACACGATCACAGTCAAAGGCCCAGGGGCAGAGTGTAGCTTACAGGCCCCAAACCTGTCTGCATTTATGTTTGCAATCTGCAGTTTCCACAGTCTGCAATGGGAAGGACTGATGTAGCAGTATGAAGACAGTTCTGTAGGTAACCTGGCCCCATGCTGTGTAGGATTTTAACGGTCATAAACAATACCTTGAATTGGACCTAGAAGCAAACTGGCACCCAATGCAGGTTGCGCAGCAGAGGTGTTACATGTGCAATTTCTTTGGTGCCAAAGATTGTCCATGTGGCAGCATTTTGTACTAGCTGAAGCTTCCAAATATTTTTCAAGAATAGTCCCGTCCAAACAGGAGATGGCCACAGGGCATGAGTGACCAAGCAGAGAGCCTCCTTATGAATTATATAATAATTTATACTGTTAGTTTTGCCTATTATTTGGGGCAAAGCTATTCATATTGTTTAGGTTTAATTCACTGTTCAAAAACTACATCATAGTTATGAAACAGAAGAAAATTATAGTCTGATTTTTTGTCTTAATTCTTAATGTATATACTTACTGATGATCTTTGCAGAGCTCAGAACTTGGGTGGTGCAATTGTCCTGGGCTCTCCTGGATTGCTCAGTGGCTTTCGATACCTGGACCTTGGTATCTTCTGGACAGATTTTTGGGCCCGGGATTCGGAAACCCTGTTTTGTGGTGGTTCTCCTTTGTCTGTGGCTTTCAGTCAGTGTTGGGGGAGGGGGAAACAGGTAGAACCCCAGCTCCCTGCAATGCATCCTAGAAATTCAGGACAACATATTTTTCATAGTTAGGTAAACTTAGTTTTGCATGTTTTGCCCTAGGGTGACTTTGGATACCCTCCTATATGGCTCAATTATGGCAAAATACAGTGATTTGTGCTGACATAGATTATTAGCAATGCTCTGCTATTTTGTGGACTTTTTATTTTGATAATTCAGAGACTGTATGCTTCTATTAATATTGTCTTTTTGCACATAGAATAATAAAGTTATAAAAAGATCCCATTTCTGCTCAGCAAAGGAATTTGTATATTTATATTTATGCTATAAATTTGGTAAATATATACTAAATTATAGTATCCCAACAAATGCCTGTCCACTCTCCACTTGAACTCATCCAGTGGTAAGTCTTGAATGTTGCGTTGTTACATTCTTGAGCCTCTGCTCCCAGCAAATAGCACAGTCCTTGACATATGAGTTTCATCAGTAAATGTTTATTTCATTTCCATATAGTAATGTCTTAGTAGCTATCATGTCTCTTCACTTTCTGATGAAGTGTAATTTCATCTTCTCTATTTTTTAAGGATCTATTATGTCTCCTGCATCCTCTTTTTCACCCCTCAAATTCAGAACTGTTTTATCTGTCAGGGCCTGGAAACTGTTTCTGGGTTCCAGAAGTGCAGAGTATATTCTATATTTCTTTATTCTGGTTATTACTCTAGGAGGGTTCCCTTTGTGATTGTCTTCCTCAGAATCTAATATAAGGCTATTCACCGTTATGGTCCTTTGATTTTTTTTTCTACAAGGACTGCACTACTGCAAATTTTTATATATTCAATTATATGCCACATTGTTTTCAAGCTGGAGCACAAACATAAGCATTACTGGTCATAACTGCAGATTTCTGCCCATTTATCTCTATTTTTGCTTGTTGAGGAATTACTAGTAGAAAGCCTTTTTATTTATTCTTGAGCATGGGGACACAGAAGAAGAACACAGCTGGACAAAGTTGATAAGATTCTCAAAAAGAGAAAGGTGAGAACCAGGGCTGTCACATTTGGCTATAGTAATCCAGATGATCACTAGATACAGTAGTAATAAAGAGATTCTGCTTTCTCTTATGGAGCCCAATTTTGTGGAAAGCAAAGGCAGTATATGATTAATTTCATTGATGTAGTGTAACTAAGGATGGTTTGTCAAGGGAATGGCATTGTTTTAAGCTAGATTTAATTAAATTTCTTTCTGTTAAATTTCTTTTTCTCTTACTTCCCACCTTTAATTGTTTTGCTCAATATTATATATTGTTTTCCAGAGCTATGTATAACATTGTTTATCTTGAAAGAGAATCATGTGATGGTTTGTATGTGTGTGAGTATATTTTATCTGCATATCCATAGTGGATAACAGCTGCAGTTCAAGTCATTTAAAGACAATCATGCTGGGGAAGGTGTTTTAACTTAGAATTAAATCAAATATAACTAATTAAACTGTCTGGTAAATATGGTAGTATGGATAAATGAAGCTTTTTGTAAGTTTCCATTTACAGATTGGATCATAAAGGAAAGATTACTCACATTAAGTGAAATATGTTTTAAAATACAAGCAAAAAGCCCTTTCTATTTTTATCTTTTTTATTGTATTAAAAAAACAGTGTTGCAATCATTTTCCAAATAAGATATGAGCTATTAAAAAATTTCTATTCTGTATCTCTTTGCTACTAACTCGTGGCGAATCCATATTTTTGAAGCACATAACCTGAATAAAGGGAAGTAAATTAATGAATTAGTTAAAAGATTTTATGAAGTTGAATGCATGTATGTAGTTACCGGTATTATTGAAGTAAGAAATTCTGTTCTCTATCTGCTAAAATATAAAGTGATTGCTTTTGCTTTTACTTATTTAGTGCTATAGATAATATTTCAAAAATGCAGCAAGACAGGTTCCCGCACCAAGAAGTAGGACTAATAAAAGGAAAAAAACATAGAGAAATAAAGTGGTTGACAAGGATTGCTTATGTTTAGGGTTTATTACAACTTAAAAGACAATAGCTCATTGGTGAGCTAATTGCTCCCAGAGCTGGGCGGTTACTCTGCAAGGAGGAATTATAGGTCATTGGTAGACATGCTGTTATACAGAAGGACTCAGGTTTGATTTTTCCTGCTTTTATCTAAAAGATCAGGGAGAAAAATAGAATTTGCCTAATTTTGGCTGTTCTAAAATTCTAGAGTGTTGTCTCTTAATATGAGTCTCTTGTAAACAAATTATGTCCATTTTAAGTTTCTGTAGTCTATGAAATATTTTACTCCTTTTGGATGGGGAGTTGAGACCATTTATATTTATAGAGTATATTCCAATTTCCTCCATGATTTCAATTATTTCGAGATCTCAATCTTGGTGAACTTATCTGTCTCTGATCTTTAGGTCTAACGTCTTCTTCTGATTGTGTCTTTTTTGGTATCTCCTCCTCTGTTTGCTTGGAAGTCTCTGCAGTAGGTGTTCTCTCTGATCTCTTAAATTCCATATCACCTTTCTCCAAGAAGGCTTTGTGCTTGTTAAAAAATTCCTCTGCTTGGGATGGAGTATCCAGTCTGTATCTTTTAGAATCCCAAAAAATCAGTAACTCTTCTGGAATCAATCATCTAAAATTCACTCCTCTATCAATCAGTTTCCTTATTAAAAATTGATAATCTCTCTGTGCTTCCCTTATTTTTCTAGGAATCTGTTTGAGAACTACCAGCTCTTTATCTTTATACTTCATAGGTTGGTCCCTTACAATTCTCAAAATTTCGTCTCATCGATTTCTTTTAAGGAATCTGACATGGACCTCCCTGGGCACTCTGTTCCTTCTTGCGTAATTAGAATTAACTCTAAAAACCTGGTCCAGTTCCCTATTCATTTCGTCCTTTTCAATTCCAAGTAAATCCGCCAATAGTTCACTCATCAGGTGTAATAAGTTCTCATCTTTCTCTTCTATTTTTCTTCGGCATTACAAAAGAAAAGAGGGATAGTGATATATATAAAAGAAAAGTTGAATCCAAAACAAATTTATTCTGATGAGGAAGGAAGAATAGTGATGGTGGAGATTTCATGGAATCAAAAACAAATACTGTTGGTGGCAATATATGCCCCCAATGAGAAACAAGAGCTATTCTTTCAACAACTATATGACAAACTTGTGGATTTAAATTATCATAGTCTTTGTATATTGGGAGACTTTAATGCAATTGTGGATGCAGTTCGAGACTACAAAAGCCATAAACAAGGGAAGAAAGGAAGTAATGTTTTATCTAAATCTTGTTTAAAAATGAAAGATGAATTATGTTTGCAGGATATATGGCGAGAGATGAATCCAGAAAAGATACAATATACCTTTTACTCTAATAGGCATAACTCTTGGTCAAGAATAGACATGATATGGATCTCCCATGATCTGAAGACCATGATACAGGAAGTTGAAATCGAATTAAATATTTGGGCAGATCATAACCCAATTAAAATGACATGGAAAGGATATAAGAAAAGATTGAGATGGTCTCTGAATAAAGCCATTTTGAAGGAAAAAGAATTTTTACAATTAGCAATAAAAGAAATGGAATTTTTTTAAAGATCAATAAAAAGGAAGATACTTCTATCCAAAATGTTTGGGACACGGCAAAAGCATACTTTAGAGGTTTAGCTATAACCTATATTGCTAAAAAGAATAAAGAAAAGAGAATTTCACAATCCAAATTGAAAAAACAGCTTGGTATGTTGGAGCTGGAATTACAAACTGATCCACAAAAGAAAAATGTGAAGATGCAAATGGACTTAATAATACATAAATTAAACCTACTTGAGACTGATATTATGGCACAACAGATTAAACGAGCCAAACAGAACCTTTTTGAAAATGCTAACAAACCTGGTAGATAGCTTGCATATAGACTGAAAAAAGAAAGAGAAAAAAGAGCAATAAGTGAATTATTGGACGAAAAGGGTGAAACACACTGTCATAATGATGGTATCAAAAAAATGGTTAAGGCCTTTTATGAACTACTTTATAAGGCTGAGATGATCTCTGAAGAGGCAATTCAGGATTATTTAAAAAAAGCAAATCTCCCCAAAATATCAGAAAATATGCGACAGAGGTTAAATGAGAAAATATCAATGATGGAGATCATAGAGGCAATTAAAAGACAAAAGAAAGATAAGACACCGGGGCCGGACGGACTACCTGCAGAATTTTACACAGCTTTACAAGATACCGTGACTCCTTTTCTGAAGGACTTGTATAATGAAACTTTTATACAGACAAAAATTCCAAATTCATGGACTGAAGCTAATATTACTTTGATACCTAAAGAAGATACAGATTCTACACAAATTAAAAACTATAGGCCAATATCATTACTAAATGTGGATTATAAAATCTTCGCTGCAATTTAGGCAGAAAGAATGAAAAGCTTTTAAATAGAATTTATTCATCCAGACCAAAATGGCTTTCTACCTAAAAGACAGATAAAGAACAACTTAAGGATTATTTTAAATGTTTTGGAGTATTATGAAAATCATCCAGGGAGCCAGATGGCACTCATATTTCTTGATGCACAAAAAGCATTTGATAATTTAAATTAGCAATTTATGTTTCAACAATTACAGGAAATGGACTTTGGTGAAAACTTTATTAAAGCAATTCAAGCGATCTATAAGAAACAATCAGCAAGGATACTTATAAATGGAGACTATACAGAGAGCTTTGATATTAAAAAAGGCACGAGACAGGGATGTCCACTCTCTCCCTTGCTATTTATTTTGACTCTGGAGGTATTGACTAGAAGCATCAGGCAAGATATTGAAATTAAAGGACTTGATATTAAAGACCAGAAATATAAACTACAGGCTTTTGAGGACGATTTGGTCTTTATCTTAGAGGACCCTTTGGAAACAGCCCCTAAACTTTTGCAGAAAATTGAAAAATTTGTAGAAGTGGCTGGATTGAAAATAAATAGGGAAAAAACTAAAGTGTTAACAAAAAATTTAACTGATGAACAAAAAACTCAACTCGCCAAAAAGACAAATCTTCAAATAGCTAAAAAAGTTAAATATTTAGGCATCTATCTTACGGCGAAATATTCATCATTAAAAGAGGATAATTATGAGAGACTAATAAAACAAATAAAAATTGACCTGGAAAAATGGGAAAATCTCCAATTATCATTGTTAGGAAGAATAGCAACTGTTAAAATGAACATTTTACCAAAACTAATTTTTTTATTTCAAACAGTTCCTGTAAAGTTGGGTAAGAAATTTTTTGACGATTTAAACACAATGATATTAAGATTCATATGGCAAAGAAAGAAAGCAAGAATTAAATGTAAACTTCTACAAGATTTGAAAGAGAGAGGGGGCTTTGGACTTCCGGATTGGAGACTTTATTATCAAGCAGCTATTTTGCTTTGGATTAAAGAATGGATTAGTTTGAGAAATAAGCGAATTCTCTATTTAGAGGGATATGATCTTCAACTAGGCTGGCATGCCTTTTTATGGTATGAGAAAGCTAAAATACACAAGTACTTTCAAAACCATGCTATAAGAAATGCTTTACTCTTTGAATGGGGGAAAGTTAGACATAAAATGTACATGAATATTCCTGGGTGGCTTTCAACGATGGAAGCATTTGCTTATCCAAATTTGATTAATTACGATAAACTTGTTAGTTATAAAGACATTTTGGACAAGGATGGAAAACTCAAAGACAGGCAAACCCTTCAACAACAAGGTATTGACTTAACATGGTGGTCCTATTTGCAAATTCAAACAAGATATGAAAAAGACATAAAAACAATGGGATTTTACAAAGAGCTGACTCCACTTGATAAAATACTTTTAACAACAGATGAACATTTGATTAAGAAACTTTATAAACATTTATTAAATTGAAAAATGGAAGAAGAACAAATAAAAGAGACAATGATAATATGGGCGAAGAACTTTGAATATTCTATAGAATTAGAAGATTGGCAAAAATTGTAGGATAAAAATATTAAACTTACTAAAGCAGTAACATACAAAGAAAACTTATATAAAATGTTTTATAGGTGGCATATGACACCAGTTCGTTTAGCGAAAATGTTTAAAAATTTATCAGATACATGCTGGAAATGTAAGCAAAAACCGGGTACTTATTATCACGCCTGGTGGACATGTTCTATTGCAAAAAAATATTGGTCTAAGATTCATAGATGGTTAGTAAAAATGATGAAAATTCAGATAGAATTTAAACCAGAACTGTTTTTGTTAGGTGTATTAAGACCTAACTATGGTAAAGAAAATGATTATTTAATACTACATCTATTGACAGCTGCAAGAATAGTTTTCGCCCAGTTTTGGAAAAATGAAAACTTACCATCAGATCAGATTATAATTTTGAAAATTCTAGATTGTGCAGAAATGGACAGATTAACGTTAGAGATGAAGGAGAAAGAGGATTCAATCTTTTATAAAACTTGGGGAAAATTTTATCAGTGGGTTGAAACACGTTAGAATAAGAAGAGATTTTTTTATTTTATTTATTTATTTATTTGGGTTTGTATGCCGCTCCTCTCCGGGGACTCGGAGCGGCTAACAACATATATAACAGTGAATTACAATAAAAAAAACCCAAAGAAAGATATCTAAAAAATCAATAAAAACACACATTCAATTCAACAATCAACCACAATCATCCCCAGGCCTGCCGGCAAAGATGAGTTTTTAGATTTTTCCGGAAGGCCGGGGGAGTCGGAGAAACACGGACTTCAGGAGGCAGTTGGTTCCAGAGGGCGGGCACCACAACAGAGAAAGCCCTCCCCCTAGGGCCTGCCAGATGACATTGTTTCGCTGACGGGACCCGGAGGAGGCCAACCCTGTGCGCTCTCACCGGTCGTAGAGAAGTATGTGGCAGAAGGCGGTCCCGTAAATATCCTGGTCCCATGCCATGAAGGGCTTTATAGGTAATAACCAACACCTTGAATTAGGCTCGGAGACCAATAGGCAACCAATGCAGCATGCGGAGAGTTGGTAAAATGTGGGCACAACGCGGAAGGCCCACAACTGCTCGCGCAGCTGCATTTTGCACTAATTGTAGTCTCCGAACACTCTTCAAGGGTAGCCCCATGTAGAGAGCGTTGCAGTAGTCGATCCTCGAGGTGACAAGGGCATGTGTGACTGTGAGGAGAGACTCCCGATCCAAGTAAGGACGCAACTGGTGCACCAGGCGAACCTGGGCAAATGCCCCCCTCGCCACAGCCGAGAAATGATGATCCAATGTCAGCTGTGGATCGAGGAGGACTCCCAAGTTGCGAACCTTCTCTGAGGGGTTTATAGATTCACCCCCCAGGGTAATGGAAGGACAGATAGAAGTGTCCTTGGGAGGCATCACCCACAGCCACTCTGTCTTATCGGGGTTGAGCCTTAATCTGTTAACACCCATCCAAACCCTCACAGCCTCCAGACACCAGCACATCACCTCCACCGCTTCACTGATATGGCCAGGAGTGGAAATGTTAGAGATATTAGAGATTTAATATATTAAGTATTAAGCTTGATGTTTAGAAATAGTTGCTATGTTATTAATTATGTTAATTATTTAAAGGAATATTATTGGTTTACCAAAAGTTTGTTGTTACTATACCGATTTACTATTATAAATGTTTAGTATTATATAAATAATAATATTCAATATGAAGACCCGGTCGACAGCTTGTTCGTTAAATCACATATCTATTGTTATTATCCACACCCGGTCCCCTTTATTCCGGTTTCCCTGTACCCTTCCCGACCCCATCTTTCCCTACCCATATAAAAATCTAATAAAATATATTTATAAAAGATCAGGGAGATTAGGAAAATCTCAGCTTGATTCCTGGAGAACTGTTGCCAATAAATAATACTAGGCTAGATAAAGAAAAAGTTAATTTCTCCAGTTCTCTCCATTCAGTGAGAACTGGGATTGCTATGTAGAAACAGATGAGTTCTGAGGGTGTTAAGTTTTACTCTTCCTTGATTGATTGCTTGTTTATTTATTCAGCCAATTTGTATTTTGTTTTTCAGTCCAGCTGAATATTAAAGGTGGCTAAAAAAATCTTCAAATGCAAAGTACAAAAAATACAAAAGCATTTTAAATCCAGTACTATAAAGATTAACAGGTAAAGATTAGGTGTAATAAATGTGTTTTGTCTGCTATTTTAAAGGCAGAGAGATTGGAGTTAAATGCATTGCTGTAGGGATGTCTCTTATTTGCTTGACAAATTGGATGTCTCTCTCTCTCTCTCTCTCTGTGTGTGTGTGTGTGTGTGTGTCCCTGTGTCCTCAAAAGGAGCTTTCCTGCAGATCTTAATCTTTTCTTGATTGTAAGCATGCCTGCCATACTTTGAGAAAGGAAGAAAAATGTACTTCAGCTATATCCGTTGAAGGTCAAACACCCTGCCAGCAAAAGCAGATGCAGTACTATTGTTTTCAGCAAAGCTGTATCAGCTGCAAATATGATCCAGGGAGAGAGAGGGGTGGGGGATGCAGTTTTTATGATGTACAGTTTTAAAAATAGAAAATTGGATTGCCTTTACAACCCCTTTAGCCCTCGATGGCTTCAGATTAGGAAAAGGATTTCACACTATAGTTATGTCTTAAATGCAGAATAGATATTTTTGACCCACTATAATAGTGATGCTGCTGGCAGATACTTTTGCTGAGAGATCATCAAGACCTGATTTTATTTTGTCTGATGAACTTGGGTGAAATTTTGCAGTAGCAACTGATTAGGCTGAGACCTAAATTTGAATTTTTATTTCAAAAGGCCATCTTGGGAGCTTTTTAAACCATATTTACTTATGCAACCTTATTAACCCCTCTGGAATCTCTGTAATAGTAGTACAAGTAATCCTCGACTTATGACTACCATCTGTCTTAAATGAATCATCACATGAGCACGCCTGATTTTACAACTATTTTTGCTGCAGTCAATAAACCCATCACATGGTTGTTAAGTGAATCCCAATTGTCCCATTGACTTTGCCTGTCGGAAGCCCCTTGGGAAGATTGTATATGGTGATCATGTGAGCCTGGGATCCTGCAGCTCTTGTAAATACATGTTGCTTACTGAGTGAATGAATTTTGATGATGTGACTGCGGGAAGACTGACATGCTCTTAAGTGTGAGGATTAGCCACTTTTTCAGTGCCATTGTACAGATGCTAAACGATTGGTCATACGTTGAGGACTCAAGTTGCAATTTTCTCGCTCTCCTAGGTGTGTTCAATAAAAGAATAGTGTTATGTACACAAAAGGGCTGTTTTGCTGTCATTATTGGGGAGAGCTGTTGATGAAACTTGAAGTTGGGTAATCACTGATGATTACTTAAAGGAGGTTTCTTTACACTTTTTAAAGTATCATTAAAACCAGCATGTAACATATGTAAAAGCCCATCCCCAAAGAAAGGTACATTCTTGCATGCTGGACATAAGGAGTTTTTCAGACACAATCCATTAAATCAGCTTGTTTGGATATAATGAGAGCAAGCTAGAATGGCGGAATTATTCATGTATTATTGTCTATTGAATATGAAATGGCTGCATAAAGAACTCTCTGATCAATTGAAAGATAAAAAGGACAAATATAGAAAGTGGAAAGAGGGACACATAACTAAGTCAGAATATCAGCAAATAGCCCGAGCCTGCAAAGATGCAGTGAGGAAAGCTAAGGCTCAAAATGAACTAAAGCTTGCGACGAAAGTCAAAAATAACAAAAAAAGCTTCTTTCAACATGTAAAAAACAAGAAAAAAGTGAAGGAAATGATTGGTCCATTAGTGTGTGAAAGTGGCAAGAAAGTGACAAGCAACAGGGAGAAAGCAGAACTATTTAACTCGTTTTTTGCATCTGTCTTTACATAAAGGGAAAAAACAGACCAACCTATCAAAAATAGTGCCATAAAAAACAAAATAGAAATACAAGTTAAGATAGGCAAGAAAATGGTAAGTGAACACCTGTCCAGCCTAGATGAGTTCAAATTACCAGGACCAGATGGATTACACCCCAAGGTTCTCAAGGAACTGGCAGATGTGATCTCAGAACCACTGAACTATATTTTTCAAAGATCCTGGAGCACTGGGGAACTACCAGAGCACTGGAAAAGAGCTGATGTAGTTCCCATCTTCAAAAAAGGGAAAAAAAAAGGACCCAGGGAATTACAGACCTATCAGCCTGACCTCAATACCTGGGAAGATTCTGGAAAAGATAATCAAACAATGAATCAGCGAACACCTAAAGGCAAACAAAGTCATTACTAAAAGCCAACGTGGGTTTGTCAAAAACAGATCATGCCAGACAAATCTTATTGCATTCTTTGACCAAGTGACAAAATTAGTGGATCAGAGGAATGCTATGGATATAACTTACTTAGACTTCAGTAAGGCATTTGATAAAGTAGATCACAACCTACTACTCAATAAAATAGAAAAATGTGGGTTAGACAGCATCACCACCAGATGGATTCGTAGCTGGCTGACCGGCCGTACTCAGCATGTGGTCCTCAATGGAACTGCATCTACATGGAGGGAAGTGTGTAGTGGGGTGCCCCAGGGCTCTGTTCTAGGCCCAGTGCTCTTCAACATCTTCATCAATGATTTGGACGTGAGGATAGATGGGGAACTCATCAAATTTGCGGATGACACCAAGCTGGCAGGAATAGCCAACACTCCAGAAGACAGACTTAAGATACAAGAGGACCTGGACAGACTTGAACACTGAGTGCTATCTAACAAAATGAAATTCAATAGTGAAAAAAGTAAGGTTCTACATTTAGGCAAGAAAAACCAAATGTACAGGTATAGTACAGGGGGCACCTTGCTCAATAGTAGTAACTGTGAGAGGGATCTCGGGAGTCCTACCGGTAGTAGACAATCACTTAAATATGAGCCAGCAGTGTGCTGCAGCTGCCAAAAAAGCCAACACAGTGCTGGGCTGCATTAACAGAGGGATAGAATCAAGATCACGTGAAGTATTAATACCACTTTACAATGCCTTGATAAGGCCACACTTGGAATACTGCATCCAGTTTTGGTCACCACGATGTAAAAAAGATGCTGAGACTCTAGAAAGAGTACAGAGAAGAGCAACAAAGATGATTAGGGGACTGGAGGCTAAAACATATAAGGAACGGTTGTTGGAATTGGGTATGTCTAGTTTAACGAAGAGAAAGACGAGGGGGGACATGATAGCAGTGTTCCAATATCTCAGGGGCTGCCTCAAAGAAGAGGGAGTCAAGCTATTCTCCAAGGCGCCTGAAGGGAGGACGAGAAGCAATGGATGGAAACTGATCAAGGAGAGAAGCAACCTAGAACTAAGGAGAAACTTCCTGACAGTTAACCAATTAACCAATGGAACAACCTGCCTCCAGAAGCGGTGAATGCTCCAACACTGGAAGTTTTTAAGAAGAGACTGGACAGCCATTTGTCTGAAATGGTGTAGGGTTCCTGCCTGAGCAGGGGGTTGGACTCGATGACCTCCAAGGTCCCGGCCAACATCATCATCATCATCATCATCATCATCATCATCATCATCATCATCATCATTATTACTACTACTACTACTACTACTACTATTATTATTATTATTAGTCTTGCATCACCAATTATGAGCAATGATTTACAGTCTGATTGTAAATAGAATGATGACTTCTAGGTCATGTTTCATGCTCAGTTTTTACATTTAGTTTCAGTATAATCGTAGTCTGCCACCACAGAGCATTTTACAGCTTAGTTCTTTATAGTCTTTTAGTTTATTTTATTTATACTCAATATAAACGTCGTATTAGAAGGTGAACTTAGATCAGTGCTTCATTGATCATAGAAAGGCTTTTCAATAATGTCAAACTATGGAATGTGTTTATAAAAATGAGAATTCCACAACATCTAATAGTCTTCATGAGAAATCTATATATAGGTCAGGAAGCCCTCCTACGGACCAAACTGATCAAAAGACTGGCTCCAGGTTGGCAGAGAAGTGAGATGACTGCACACTTTCCTCTTATTTATTCATTCCATATGTTGAATATAAGGAGAAGCTGGATTGAAAGAAGCTGAACATGATTTAAAACTGGAGGAAGAAAAATCAATCTGCATTAGGCTGATTACAGTAGCCTGATAGCTGAAAATGCATAGGATCTCCAAGCTCTTGTAAGAAAACTCAAAGAGCATAGTTTTTTAAAAAAAGGAATAAAATGAATATAAAGATGACCTAATTAATGACAATAGCCTTAGACCAAACTAATGATCAAGCTAATGCAACGAGTCTTATAATTGACAATGAAGATATCAAATTGGTAGGTAGCTTCTGCCTTTTAGGATCAACTATCAATAGTAAAAGAACAAGCAGTCAAGAAATAGGAAGTGGGAATTAAAATTTGAAGAAGCAGGAAAGAGAGTATTGACACTTCTGAACTTTGTTGGAGAAGACTCCTGAGAATACTATGGACATCCAAGAAAATAAAATAGTGCATTAAACAAATCAACTCAAAAAGTCTCACTTGAGACACAAATGGCCATATGTTTGCAGCCTTTACGTAACTTACTAAGGAAGTTCAAGAAATGAGATAAAATTAGTTGGCAAAATTATTGCATAGTTCTGGTTATCCCTGTATTGTTTTCACAGTATTTATAAATCAGCTGAGTCATGATGTTATCTGGAAACTTTGGCTTTGAAATTGTTTTTTGAGGAGGGAGACAAGGATTAAATTAAGTTTTTCTTCAATTATCTGTCACTCCGTCTTCATTCTCTAAAGATAATACATAAGGGCTTGGCCAGGTCCTTTAGTATCCTGAGATATGAATAATTTGGGTCTGGAAATTTAAACACATTGAAAACAAATAGATATTCCCTGGGTATATTTCTGTCCATCTAAAGCTTCAGTTTTGTCCTTTTGTTTTGCTTGGCATAATTGCCTCTTGGAACACACATTCTTTCATCATAAAAGATTGACCCAGAATAGTAATTGAATAGTTTTTTTCTTGCTGCTGCCTGCATTTTTAAAATCCTGATTGAGCATCTACTGTATTGATTTATTTCTTTTCCTCTGCTTTTGATGATACCTAAAAAAGCCCTTTTTTGTTTTTCTTATTATCCTTGACCAATATAATTTTATTCTATGCATTAGTTTTTTTCTGACATCATCTTTATAATTCTGGCCTACCTATTTATTCCTTAGTGATCTGTTTCTAGTGTCTATGTGTATCCTTTTGTTTTCATAACTCCTTTAAACTTTTTGCTTAATCCTGTTCATTATGCAGCTCTCTTCCATTCTTTCTCCTTGTTGGAATTCTTTGCATTAGTCCTTTTAGTATCTCCTTTTGGGGAATTGCAACTCATCATAAGCTCATTTTCTCACTAGATTTTCCTGCCATGGAGTCTCATTTACATTGTTTAGTGTGTTGAAATTTTTTTAAAAATATTACAGCTTAAATTTTCCTGAAAATCCGTCTTCTGCATTTCTTCATTCTGAAAAAATGTGTCAGTGAGACAAATCAGAAATTTCCTTGAAATACCATACTCAGCAGGAAGTTGTTTAAGGTAATTAAAGATCCGTAATTTGCCTTTAGATTTAGAAGTATTATCCACATCATTGGTTGCTGAGTGTTGGTAGATACTAGGAACAGTGTTGGTTTCCATTTGTTAACATTTTTAACTTAGATGCTCTGTATAGTGCCACCAAGGTTTTTTACTTGGATTTCTGAGTATGTTTGATTATGTTTAACATACAAAATAATAAAATAATATTATATAATACAAGCATTTTCTCTTCATTTCTATTGCTTCTGTTGCTGTTTTACAGTTTTTTTCTTTTAGCTGCTGTATTCCAATAATGGGAGCAATCACAGCAGTTCTATCTTATACCTGTTAAATCCTGTTTGTCTATCTGTACTGATTTCAAGTTTATCTTGTTTATCATATAGACAATGAAGCAATAGATTTAATGAGTGTTCTTCCTATTCTTTTATTTAGTGGTTTAATAGTCTCCATTACAGGATTATACTCCCATTTCTTTCTACAGTGATTGTCTGTATTGCAGCATTTTTATCTCCAAAGTCCATAGAATACAATTTGAAATCCTCTGTATTAAGATTACTGTGCTTTATTGGATCACATTATTTACTATTTCTTGGGAGGTATAACCACTCTTATGCCAGCAATCCATCATCTAGACTATGGCCTCAGAATTGAAATCTTGACAATCAGTACCATTTCTGAAACCAGACGTTCTTCTATTCCTTTCCAGTTTTCTTTCATAGATAAGAAGATGGATGAGAATACCACTTGAATCCCTCTATTTTTAGGTTTCTTTCTTAGAACTTCAGTATCTACAATCATATAGATAGGTGGTTCTCAACCTTCCTAATGCCGCGACCCTTTAATACAGTTCCTCATGTTGTGGTGATCCCCAACCCCCCATCCAGCTGGCTAGGGAGGGGGGCAGGAAGGCCGCTCTGCCGGCTCCGCCCAGCCTGGTTGGAGAAGCACCATTCCTCTCCCTCTTTCTCTCTCTTTTTCCTCTCTCTCTTTCCTCTCTTTCCTCTTTCTTTTTCCTCTCTCTCTTCTCTCTCTCTTTCCTCTTTCGCTTTCTCTCTCTCTTTCCTCCCTCTTTCTCTTTCCTCTCTCTTTTCCTATATCTCTTTCCTCTCTCTTTCTCTTTCTTCTTTCTCTCTTTTCTCTCTCTTTCTTTCCTCTTTCTTTTCTCTTTCCTCTCTCACTCTTCTTTCTATTTCCTCTCTCTCCTCTCTCCCTCTTTCCTCTTTTTCCCTCTTTCCTCTTTTTCTCTTTCCTCTCCCCCTGTTTCTCTCTTTCTCTCTCTCTCCTCTCTCTCTCTCCTCTCTTTCTCTTTCTCTTTCCTCTCTCTCTCTCTGTTTCCTCTCTTTCTCTTTCTCTCTTTCCTCTCTCTTTTCCTCTGTTTCTCTTTCCTCTCTCTCTTTCTCTCTCTCTCTCTTACGGCAGCATCGTGGGGGGTCCCCGTCACCCCTGGCCCGGCCTCCGCTGCGTCCTCAGCCAAACGGGTGGGGAGGGGAGGAGGACAGGAGGCAGCGGCTCCGGCGGCTGTGGCCACTGCTGCATCGTCGGGGGTCCCCGCCGCCCCCCACCCGCGCTGCCCGGCCTTGCCCTCTGCCCATCCGATGGAGCCACGGTGGGGGCTGGTGCCACGTGGCCCCTGCCAGCCCCTCTGCCAGCCTGGCTGCTCCCCCGCAGGCAGCCCTTTTGCCCCGGCACCCGCTGATATAGACGGTTGCAATTGCTTTTGACCTTATGCTTTTTCCTTAGATGGATTAGTAGGAAGTTATAATTGTCAATAGACTTATTGCTTTAAGTCTTTAAAATAGTTCTGCCATATTTTTAATCTGTGCTTCTGGAAGATAGCATACTTAATAAGACACTATGTGCAATCAGTAGTATATCACTAACAATTATAGTAGTAAATCACCCACAACTATAATTCTTCTTGTTGTCTTCTACAGGTGCAGCCTCTCTGCCCTTTGGAGATCTCTTGTCTCTTATCCAGCATTTTTTTCTTTTTCCCTTCCCTGAAGTTACAGACTTTTTTTTTTAAGGATCTGAAATATGATCTTATGTTTAATGTTGATTGCTTTAATAAAAATTTTTTTTAAAAAAGAAAGTTCTTCTTGGGTTTCAGAGGTGCCGACTGTTTCAAAATATATTGCACCTTCTTTATCTTCATTATAAGCATCATCGTCATCTGTAAGATTCTCTTGTCTGTGTTAAAGCTTCAATCATTGTACTTTCTCTTCAAATACTGCTACATACTTGCAGTTGCTACAGGCCTATTCCTACACTTACTAAAAAGGAAGAGAATTTAAATAAGAAAATGTTTCATTATTTTCTAGGTAAATAGATTTGCATTAAGATCTCTCTCTCTTTCTCTCGTCTTTAGTAAAGATAGAAGAAAAGAAATTGTTACTGTATTCAGTCTCCATGTTTTGAAAGCCTTGCTAGGGCATTTTATTGCAGTGAAAAAATGTCATGTATATTTATCCTTTTGTTTTTCTTTTGGTCCCTTCAATTCAAGGCAGATGAAAGTACAAATAGTAAAATCCTGTGTTTATGATAGTTTATTTGTAGACGTGGTAAGGACTTTATTGGAGTTTAAAGCAGCCATTTAGTAGATAAAAATATTCCTCATTTCCAATGAGATAAACTTGAGGTGGGGGCAACCCCAAACCATGGATAAATTTGTTTTGTCACACTTATCAGGACATTTTATTTGGAAATACTAAGGCGTGATCAGGTAGTCCTTGCTGAACACCTGTTCAGTGTCTGTTTGAAGTTGCTTAAGGCACTTATGACTACTACTTGAAGTTGCACCACCTTCACAGACACATGATTGTAATCTGGGTGCTTGGCATCTAGCTCACAGTTACGATGGGTGCAGCATTCTACCGTCATGTGATCATGGTTTGTGACCTTTCCTGCCAGCTTCCCACAAGCAAAGTCTACAGTGGAGCCGGCATGGAATCTCACAAGTTTCTCAGGTAAGTATCTCCCACCTGGCAGCAGCCACTCCTAGAAATGAAAATGCTTGCACCTGCCACCGCAGCTACCGATGCACCCTGCTTCCCTCACAGCAGCCACTTATCTGCCAGCTGGCCTGCTTGTGAACTGCCTAAAACCTGCAACTTCCTGCTAGCTTTTCCACTGACTGGTTGTTGGAAGCTGCCAGGAAGTTGTGAGGAGGTCATGCTTAATAATACACAATTCTTACTTAATGATGTCAGTGGGGACTGCTGTGACATCAGACCATGAGTGCATCATTTAGTGATGGAAATTCTAATCTCAATTATAGTGTTAAGCAAGGACTACCTCTAAATCAGGGGCCTTCAAACTTGGCCCTTTTATGACTTGTGGACTTCAACTCCTGAAGTCATAAAAGGGCCAAGTTTGAAGACCCCTACTCTAAATGAATAATATCGGAGAATTGTTTTTATAAGGTGCTTAATGTGTTAGATTAGAAACTGAGAGACTATGACTTCTGGTTCTCCCTTAGGCATGAAAGTAAGGGTAGTTGACTTTGGGCTAGTTACTTTCTCTCAGCTCAACCCACCTTGCAGGGTTTTGTTGTGGGGAAAAAAATAGCTGGGAGCATTTTGTGCATCACTTTGAATTGAACAAATATAGCAAAGGCAGTAAAAGCTAATAAAGAATAAAACAAACATTGTATACAATAGTTATAAGACAATAAAAAACCCTATAATAATTATTTGTATGAGAGATATGTTACAGTTGATGTTACCAAAATAATGAAAATATTGCAAAAGGGATCCCATATCCCTTCTTCAGTTTTTCCTTCAATGCCTTAATGTAGCAGATACATATCCTTTTCATTGCACTACTGTAATTTTAGTGAGAGAACTTGCTTTGTTCCTTTGTAAATGTCTCTTAGAACTAATTATTGAGTGTATTGAAGTTGATTAATGTGTTACGAAGTTGATTAATGATAATTAAAACAGGAAAGATTTTTTGTGTTGTCTACACTTAAAATAACTGATTTTCTTGATGAGAGGAACGTACAATATCTGTAGAAAGGTTCAGAGATTTCATTTTGTTAATGAAATATTCATACTATATAGTTGTGATATGGAGTTGGTTGTTATTCTTAGTATATCTTCAGTTGTTTCCTTAGACAATGTGTACCCAATACCTTAATTATGTGCCATTTAGGAGAAGTGATAAAATATGACTTTAATGACACTGTTGTAAATCATTTTGAGTCTGTATCAGTGTGCTTGTGTATGTGGCCTTTTAATTTCAAAATGGGGTATACTGAGAGTACTATTATTCGTGGCTTTACTTCAATTGCAGAGAGATAATTTTGAACACATATCAAGTGATACTTTAGGTTTTGTACTAAAAATCCTTGAGTAAAATTGTTGCTAGGCTATTTGTGTGTGTGTGTGTGTGTGTGTGTATGCCAGGATCAAAAGCCCATATATATTTATTTATTTGGTATTATATGTCTTAATAAACTCAGTGGGGTTACTTCTGAATAAAAACATATAGAGATGTATGGTTGCATCAGTTTTCATAGCTGAGATAAGAGCATTTTGAAGGCTTTGATTTTTTTAGCCTATCTTTCTATATTGCTAAACTGATTGTTTTTTAGATATATTTAAGGCCTTAGACAACCAATGGTAGGTTAATTTGTAATATTCTGTATTATCTATCCCTTAAAAATGTTAGAGATTTATTATTATTAATGAGGTATATAACAAATAATTTTTAAAAAATCAATGATACTACATATAAAAACTATATTACAGGGATTAAAAGACGCTAAATACAAGGGGAAGGGAAGAAACTGAAGGTCCATATAATGTTAATAGAAAATTAATATTGTTCCATTTAATTTTTAGAATATAAAGGCATTTTAAAATTTGAGAAAGAATATATATCTTGCACCCCTTCTTTAATGTCGAGTGTAGATTTTTGTTCTATTTATGATGATATACTTCTCCGTTTTGTTCCCTGACTTTTCTGAATTGAGTCCTAATTCGTCAGTAGGGATAAAAGTGCATTGAGTTATTTTTTTTTTATTATTTTTATTTTTCGGATTTGTATGCCGCTCCTCTCCACAGACTCGGAGCGGCTCACAACATACAAATAAACAATTCAATACAAATCCAAAAAAAACATTAAAAATAAACCCCACACATACTCCTCAGTCACACCACAATCAGCAATCATCCCCAGGCCTGCCGGCAGAGGTAGGTTTTTAAATTCTTTCGGAAGGCCGGGAGAGTCAGAGAAACGCGGACTTCAGGAGGTAGTTGGTTCCAGAGGGTGGGCGCCACAACAGAGAAGGCCCTCCCCCTAGGGCCCGCCAGACGACATTGTTTCGCTGACGGGACCCAGAGGAGGCCCACCCTGTGCGCTCTCACCAGTCGAAGGGAAGTATATGGCAGAAGACGGTCCCGTAAGTATCCTGGTCCCATGCCATGAAGGGCTTTATAGGTAATAACCAACACCTTGAATTGGGCTCGGAGACCAATAGGCAACCAATGCAGCATGCGGAGAGTTGATGAAATGTGGGCACAACGAGGAAGGCCCACAACTGCTCGCGCAGATGCATTTTGAACTAATTGTAGTCTCCGAACACTCTTCAAGGGTAGCCCCATGTAGAGAGCGTTGCAGTAGTCGATCCTCGAGGTGACAAGGGCATGTGTAACTGTGAGGAGAGACTCCCGATCCAAGTAAGGATGCAACTGGTGCACCAGGCGAACCTGGGCAAATGCCCCCCTCGCCACTGCCGACAAATGATGATCCAATGTCAGCTGTGGATCAAGGAGGACTATATAATCACAATTAAGCTTGCTTGTAATGTCCTTGAGACTTCCACATTCAATATGAAAAGACTGGAAGTGGAGCGGATGGATTTGTACATCTCTACACCCTGCACGAGTACAGTCAATAATAATAATAATACAACACTGCAGTGTTTAAGACCAAATCTGTGATTTTGCGTGTTGCAAAGATGTGGCCCCAGTGGCCTGGCACACTGTTTGTAGAAAGAATAGTTGAATAAAATACATCTCTTGTTAAATGAATACAGTTCGAGTATTTGAAAAGGTCAAATGTATTTGATGATGGGAAAAAGTGACAAAGTGCTTTGCTGGTAGAATTAAAAAATAAACATTGCTTTGTTTCTTTCTTAAAAAGAAAAGCCAAATATGGAAGAAGTTATTATTGAAAATTTAATGACATTTCCATCAATATTGTACAGCATCTCTGCATTTTGCAATGATTTATTTATATTTAATGAGTCTGCAGTTTCTACATTTAGGTAAAAGAAATAACTACATATTGCCTTGACTTATGTGTTTACAAAAAGCATGTCCTCTTGCCTGTAATTTGATTTTTTTTAAAAACAAATTTTATGGTAGCTTTTTAAAAAATACACTTATTAAAATTCTTGGGTTGGGTAATTACTTGACATAAATCCAAATATCACTGTGTTTCATCAGACTAGGGTTAGCTTGATGTAGTACTTAAGAGTTTATAGTCTGAGTAGTAAGGAGTATCATTTGCCTACTGAATTTTTTTTTGCAGCCCTTTTTGCTATTCTAAATTGTGCCGATTATTGCCAAAACTGTTGTTGAAATTAGATAATATGGCTTTTACTACTTTGAAGCAGAATATACAGTCCACTCTGCATTGTTGCTCTGGGCTTGATGAATAGCAGCTGTTAGCACTGATTCAGTGCTTGTTGAAAATATGCTTATAAAAGATTCTCACTTTCACCTAAGAATGGGACAAGTTTAGAAAATAATAGTTTTCATAAGATCTTTAGGCAAATCTTATCACGGATATCAAATTTCATACTCATTTTGAGCAGGAGACAAATAGAATGCCTACTAGTGATGTGTTTTCTTACTATTACTCATGCCGAATAACATTGCTGAAGATTGGGAGATGTGAATTGCTGAATTTAACTCACATATACTATGGCTTAATTTGCAGTTCTTGGCTTGCTAATTCATAATTTAGCAAGTAAGAGTGAGCGATAAGAGCTTGTTTGGGCAGACCTTGAGATTTTATTAGGTTGCAGCTTTATATACATTTACATGGGAATTCAGGTAGTCCTCGACTTTTTAGCGACCATTCAAAGTTGTGGCGCTGAAAAAAGTGACTTATGATGGGCTCGCACTTATGACAATTGCAGCATTCTGCAGTCATGTGATTGCCTTTTGTGACATTTCCAGCCTGCTTCTGATAAGCAAAGTCAATGGGGAAGCCAGCAGGGAAGGTTGTACGTTACAGTCACGTGATGTCTCATTAATGACTGCACCATTTAATGGTGAATTTTCTAGTCCCAGTTGTGGTTGTAAGTTCAAGGATTACCTATAAGCCTCATTGAAATCAGTGAGATCTATTTTTTAAGAGAAAAGTATGACTGTTCATTATATATTTCATTCCTGGCCTAATCGAATGTCTTAGAGTGCTAATTACAGGTTGTCCTCAACTTACAACAGTTTCATTTAGTCACTGTTTAAAGTTACAATGGCATTGAAAAAAGTGACTTATGACCCTTTTTCACACTTAGAACGATTGCAGCATCCCCATTATTACATGGTCAAAATTCAGAAGCTTGGCAACTGATTCATATTTATGACAATTGTAATGTCCTGGGGTCAGCTGATTCTCATTTGCGAGCTTCTGACAAGCAAAGTCAATGGGGAAACCAGATTCACTTAACTACCTTGTTACTAACTTAACAACTGCAGTGATTCACTTAACAAAGGTTGTAAAATGGGGCAAAACTCACTTAACAAATGTCTTGCTTAGCGAAGTATTTCTTTCCCTATTCTGTCTGTCTCCCGTAAGTATTTGTCCCAAGGTTGATTTGGTAGGGTTGGTACACTCAAGCATCAACTTCTGAACTGAACCTGGCTGAAGCCATTTTTGTCCTTCTCAGTTGCCACACAGGTTGGGAGGAAGGGGGTGGGGGAGAAACCGAAAGGATTGCTAGACTAAACATAGAGCAATCCTGTGGGAACCAAGGTCATTCCCACAGGTGCTGGAAAGTGGAGAGAAGAAGTGTCACAGAGCCCGCCAATTGAGTAGCATGATTAATAGCGTAGTAGGGAGAGGGAAGTGTTACATTTAGTTAGGTTGAATTTCTGGGGGCAAAGTTCAGAGTTGGTTTCACTTTTGACCATGCCGATATTATGTATCCAGTAAACATGTTCTTTGATAAAACTTCAAGCCTCAGAGTTCTGATTTGTTTGGGTCCATTAGTTGGAACCTTGTCATCAGGATTCCTATAGTCAAATAGTGTCATCTGTGCACCTTCTCTATAGCAGTACCTGTCCCTCTGGAATAAGGTTCCCACCATGACTTGAATAGCTGCTACCCTGATGGTATTTCACAGGCCTTTAAAATCCTTTCTGTTCATTCGAGCCTTTGCTGAACATGACTGAAGCCTCCTTTTTTTTCTTTTCTTTTTCCTTTTCTTTCTGTTTGGGTTTGTTTTCTCTGCCATCTTTTATCCTTTTGTTTTGTGGTCTTTAACTTTTAAATGTTTCTAATAATTTGTAAATGGTCCAGAATTGTGGAGAGACAGGGGGCCTATAAATTTAATTAACCAGATGTTATTAAAACTAAAGGTGCAGTTTAAATGAAATATAGTGATTGGCTTCAAAGACAACATTGGAAAGTGGACCCATTAATCCATTTGAAATAACAAATCCTATCACAAGTTCCAGAAAGAATTTGGCTTGTTGCTAGTGTTACATCTGAATTCTACAAACTAACTGGGGGCTACTCTTCATGGAATGTACTCAAGCAGAGCTTGCTCATCCATCTGTTTGGGATGTTTTAATTTGCTACAGTGAAAGTTTATGATTTTATGATTGTCAGTAGTTTGAGTGTAATCCTTGAAGTAGGCATTACTAACTAGTCATATTAGTAACTAGTCATATTAGTAACATATTAGCTACTTCCTCTGGATCCTGCTACTCACATTTTTTTTAGAGAAGACACCAAAGAAACTTGGAGCAATATGTAAGCTGCTCAGATTGCCACTGTACAATATTACCATAATACTGTATTATTCCGCCTTCTCTAATGTGGGATCTTCTTTATTGCAACTTCAGAATTCTTAACCAGTGTAGCCAAAGACTAAAGATACTAGAAAGTCTGGCTTAGGATATCTGGATAATATAAGAAGTCCCTATAATTTCCATAAGGTAAGTTAGTCAACTTTTCCTTCAGATGGTAATTTCACAACAGCACTATAGCCAAAAAATTTCCTCATTTAATGTCTGGTACATTTTCAGAAAAAAAGAAACAGATTTGAAGGACAGTTAATAGATACCTTCTGATTTACTAATTATGTTTTTATTGTACCCTTTCTACAAGGATTCCATCAAGGATTCCATGCGTTGAACTTCCATCTATTTATCCAAAGGCAAGGATTCCCTCCAGGGCATATATACAGTGAATATCTTTGAAAATAAATTGTGGAGATTTTTTTTTTGTGTGTGCGTGATTTTGATATTAATGTGGGAGGACTAAAATCATTTTTGAGTCTAATTAGGACCCTTGCTAGTTTGTGATCCCTTAACAATAAAAAGTTATAAATTATCTTACAGATTAATACATTTATTATAACACGAATCTCATTTAAGCTATAACCTATAATAAATTAATCTTAAAGATCATGTAAGATATTTTGTGTTGAGTTATACATAGACTACTTTATTTACCAATAATACCTTGAAATGCATGCATGGATACTAATAAAAGAGAAAGTCATTCTCTCGACTCCAAAGACCACATTATTTAGCTCATAGCTCTCTTACGGCTTCTCATAATTGGCATGCATCCATTATTCACTACTTGATTTGTATTTTGGAAAAGGATTCCAAGAAGAGGCCCCTATAAGGCAAGACCACTGAATGCAGAAACATAAAACTTAACAACCAAGAACATTCTTTTCTAATGTAGCCTTTGCTGATATCTCAAGTGTAATCTAGAAAAAGAGAGGCTTGTTCTTTTCTTAGCAAAATTCATACATGTGTTTCTACTTGCCCAGTCTTCCTCTGCCTTTTTTTTTGGTGTAAATATATATTAAAAAGTTGAATGAGGCATTAAGAAAAAAAATGCAAGATTGCAAGTAATATTTTATTATAAATAAATGTTTAAAAGATGTATTGGAGTGCGTACTGCAGAAATTCTCCAAGTGTAGACCTTGGACTTCGGCAAGTATAGGCAAGTTAAAAATTTGAAACAATTTGATTTCTGATTTCTGATAGTTCACATATATTGCTCTTTCCCTAGTCCTACTTTTTAAACTTGGCAATACTAATTTTCTTTATAATTTTGCCTAGTTTTATGGCTGCTATTTCTTCAGACTGGTGTGCTTTCTGATTTAGAAGTTTCTGGCATTGGATTTATTCAAAGAGGCACACCTCTATTGTTTCACTATTGCCCTATCTGAATTTTGAGCACCCTAGGACATATTCATGTTGGCTTGGTTCAATAGAAAGGAAAAGGGTGTCTTTAAGGGACGTATTTGCCTACCATTATGAATCTAAAATAACAAAAATAGCATGATGATAAGAATAATGTAATTGCGGAACTAATTGCATGAAGGCAGTCTGTCCTTTTTCATGTTAAAAATTTGGGTAGTAGGGGCTGGAGTACAGGGCCCTAGATTTCTTTCTGTTGGAAAGAAAGAAAGAATTCTGTTGGAATTCTTGAAAAGTTTCTGAGGGAACACAGTTTTCTTTAAACAAGTTTTGAACAATTCTGCAGTATTATACAGAAAAAGAAATCTTCAGAATAAAGGTCTTAATATGGTACTGACAGCCATTTGATAATTGTCTTTTATAGATGGTCATATTGTTTCCTCTTGTTTTAAAGAAAGAAAGCACAAGTTTGCCACATAGGAAAAGAGGTAATGTTTTATCTCCCCTGCACGCCCCCTCCCCTTTATTAGAAACCCTTCTTTCCTGGAAATGGCTGTATGTACAGCTGTACTAGCTGATACTGGAAATTGTTCTACCTTTGAGAAGTACATGATGTCCTTGTGTCCCCATTCTAAAAGGGTAATGAATGCGAAGCAGGTGAGTCAGCCTTTTGTGCTTAGGACCAGGTGCTTTTCCTTTTTTCTTTTTTTGGGAGATGGCATACTAAAACACACCCTGGCAGTCATCCTGTTTGCAAACACTTCAGAGTATTGAGAACAGGTAGGGATATATTTTATGAGTGGGTTAGCCAGTTTTATTTAACAAGAGAGACTAGCTTCTATGTAGTTCCTTTTTATAAGGCTAGAACAAAATGAAATTCTAGGATGATTATTGCACTATATTAGCTGCTCTCTGACTTAGTTGGACTTGGTTTTGCCACAGATTGAGAATCAGAAAGTTAGAACATCTGGAGAGCATCTAGTACAGGGGTGTCAAACTGGCGGCCAGGGGGCTGGATGCGTCATGCTGAAACCGCACCCACCCCAGCTCCGACAATGGAGAAAAGGTCATGATACGTCGTGACACGTCACATGACGTTGCGAGTTTGATACCCTTGATCTAGTATATAGGAAGCTTAGGGAGCAAAAACTATGCTAGTTTCTTACCGACTTATATTCTATTGTTGACTGAAATGGGATATATTTTATGAATGTGGTATTTGTGACTATTATTTCATCATCTAAATCCAGCAGGTAGCTGGAGCTAGATATCTGATAGCTGGATTTGCTAGTAGCTGGATTTGCTAGTATTTCTGGTAGCTAGTACACATCTAGCAAATTAGATAATGAAGTAGTAGTCACAAATACCACATTCCTAAAATACATCCCATTTTAGGAATGTAGTATTTGTGACCACCACTACTACTACTACTACTACTACTACTACTACTACTACTACTACTACTACTACTACTACTACTACTACTACTACTAGCAAATACAGCTACCAGAAATCCAGATTCAGTTACCTGCTGGATTTCATATTTATTTGAATGCTCTGATGCATTTTTAAGCTGTTTAAATCTAATAACCCTAAGACATAAAGGTTTTGGGAGTGATTAAAAGATACAGATTAATTTGTAAATGATACAATGCTGTTGTGAGGAAAACCTTGTACAGATGATGTCAAAAACTCTATGAACCTGCTAAAGTTGAAAGAATTGGCCTGATTCATTCTATAAACATACTTATAAATTAAAATGAATTTTAATGACATCAAAATCAAAATGACTTTGTTCTCCAGCATGAAAAGACGTATAATCCACTCGTGGGTTACTTTAGCCAATCAGCTTGAGACTAGGACATCTAACTTCCAAATTCTTGCTCCGCCTCTTCCGGTGTTACCTTCCTGTTCCCAGTTTTGTCCTAGTCTCCAGCTTGAGAGCATCGTTTTTTAGGTAGCTCCTTGGCTGAAGCTACCCTTGGACAAAAATTGACAGAAAAAGTTTAGTTTTTAGTTCTAACTAATTGGATATTCGAAATTTAGCTTCCTTTTATTTTCACTTTAAGTTTTTTGTTTTATTTCACTGAAGACTGCAAAGGAGAGTAGGCGGAGGGGAGAGGGCTTAGACAAGCCTCGTGGCTGGGGCCACTGGAACTTAAAGGGGAGATTCCCCGAGCTTCCAGTCGCAAACAAACCAGCCTCCCTCCCTCGCCTCTCATCCGGAGCAGTTAATTCCCCTGTGGGATCCCTCCAGCGAACTCCCAAGTGCAGAGCGACTTCCTGGACGACGTCGGAGCAACAAACCGCAAGTTTGGGGGAGCGGCTTGGGGGGGAAGCGACCCGGTGAACGAGGAGCCTCGTTCGGATCGCGACAGTGTGAGCGACGGTGTGAGGGCGCATAGCCGCGACCATCTTTGAGGGCCGCATGCTGGGGAGCTAGTTTCGGCGCGAATCGCCATTTTTGGGGGAGGCGCCTGGACCGCGTGGCTCACGGTGGCTATTTTGGGAAGGTCAGCCGGTCCTCTCAGTGAGAACGATCGCCATTTTGGACGGGGCGTCTTCTTGCAGGGGCGGCAGCCATTTTAGGTGTGGCTTGGGCCTACCCTTGTAAGGGCGGCGGCCATCTTAAGAGTGGCTTGGGCCTTCCGGAAGAAGCCGGAGGCCATTTTGGGGAAGTGAGGCCTAGCCTTACCCCGTAAGCAGCCTTTGGTCCCCGTAAGCAGCCTTTGGTCGTAGGTACCTAGGCAACTCTTATCACAGGCAGCCAATCGCCAGGAGCGCACGAAGGCGTCCGGATTATTACTGGCATCTGATCGCAGGGAGCGCTCGAGGAACAGGCCGGTCTTACGATTGCGGAATTGAGACGGTCGGAGGGGACGACCGTAGCTTCTGTGCGGGGAAAGGAGGTGAACTCCTTAACTGCCTGTGAGTTGAGCCCTCGGGAGACTTGTCTTCCCAAGGCCTGGGATACCCCGATTGGGAATTACGCGGCAGCGATGGCAGAGAATACCTCACCTCAAGGATACCAAGGCTCAGGGGCCCTTCCTCCCCCACCTTCCTCGCATAAGCGTAGGCCGGTTGATGTGGATCCGGGGGGAGGCAAAAAGAAGGCCAAAACGAAGCACCTGGAAAGGGAACCAACGAAGGCTGCCGAAAGGCAGGCCTCGAGGAGGCATCAGGTCCTCGAAAGGGAATTTGCCAAGGCCCAGAGGATCAGGACCAGTGAGGCAGAAGGGGCGATGCTCAGCCCACGTGAAACCCCCAGCCCATTCGAGCCTTCTATGGATTCTGGGCAGCGTCCTCAACAGTGGCCTTCTTCACAGGAAACAGAACAGGTTAGTTCTCCACATTCCAGTGTATCCTCGCCTGAACAACTGGCTCCTGCAGCCAGTCAGGCCAAGGCGGGGCCTAGCTCCAAGGATCAACCAGGTCAGTTGCCTGAACAAATCTATTCCTTGGTAAAACAGGCCCTGGAGCACTATTTACCCCCTTCCAGGGATTCTTCTCATCCTCCAGGTTCATCATCGGAAGCAGCATTACCACCATGGTGGGAGAGGACAACAACCCTGGCTTCAGGGGTTTCGGAGACTTCTTCGCAGGTAGCTGAGGAGGATCCAGAGGACCCAGAGTCCACGGGGTACCCGATGTCAGAGGATGAGGAGGCGGCACCCGAACAGCCATCTTCCAAAGGTTTATTCGACTCGGCTTCGTATCGCTCCATTCTGCTCAAGGCCTGCTCTGCCTTGAACCGGTCGGCTAAGGCTAAGGTAGTCAAGTCCGACTCTTCAGACGAGGAGGAGGACTCTAACCTGCTTCTTGGTTCTCCTGTGTCGGAGGAGGTGCGGATGCCATGCCCCAAATCTTTCCGCACCACGGTGCAGTCCCAGTGGGCATCTCTGGCAACTGTTCCTTCTCCGAACAATTTGGAGAAAACTCTGTTCAATGTTGATTCAGCCTTCGCCTCGCTCTTGGAGGTTCCGCCTGTGGATGAACCTCTGATTTCCCTGTTCTCCAACTCTGCCATACCAGGGGACATGGCTGAGGCCATGAAGGCGGAGGACAAGAAATTTGAGTTCTCTTTCAGGCAGACTCATCAGGCCTCGGCCTGGGCCATTAGAGCGGCGTCCTCAGCTTCCTTTTTCACCAGGGCCGGCATTGTGTGGCTCCGGGAACTGCAGGCGAGTATGCCTTCAGACCAGGTACGTATTCAACAGACCATATCAAAACTGCTGGCAGCTTCAGAGTTCGTGGCCGATTCCACCTTGTCTGCAACGCGATATTCGGCCAGAGCGATTGACGCCACCGTAGCCTCTCGAAGACTCCTGTGGCTCAAGCAGTGGAGGACGGACCTGAAAGCTAAGTGGCGACTGGCCACCTCCAAGTACGAAGGTAAGAAGTTGTTTGGTCCAATTCTGGACCCTTATATCATAGAGGACAAGAACAAGAGGAAGGTTCTGATCCACCCCTCCCAAAAGCCGGAGGGTCGGCCTCAGAAACAGGGGGCCCGACAGGGCGGCTCCTGGGAGATGAGGCAGCCCTTTTGAGGGGGGCAGTCCTGGGATTGGCCCAGAAGCGCACGTCCCACTCACTCCAGGCAGGAGCGCTTCCAGGACCGCCCCCCCTCCAACAGGGGTCAGTTCACCTCAAAACGTCCTTATAGAGGGTCGGGGGGGCCGTCCCTTCAGAAGGTCAAAGTGACATCAAGGACAGTCCCATAGGCAGTCGGTTGGCACTGTTCAGCAGGGCGTGGCAGGAGACCACAACCGACGCCTAGGTCAGAGAGACGGTAGCCCACGGGCTATCGCTAGAGTTCTACTCCACCCCACCAAGTCAATTCATAAGGTGCCCCATCTCACGCTGCGCATCCAAAGCACAGCTGATCAGGCAAGCCATAGACCACCTTGTAGAGATAAGAGCCATAGAACCGGTCCCCCCTGGCCAGGAGGGACAGGGGTTTTACTCCATCCTGTTCGTAGTTCCCAAGGCATCGGGAGGTTGGAGAGCAATCCTCGACCTCAAACGTCTCAACCACTTCATAGTATACAGGAGGTTCAAAATGCAGTCCCTCAGATCCATTCTGGCCAGCGTCCGAAAAGGGGACCTGCTCTCGTCAATAGACCTGACAGAGGCCTACCTGCACATCCCTATCAGGCAGGAGTATCGAAAGTTCCTCCGGTTCTGCCACGCAGAGCGGCAGTTCCAGTACAGAGCACTCCCGTTTGGCCTGTCATCGGCGCCACGGGTATTCACAAAGGTACTGGCAGTACTAGGGGCGCAACTTCGCACGGTACCGGTACGCGTCCAGTTTGATACTGTCAAACTCCCGTCAGTCCGCACAAGCAGACCTAGAGGTAACACTACACACTCTTCAGACGCATGGGTTCTCAGTGAACCACAAAAAGAGCCACCTGATCCCCTCACCAAGGCTTTTACACTTAGGAGCAATCATAGACTCAGACAAGGGCATGGTCTATCTCTCCCAGGAGCGGCGATTGAGCATTCAAAAGCTCACACATCTAATTCAAAGACAGAGATGGGCCACGCTGGCTCAACTATCCCAGCTCCTGGGGAAGATGGTTTCGTGCATGGGGATCGTTCCCTGGGCCAGGCTCCATTCAAGGGACCTCCAATGGTTCCTCCTCCCTTTCCAAAGGCTCAACCAGAGTGCTTCGCTAAGGAAGGTCAAGGTACCGCAGCAGGTACTATCCTCCCTACGGTGGTGGGCATCGCCCGCAATGGTCAGGGGAACACTCTTCAGGGAGCCAGACAGACTCACGGTGACCACCGACGCCAGCCAGTTCGGCTGGGGGGCACACCTCCAAACACCTTTGGCCCAGGGCAGGTGGTCCCCACGGGACCTAGCCCACAACATAAATTGGCTCGAACTCAGGGCCATCCACCTAGCCCTTCTTCACTTCGCTCCTCAACTGTCTGGACGGCACGTGCTGGTCCTGACAGACAACGTCACAGCAAAGGCACATGTGAACAAGCAGGGTGGAACCAGATCAAGGGCCCTCATGCAGTCTCACCTAGGGTCCATCGTGGCGGAACACATTTCAGGGGAGGCGAACCGCCTGGTGGATTCACTCAGCAGAGCCACAGTGGACCACGGGGAGTGGCGCCTAAGCCCGGACCTATTCAGAGAGATATCGGACAGGTTCAGCCGCCCTCTCCTAGACTTGTTCGCGTCCCAGACAAACGCCCAACTTCCCCTGTTCTTCTCCAGGTTCCCTACGGAAGGAGCGGAGGGGACGGACGCTCTCAGGAGCAGATGGTCACAGGGCCTGCTGTATGCCTTCCCTCCACTCCCGCTACTGCAAGCAACGATCCGCAAGCTGATCAGGGAAGAGGCGGAGATGATCTTAATTGCTCCTTTCTGGCCAAGGCGTCCATGGTTTGCAGACCTCATGGACCTGTTGCTCTCGCCAGCCTGGAGGTTCCCTCTGCATCGGGTGTCACTCAGTCAGGGACACCTCCAACATCCAGATCCGCAGTGGCTACAACTAGCCGCTTGGCACTTGAGCGGGAGGGGTTAAGTAGGCAGGACTTCTCGGACGGAGTAATTGCTATCATGCAGGCCTCTCGCCGCCCGTCCACTAATAGGATATACGATGCCACGTGGAAGAATTTTTCCACGTGATGCAGAAAGCACAGATTAGACCCCCTTTCGGTCACTACTCCAAAGATACTAGAGTACCTGTTGGAAGGCATGAATAAGGGCCTAGCTCTCAGTACTATCCGTAGACAGGTGGCAGCTCTGCAGACTATCCTATCCTGCGAGAACCTGGCTCCCTTATCACAACACCCAGCTGTGGGAGCCTTCCTGAAGGGAGCGGCCTCTTTTAGGCCTCCGGTCGTTCACCGCTTCCCATCCTGGGATCTTCCCAAGGTACTGCAGGCGCTAACCATCTCACCATTTGAACCTATCGAGTCCTGAGATCTGCGACACCTCTCACTGAAGGTAGCCTTCTTGGTGGCCATTACATCTGCGAGACGAATCTCGGAGCTGGCAGCTCTTTCGGTTCGAAAGGACCTCATTACCTTTTCTAACGATAGGGTCACTCTGCGTTTGGATCCATCCTTTGTGCCTAAGGTGGATTCTCATTTTCACAGGTCGCTGGAGCTGGTGCTACCAGATTTCTGCCCACGACCTTCACACCGTCTTGAGAGACGTTGGCACACCTTAGATGTTCGCAGGGCACTACTGCATTATGTCAAGCGGACTTCGGCTACCCGTAAATCTGAGGCGTTGTTCGTCTCTTTCCAGCCGTCGTCCATGGGTCAGAAGGTGTCTTCTGCAACAATTGGCAGATGGATCAGGGCATGCATAGCAAGGGCTTATGATTCCTTGTCGCTGCTGGTGCCGCCACATATTACAGCCCACTCCACTCGGAGTACGGTTACCTCAGCGGCCTGGCTCACTCAGGCGTTGGCGGAAGAAATATGTAGGGCGGCGACCTGGTCCTCTCCTTCTTCCTTCATCAGACACTACAAGATTGACAGGCTTGCTGCATCAGAAGCTTCCTTTGGTAGGAGGGTACTGCAGCAGGTTGTTGATACTACAGAATCACTAGCCTAGACTCCCACCCGTAGGGACATGAGGGCTTTGGTATGTCCCACAAGTGGATTATACGTCTTTTCATGATGGAGAAGGGGCGTTGGTCTTACCTGAACACCTTTTCTCAGCATGAAGACGTATAATCCACACCCTCCTCTATCTAGTCTAGGCAGAATCATGTTGCAGGAAAGATAACGGTTGTTGTTTGAATTAAGCCGGAATTTATTCATGAAAGCTTTCGCCTCGGTCAAAACTGGGAACAGGAAGGTAACACCGGAAGAGGCGGAGCAAGAATTTGGAAATTAGATGTCCTAGTCTCAAGCTGATTGGCTAAAGTAACCCACGAGTGGATTATACGTCTTCATGCTGAGAAAAGGCGTTCAGGTAAGACCAACGCCCCTTTTCTTTCTGTTTTAAGTTTGTAATCTATGTTACAGTATTCCAGGAGAAAATCCAGAGAAAAGATTTTCACATTCATACAAACCTTTCTTAACTGGGTTAAAAGTTCCAGTACTTTACTGCAATGTTTTAAAAAAGATGCCATTATTTCAAAATTAAAGGTAAAGCCTCTCTTTCAGTTGAATTGAACTCATATGAGTACATGGAAATGTCCATATAATTTTCTTGGCAATTACATGCGAAGTTCAGTGGTAATGAACTTCTGTTTGATAGGCTATGTTCTAATTATTTGATATCCAGATGCTTTGCCAATAACTCTGGCGGACATCTTTAGAGGTGAAAATATTTGGTATCAGAACATGCCTACGGTATTACGTAGCACAGAACTTATCACCACTGGACTGTTGCTGATTGTGAAAGCCTTTATCAAAATAAAGAAATTGTTTGGCATTCCCATCCTCTAGCTGATTTTTTGACTTCTTAGCCTAAACTAATCTCCAGGCTTTTTCTAATGGTCTATCCAAATATTAATTAGATCCAACTTAGTTTCTATGGTCAGCTGAAGTTAAGTAGGAATTGCTGTTCTATAACTGGGCTGTTCTACAGTTGCAGCCTATTAATTAGAATAAGAATCAAACCAGTTTAAAGATTAGGCCACTGAGAGAGAGTTGGATTCAATGAATATAAATAGCTCTTCTCTGTTCTGTGAAATTATTTATTTATTAAATTTAGAATACTTTCAGGAGGATTTCCTTATCCAATTCCTCTGGCTGTTTTGTAGAAGTTGCTGGGAAAGAGAATGGGGGGAAGAGAGAGGAAACATTTTCTTTTTGTAGTTTCCTGGTGCTTTTACAAAGACTTTTAGTCTTTTTTTTTTACTACTAGAAAAAAACAACACCAAGATGGTACTTTATATTTGGCTGTGTGTTAGAAATCACCAGATTAAAAATATCCAAATTTATGCTTTTGTTCTCACTAAATCAATGTTTTGGAAGTATCTGGTTTTTTTAAAAATAGTAGTTGATTGGAAAAGGAAATAAATGTTTATATCAAATTCAAAAGAGGAATTCTTTGACTTTTTATGTTTTTTTAATTAATGTGATGGTGGATATACACATTTTCAAAAATATTTTTCCACACTGGGAAGACTGGTTGGTCACATCAGCTGGAATTTGCAGATACTGGAAAAACTAGTATTTCAGGTTTCCAGTAGAGCATCCTATCCAAAGAAGAAGCCTAAGTATTTCCTTTGCAGGAAGGGGAGAATTCATTGTGAGTGACAATAGTAGAAATTATCCAAACCAAATCTCCATTAGACATTTCTGTTATATTTGCATTTCTCACTTGTAGTAGTGAACATCTAAATAAGCCCTGGGAGACTGCACATAACCAGCTTAATTGAATATGAAAGCTTTTCTCCTTAGACCAGTACATGAGATGTAAATAAAACAGAGCAATCAATAAATAAGTGCAGTAGCTGAATTTATAGAAACGAGCTATGAAACAATATTGTTTTTAAGCAGCAGAAAGATATTTTTGGGATGTGTTTTGTGGAGAGAGTTTCTTTTCAAAGATACCGAAGAATCAGAGATCAGATTGTAAGTAAGGGAGACAGGGTGAAAGTAAGTATACAAACAGACAACTAAGGGCAACTGTGCCACGAGCATTACTGTAAAACGAATCATATGAATGGGGGATTCTATTAAGTTCCAGATTTAAAAAAAAAGCTTCATAGCCTGCTGGATATTTGTGATAATTGCACTTCAGCATGAAGATTATACAGCCATTGTTTTCTGCTATGAATTTAGCCTTTCAGCATCTTTAATGATTATGATGGCTCTTCTTTATCCTTTTTTTTCAGCAAAACATTTGATAGAATAGCCCTAGACATTCTGATTTATAGGTTGATTAAGAATGGAGAATTACATGTCTGTTAGTTGATAGCTTCCACAGTTGGCTTAAGAACTGCACTCCAGAGAGTGCAGATCAACAGTTCCTTGTCGTACTGTCATAAGATAATGATTGGGTATCACAAGGTTTGATTTGGATCCAGTTGCTCTTAAACATTTTTTATTTATGGCATGAACACAAAGATGAAGGACATGCACATCAACTTTGATAACTCAAGAGACAGAAATAAAATGCAAAATAACATTGATAACTTAGAGAAATTTGCTAAACATAAGCAAATCAAATATAGTAGAGACAAATGTAAAATTCTTCTTGGGGACATGTAGCTTGGTAATAATGCTTAAAAGGATCTTAGAACAGTAATTAATTATAGCTAAGTGTAACTGCGAAAAGAAGAAACAAAATTTTGTTCTTCACTAATGCATAGTTTATAAATGAAAGAAAGAAATTACTTCTACTTTGTTCTGCCTTAATTGGACTCTACTTCAAGCAGTATGCCCAAATTAGTACATTATAAAAGAATTAAAAAAAATAGATTTGGAGATTGCACCAAGGATGATTACAAGTTGGAAACTTAGTTGGAGTCATGGCCATGACACAGCAAAGAATATTTGAGAGCTTAGTCCAATACCAAATATACAAAACAATGCCACTGCTGTACACCAGGAGGAGGCATGGTGAAGAAACCGATAAGTCTAAATAAACAGAATTTCCCAGGGAGTCCAGCCTTAAGTCTCCAACTCTTGCACTGGTTTTGTTTTTGGTTTTTTGCTCCTTGACAGTCAGGGTTCTTGTGGGCCCAGATGTAGAATTGTGTCAGTATCAGGTACTGGAGTAGCAGGATTTATAGGTATATTTGCAAGGGTCTGGGCTTGTTTCTAAAATTATCTAGTGGTATATTTTCATTGTTACATTTCATACATCAAATTATTTTTAAGGCATCTCATTTGATATGGATGACAATTTTTATATACAGAACCAGTGAAATGCTGATACCCTTTCCCTAGTTTTTTCCCCATCTTTTGTTATTTGTTGCCAATATGCTTGAAGGAATTGATTTATTGATATTGGAATCTAACATATCAGTTTAGCATCAGGATGAGGAAAACTGAAGTAAATCTGATGTCTGAATTCAGAACTAATATTGATTATCAGAGGAACCAATGCTATCTCTCTCATTCCATAAGACCAATGCAACAAGAGAAATGTGTATTGTAATAACTTAGAAAAAACATATTAAAGATAAAGAGAAAGAATAACATGGGGAATCTGTAGTCTGTATTACCTTGCTCCAAAGCCAAATATTATTTTCAAAGTATTTTCTGTCTTGTCTGCTCTTTTTCAAATACTCAAGCTGAGATTTAGACATATTCTTCCCCATAGTCTAATTTTCTCATTTTAGAATTGTACACAACTGTGTAAATCCTCACACCTTTCTTCCCTCCCCCTGTTGTGTATAGAAGATTGAAAGCAGCTCTAGATAAAAGCCAGAAAATTAAGAAAGCAGGCTCCCTTAATGGGCATCTGAAAGATTTATGAAAAAGCTCTTTGAAACTGCAATGTTAAAAGAAGGCATGTGAGAGTTTGAGCTTGCTAATGATGATCGACATGAGTAGAAGGGCTTTCCCTTAGGCAAGGATTGCATATGGCAAGAAATACTGTGGCAAGCAGTAATGGATGAATTATGTTACATCAGGGAGGGGCAGCATATGGCTCCTAAATGGCATGAGGACTCAGAATATTTTATGTGACTCATGCACCTGTTCCAAATGCTGAAAATGTCCAGTTTCCTTTGGCAAAAGTGGTGTTGTTTAGATAACTATTGAGCAAATCTTTACAGGGGATTCATCAATAATATTCATGTAATACAGCAATTTTGCATGGTGACCCATGTCATGGCGAATATATGACTAAAGAGATCAACATCTAGCATATCATTAAAAATGATTGTGGGGCTGCACTTGGTTTGGAGGTCACATGTTGAGCAACTTGTCACATAGGTAATGTAGGAAATCTGCCAGTTGGATTTTTCTGAAGTTTATGTGAAACATATCTGAATTGGACTAATTGCTCATGCCCTTTTAATTCACTGCTGAATTCAGCAAGTAAGCAGTGTTTTCAAAGTAATGTAATTATTTTTATGCCTAGTGGGGATGCAACTGTGTATGATTAAAGTCAATTTTTAGGTTTTTACTTTTTTTACATTTCAAATGTGACCAAGTGGAGAAAATCTATGTAGTTGCTAAGTGGCGACATCAACTTGATGGCACATAATCAAATGTATAACCAAAGAAAATACTTGAGCTATATAGCTCATATAATAATGTTGTAAGCTGCCCGAGTTATCTTTGTTTGAATTGGGCGGCCATGTAAAGTTGTTTAATAATAATAAATAAATAGGAATCAATTTAAGGCAAATCATAAAAATCATGGTACTTGAAAAGTTCATGAAGTTAGGGTCTTCTGGGTGTCATCTCTTGGACACTGAAATGTTGGAGTAGATCACCTTGAGATTGATTTATATCATAGTTTTATGCTGCCCTGGCAAAATCTGTATTGATTGTAGGTCTAAAATAGCATCATGTCCTCTCCTTGCATAAATGTACAAATGATTGTTTAGAGATCTGTTTTTGGTTTGAAATTAAATCATGTAATGGTTGAACCAACAAAATACTTTTTACTAGGAAAATGTTTAGTCTAAGCTCTCACCCTTTGTCACATGCACTATTCTCTTTTAACGGTAAGGACAATAGCAATCAGTTTTGGTATGTTTTGGCCAATATAACCCGAGCACAATCAAAGCTTTATCCTAAAAATGCTTATATTATTCTGTGTAAACTAGGATCTCTAATCCACAAATACTCTTGCTAGCCAGCTTACTATTGCCTATGTTATCAATTAGAGATATATGCAATATACTGACAAATTCAAATTCAAATTCAATTGCAAAGTAATGTTTATTAAAATGTAAATTTTAATGGACAAGAATGCACTGAGTTTGGTTCCAAGAAACCATATTCCTTGTAGCTGATGAAGTGAATTATAAACCATAAAAAATCAACCTGGAATTAAGAGAAACTTCCTAACAGTTAGAACAATTAACCAGTGGGTGCTTCGTCACTGGAGGTTTTTAAGAAAAGACTGGACAGCCACCTGCCTGAAATAGTATAAGGCACAGGTCGGCAACCTGCGACTCCGGAGCCGCATGTCGCTCTTTGAGCCTTGTATGTACAGATGATGTTCCAAATTTAGCTGTGGATCGAGGAGGACGCCCAAGTTGCGGACCTTCTCCGAGGGGGTCAAAAGCTCCCCCCCCAGGCTAATGGACAGATAGATTGAAATATCTTTGGGAGGCAGAACCCATAGCCACTCCGTCTTGTCGGGGTTGAGTTTGAGCCTGTTGGCACCCATCCAAACCCTAACAGCCTCCAGACATCGGCACATCACTTCCGCTGCTTCACTGAAATGACACGGGGTGGAGATGTAAAGCTGGGTATCATCAGCATACTGATGATATCTCACCCCGTGTTGTCGGATGATCTCACCCAGCGGTTTCATGTAGATATTAAACAGCAGAGGGGAGAGGACCGATCCCTGAGGGACCCCACAAGGGAGGAACCTAGGGGTCGACCTCTGACCCCCCGCCAACACCGACTGTGACCGACCAGTGAGGTAGGAGGTGAACCACTGCAAAACAGTGCCCCCAACCCCCAACCCCTCCAGTCGGTGCAGAAGGATACCATGGTCAATGGTATCGAAAGCTGCTGAGAGGTCAAGTAGCACCAGGATAGTGGATAATCCCTTATCCCGGGCCCGCCAGAGATCATCCGTCAGCGCGACCAAAGCAGTTTCCGTGGAGTAGCCGAGCCTGAATCCTGAATATAGAGGCTGTGTTATGGAAATCTGCTTGGCACAAAAAGAAAGCTAGAATAAGACTTAAGAGTGTGACCTAAAATTGTATGCAATGGGTTAAAAAGGCTTTTTAGACACAGATTGACTTAAGGTTTAAGATTTAGAATTATAAGTGGGAGGAAAATTTTTGGTTAGTAGAATATATATCTGAGATATAGATTATATTTTTTGAATTAATGTGTCTACTTTATATATGATAATTATTTTGTATTGGAAGGAGAATAAGAAAATGGATTGTGTTAATAGAAGATATGGTATTAGTAAATGAGAAGATACTAGAACAAGAATAGAATATGTTTAGGAAATATAAGAATATAATTGTGGGAATAATATGCTTTTTTTCTCTTTCTTTTTAGATATTATAATTATTATGTTATGAATAGAGGGAAATTACGGATACCCAAAGTTTAAATAATAAGTTTAGTAATGGATAATTGAAATATGGTAATTGGAATTTTGTAAAGCTTAAATACAGGATTGGGATTTTTACAATTAATGGCTTTTTATAAATTTTATTGATTGATGGATTTGTATTAGAAATGTATTAATCTGAATATGTTACATGATTGATGGGAACTAGAGAGGGAATTTTTAATTACTTAATTTGAATTATACATAAATGTATTTGTTTTTGGATAATTGATTACCCTATCACCACGCTGTTTCCTAAGCACTTTGTTGTAAAAACTGAAAAACTTAATAAAACTTGTATTAAAAAAAAGAAATATCATAATTTACTGAGATACAAAATTTGCCAAACACTGAAAATAGCATGCAATTCCGATGATATCTGACTAGGATAACTTGGAATATAAGCAACAATGCCAGAATTAGAAGCATATATACACAACAGAAGTTTAATCAAATTCAAGAAAGAATGGTTTCTACCACCAACCACCTACTATTACTATTACTAATTTGTATACCACCCAACTCCCAATGATTCTGTGAGTGGCATATATGTACAATAGATTAAGCAGCATGGCAAATAGAGACATATTGCTTCTATGGAAGCCTAAATGCTTATAAACACAACAACTTGGTGTCTGGAAGTTGAGTCAGCTCCCCTTCCTCCAGATGTTTTGGATACCAAATTCTAACTTGTATAGCCTGTATTATGGTTGTAATAGTTTAATCCATCTAGATGGTTCCAAGTTAGGGATACTGAATTTACCACCCAGGTTCTCTTTATCTGTTTATAAAGAGAACAAACCTGTCTATCTTTTTTCTATAATCATTTAGTACACATTATTGTTTACAATATTGTTTACAGAATAATAGAACATTTATAGCTATAAATGATAAAGGCAATTTTAGTTTAGTACAAGTGGAAGGTATCAGATGGATGAAGACCAGAGTAAGGTTAAAAATAAACCTTTTCCTTTACCTCAGAAAATTGCATGATGCATGAAGCTTTTCATTATTTTTATTTCGTGACAGAATAAAGGAGAGGTTTACTAAGAAATATAGAGGGACAGGCTATAAGTTTCTCATTGTGAAAAAGGTTTGTTGTTAGAAGCAGCATTCTTGATTGTTGAATTCATCTTTCATCAACAATGTTTGTCTTGGCTTGTGCCAACCCTGAGACAACCAATATTGGACTGTTTCAGATGAACTGAAGGAGGCATGTTTAAAGACAAAGATGCAAGATTTTGTAATGTGCTTTATTCATTTTTAAAAGTTCCATTTCGTAACCAACACTCTTTTCTGTTCCAGGAGGATATACTGAAATATTGTTTTTTCATGGGTGTGTTACTATATTTGTTTGCCCAATCTACTAATGGATTTTGAAGTGGTCCTTCTTGTAAGTTGGGTTAATTTTGTGTTTGACCTGGCATTGCTTACATATTATGTAACTACTTGTTTTTTTCTTTCAAAGCAATAGCTATGTTAAAAAAAATGGGGTGAGGTCTTTGAGTACCCCATGGGATCACTTCCATGGACTTTTGAAATAATTGGCAGAGGAGCAATTCTGGTCCAAACTGCAGTTGATAGATTGTAAAATACTGCCAAGAGGTATTCTAGTGGTATATTTTGGCATTCTATTTCTTTTTTATTTTAACAAATATTTTTAAGAAATAATGCAATTCAGATTGAGCTTTGGCACATTCTGGAAGATTAATGATGGACCTCAGACATCAACCAGCCTATTCTTGATTTAGTCTTAAATACCATTCAAGTTTGTTGCAAAAGTCAATATGGTAATTGTATGTATTTGTTTAAAGACTTCTTAACCTTGCTTTTTTAGGTAAAAGGGCTGATAGAGTGATTTGTAAAGTTATGTAGTATGACTCTTCCTGCCCTCTGACTCATAGTTCAGGTTATCACATACAGTATATAGAGAAAAAGAGACTAGAGGGAAGAGGAACAAAATGAAATACAGTGGAATGGAGTTCAGATTGATAGGTAAATATTGCATTGTTTTTTTAATAATAGTAATAACAGAGTAACTTCCTTTTCCCGTCTCCTTGAAAGAAAAATCTGATAACTTTTTCCCATGAAAAGACTGAGCTTTGTTCAGTTCTGGAGTCATTCTAAGAAGTATGTTTTTGATATCAGGATCTGGTTGATAGCTCTCAGAATTTTAGTAAAATCATAGAAGAGTGTGTAAGCTTGAAGTCTACATACCGTGTTTTCCTGAAAATAAGACCCAACCAGCAAATAAGCCGTAGCCTAATATTTTTTTTTAATATATAAAATTCTTTTATTAAAACAATCAACATTGAACATAAAAACATGTTGTGCAGCAATCATCATGGCACCTGATATACAATACTAAGTATTAGTCATTGAAAGCGTCTGAATTAGTAAGCCTTTTTCCCACCCCTCGCGTCTAGCCTCAACTATACTCCTGTTACACTTTGTTTGATTGATGTTTCTCTTATCTGGTTCCATATTAATGTGATCAACATTAAACCAAGGATCCTATTGCTAAACAATCATCCTAGAACTTAGCATACAACATTAGGTATTAATCTTTGTAAACATCTGTTTTAGTAAACGTTCTTCCCTCCTCCCTTCCCTCTTCAAGTATACTCCGAGTACCTTTTGTTTGGTTGGTGTTTCTCTTATATATGGTCTATCTGCTGTATCTAGTCTGTTGCATATTGTTCGTTTGCCAACCAGCAAATAAGCCGTAGCCTAATATTTTTAGTGTGCTCCTAATATAAGCTATACCCCCCAAATAAGCCCCAGTTAAGATTGTCATCAGCCCTGGTGGTGGGGGTGGTGGCCAGCACAGGAGGCAATAAGTGTGTAGCAGCCACAGCACGTGCAGCACAGGTGAGTCCTAGTGCAGCGATCACAAGACTGGCCCTCCAATCAGAAGCATGGGGGGAAGGCAGGTGATCCAAATGTGCAGCAACAACACTAGCAACAGATGGAAGCAGAGGTAAGAGGTGGAGGCAGGTGATCCTGACACTCCACAGCTGCTTGGATAGGTAATCAACTCACTTATGCTGTACGAGCTGTGCAGCCCCAGAGTGTGCCGGCAAAGGGGCCTATGTGCTGCGGTTGCTGCCGGACACCATTGGGCCCCGCTTGCTTGCCATCTGTTGTGCACGCACTGGGGGGGGCATCTGGCTTGGCTGATGACCCTGATATCTTGTTCTCCGAAAATAATCCCTAATGTGTCATTTGGAGCAAAAAAAAATTAGACCGTGTCTTATTTTCAAGGAAACATGGTAGTATCTACCCAATCTACTTGATCTTGCAGATTCCTTTGATGTTATGTAATCTGTTTGGGCCTGGAAGTGCACGTTCTCTGTAGCAGATGGGGTCTTCCTTAAGATCCAGATGGCTCCAACTCTGCTCTTGTTTAGAAGAGCCACGTAGACCTGGCTTTTAACCCAGGCCTTTGGCAAAGGAGAATGAGCTCCTCCACTTCATTCAATCTGATCTGTTGTGCTTGTTATTTTTTCTCTATCTTTTATTGATTTCATTATAACTACTTTGACTGTTGTGAGCTGCCCAGAGTATAGGGAGTCAGGTACATACAAGTTTAATAAATAATGATAATAACTGGGCAATCACTTGCAATTAGAATATTACAAAAAGCCCCAAAGGCTTAATTTTGACTGCTCAAGAGCAAGCTATTTGAAGTAATGCAGTCAAAGCCAGAGTTAAAAAAATCATCAAGATTGTTTCCCCTCCTGACACTACATGATGACTGGTTCAAGCATCTGTATGCATTTGAGTACTAACATTAGTTCGTCAAAAGATCTCAACTATGGCAGATAAAAATGAAATTGTTATTGAATGATTATGGTGGGCTTATATAGGCCTTTCTTTTCTGTATTGTATCATAGTTGTAAAATGTGTGTCTGATGTCATTTGCAAAGCATTTTGCTGTTTTCATCTGGGGAATTTATTTAGTGGTTAGCTAGACACAGATGCATCTATTTCTGTTATATCATTTATCAAGGACTGATTCCAAATGGGATGTCTCTGTGTATGGCATAATATATGGAAATACAATTATATGTCTTCAACTGACTTTAATAACTCTCCCCTGCAATAACAACTGATTGCAGTAAACATGATGTATTGTTTTTAATTGTATTATAATGTCTTTTCCCCTTGAATTTTCCAGTTTTAATTATAATTCTGCAGATAATTGAGGCAGTAACATTATTCTTCTTGGTATTCTCATATCAGTCCTATGAGTGGGTTAATTTGAGAGATACAGTAATTACTGCACAGAATAATTTTATGCTGTGATTGAGTTGAGATTTGAACCCAAGTCTCCTTGGCCAAAATCCAACGTTATCTTTGTTATCTTCATTCTTCTCACTGGTATATATGCATCTCAAATACATATTTCAGTAGGTTCATATGGGCAAAATATTAGTTTTGTAAGCTGGTATTTTTTTGTGAACACTTATCACAATATACAGATGAATAATTTTGGTATTGTATGTTCACGTTCCCTAAAGAACAAGCTATTATAAACCTCCAATTTTCTATCCTGGATATATTCTGGATTATAAAACTCATTATCTCTTGTTATCATATGCAGAGTGACTTTATGGATTGTTATCAGCTGTCATATCTCTGCAGGTATTAAAATCCATTCTTTTCTGGAATACTGTCACTATATCAAAAGATACAAGGCAGCACTTGCAGTGATTATTTCTGGTTTGTTGGACTGTGTAACATGTGAAAGATAAGAAAGAAATATTCCATTGCAAACTAGAACTACAAATTGGTGCAATGGGATTTTTTTGGGGGAAGCTACCGCTCAGCAAAATGAAATATTTACAAACTTTTCTAGATGAGACTGTTCCATGTTCCCTGTAGATTTCCATGTTCCCATTTAAAAACTATTTGTTCTGGTCTTTAGTAGCCAGCAGTCTGGATGAAAGAGGTTGCAATGTACTTCAGACAGGACTCATTTCAGCCAGACAGTAGGGGAAAAAAAAGAAACATAATTTTTCTCCTGCATGAATTCCATACTCACAGATCTAATAATAATAATAATAAGGGAGCTTGGAAGTCATCTAGTCCAACCCCCTGCTCAGGCAGGAAACTCTATACCAGTGGTGGCGAACCTATGGCACGCGTGCCAGAGGCGGCACTCAGAGCCCTCTCTGTGGGCACGCGCGCTGTTGCCCCAGCTCCGGCTCCCCCTGTGGCCCCCTCCTCACCAGCAGCCCCCCAGAAGAGAGTTGCCCCTAAGCGCGGCCCACGAGGAGCAATGCAGCCAAGGATATGGCAGCCAGGCAGTGGGGATAAGACTCCGCCTTCACGCCCCATCATGTGCAGTTGATGCTGCAGGGCGCGGGTGGAGGGCATGGCCGCCATGGCACTTCTGGGATGCCTGGGTGATCTGCGGTGAGCCATGGAGGCGGTGAGTAGCCCTGCGGGTGGGGGGTGGGTGGGCAGGGGGTGGGGTGGGGCGGAGCAGGCAGGACGAGGGTGGAGCAGGGGCAGGTGGAGCAGGGTGGGGCTAGTTTTTGAGCACTCGGTCTCTAAAAGATTCACCATCACTGCCCTATACCATTTCGGACAAATGGCTGTCTAGTCTCTTCTTGAAAACTTCCAGTGTTGGAGCATTCACAGCTTCTGGAGGCAGGTTGTTCTACTGATTAATTGTTCTAACTGCATAGCCTTTAATTGAAATAACTGGATCCAATTTTTTCCTTTAAAGAGAAGAGCCTATCTTGTTAGCTTAAATGGGAAAGAGATGTTAAAATTCATTTGGGACCTTATTTTTGTTTAGATATTACATATCCTTTTGGGGAAGGCAGCGTTTTGCTCAATTTACATTTACATTTTTTATTTAAAACTATTTTGTTGATGTGTTATTTAGATCTATCTGGCTGCATTTACCTTCAGATATTGGTGTATTTTTCTGTGTAGGTTTAAGTATTATTGGTCTTTGATTCTACATAACAAAGTTGATGTTAAAATGGCTTTAATTTGCCATATCCAATTGGCCATTTGGATGATATGCATGTTTAGAACAAGCATTTGTCCTAACTTTGCTTCTTTTTCCTCCTAAAAATTATATGTATAAGAAATTGTGAACATGCACTTATGCTCATTCTGAACTTGGCAAGATGATTTTATGCTGCCTGCCATTCCAACCAAGCATGCAGCATTTGGAGGACACCAGGCTGGAGTAGCTGGCCTGAAGACTAGAGCCTACAAGTTGTTGAGCTTTCCTTGTTTTAGCTTTTCGACCCTGGTTGTCCTGTATCATACTATCCTCCCTCCCATCTTATTACCAATATTTAGCCTTTTGTATAATGTATAATGTATACAATTTGGTTTCTATAATTTGTTGGAAGTTCTGTATGTTGATATTTATGGATCAATTTTCCTTCCCATTTCCCTAGGCCAAAATAGTAGATGATGATTTAGTCAGTAATGATTTGAGTATTTGTAATCGCATATTTCAAACGTTTTGCTTCCTCCTGAAATCTAGTCTAACTAGCTTTCTGGTGACCTTCTAAAACTAGCTGTTGTTGTGCATGTCTTCATTTTATAGACCAGAGGTGAGGAGCGTTCCCTATCTTTGACTGGCTTTTACAAAAAAAAATAAAAATGCCATTTAACATACTACCCAGAAGACAGAACAATCTCTCCTTTTAGGAGAGGACCTTGTGTGGTAGCTCTTTCACTGTCACTTTAGGTTTCACTGTCTGAAATACTTCCCTCAAGTAAAACTGTGCTCTTCATCGCCTCAGTTGCAAAATTTTATACAGGTTCAATTTCTTCCTCTATATCAGGAATAGATAATCTATGGGCTTCTGGCAGCCCCTACTATTTTACTGTGTGTGACTTCCAAAGACACTGACCTTGTGCTGCTGAAATATGAAGGCACATTTTTGCTTTAAAAACCCCCAAAGAAACAAGGAACATATTAAATCTCTAGTAGGGGTTAATGCACCTATTTTAATAAAACAACAACACTATGGCTCAAATTCTTTTGAAGTGAAACATGAAAACTACCATTTGTTTCAGTGGGAACAATCAATTTATTTAGCTTAGATCAAGAATATACCACAGTGTTTGGAGAAATATAAAAACTTGAATGAGAATACTCTTGGAAGTATAAATTGGCTTGACTTGCTTAACAGTGAGAATGAAATGAAATTTTTAACAATCTCTGCTTACAATGCTGTAGAATTGACTTTTACATTTCCCTTTCTTTGGCTCACTATCTCAGTTTGGAGATTGTAGAAAGCACTTTTTGAAGATTTTTTCCCTTTGCCGGTTCTTGAGAAGTGGAGAGAGCCTTCCATCAGCCATATTGATTTCATCTTTTTTTCATGAATGTTTAAGCCACTGCTTATACCAAGTAATTAGATTATTGTTTCTCTGGAATCTTTCACATCTGTAATATGTTATTCTTTTTTTTCATGATAGATTTATCTCCCCCCTCCCCTTTCAAAATAAAAAGAAAACATGAATATGAAGCTACCTACTGGACCACCTGTCTATTTTATCACTTATTTATTTTTTAGCATCCAGTGATTTTTCTCTTTCAGTTGTGAAAGCTGTGTGGAGTTGCTGTTTGTTCGGGGAGCTGGGAATTGCCAAGAGTGTGATACCCCTTTGCGGAAGAGCAACTTCAGAGTACAACTCTTTGAGGATCCAGCTGTTGACAAGGAGGTGGAAATCCGTAAGAAGGTGCTGAAAATGTAAGTATCAGAAAGCCACTTCTTTTTTTGTTTGTGTTTTCAGATTTATTTTAGCCATGTTTGTGAAAAGGGTTTGTTTAAAATATTTGCAAAATATTCTTATCTTGGATCTCAATATATTGCTCAGGAAAGTATTTTTTTTTTGTTTTCTGGTATTTTTTGGGGGGTTTTTAATACAAAATAGGGCAGAGCAATGCATAGAAAAAAAGAAACAGACACCTGATTTGTGCATAAATATCATTCCATATGACAATATTTCAGGCAGGAAACTTCAATACTTTCTCTTAGTTCTGATGTGTTGGGAGTTTTGGTTGTTAACATGAATACAAACTAATTCTGCTGACTGCCAACAGTTTGATTCTCATCGGTTTAAAGTTGACTCAGGCTTACATCCTTCTGAGGTCGGTAAAATGAGGACCCAGATTATTGGGGACAATGTGCTGACTCTGTAAATTGCTTAGCAAAGCACTATGCAGCAGTATAATAAGTCTAAGTGCTATTGCTATTATGTGGAATTAACTAAAAACAGCCAAGTTGCTGAGCATAAAAACTAGTAAGGATGGTATTTTTACTTTTTTTCCTTATTGCTCTTTAGCTAACTTACCATAATCATTTAAAAATATGAGTCATTACCTGGCTTCAGGCTTATATGATCTTGTTCAAGACCTTTAAATGAAATAACAAACTTGAGATTATAATTTTCTTAGCTCTTTAGATCCCTTTTACCCATTTGTCATTGCTCTATTCTGTTGACTTTGGGGAAGCATTTTTATTAGCTGCTGACTCACTCAAGGTTCAGAAAAGATCAGTTTAGATAAAGTCTGAGTGCTTGGCTTCTCAGAAAGGATGAAGACAGAATGTCAGAAGTTTATATTTTTGAATGCCCAGATATAATCCTATGTTTTTTTTTTCTATGTCTCTTTGCAAAGATACAATAAAAGAGAGGATGACTTCCCCAGCTTAGGAGAATACAATGATTTCCTGGAAGAAGTGGAAGAAATTGGTAAGTTCTAATGTGTGCATATTTGATGCCCTGCATGCTTTTATTTCCGCACTGAATGTTAAAGCTGAGCCTCTCTTCACTGATCTTTATTGGAGCACTTGCTGATTGGCTAATTACTTTCTCCTTGCATTTTTAATCAAGAGCTCTTCAGTTGGAGGGATGCATCTGAGTAATAAATGTTTCTAGCAGTCATAGTAAGGATGGGTTGTGGTATGGTGGGAAACACATACAGCAGATGTGGTTATAAAAATGCCTTGTAGGTTATTGCTGGGGCTGCAGAAGAAAAACTCACTCCAGATAAAAAGGAGAAGGAGTACCATTCAGTTCTTAATCTTGGCTTCCATTTGCCTTTATTCACCGTGACAGTAGACATATGGCCCCCCTGTAATCCTCTTGCTGCTTCAAGTACAGTAGCTGGGAGGACTTGAGACATTTGACCCTACATACATTTTGGCAATGTATTTATGGGGCTAATGCAGAAAGACAGAAGTTAAAGAGCAAGATGAGGACTCTTTTTTTTCTCCTTCTTTGTTGGATTTCAGGCCTACAGATGCTATAGTTTGGGGCTGTCTCATTTTGTTGGCAATTGTAACACAACATTCTCATTGGGGAATGTTGACCTAAAGGATTGGGTAGGAAATAGGATCTTTCTTCCATTGGAGACCAAGGCATGTTAATAGGGGAGAGATGACCTCTTCCTGACGACCAGGTTACATCAAAGCAATGTAAATTTTAGATGGTTAACACCAGAGGGGCTTATTGTGACTTGGCAAGAGAAGAGGTTTAGATTGGATACAGTAGAGAAAGCGGAAGACTTTTACAGGCAATATTGTGCAGGCAATATTGTGTTTCAGAGGAAGACCTGAGGGATCTTGGAGAAGAAAGAGTTGTGGTTGAAAAAAAAAGATATTGAACGAATGTTGGAGAAAAGAGGGACAGAGCAAAGCATGGAGGAAGTGAGAGGGGGAAGAGGTCAAGATAGGCTAGAACAACAGGGGAGAAGCTCAGAAGAGGCGAAGGAAATAAGAATTACTAGAAGCACAAAGACACGACAAAAACAGGACAATGGGAGAGGAGTATAAGATTTGGTCAACAGGTATTAGAGGGTTGAATGCACCAGTAAAGCGTAGGAAAGTTTTCAGCAAGCTTATTAAACTAAATGCAGACATTATCGCCTTACAGGAGGTTCACATAAAAAATGATCAAGAATATCTATTAGAACAACCTAAATTAGGTAAGCTATATGTTTCACTAGACGAAAAAAAAAGAGGAGTAACTCTGTATGTTAAGCAGAAGATAATTTCGAAACAAATCTATAACGATAAAGAGGGAAGGGTCTTGATAGTTGAGGCTAAGCTGAATAAAAAAAATATAATAATTGTTGCAATATATGCCCCAAATGGAGCTCAAGTATCCTTTTTTAACAACCTTCATAATAAGCTGAGTGATATAGAGGGAGATGGTTTCTGTATAATCAGAGATTTTAATGCGAGTGCAGATAAAACAAAAGACCATAAAAGTACAGAGGCAAGGAAAGCAAACAAACAAAAAAAAACACTTCCCAAAACCTTCTTTGAGATGTGTACAGATCTTAGCTTATATGACGTTTGGAGGGAAAGGAATTATGATAAGAGAGAATACACATACTTTTCTAATAGACACAGATCATGGACCAGGATAGACATGCTATGGTTTACAAAAGAATTAGCCTCGGAAATTCAAGAAATTGGTATCGAACCTAGCCTCTGGGCAGACCATAATCCGATAAGTTTTCGCTTGAAAGGACAAAGGAGCAGGCCAAGATGGACTTTCCAAAGAGTGATTCTTAAAGAAAAAGAATTTAAGGAAAGAATGGAGAAAGAGATGCACCTTTTCTTTCAAGCGAATGACAATGAGGATATATCCTTGCAGAACATTTGGGATATGGCAAAAGCATACATGAGGGGTGTAGCAATTTCGTACATGGCCAAGAGAAACAAAGAGAAAAAACAACATAGGATGAGGCTCGAGGAAGAATACAAACAGGTCGAAACACAATTTCAGAGAGATCCTGAAAACAAAGGATTGAAAAACAAAATGGATTTAATTAAACATAAACTATGTATAGAGGATTTGGAAAAGTTAGCACAAAAATTACAGGCAGCTAAGCAAAATAACTTTGAACACGCGAATAAACCGGGAAGATGGCTAGCGCATAAACTAAGAAGGCAGAAAGAGAAGCAACAGATTATTAATTTGGAAGATGAGAAAGGAGAGATTCAGGGGGAGGAGACTATAAAAAGGGGAATACTATGAAAAACTATATAAGAGAAATGAGGGGAAAAATGCAGAAAGGATAATAGAATACTTAGAGAAGGCAGACATACCGAAGATTCCGGAGGAAATAAAATCTATGTTAAATGAGGAAATAAGAATGGCTGAAATAATCAGGGCTATAGATAAACAAAAGATCAATAAGGCGACTGGCCCAGATGGAATACCAGCAGAAATATATAAAGAACAACAAAGTGCACTCAATCAACACCTACTAGAAGTTTTCAACGCTGTATTAACCGATGCTAAAATACCTAAGTCCTGGTCAGAGGCAAATACAATATTGATTCCAAAAGAAGAAGCGGAAAAAACACGGATACAAAATTATAGACCTATATCATTATTGAATTCTGACTATAAAATTTTTGCCTCAATAATGGCGGAGAGATTCAAAAAGTACCTAATTGATTTCATACATTCGGATCAAAATGGGTTTTTACCAAACAGATAGACTAAGCGGAATATAAGAACAATCTTAGACAGTCTCGAATTTTATGAATCGCATAGTGATCGTCAAGTGGCACTTCTGTTCCTTGATGCACAGAAGGCTTTTGACAATGTCAATTGGCAATTTATGATCCAACAACTAAAATTAATGGATGTTGGGGAAATTTTTTTAAATGCGATTACCACAATATATTCCGAACAAAAGGCCCAGATCATAATAAATGGAGAGGCCACTGATAAATTCAACATACAGAAAGGTACAAGACAAGGATGTCCTCTCTCGCCATTGTTATTTATATATACATTAGAAATTCTTGCTAGAGTAGTAAGACAAGAAGAGCAGATTAAAGGATTTAAGATTAAGAAAGAAACATACAAACTTCAAGCTTATGCAGACGACTTAGAAGACCCAGAACAATCAGGGCAGAAACTATTTGAAATATTGGAAGAGTATGGGGATCTGGCAGCTTTGAAAATAAATAGAAACAAAACAAAGATTATAACAAAAAACATAACTAACATACAAAAAGGAAACCTCGAGGCAAAATTAGGTATACAAGTAGTTTCCAAATTAAAATATTTAGGGATAGTTATTTCAGCACGCTGCTCGTCAATTAAAGAAGACAATTATGGCAAATTGATAAAGAATATAAAAGTAGATTTAGACCGTTGGAAAAATTTGCATCTTTCATTACTTGGGAGAATTGCTGCAGTGAAAATGAACATCTTACCTAAAATGATATTCCTGTTTCAGAATATCCCAATTCAATTAGACAAGAAATTTTTCAAGGAGCTGAATAAATTAGCCTTAGAATTTGTGTGGTCCAGTAAATAGGCAAGAATAAAATTAAAGGCATTACAGGATGCCAAAGAAAGGGGAGGTTTAGGTTTCCTAGAGTGGGAGCTATATTATCAAGCAGCGGCCCTAACACGGATAACTGGATAACCTTAGAAAATAAAGGATGTTTACATTTAGAGGGTTATGACCTCCAGCAGGGTTGGCATGCTCACATATGGATGGGGCAAAGCAGAAACCACCAATATTTTTTAAGACATAAGGTTCGGCAAGAATTAATAAAAAGCTGGAATATAGTTAAATGTCAATATTACACAAAGATTCCGTCTTGGCTATTGCCATTGGAGGCAGTCACATATCCCAATTTGTATAGTAAAGACAAGGCTATTATATATAAAAACATCTTGAAAGAAGAAGGTTATTTAAAACAAAAACAAGAGCTAAAACAACAAGGAATAGACATGGAGTGGTGGTCTTATCTCCAGATACAAGCAAGATACATGAAGGATAAGCAAGAATGGGTATTAACAGACAAGATACGGGGTTAGATAAAATACTGCTAGGCCCGGAGAAAAAACAAATAAAGAATATTTATAAACACCTGTTGGAACATAAGCTATATGAGGAGCAGGTTAAAGAAACAATGGTGACGTGGGCAATAGATCTAGGATATAATATAAATATGGATCAATGGCAGCAAGTATGGGAGCGAAATAACAAAATCACATTGGCGACATCATATAAAGAAAACCTGTATAAGATGGTTTACAGATGGCATCTCCCTCCGGCCAGATTAGCCAAAATGTATAACGGATATTCTTTTATGTGTTGGAAATGTAAAAAAGAAAAGGGCACCTTTTTTTCATGTATGGTGGACATGTAGAGAAGCACAGGTGTATTGGCGTTTGGCCTGGGAATGGGCAATAGAAATGACTAGGCAAAACATTCTATACAAACCTGAGGGATTACTATTAGGAATACTAGAGAAAAATGTAAATAAAGAGGACACATATTTAATTATTCACGTGGTTAGGGCGGCAAGGATACTATTTGCTCAAAAGTGGAAAGCAATGGAAGTACCGAGTGAGGAAGTACTAATAAAGAAAATTATGTATTGCGCAGAACTAGATAGGATAACTAAAAGATTAAAAAATCAGGAAGAAACAGAATTTTATCGAATATGGAATAAATTTTGTAGATGGAGGAAAAAAATGGAGGTCACAAATAAAGAGATAAGTTAAGATAGAGATCAGAAATGTATAGTTTGTATATAGATATATTATTTGTAATTAATGTACAATATGGTCTGAGATGTCAGTCAAAGACGATTTACCATGTTCAGTGTTTTTAATCCTTTTTTTTCTTTGTACTCAATAAAAACTTATTAAAAAAAATAAAAAAAAATAGGGGAGAGATGTATGTGCTCTTTGAGGTCTTGTTAATATTTAATGCCTTCCCTCTATTTATGGCTATACTCCAGTGAGCTTTTAGTGTGCATATTTCAGTCGAATCCTCCTCTCCTTACCCTGCACAGCATTTATCCGAGTATAGGTGGTGAGATATGCATGACCTTTGGGGCTGAGTTCCCCCAAACCTTTCCCTTTAAGAAGTCCCCTGGATCTTTTAGCTCTTTCTTTGCTATCTGGGCATTAAAGTTTGCTCTTGGTTTTACATTTCTCTCTTTTGTTTCTGCCCCTGCTCTTAACTATATCATAAAAAGAAGCCAAAAGTGGGTAATAGAAGCAAATTAATGTGAGTACAAATTATTTGACATGGTTGGTGACCTGTAGTGCCACTGTTATTTATTTTACTTTCAATAGTCCTGTTTCTTATTGTATTCAAAAAAATAATCAAGCTGTAATAAGTTCCTGTGCTCAGTCACTCAAGCCCTGGTCATGTCTTGCTTGGACTACTGCAATGCGCTCTACATGAGGCTACCTGGCACAGAATTTAATTGCGAAAAATACTTCTTGGAGCCCCTAAGGTAGCCCATGTTGCACTGCTGTTCCACGAGTTGCACTGGTTGCCAGTTTGCTTCTGGGTCCAGGTGCTGGTTATCATCTTTAAGGCCCTTCATAGCATGGGTCCAGGTTATTTATTTATTTATTTATTCGAACTTTTATACCGCCCCTCTCCCGTAGGACTCGGAGCGGTTAACAGCCAAATTAAAACACATAACAATGATAAATATTTAGAACTGAATTAAATTTATACCTAGGCTGTCACTAAAACCAATTAAAATCCCATTCTTAAAACCCTAGCTACCTTGTTTAAAAAATTTACTTAAAAAACCCGAGGAAAAAAAACAAACCCGAGGTTACCAGGTTAGATGGGTGAGTTACATTGGTAGAAGGGGCATGCTGCAGACTCCATCGGTCAGGGAATTCCAGCTGGCGGGGTCCAGAGGAAGAGCCTTTTCAGATGTGGCTCCTGCCCTTTGGAACATTGTGTCCTTCGAGATGAAATCTGCGCCCATCCTTTTGGCCTTCCCAAAAGGCTTGAAGACTTGGCTCTGCCAACTGGTCTGGGATCCCAATGGGGATACATCATTCTGGTTAACGGAATGATAAGACCCCCTTCACTTCCTCCTCCCATATGCATCTTATTGTCTTCCTTCTCTTCCCTAACATTATTTTAAACTAATGTTATTGTTTTAATTTTTAATATTTTTATTGGTTCTTAATGATTGTAAACTTCCTAGAGTCATTGTCAGGCTGGATAGGTGGCATATAAGTTGAATAAAACAAACAAACAAAAAACAAATAAGCATTGACCGATCATTTTTGGACAAGAGAGCTGACACAGGTGAGGCAAAGCTGATATCAGGTGTGATCAGGCAAGGAGGGTGAGCTAACACGCCAATTCACAAGAAGCAAGTACAGATGTCATTTTGATGAAAAATTAAGTTGCTCAAATTCTGAAGAGCCTGGGAAGCCTTATACAGTGAGATGAAGTCCAATGATTCTTTTTGTCATCCAGTCTTGATGGGTGACAAGCAATAGTTCTTTCTGGCCATTTCTGGAATCTGTGGTGCCAAAGAGCTTGAACAAAAGGCTAGCAGCTCCCTCTTCTGGTGAGGTAGCACACTGAGTGAGGGAGCTGGGCCTGAGCACTCCCAGCCAGCTCTGTGGTTGGAGATTTGTGCTGTAGCTGAACTGGGTTTCCCCTCCCCCCCAGCATTACAAATTTGACTAGTGATTGTGTGTGTGGTTTTGAATGCATGCATACATACCTACCTCACACCACACAGCCTTACAAGTTAAATTGGAATTTTCTTCTTTTGATTTTGAGGGGGTTTTTTAGATATGAAAGTGGTATTAAAAACAATTTCCGTTGTGCTGTATCTTAACATCTTAAAGGCAGGCCAATATGTAAAAGAACGAAAGAGAGTTGAACAAAATTACATTTGTCTACCTCCTTTTTTCTTGCTTCTTCAGATTGTGAAGGCCTGAGACAGGTTTATTTGGAAATGTATGTTGTGCTTCAGTGTGATCACATAAGAAAGACTTTTCTAAGTTGTCTACATAACAATCATCTGTACTAATACCAACCTTCGAAATTTGCTTCCTGAAATAAACAAATGGGCCTTCATGGTCCACTGCATTATATCCTGTCCTAGCTTGACAAATGGGCATTCTAGGAATTGCAGTCCTAGCTTAACTGGAGGTGCTAAACTGTGAGAAGGTGTCACATGGGTGTCCAAAGCTAGTTATGTTAATTACCACTGAGGACATCCCATAGTTGCTGTTCCCTGATAGAAGGTTAAATGATAGCATTCATTCATTCACTCACTCATACATTCTATTTTGTGCCTTATTTTTCCATTCCTAGTAACTCATAACTCATAAACAAAACACGATATTGATCAAGATTATAGGAAATTAGTAGGGTATTAGCAGTATTTGTATTTAGTTATGTGCATGTATCTAAGAGTAGCACAATTTTATTTTTTTTCCTTCCACAAAAATAATCTTAGTTTTGTGAAAGAAATTATTTAGGCCAAAGTTATGCCCAGTGAGTTTTCATGGCTGAGAATGAACTAGAATCACACGGGGAAGGTGGTTATTGTGATTAAAGGTGATGCAACCCATTACAGAATCTAGTGGACAATTGCATTTCTGTATTTTTCACATGTTGGATTATTTTGTTTATGAAATAATGAAATAGAGTAAACTTTATTTTATCTGTTCATTCCATTTTACATATTGGTAGAACTCACATGAAGTTCTAATATGTGGCATACTTATGCAAAAATCCAAAATGAAACAAACACCTTTTCACAGAACATTAACAACTTGCTGGCTTTTTTATTCTAAACTTTGACAATCAGAAGTGGCTGCCTTATTCTGACCCCAGCCTGTAGTATAGCTCAACTATTTTCTGCATCCTTTCTAACTTCCCAATATTCTTATAAGAATTGAACAATGTCTAGAACTGTACCCAGGATTCCAAGTATGGTTGAGCCAAAAATTAATAATGTGGTATTATATAAGAAGCATAATGGGGAAAAATACAATCAAATCTAGACTTTACTTCAGCATTGTCGAAGAATTCATTGCATTTCTAGAGACTTGCTTCTCTTCCTGTACAGTTGAATTAACACATGATACTGCTTGAATTTTGCATTTTTCAGCCTTAGAATAATCCTGTGACTATCTTTTCAGCAGTGACTACAATAACTAGGCTGTTGCTTGGTGGAATTATGGAACAACTTAGGATAAAACAAAATTGAAATAAAAGTATGTGAATAGAGATAATCTCACCACTAATTTTTAGAAGAAACATCTTCCAAAATTTCTAATAGTAACTATTATTTTAAAAATAGGAATATTTGGGGAAATATTATTTTTGGAACAAAGGCTTTTAATGTTTACTGATATATAGCTGTCCTCCTCTCCTCTCCTCTCCTCTCTTCTTCTCTTCCCTCCCCTCCCCTTCCCCTTCCCCATTGTTTTTTTAATCAAAATTGATCCAGTATTCAACCTCACCAACAATGTTGATGTAGAAAGCACAAGAAAGAAAATGGAAATATACCAGAAAGAAAACAAAGAAGTTATTCATAAAAATAAGATTAAATTGGTAAGTTTTGTAGGGCTTGTTTGTGTCATTTTTTTCTGAATTAATTGAAATAAAGGAATTAATAGCAAAATATTTAAAAGCATCTGTTCCATCTGCTCATCCATTTTTTGAGATCCTTTATCTGGTGACTTGAACATATAGGATATAGATATCTGCATTGTCATTTCAACAAACCATCAGGGAAAATAGAGTAGACTGAAGTATCCATAACATATAAGGAAAAACATATTTGGTTTTTAGTATATTTGGTTTCCAGCTTTGCTTAGAATTCTTGAAACATGGATATAATCTAATCTTTAATTGAACAAATAAGGGAGGTTCAGATCATTTGGACATGTTTCTGTTGTTAGATTTGAATGAGATTTAGCCTATTTCTAAAGGAAATAAGATCTTGGTACCTTTATCTTGTTAGTCTGAAAAGGACGCTCATGAGATGACTTCTGTTATGGGAAAGGATGATATCAGCCCCCATCTGTGTCAAGATACAAGAAACTTTATAATATCCTTGAGGTCCATAGTTGACTTTTCCTAAGTGTAGATACTAGCTGCTTTTTTCAGGTTTTCTGTTGCCCTAGTCTTGTACCTTTAACAAGTTTCAGTTCAGAAGTATTAATAATTATGGTTCTGCTTAGTCTCGAGAACAAGATGAGTTGGAAGAGGCACTGGAGGTTGAAAGGCAGGAGAAAGAACAGAGGCGGCTTCTTATACAAAAGGAGGAACAAATGCAACAGATGTTGAAGAGGAAGAATAAACAGGAACTTCTGGATAAGTTGGTAAGTAGTGAAAGAGACAGGTTTAATAAGCAATTACATATTACTGACTTCTGAAACTGACTGATTATATTTCTCTTTTGTATGGTTTATTCCTTTTTTCCTACCACCAAAGAATAATACTAAAGGATTAACTCAGAGTTTTCCTTTATTATTCTTTTACTTCTTGCAATCATTGCAGCTCTTTCCTTATGAAATTCAAGAGACATCTGTAATCTTTATTTCTTAGACAGTCCTATGGAATAGATTATTAACAGTTTAACAAAAACTGAGACTATATAGGGATTTGAATACTAGTATTTTTACTCTATACTGGTTGAATGAGCTGGAGTAGAATATTGGATTTCTGCTGAGAACTGGTTTTTCTGCCTTTTCTCTTTTCTCTCTCTTTGTAATTAGTTGTCGGTTCATTACACACACACACACACACACACACACACACACACACACACACACACAAACACGATTATGGATATATTTTAAACCTAAATTGAAAGGTGGGAGAGTAAGGCAGGAGCCAACTACATCTACAAAAACTATTAAGGCAGCTGAAGCTATCACCCTTATCTCAAAATTGGCAGAGTTGGTAGGTAACCTGGCAGCAGAGAGCATCCTTGGAAAGACTACTCACCAGCCAGTTAGCATGGAAAAATACACCTTGAGTGGAGCCAAGTGGTTTGTTGATTGCTTCTTTTGTTAGCTAGGGCAGGGAGGAGCAGAAGGAGGAGGAGGACAAGAAGTTGGAGTTGTTTGGCTTCAGAGTTGATGGACATGTATCTGGAGCTGAATTCTTATAAATAACAGTTTCAAAGCTAGAAGGGGAAATGCTTCTCTTTAACTTAAGCAAGCCTGTTGAAGTAAGGAAGGGGAAATTGCATGCTGGCTCAGCCCAGCCTTTATCCCATAGTATATTTTTTTAAGCTGTGGGGGAATTTTTTTACAGTTTAAAATAACTAAATGAAGGATATATTTCTTCTAATTCTCATTTCCCACCCCTCTTCAGTCCTTCTTTATATAAAATATTTCCAAATCAGCTTCAACTTGAAAGAATGTAAAAAAGCAAACAAAAATGGGCTATTCCAACATCTAAAATCTCAAATAGTTATATTCAAAACAAATGATTTTGAATTTTTGCTTGCAGAATAAGAGAAAATAGAGTGAAAATAAACTGAATGTATGAGGGCTGAGGAAAATAGCAGTCTTTTCTTGGATGTAACATTTAGGAAAACTTACCATTGACTAGCCTCATGATGTTTTCTATTTATATCAAATGCCCACTCCACATTATCTGCTGAAATCTTCAAGTCGCTAATTCCATTAGCTTTTGTAGGAGAGCTAGATACACAAAAATCATTTTGAATTGAGGCTAAGCATTCCAGGAAATGTTTAGTAACTAGCAATACAAAAGGGGGAAAAGTATAATTGTGATGGATGGGGATTGTTCATTTGCACTGTGCAATCTGCAACTACCTAGAGTTTGACCTACTAGTCTGCAATATACAGAAAAACTCATTAAGTCATGCTCCAGAGATGGCTGTCCAACCTTTTAAAATTCTCTAGAGAAAGAAGTCACAATCTTCTTAGGTAGCCTGTTCCATTGCTGTATAGATCTTACAATCAATTGACATTGAAAATGAAAGAAAAAGAAGACTCAGTTTATTTTAGAACATGGGATACTTTTTATCATTGGCTAGAAAAACGAGGTAGAGAGAAAGGAACTTAATATGTATATATATAAAAGATCTTACAATCAAGATTTTTTCTTTATATTTAAACAAATTCAAAGTTCTTGCAACTTATGCCTATTCATTCTTTTTTCCATGGTAATGGAAATAGTTCCTGGCCATCTTTCCTTTGGTACTCTTTGATGTATTTGAATACATCTTCCCTCAGTTTTTTCTCCATACTGAACAAACCATGTTCCATTAATCTGTATTCATGGGACATGTTCTTAAGTGTCTCTATCCATTTTGTTTACCTCCTCTGAGTTGGTTCTAATCTGTCAATGTTCTTTTGTAAATGTAGTGACTATACAAAGTATTCCAGGTATGTCTCATCATTGTAGAGCCAAAGGAATAAGGATTTATTTATTTAATTTGTAGGACTGCATAAACATCAGTGACTCAAGGTGTCATGCAATAATATTTAAAGTATCACAAAATGGAGTTGGGCAAACCTCACAATTTTGTGTTATCTGCAAATTTGATAAGCAGGTATCAATTCCATTATCCAGGTTACTAATAAAATGTTGAATAATATGGCTCCAAGATAGATCCCTAATTAATCCATTAATCGTGATTCTCATAATTAGTCAGTTAACCTCTGTCTCTTTCGTATTGTACCATCTAAATCATATTTTAACATCTTGTCAATGAGAATATTATGTAGAACCTTGTCTAAAGTTTGCTAAAATTTAGGTAGCTTATCTCCACAGCATTCTTCTTATCCAGCAAAATATTTACTTTGTTAAAGGTGACAATGAGCTTTATTTAATATGACTTATTTTTTTTGCAAAATCCTGCTGACTCTTAGAAATCACGATGGTTTCAAATGACCTACTTTATTACTGGCTGTAACACCTTTTTAGGTACTGATGTTAGGCTCAGTGGGATTCTCTATTTCCCCCTTTCTTGAAAAGGAGGGGCCACATTTGTTCTTTTCTTGTCCTTTGGCATCTCCCCAATTCCATAGGTCTCTTCAAAGTTAAATAATAAAGGACCTGCCAATGTTTAGTCATCTTTCAGTATTCTAAGATACATTTCATAAGGGTCTGAGGACTTGATTCCTACTGCATTTACCATATTTTATGTTTCTTTTAATGTATTTTCGTTTCCATATAAGCACACTCTTGGTCACAGTAATTTATTTATTTTTTCACATTAATTCCTCACAACAAATGATATACTACCCACTAAGTTTCTACCAGTAATTGTGCACTTTAAAATTACTTCAACCATTTCCCCATCTTTGCACATGTGCAAATGTAGCTGCCACATTGTTAATAGGTTTGATTAAACATTTTTTTGGTGAAACCAGCCAATGGCTTTGTTTTAATGAAATGACCGACTGAGTCATTTATTAACAATATTTATCGCAAATATCTCAGGTAGGTTGTATCAAAGTCATACTCAAAAAAGAATAAAAATACTATATCTACTTATTAAATCTTCAGTAAGCAGTCTTTTGGAGGATCCTCTAGAAGAGATCATGAGGGTATGGGGAAGGGGAAGATCTGTTTGGTCAAAGTTCAGCTAGCCAAAGTTCAGCCAGTAAATAATATACTCTGGACTTCATCCAGAATCTCGGCTAGTTTTTTGAAGGAGCCAACCTCTGGGTAGGAAGTTATATAATCTAAGTTGAGAGATGGTGACTAGCTCCACACTCAGCTTGCTTTATAACTAAGGCAGGATTTTATTTTAGTTCCTCTTCATTGTAGTCTTACACTATAATCAGAGAGAGCACAGTCTCTCACCATATTGGCCCTCCCAAAGGAGGGTTTCTCTATCCCGCTAAGTGGAAGAATACTGATCATACCTTTTGCTCTCATGTGGCATGAAAAGAACTCTATAGGAAGCATTCCTGAAAGTAGATGTACCTTACATATAATTAGACTATGAAGGTCAATTCAAAATAGCTTTATCACTAACAGTTTACTTTTTATAATGACTTAAGAGAGGAAAAGGAGGGAAAGCTTATAGTGAGTCACCAAAGAGTTTCCAACTCAAATTTAAACGCTCTTTTAATTTAGATGAGCTGAACATTATTTTCTTATAAAGCAATTGGTTTTACGGGAAATCCATTTTGCCGAATGCCTTGCAAAAAAGAGCAGTTATAAATAATCTTTAGAAAATGACCAAAATAGGTAATTGAAAGACCTCTGGGTAGACATCATTACTAAACATATCTAAGTACGTTGTTAATGACCGAAAGGTAAAGTGGGAGGGCAGGAGTTTGTGTTATTTTCTTCCCCTAAGGCAAATACTGTCAATCTTTTTTGTTTAAGGCCAACTTCAAAAGTTAATTATTGTGAAGAAAAATATTTTGAAGAATATTCCTAATTCTGAAATGTGCTTCAATATTCTAAAATAGTTGTATTAGTAGTAAGGATTTTCAATATTCTCAAGTACAAATTCTCATTCAATAATAGTAATTATTTTTTTTCTGTTATTCTTGTCCAGTTCTCAGAGACTGCCTGGATAAGTCCCTGTAGTTTTTTGGGCAAGGTTTTTCAGAAATGGTTTGCCATTGCCTCCTTCCTAGGGCTAAGAGAAAGTGACTGGCCCAAGCTCACTCAGTTGCTTTTGTGCCCAAGGAGGGACTACAGTTTATGTTTTCTTGGTTTCCAGTCTGGATGTCACTACACCAAACTGCCTACTAATGTATAGATATATGTATTTTGGTGCTCTTTTGCTGTTAAAGTAGAATCACCCATTACCTTAAAAACAACTAAGCCTAAGCACATATTTTATCCCATAACTGGACACATTTTCTGTTTGTTGTGTGATAAGGAGATCATTTATGCATTTCAAAAATCATAGTAAGCCAACAGTTCCATTACATGAACAGGAAATTATATTTCTTCCCTAATCTCTCAGGAATTATAGCAAGTAGATCAACCAATTCTTTCACATTATGAAATTATACTGACAATGTATACTGCTCACAAAAATAAAGGGAACACAAACGTGTAGGATCCTATATGTTTGTGCTCCCTTTATTTTTTTGAGCAGTATAGTTTCAGTTGATCAGGTCATCATGATACTGAGGAAGAACTGAATTATCTTTCTGACTACTGTACTAATCATGTTTATGACATGGATAGGTCACAACTTTCAGAATGCCTAGTTGATGTTGACATACAGAAAAGAGAATCTGAAACTGTAAAGGTAGAATTAAAGTGGAAATATGAAATGCTACAAGCCTGAACATTGGAAACTTCACAATACTGAAAGGAATTTGCCTGTTGACATCTTAAGCAACAGTGAATTGAAATGTATGGGGATTGGACACTTTCACTTAGAAAACAAACATTTTACTATTCAGGAACAAAAAATAAAGAAGGAACTATGGTGCTTTCATAGTTAGGAAAGGTATAGCAACAGCAATACTTAGATACAGTACAGTTATACTAGTTGGATTCCCTTTAATATACAATTTATGTTCCATTCACTGATGCAGAATAAGAGGTTGACAAGTTTTATGGTCAAGTTCAGTCTGAAATTGATGCAATATGCAAGCAGGATGTGCTACTTGTGGTTGGAGACAAGATTAGCAAACTTGGAAATAGTAAGAGCAAAGTAATAGTTCTGTATGATTTAAGAAACACAAATAAGGCATGAGAATGACTTAACAGCTTCTGCCAATCTGGTGATTTTTTTCATTGCTAACACAGTCTTCAGATAATCAAGACACCACCTATATAAATAGACATCACCAGGTGGAGTACATAGAAATCAAATTGACTATATTATTTACATAAGGAGGTAGAAGAGCTCAGTTAAACAGCAACAATGTACCCAGGGGCTGACTGCAGAAGGCACCATAATCTATTCATAGGCAAGTTCCAAGTTAAGCTAAAGTGGAAGAAGAAAATCAACTACCTTCCATGATACGATTTTGAGCTTATGTCCACCCTTTTCAAAGAAAACTTCAGGAAACACTTTGAAGTCTTGAAACTAATTAATAGGAAACCAGAGGAAACACTGAGTGAAATTTTATTTGCTTTTTGCTAGCCTGGGTGATATTATTATGCTGTCCTAAGTTTTAAGTAAGTTTTTGAGCAACTCTGTTGTCCATTTGAATCAATGGGTGCACTGTTTTGTATTAAAGAGGTTGTCTTGCTTTTATGCATAGAAATTATTAAAGGAGAAAATAACTAATAAAGAAGAAATCTCATTGTGTGAGAGGACTGATGAGAATAACTTTCAAACAGCCTCAAAATCCGTTAAAGAACCAAACCAGATGGAAGTTTTGGATGCAGCTTAGATGACTTTCTGTGCTGCTTCTTTTTAGAATTGTTAATTCTAATTATTATGACTTTAAAAGTGATACTAATTACACACTTATGTAATTATTAGAATAATGGTCCTATTTTAATACATTTGTCTTTTTGGTTATTACATTTTATTACATTTTTGTTAATGCAATGCAGAATCTATAAAAATATGTTTATAAGGTTTTTTTTTAATTTAATGAAACTAATGTAGCTTTCTTCTATTAGTAAAAATGACCATTTTCTGGTAAACGGAGTATTGAGCTTCATTCTTCTGGAAATGGCCAGAGAAAGCCATTTTTGAGAAAGGTGCAATTTGTTGTTCTAGGAATAAATGACAGTAATGGTGGATGGTTTATGGCTTTTAAATATTTTACTCTTCTGTAATTTTGATTGTAGGAAAGTTCTCATCTGCCAGCTTCTTTGCTGTTAGCCCAGCATAAAGATCGGTCTACACAGCTAGAAATGCAACTGGAGATTCCCAAACCTGTCAAACCAGTGGCATTTTCAACAGGCATCAAAATGGTAAGATACAAACAACTTTCTCTATGTATAAGAGAATTATTTTTTCCTTTTCCAATCTGAGTTTGGAACAATAAATTAAATTCTAGATTCACTGTAGCACTTAAGTTGTGATTAACTGATTAGAAGACAGGGATAAAGAAAACAGAATTATATACTAATTGACCTCCAAGGTCCCTTCCAACTTTATTATTATTATTACTATTATTACTATTACTATTATTACTATTATTATTATTATTTTTGGTGAGTCAACAACCTTAAAGCAGTTGCAATTGAAAAGACAGAAAAAAGGTTTACGTAACATCTGAAATGTTATTTTGGCCTCATTTTTGAAGGATTGACAGTCCTATTCTTTAGGAAATATGGATGATAATATTGTGAAATAGCTCTAAAAGAATCTCTCCAGATTTTAACTAGATTTGATATATGTTTATTTTCTCATAAAAATTGACAGTTCCTTGGCTTTGTTACAGATTGTATGTACTCTTTTCTTATCAACGATCAGCATTCATTCTTGACTGGCTTTGGACATAACATTAATCTTTGATATAACTTTGAAGAAATAATACTTTTTATTTCTATTTTCAATTAATCTTGATTATACAGATATGCAGACATATATTCAATCTTGACAGTGGTTTAGGGCATTTCTCCAACCTAATGATCTCCAGTTGCATTGGATTACAACAATCTTTTGGTAAATAGTTATAGCTCTTATGCTTGAGAAAGGCTGAGTTAAAGAGGAAGGCTTTCTTCCATACAGTATCAACCTTGTGAACTCTCAAGTTTCCTCTTTCCATTATGTATTCAAAATGGACAGGGATTAATATATACACACACACGTGTGTGTGTGTGTGTGTATAGCATGTGTGTATGGGTATATATATATATATATATATAGGTCTTTGGTTCTTCGTGTTTTCTCCCACGTAGAATTTGAAGTGTCTTGGTGACGTTTCGACGAAGTCCCATTCGTCATCTTCAGGCTGGTGCTTTCGGCATTTTTAATGTGTGCCAGTATGCTCAGAGTAAAAAAATGACAATGAAAGTTATCTTATCTCTCTCTTATGTCATAAAATATGTTGGTAAATGTTTTTTGATAGAAAGAATCATTGAACATTCTTCAGGAAAAGAGCAGATTCTTGCTAGCAGGAAGATTTGTTTTAAAAGGTTTCTTTAAAGACAAAACTTTTATTTGGTGTTATTTATTTCTCTTGAAGTATGACAGTGATGATAATCTTACAGTTTTCTCAGTTTTACTTTGCAGAGATTGTCATAAAAGTCAAGAGGTTGTCATAAAAGTCAAGTGATGTGCCGGTGTCTGGAGGCTGTGAGGGTTTGGATGGGTGTTAACAGATTAAGGCTCAACCCCATAAGACAGAGTGGCTGTGGGTGATGCCTCCCAAGGACACTTCTATCTGTCCTTCCATTACCCTGGGGGGTGAATCTATAAACCCCTCAGAGAAGGTTCGCAACTTGGGAGTCCTCCTCGATCCACAGCTGACATTGGATCATCATTTGTCGGCTGTGGCGAGGGGGGCATTTGCCCAGGTTCGCCTGGTGCACCAGTTGTGTCCTTACTTGGATCGGGAGTCCCTTCTCACAGTCACACATGCCCTTGTCACCTCGAGGATCGACTACTGCAACGCTCTCTACATGGGGCTACCCTTGAAGAGTGTTCGGAGACTACAATTAGTGCAAAATGCAGCTGCACGAGCAGTTGTGGGCCTTCCGCGTTGTGCCCACATTTCACCAACTCTCCGCATGCTGCATTGGTTGCCTATTGGTCTCCGAGCCCAATTCAAGGTGTTGGTTATTACCTATAAAGCCCTTCATGGCATGGGACCAGGATACTTACGGGACCGCCTTCTGCCACATACTTCTCTACGACCGGTGAGAGCGCACAGGGTTGGCCTCCTCCGGGTCCCGTCAGCGAAACAATGTCATCTGGCAGGCCCTAGGGGGAGGGCTTTCTCTGTTGTGGCGCCCGCCCTCTGGAACCAACTACCTCCTGAAGTCCGCGTTTCTCCGACTCTCCCGGCCTTCCGGAAAAATCTAAAAACTCATCTTTGCTGGCAGGCCTGGGGATGATTGTGGTTGATTGTTGAATTGAATGTGTGTTTTTAATTGATTTTTTAGATATCTTTGTTTGGGTTTTTTTAATTGTAATTCATTGTTATATATATGTTGTTAGCCGCTCCGAGTCCCCGGAGAGAAGCGGCATACAAACCCAAATAAATAAATACATAAATAAAATAACTTCTGTCTGCCTCTTAGAGGTGGGACTGCCATTACATGGTTGCAACAGCCATCCTGACTCTGTTAATCTCCCTTGACATCTTTGAACTGAGTACTGTTTTAAATGTATTATTTCATATTTATATTTCTCTTTTGTGATCTTTCTTTTGAATACCAAGAAAGGATAACACAGGACAAGTTGTTGATCAGGCCCAGAATTAGTGATCACTTGTCTTAGCTCAGTTTAATATAACTCTGTTATTGCTAACTGCCTTTGTATCCTGCCTTTCTCAGAGAGATTGTGGTAGTTTAGATGAGAGAGGAGGTAGAGAGGTCTCTCCTGATTTCATCCCCATAACAATAGCTTCGTGAGGTAGACTGGGCTGAAATAAAATAACTGGATCAAAGGCTGATACTTAAGCATCTCACTACACTAGCTCTCTTTAATAAATAAGGTACTACTATACATAAATAGATTTGAGCTGTGTGCTGAAAAGGGTCATAGATCATTAGCTATTTAACTTGCCATATATAGAGTTGTTTAATTAGTTTAAGGATTACTAGAACTTGTTGTAAAGGCAGTTGACACAATTAGCTTATTTTAGCTTCTATTCTTTCCCATTCTGAGGGCCAATTTAAGGGTGTTGCAGTAATATTGGGCCTCAGAAAGTAGAAGCAGGGACACTTCCCAGTTTCCCCACATGTCATCCCTTAACTCCTTATGCCAGATATAGCTTAGCCTGTAATATTCTCTATACTATTATTTTTTAAAAAAAATGGTGATGTGACAATGGATGTCGGTGCTCTGATGACTGAGAATTAGCAGCCATTTTACTTTTGCTTTTAATGTGCCTTTTCTATTCTTTTAGAGTTCAGATGTAGAAGGGGGGATGAGGTGAATGCTTGAGGGTTTAGCTAGCCATAACAACGTAGAAATGTGGGAACTCAAGGACATTGTCTGATAAGGTTTTGGTGGGCTGAGGAGCTGGAGAGAAAAGCCCAAGGTTTGCGCTAATTGATGAATGTGATTTATGACAGCTTTTGTGGGGTGGGAATTGCAACTTGTTACTTTGTATCTGGGGGGAGGGAAGCTCAATCTTGGGTTCAACTATGTAAGTGCTGATACTTTGTATCCTAATAAAATGTTCTTTAAGGAAGAATTCTTGCCTTGAAGTCCTTTTACTGGTTTCATCTATCGGAACCATGACATATACTATAGTTTTAAAATTGTTCATCTTTCTGTCATCATATCTTCCCTTCTTGGAATCACTGCCTATCTTGTGGAGAATATATTGATGGCCACTTTAGCCCTGTAGTTGCTCTGAGCTTGGTCAATATCCAGCCATTCCACTGCCACTCCACTACCCAATCAGCTCCCTCCCTCCTGTTATTAGGTCTGGGGAGAGACTGAGATGTCTGCTGCTTTGCCAATCTGGACTCCTTGCCATTCTCCAATGAGGGGATGGGGGTGAAATTGCTGCCAGGGAACCTGGCTGCAGGGGGTCTGATATTTCTCTTCTCCCATCTTACCTGCTGCCTCTTATTTCTGTTGAGGAAAAGGATGCAAGGGAGAGGGGGATATTTAACATCTCATTTTGTAGAATCAATTTCTGTGTTAATCTAGCTGGATGGGGGCTAAATATGAGGTTGCATTGTGCCCACAAATTTCTTACATAATCCCTATTTTTTCCTCCATATTTTAGTAAAAAGTAATGCTTGAAACTACTCTGAACAGTACTTTCCTTTTTATTAAAAAAATGCTATTAGCCTTAGAGCCATGAGCTATTTATCTTTGAGTTAGACCAGGGGTTCTCAACCTTGGCAACTTTAAGACTTGTGGACTTCAACTCCCAGAATTCCTGGGAGTTGAAGTCCACAAGTCTTAAAGTTGCCAAGGTTGAGAACCCCTGAGTTAGACAAATGAAGTGAAATCCTCAGCTTAAACCAAGGTTCTGATTTTGTTTCAATGGACCTCATTTATAAGTAATTATAAATATATGAAACTGCATTTATACATATACATATTTATTTTTTATTCTTTCTATTTGTATTTCTCTCTCTACTCATCTCCCTGTTCTTTAACTTTGAGCTGAAAAAGTCTTAAGGGTAGATTTGATCTTTCTCGCTTCCTTAGGTTCCCAAATGAGTACATATGAGTCAGTTTTCATAATCAGACTATTGGTCTGTCTGACCACTGGTTCATTTAGCGCCATATTATCCATTCTAATTAGCTGGTATTAGTTTTCTTTCAACCTGAACAGAAGTCTTGCCAATTCCAATACTTGGGTTTCCTTAAATTGGAATTGCAAGACTTGAATCTGGGTTGCTGTGAATGTAAAATATTTGTTCAACACTGACCTATGACCCTACCTTGAAAACCGATGCCACACTGTCTAGGATAAGAATGAAAAACTGAATCCAGCAAAATGACTGGATGCTTCCCAAGTTTACATCTGGAGTACAGGTGAACTCAATCTGGAGGAGAGTCCACGCAATTGGAGTTCTTGTTCTAAGTCATTTCTTCTTGACTTGCTTCCTCTGGTTTTCAGCCAATGTTCTTGTTGTGCCCTGTGCATATCTACCTCTCTAATTCAGTCTGAGTGAAGTTTTTGAGGGGAAATATGTCAATATGAATGCCTTGTAGGCTGAAAATTTTCAATCCCTGATCTAAGGGTTTCTGTCGTTGTTTATGCTATTATATATTAATAATATATTATTACTGCCACATTATAAACCATAATGCTTGGCATCTCACAAAACAAAAGAAAAAACACAAACAACTAATGCCCAGGTCAACACTCTCCCACACATCAACATTCCACCTTCCACTGGGCTCCAGCCTCCTCATACCCCAGTGCTTGTGGGAAGAGCTCCTCAAGGCTTTCTAGAAGACCAGGAGGATCTGCTGGATGTCACGGGGAAGAAAGTTCCACTGGGCAAGGGCAGCTATAAAGAAATGCACTTTGTAGGTGCTGCTTGATTACCAGATTTAAGAGAAGGGACCTGGAACACATACATTCTATCTAACCCTCGGGGATTAGAATGAGCAGATACCACAGATGGTTCCACAAATGTTGTTTATGATATTATCTTTGTTTTAAGGTCCTCATAGGTCCTTCTGATGGTGAGAGAATGAGGAAGAGTTATCTGCTGTGTAGTAGCCCCAAAACAATGGAGCACCATTTGAGGAAGCTTATTCCATTTCCCTGTGACAGAATGGGCCAACTAAACTCTGTTTTGTATTCTGTTATATGATCTTCCAGATTCAGATTCAGATTTAGATTAATTTCATTTTATTTACAGCTGATATCCTGAGGCTGGGACAGATATGGGAGAAAACCAAAATATTTCCACATGCATAGTCTTACTGTGTGAGGCAGGTACAGAAGCTGAGGTGGTCTAAGGAGTTGGCAGGAAAATAGTTTTTGGACCCAGAGAAAGAGAAGATCACTATCAAGCAAAAATAGATTTAACTAGTTTCAGACTGATAAGGACATACATAATCTTGGGAGAGTTAAATTGCCCCCAAAGAGTTGTTGTGGTATATGTTACCCGTGTTTCCCCTAAAGCAAGACAGGGTCACACTTTCTTTTTATCCCCAAAAGCCCCACTATGTCTTACTTTTGGGGTACGGCTTATATTGATTGGAAAACAATTGTCAGTTTTATTTTAAGTATTTTAAGTATATTAAGTATTTTAAGTATTTTAAGTATTTAAGTATTTTAAGCAGGAGGCGGAAGTGGGCAGGAGTAATATGTCTTACTTTCGTGGTACGGCTTATATTAGCCGACCCCCTGAAAACCCCGATACGTCTTACAATCGGGGGTGTCTTACTATCGGGGAAACACGGGTACTATGTGTGGATGTGAAAATGATGCTTTGAAGATTCAGTTTACCCAGTGCAGTGGTCCCAAGAAAGAAGAGTATTTGAAGATAATATAATCAAGAAGATAATTAGTGCTTTACTAGCTCTAAGAGGTTGCCTGCTACCTCTGACATAAGCTCTTGATTGACTCTATGGAGAAATTTAATAATAGCTAAACATACAACAATAGGCATAGTAGCAGAGGGATAGATAGACATAGTAGCAGAGGGATCACTTTTACAGGCAGGGAGATAGAGCAAATTAGGCCACAAATCAATTTACTACCTTTTACTTGCTTCTGAAATTAGAAATGAGAGGGAGCAAATGATTTGTTTCTGTGCTTTAGCTGAATGCTACTTGTTGACTGATCTATCTGAAAAAATCAACCTCTTAGAGAACCTGATGTTTTTCTGTCTGGAAATACTACCAGTAAAAAGACAAACTGTATTCTGTTTTGTCTATTCAATCCTGAGGGGGATCCCACCCCATAACTAAATTCTTTTGTGCTACATTGTATCTATTTCTTGTATGTTTATCTTGTTTGGGGGTTATTTATTTTCCTGTAGTATAGTTAAACATTTTGTTGGCTATTTTCCTTCTAAAGTTCTTTAATTTGGTACATATGCTGCCTTCTGCCTCTTTTATGAATATTAGAAAGAAGAGCAGTTCAAATTTTGATATCTGGTAGAGCAAGCCAAAATATGGCTGGCTGGAGATATGCTTTCCCCCCACTTCTCTGTCTTTCCACAGTTGTTTGCTTTGGAAAGCTCACACTTTAAGCACATGGAAATACTTCACACTTTTGAGAAATGCTGACTTCCTACAAGCTTTATGAAGGAACAGCACATCATTCGTACAGTGTAAGCACATTTTATAGATTATCTCAATATAACTTTTCATTTCTGCTGAGTGTTTTTTTTAACAGTGAGGTCTGTAATGTGTTCCTTCTTTTATTACCATGTTTTGACCATGTGTTGCATAAATCATGGATAGCTAAATCTTGCACTATATAAATATAATGGAAAAATACAGCTTTAGTGCTAAATTTTATTGGGCTAGAATACTAGTTGTTAAGTTTAAAATTTCAAAGTAAAATAAATCAGAAAAGACATTTTAATTAAAATGTAGTAACTGACAATAGTTGGCCTCAAAATCAAACTGTGTTTCAGTTTATTCCTTAGATATTTTCTTCTCCCGGTAGAATGGGGATTTGAACTGAAACATCTTTCTTTGTCTCAGAAGCCTAAATTAAATTCCATATACATTTCTATTTCTCCAGAGCCATTGCTAAGAGGACAAGCTTTAATCTGGGGCTGAAGTGTAGGGTAAACTCAGCTTTATCCTTCTGTCTGCCCTGATGAGCTATTACGCTTGTCTCCTTTCCTCTAAAGAACAGCTTCTGTCTTCTGAAAGAGTCCCCCCCCCCCTCTATTTAGGAGGATGAAGGTTGAGGAAGTCTCCTGAGTGTACCTACTAATACTTTTGTCTGAAATAAATTGTGTATTTCCCCTCAGATGTTTTCTGGCATTTTGAATGGCAAGGAGACTATACTTTTGTGAGTTCTGGCTAGCTATTCACAACAGAAGTATCCTATCTCCATTATTACAGAGTAATATCTATTTATTCTTCGTGGTCTCTCTATATTACACAGGGCTTGTGTCTATGGAGACTACCATTCAAATATTCCTTTGTCTGAGCTTTGGGTAGGTCCCCTGCCTCTAAAAATATTTCCAAGTGTAATTATCTAAGCATTTTTTGATTGCCATATAGATAGAACCATGAAGAAAAAGTTTCTCCGATATTATTTTGAGCTTTTATTTTTGATTCTTTTCTGTTCCCTTCCCCTTACTCCTGTGTATTGTGTATTCATTATTAATTAGCATATTTGTTTCTCTTGGGTGTAGCTGGTCTACAATTTCAGTTACCAAAATACATTTTCTCATAGATCAACATTCCCATTGCTTTTTTGTTCATGGAGAGGATTCTTTCTAGGAGACGAGGATGAGGGGGGACATGATAGCAGTGTTCCAATATCTCAGGGGCTGCCACAAAGAAGAGGGAGTGAAGCTATTTTCCAAAGCGCCTGAAGGCAGGAGAAGAAGCAACCGATGGAAACTAATCAAGGAGAGAAGCAACCTAGAACTAAGGAGAAACTTCCTGACAGTTAGAACAATAAACCAGTGGAACAACCTGCCTCCAGAAGCGGTGAATGCTCCAACACTGGAAGTTTTAAAAAAGAGACTGGACAGCAATTTGTCTGAAATGGTATAGAGTTTCCTGCCTCAGCAGGGGGTTGGACTCGATGGTCCAACCTTCCAACTTTATTATTATTATTATTATTATTATTATTATTATTATTATTATTATTATTATTATTATTACAAATGCTTGAGGTGTTATTTCAAATATAATCTGCAGTGGATGGTAATATGTTGCTACGATTAGAAACTGAAATGATTATACACCCCATTTCAGTTTCATTTTAGGATAAACAGTGGTGTAAGACTTCCTAAACCTGGACATCCTGTATGTATAAATTGCCACTTACAGCATTCTCAGCAATTAGCCATGTTGGTGGAATATTCTAGGGTTGAAATTTATATGCTTGGAGGATGTAAGACAGGGATGTCAAACTCGCAACGTCACGTGACGTGTCGCAACACATCGTGACTTTTTTGCCATTGCCGGCAATGGGGTGGGCGCAGTTTCGCTATGATGCATCCGGTCCATAGGCCAACAGTTTGACATCCTGATGTAAGAGGTTGGTTGCTTGCTAACATTTGATTTCAGAAATTTGACTGATTTAACTCTCCTAGACATTGGTAATGCAGGTTGCTAAAGCCTATCAAGTTCTACAATTTAGGTAACTGCTCTCGATCAGAACTTTGAGTAGTGAAGTGAGTTCATTTCTCTGCTCTTATTGTATCTGCAAACATCTGGCTAGTGGTCCTATTTAGGATGGCCATGTTCTTTCTGAGTAAGGCCAAGCCAGTTCAGCCCTTGCTAGATTGCTGTGAGAAGTGTTCTTAGTATCTGTTGGATAAAGTCACTCAGCTTCATTCAGAATTGTTATGTTGGTTGGTTGGGTTCTATGGAGGTGAATGGGTCTTGTCTGAGCTCTGTTATATGGGAAAAATTTAGCCAGCCATACCAGAGGAAGTGGATAGGGTTCTTAGGGCTATTAATTCTGCAATTTAGTGCTGGCCAGTTGAGTCCAAGTAGTTATTAATGTTTGTTGAGCAGATGATGGGTGCTCAGCTTCAGAGGCCCTTAGATGAAACAGATTATTTGGACTCTTTTCAGTCAGGATTCAGATTGGATGACAGCAATGAGACATTGTTGGCCTCTTTTGTGAATGAACTGTGGAGGGTGAGACAGTTGATGTATTTATTTATTTATTTATTTATTTATTTATTTATTTATTTATTTATTTATTTATTTATTACTTAGATTTCTATGCCGCCCTATTTCAAGAACTCAGGGCGGCTCACAACATAAATACTACATGTAGAAATCTAATATATAAAAAACATTTGTAAAACCCTTCAATTAAAAGACCAATCATCCAAAACAAACATACAAACTACATACACTGGCTGGGGCCAGGTGTTAATTGCCCCAGGCCTGTCGGCAAAGATGAGTCTTAAGTAATTTGCGAAAGGCGGAGAGGGTGGGGGCAATACGGATCTCCGGGGGGAGTTGATTCCAGAGGGCCAGGGCCGCAACAGAGAAGGCTCTTCTCCTAGGCCCCGCCAGGCGACACTGTCTGGCTGACGGGACCTGAAGAAGGCCGACTCTGTGGGCCCTAACCGGTTGCTGGGTTTCATGGGGCAGCAGACGGTCCCGTAAGTAACCTGGTCCAATGCCATGTAGGGCTTTATAGGTCATAACCAACACTTTGAATTGCGTTCGGAGACCAATTGGCAGCCAATGCAGTTCGCGGAGTGATGCCGAGATATGGGCATTTCTAGGCAGGCCCAATACTGCTCGCGCGGCTGCATTTTGCATTACCTGAAGTCTCATGTAGCTATTAAAGAAGAGGGGCAAACCCTGAAGCATTCCACATAAATAAATAAATACATCAACTGTCCTGACATCTCTCATTGTGTTTGATATCATCAACCATGGTATCCTCCTGGACCAGCTCTGGAGTTTAGGCGTCAGGGTTAAGAGTTGGCGACATTGTTTTGCAGTGGGTTTTCTTTCCTTGTGAAGGATTGTGCTGGTGTAGTTGAGGGGTGGGAATTGAGCTATATCCCGGCAATGTGGAATGCGTCAGGGTTTGCCCCTCTTCTTTAATAGCTACATGAGACTACTGGAAAAGGTCATACCATGGTACAGATATGTTATTTGCAGGACTGCTCTCCCTCATGATATCTCGCTTTCTGTCTAGGATAGAACAGACATACTCCAAATCCCTTCCCTTAAATGTTTAGAAGGATCCTGGTGGTGGGCCTGATAGTGGCGCCTAATCTTTGGAATATCCTTCCTCTGCGATTCAAATAGGCCCCTACCCTCCTAACCTTGCAGAAAGTGGGTGGGTAAACTGAGATTTATTGGAGTCTGATAAAATTGGGATATGTGGGGGTATGTTGCTTTTTGAGGCGACAGTAATTTTTGTGATGGTTTTTATGCTTTCTACTGCTTTTATTGTTTGTTAGTTGCCCAGGGTTATGGTGCATGAGATAAACAACCAAACAAGTGTTTTAAAATAAATGAATAAATAAATACATTAGAGAATTGGATTGTGGCTAGAAAGATATGTGTCAGATTGCTGCTGTTGCACACATTTGGGGCCAGACATTATCTTTCAGTTTAACTTGATTTTTATAACATGATGTAAAATGGGTAAGAAGACATCCATGCATGCTATAAAGAGACAGGATTAAAATGTAAATAAAAGTAATTAAAAGGCAGATGTTTCAGATCATTCAAGGCAAAAGGTTTTACAAAGCAAAGTTATTTTGGTCTCAGAGTTATCATAATCAAAAAATAATAAAAAAGCAGACTGATAGCTGATTTAAAAAAAGCTTACCGGTAATTACTACAGTGGTGCTTGTGGCACATTTTTCCTTATAAGCCTTAGCTGATCTTTACTTTCTCTTATCTCTTTACATCAAGATTAGTTTTAGTTATAGATTTGTTTAATTCTGCTTTTAAAGCCATCATTAAATGGTGAATAGTTGTTTTTAAGTAAATATAATTAGATATAATTTTCTAAACTAAAAATCAAATGAGTAACATACTTGCTGCCGTCCAACAGTTTAAAAATTGAACTTTAAGTTGCTACTTTCTGTTTTGTTTGGTGCAAGTTTTTTCTTTCTGCCTCCTAATTAATATATTAAAAAACTGCAAACTGCAAAGAAATTAAAGCAGAAAACTGATTAGTAGAATTTTAACCAATGGAAAAAGATGTTGGTAATGAAAGAAAAATTCACATTAAAATGCATTTATTTTGCTTCCTATTTTAGAATGAGAATTGCCTGAAGTTTAAGTATAATCATTGATTGCCTGCATATGCTAAGGAGAAAGGATTTTTGGATCAAACGGACAATGCACTCTAATAAAGAAGTAGTCCTAAACAATGGTTTTTAGGAAGGGTGTTTGCTCAGGTGTTCACAGGTGGAGAAGAGGTTATTGTTCCATGCAACCATCATCTCGCATCAAAAGCTGGCACCCCCTTGTTGTATCCAGGCTGTTTTGTGGATGTCCATCATGATGGGATTGAGGAACAAATGCCTACTGTCAGTTACTGTTGAAAGAATCTTCTTTGATTGTTTGGAAAGGAGGGAGGGAGGAGGAAAGATGCCTCATTTTGAAAGGTTTAATGGCTTATTTCTTTTTTGTGGTTGTTAACTGGCCTTGTTTCTTTTCAAGTAATTAACCTAGCATTTTGTGTTTCTAAGTATATTATTAGGTCTTTCCAAACCCATAAAAATAGAAGTTGTGCTGGTCCATTTAAAAAAAAATATCACACCTATGCAATATTTTTTATTTAAGTATTGCATGAAAATAAATTGTACAAAAATTTAAAGTATTCTCACTGGGACATTTTGAATTTCAAGTATTCACACCTGATAACAACTGATAGTTGTAAACTCAGTACCTGTAAATAAATCTGATAAAGTTAAATACTCTATATACCCTGTTTAGTGTAAATCTGCAACACACATATGAGCTCTGTTCACAAATCATGCTAGATCAAATGGTAGTAGGTATTTTTTTTGGGGCTTAGTGTTTTATGCAAACTCATCTATTGTAGTTAATAAACCATGATGTAGGGGTAATGTGAATTCAATTATTGCTCAACCATGGCTTAGGGTGATGTACATACAGTGTGATGTACAAACCAAGTTAGAGTGAATTTATGGGAGGTATAAATTTTGTCAATAGAATGTGAGAGAATTTGTCTTAACCTTCCTCTATCTAATGCTGTTGGAATATGTTGGTTTAAAACTAATATAATTGGTTCTGAAAGGATTAATCAAGCTCACTTCTCCTTGTAGCTTAATTCTGAAAAATATAAAGTAAAATAAAAAGATATATTGAGTTCATACTTTTGCTTTACAATAGGTAAAATGATGAGGGGAAGGGACTGTGGGGTTAGATCATGGGTGTCCAATCTTTTGTCTTGCCTGGGCTGCACTGAGTGAAGAGGAATTGTCTTGGGATGGATATAAAATATATAATTTGGTTTTATAATATAAAATCACGTAATGTTAAAAGTTTACGATTTGTGAGTTGCATTACTAGCTGATCTCAGGCCGTGGATTGGACACCCCTGTGTTGAGTAATAGAGAATCTCCAAGTGTTGTTGAGCATTTTGCTTAGTAAACATTGGGGGCACGATGACAGTAAGTGTTAAATGCAAGTTAATTTTCTGATCTTCCAAAAAAATGTGGTTTTTGAAATGATGGGTAAGGTCAATGGAACTACTAAAAGGCTGGGAGTATGCATATGTACGTGTATACAGAGGTTAGTTTGGAAAGTATCAGTTCTTCATAGTTCTCTTTGTTGATGAATTTCAGTTCCCTGAGACAGCTTATTTTGAGAAAAGAGCTGAAATAAGAAAAAGCTAAAAATAATACCTGAATCAACATATTTTAATTTTGGCAATGTAGAACTCATTTTCTGCTGAGGTCCCTAATTGAAAATACTAAGCCAGATATTGCAGTAATTTCTCCTGTTTCTTTTTCAAAGAAAAAATAACAGGATGTTTGAGATGTAAGTTTCTCAAGCTAATATAAGTAAAGAAATATAAAGTTCCTGTGATTTAATTTTAATTTATGTTTAGTGCTCATGAGCTATATGTTGTCTTTTCTTACTCCGCACTCTTGTTCTTGGTTTTTCATGCATTAGCTTGCCTTGTGGTTGTGTCTTATGGTTATTTCAATATTAATTATTTTTTAGTCCAATCAGAACATGATTGCAGTTAAATGGCTATTCATTTTGGAGCCACTAACCTTTGACGGTGGTATTCTGCCCTGCAATATCTCTGAGACTCCTTTGCAGTAGCTTGAGCAGCACATTGCAAAAATATTTCCTGTTATTATAAAGGAAATTATCCCTCTAGTGATTAATTGGGGAACTGATTCTTTATTGGATGAATGTACAGATGTTGGAATGCTCCCTTCTTTCTCAGAATTGGAGGAGGGAGCTCATAGAAACTTGGTTTCTATTTTGTAGAGTTCCATGCAGCATTTTATCTGGTAATAATATTCTGTAATTGGAGGCGCCTTGTAAAAAAACAATTTCAGAAGTAATTCATATCCTTGAATAGTGGGAATAAACTTGTAATATAGTAGTTTAGTTGACAAAAGAATATAATTATGCTGTCCTATAAGGAGGTATTTTATTATATTACCAGAAAGGCATGTGAATGAATATATGATCCCTTAACTTAACTTGCATACTGATTTCATAAGAATTTGTATTAACATATTTGTGGCATTAGTGTTTTATTATGTAAAGTTTTGAGATGTTTCTCCATAAAGTCCCCCTCCTCCCCAAAATAATTTTTATTAATTAATTTTTTATGTGGCCCCTCTCCCCTATAAAATGAATCTGGATGGCTTTTTACGAATCCAATGCCTGTTGTTTTTTTGGCAACTACTTCCACTCTTGATGTGCTCTTACAATCAGGAAATTTTTCCTAATAACTGAATAATAATTTAGCTTCTAGTCATTTGATACCATTATTCTGTGTATTGTGCAGGTAATAGAGAACAGGATTTACACACTATGCTAAGCTTTCCCCCCTATTTTCTCACTGTTAAGAATACTCAGGTCACTTAGTCTGACTAAGATTTAATTTCCAGTTCTTTAATTATCTTGAATCATATTGTAAAGTTCTTAGGCAATCTTTACAGTTTCAGATTTGAAAAATACTTTGGATAAGGAGATGAATAATTTAATGTAAAGAACTATTTCTCTTCTAGAGTCACATAAAATACTAATATATTAATAAAAGGCCTGCTGTACTTGCAGAATACTATCCAGCACTATAATCTTTGTGTCCCAAATGACAGATGAAAAATGTGCTCTTTTGAGCAACTATTAACATAGTTAAAAAAACAAAATTTGTTTAATAAATTACTGATTTTGTAAAATATTAGCAGTATTAAAAATTCTAAAAGATTAACCATGTTCATGTTGGGATTTCCAAATGATGTATAATAATTATATGCTTCCTTTTAATTTTCAGACTTCATAAATACTGGTTATTACTACCTATCTTGTAATAGAATAATAATATATTATATTATGCATTAAATCCCGTAGTTCAAACTGTGTGTGCGAATTCTACCGTAAAGGAATAGTGAAAAATGAATAGAAGAAAATGAAATATTATATTTGTACAAACATTTGGGAAAATCACTCGAATAGAAGCTTTCAGTAAACAATGTACCACATGTGCATTGAATGTGGCAGTTAAGGTAAAAAGATTAATTATTCAGTGTTAAATAAAATATTATTTATTCTGCAGTTTGTTGGGGAAAAAATAAACATGTAACATCCTGACTGGAAATAATTGAAAAAGTAATTATATACCACTGTTGTCATTTCTACCTACTTACATCTATAGTAATGAAATTTAGTTTTTTAAACATTAAGTTTGGTTCTTCTTTGGTGAATATTTTTAAAAAATGTCATTTTATTAAATATTTAATTTCAATTTCTAATTTGTTAAACTACTTTTTATGAGCAAAATAGGGTTAAACTTGAGGATAGTGTAGTGAATGCCTCTTCATTGGTCTTTCACAATACAGTAAAATCTAGAGGGAATACTCCTCTGAAGGGCAAGATGCCAGAAAGAACAGGTTCGACTTGTCTGCAAGGATTTACACCACAGTAGAATGTACAACTGTTTTCTCAGAGGTTGTTGTGAAGGTCAAGGAGCTAGTTTGCATTACCAAATGAGAACAGCTTTATGGTGATGGGGAGGGAGAGTACTTGAAATCTCACTTGAAATGGGTGAAATGTAATTCATTCTTTCTTAAGCAAATCACCCCTAGAAATCTGAAACCTTCTTTTACTTAATTTCTTCAGCCAGAGTATTATTGGTAACTAAAACGATCCAAGTCCTGAGTACTTTCATGAGGAAAGACGAAAGTGGTTGAAAACTTCCCTAAATTCTTATCACTGAAACATGCCTCTAAACATTTTGCTTGTAATGGAGCTGTGAGGGTCTTAGCACTGAGTGGCATATTCTTGGCAAATAATCCCTACATTGAGTGTGAGCTGGCCAGCAATATCTGATAGGTGACATCACCCCCCCCCCTTCTCATATCCCAAGAGGGAAAGTGGCAGAACGGAGGCAAGGTCAGAAAAGTCAGTCATGCAACAGCTAACCTACTTTGTTAATGTGTAAATCTGACTTGCTGGAGATTTAAATATTTTTTTTTAAAAAATGATGCAGCAAATACATAATTCTTAAGACATTGGCTAACGCATTACTTTCTAAAGCATGGGTGGGCTTAGTTTAGTAATGCGATGATTTTAATGAACAGCATGATAAAAGCTTATAAAAGTCTTACTATAAAAGTCATGAGATTTATGCAGAATTCATGGAAACATTCATATATAAAATAAAAATGTACTCCATATCTTGGGTTCTCAATTTTAAGGTGGCTTACAATGAATATCAACATTTTATAGGCACTGATTTATTTTAAGAAAAAGACAAGGAAAATTCAATTGAAACTGTTACCCTCCTTTATCCCTTTAAATGAAAAAGGGGCGCACATTGCAAATGGCAGATAGCCATTGGGGAAGAGCAATGGAGAGATTAATTAGTAAACACAGGAATGTGCACTAGCAAATGTGCCTGAGTGGCATGAACATATGTGGCAGCAACAGGTGGAAAGTGAGTGCTTCTGTTTGGGGAGCTATTTCCAAAAAGGCTTCAGAGAGATGTTAGTCTTTAAACAGATTTCTCTGCTAATTGCTTCAAATTATTGTGCTTATTTTTAAAGTTTACTAACATGCTCTGTATCATATGTAGATTAAATGTAATCTCCAAATTTTATAGTGAAGAATACAGTACAAGCACATATTGAAATAAAAAAACACTATTTGTTCTAACATAGCACAAGGGAGACCTGAATGCGTAGTTCATACAGCAGAAAATATGTGTTTGGAATAAAATCTTAATCCTATTGAACTTAATAAATGTTTGTTTTATGAACAGTTTCATTTGGAGTATCCAACTATAGTATGTACACCTAAAATTGGCTTAGACATAAAATAAAAATGTATGCTTATACTTTGACTTCCCAGGGTTCTAGCCAAGAATTTTTCCACCGGCAGCATCCTGATCTCCCACTCTTGCTTTTCTCCCTAATTCTGGAGATACAGAAAAATGAAATAATGTGGGGAAAGGCTGTGGTCTCCTACTAAGTTATGGTCCCACCACAATTAATATTTCATGTACATACAGGCACACTGAATTGTAGAATTTGATTGGGGTCATGTTATGAGTTCAGACAGATGCGGAGAGCAATATTAATATTTTCCAAAATGTAATTAAGGAGATCACATGTAATATAATATGGAGGGGGAGAGGTGCAGCAGGACAAAAACACTAGAATAATTTATAGGGGCTTTTTATGCGATCAGGAATTTCCTTTCAATTTCACAAGAAATTTTTAGCTCCAAGCTATTATGAGAAAAATAATAGACGCATATTGGTGTGGATTTTTGTTCTTTTTACATTTATATAAAAGTAATTCATCATTTTTATCATTGTGTTCCAAAAATATAATTAATTGCTAGTGTCTAGCTTTGTTTTCAGCATATATATTCCATAAGTAATAGAATTGGATATTCCATTATTTTACTCCTTAGATGTGATTTTTTAATCTCAACGCTTATCTTAATATTTAATGTTTTAATTCAACATTCAACAAGATAGAGGAAAGTTATTCCTTGATAACATTTGACTCTACACAGTTGAACATTCTCGAAAAAGAGATCAGATATCCAAAATCTGACTTCAGCAGATTCATTTAATTAGTCATTCATTCATTCATTCATTCATTCATTCATTCATTCATTCATTCATTCATTCATTCATTCATTCATTCATTCATTTAGTGTTTATCAATCTGAAAGAGATTTAATTTTGATTTAAAAGGCAGTCAGCAACTTGATTTTTGTGATCAATTACAGAAAAGTATCATTTGGTTGCAATGATTATCATGGCATTAGTGTGCTAGTAATTTTTTTTTTAACAATACCCCCAAGGCAAAAAATTGCTGAAAACCCAGCTCTGGAAAGATATGACATCACAAATGAATGTCTAAAAAAATAAATAAAATCATATGGCATCCTTACAAGTTTCCTAAGGCAGCCTGAGGTACTGCAAAGCACATTTTAAAGTTTAATTGGTTATATTCTGCTGTGTGTGCAGTCCTGCCAGGGGACATTCTATTTTAGTAAGATTGTCCAATCCAGTTTAAGGAGGAAGAAGCATAAGGAAGAGCCCTGGTCTCTTTCTTATCTGTTATTGGTACTTGGATAATGACTGAGCAAGCACACATGTGATCAACTGGTCTATCATTTCTACTAAGGTGAGATGTATTTTATTTGCTTGCTACTTCAGATTTAGTGTGATTTTCCACCAGCATCTGTATTATCACTTTTCTTTTATGGTCCCCAAATGCCAGTGTGTACTATTTGTTGAACTAATTAGCAGGATATGAAGATGTTTTAGACTGGACACTGATGGATCCAATATTTGTGTTCAACTGATTCTCCAGGTTTTCAGGCAGAGATCTCTTCCAGTTCTACTTGAACCCCTTAAATAGAAATGTCAAACCATGGGCTGGAACTTAGTAGATTGAAGCCATCCTATACCACTGAACTTGAGCCTTCTCAAAATCTCCAGGAATGAATTCTGTTTACCTAAATAAGTTGTTCTTTTCAGGACCAAAATAAAGACCACCATAATACGTTATATATTTTCTTTAGTTATTGTTAAATAACTGCATGTTTATATCAGGGTGTTAAAGTGTAAATGGAATACAAATGAGAGTTTGACAACTGTTTCTGGAAAACATAATAATAATAAGTGTCTTCTTTCAAGAAGCATCCACTAACTCTTCTGTCCCATCCTAATCAACACCTGCTGCTATAAATATAGCAGCAATCCAGCATGTTTTGATGTATTGATGGAATAGGTGGAAAAAACTTAATAGCTTTATGTGAGATAATCCTTAAACATGCTCCACAGGCAGGTAGACTGGTACTTCTATATTAAGCAGACATTTACTTTATCTGAAAATTGCGGAGAAATTGTAGTAAATTCGTCTATCCCAGCAACCGGTTAGGGCACATAGGGTTGGCCTCCTACGAGTCCCGTCTGTTAGACAATGTCATCTGGCGGGGCCTAGGGCAAGGGCCTTCTCCGTTGCTGCCCCAGCCCTCTGGAACCAGCTTCCCTCAGAGGTTCGTACTGCTCCCTCCCTCCTAGTTTTCCGGAAACTGCTGAAGACGCATCTATGCCGACAGGTTTGGGGCGTATGAGCTGTGCTCTGCCCCTGGGCCCTAGGGGTGTCCCTCCATCAGCGACTGTCAGCTGATTGTGTTTGTATGTGGTGTGAATGAAATTAATTTTTAATTTTTTATTGTATTATTCTATTGTTGTTGTGAGCCGCCCTGGGTCTTAGGAGAAGGGCGGCATATAAATTTGATTAAACTTGAAACTTAAACTTGATTTAAACTATCTTCTGATGGATTATATTTTTGATTATCTTTGATCACACTCACTCTGCCCAATTTCATCAGAGTGATAGGAACTGAGAGATTAGAATTAAGCAATGCAAAAATGGGATTACAACCTAGAGTTAATGTTACCTTCATGGGCAATTCAATCTTTGAAAGAATATATCTTCAGAACAAGATTTTGAAGCTGACTTATTTCAACTAATCAAACAATTAATTACAATATAGCATCTGAATACGGTGCTAAGTTGCAATCAATGCAAACTGGAAGGGATCTTCTAATTCTTCAAGGTGTGTATCATTTGTTGCACCTATTTTTCCGGGGGCTGGATTAGGGTGAGATGACAGCTTGTGGATGGTTTTTTTTTTTCAATCTTTTTTATTAATTTCCCCCCCCATATATGTTAAATTTTTTCCAATCAACAAGTTGTCTGAAATTTGCTAAGTTAATACATATTCAATTCCTAATCCTTGCTTCTTTTCTCTAACCAAGTGTAAAATAAATTCCAAATTTGATAATAGTCTGTATCTTCTTTGTCTTTCAGCCTCATAGTTAATCTGTCCATCTCTGCACATTCCAAAATCTTCCTGATTATTTCTTCCTCTGATGGCAAAGCTTCATTCTTCCAATATTGTGCAAAAATTATTCTTGCTGCTGTGGTGATATGTAGAATTAAATATAATTTCTGCTTATTATTCTTTTCAGGCATAATGCCTAATAAAAAAAGTTCAGGTTTAAAATCCACTTGTTCATCCAATATTTTTTCTAACCACATATGTATATTTTTCCAATAAACCTTTGCCTTCTCGCATGTCCACCAAATATGATAATACGTGCCTATATTATGTTTACATTTCCAACATCTATCTGACATGTTTTTAAACATTTTTGCTAATCTTGCTGGTGGAAGATGCCATCTATAAAACTTTTTATACAGATTTTCTTTATATGAAGTTGACATTGTCAATTTATAGTTTATCTCCCATAACATTTGCCATTTTTCTAATTCTATGTTATAACCAAAATTTTTTGCCAATCTTATCATTGTTTCTTTCACTTGTTCACTTTCCATATCTAAAATTAACAAAAAATTATACATTTTCTTAATCAATTTCTCATCTGAGGTCAACAAAATCTTATCAAACACATTTTGATCCTTATAAAATCCATACATTTTTACATCTTTTTCATATCTATTTAGTATCTGTAAATGTGCCCATCAAGATAAATTAATTCCTAAATTTTCCAATTCTTGTTTAGGTTTTAATTTCCCATGAATATCTAAGATATCTTTATGTGTCCATACTTTCTCAAAGTTCACTAAATTCGGATGTATAAATGCCTCCATCGTTGACAACCACCCTGGAATTTTAAGATATATTTTAGCTTTAATTTTTTCCCATACTGTTAATAAAGCATTTCTTATAATGTGATTTTGAAACTATTTATGAACTCTATTTTTCCCATACCATAAAAAAGCGTGCCACCCCAATTGTAAATCATGTCCTTCTAAATACAATAACCTTTTATTTCTAAGTGTTATCCACTCTTTCACCCATGTTAACACCGAGGCTTGATAGTACAATGTCCATTCTGGCAGCCCAAAACCTCCATTTTCCTTAGCATCTTGTAATGTTCTCATCTTAATTCTAGCTTTTTTCCCCTGCCAAATAAAATTCAAAACCAATGAATTTAAATTTTGAAAAAATTTTCTCTCAAGTTTTATCGGAATTGTTTGAAATAAAAATAAAACCTTTGGCAACACATTCATTTTTACTGTAGCAATTCTTCCTAATATTGATAATTGGAGATTTTTCCATCTTTCTAAATCTAATTTTATTTGCTTCAATAGTTTTATATAATTATCTTCTTTTATTGACGAATATCTAGCTGAAAGATAGATACTTAAATACTTAACTTTTTTCACTATTTGTACCTCTGTTTTCTCTAATATTTGTCTTTTTTGTTTATCTGTAAGGTTCTTTACTATTAACTTTGGTTTTATCTTTATTTATTTTTAATCCTGCCACTTCTCCATATTCTTCTATCTTTCCCCATAGTTTAGGAATCATCTCTAAAGGTTCTTCCAAAATAAATACTAAATCATCAGCAAATGCTTGTAGTTTATATGTTTCATCTTTTACTTTCAATCCTTTAATTTCTATATCTTGCCTTATCCTTCTATTTAATACTTCCAAAGTAAAAATAAATAATAAAGGAGATAGTGGACACCCTTGTCTCGTGCCTTTTCTTATCTCAAAGCTCTCAGTATAATCTCCATTTACTATCACTTTTGCTGTCTGATTACTATATATTGTTTTTATCATATTTATAAAGTTCTTTCCAAAATCCATTATTTGTAATTGTTGAACCATAAATTGCCAAGAAACATTATCAAACGCTTTTTGGGCATCCAAAAACACTAATGCTAATTGTTTCCCTGGATGTAATTCATAGTATTCTAATACATCCATTATCACCCTTAAATTGTTTTTGATCTGTCTCTTCGGTAAAAAGCCATTTTGATCTGGATGTATAAACTCAACTAAGTATCTTTTCAGTCTCTCTGCCATTATTGAAGTAAAAATTTTATAATTTGTGGATGGTTTTGTTGGAGGCATACAAGGAGGAGGGCTGAGTTGCTAGATTTTTGTTTTATGGTTTTGTTTATTTTATTGGTTTTATTCTTGCAAGCTGCCCAGAGTTGTGTTCTAAGGTGGGCAGCCATACAAATCTTAAACACCACCCTCTCTGCCACAATGAGGCACCACAGCAGGACTCTGTTTTTTTTTGGGGGGGAGAGATATGTCTATATGTATGTGTAATTATTCCCAACTCTGATAAGCATAAATTTGGATTTTTGTAGTTATATTGAAGCTTCCATTTGTATTAATATTGTGGCTGAACAGCAATGGAAAAATGTATAGCCTGTAACAAATGCAAATTTTATTTATTTCTTTAAATTCATTATAGCTGCCCAACTCAGTGGACTCTGGACTGTTTTGAATTTAGGTCCTGTTGTGGTACCTTGCTTTAATGGCAGACCCTGAAGAATTTTAAAGACACTCTTTTGTCTGAAGGCTAATTTGAGAAATGCAAATTATTTTTTAAAGTTCTGTAGGATTTTGTTGAATTAATTTTAATGTTACAGCAAACATCAATTCTTACACCTGTGGTAGTTTAGAGATTAGATAGATAGATAGATAGATAGATAGATAGATAGATAGATAGATAGATAGATAGATAGATAGATAATGCAAAAATAGCTTCCACTTCTCATTTAGAGATTGGTCTTACTTTACTCTGTTTACTTATTGATTTATGTATTTATTAAATGTATTCACTACTCATCTCACTATTACTTGGTATTGCTTATGAGAAATGTAACTTTATCTATTAAATTCATCTGCCACAGAGGGAGGTAGCTGCACTTAGTGTAAATCTGGTGTCAACTAATTTTATTTTCCACACCTCCATCTTTAAGAATTATAGCTAACAAACCATTATTTTTCTAACATTAAGATGTTTGGAAAGAATTTCATGTTAGAAGCAGAAAATAGATTGTATAATAGCTACTGAATGCTCAATTTTTAGGTTTTAATTCAGCTTTTGTAAGAATAACAGCTTCTTATTATGAATCATCTAAACTAAGCCACAACTTAGCTATCTCCCTATATATTTTCAACAGGGTCAGCATATTTCCTTAGTGCCTGTTCAAAAGATTGAAGAAGTACTCTATGACTATAATCCACTGCACGTAGAAACATATGGACCATTGGTTCCAGAGGTGGAATTGCTGGGAAAATTAGGGTAAGTTTGTTTGTTTAAATTGACTTAAGATTGCACCCTACTGGGAACCTTACCACCTTATTTGTTTTTCAAAGCAGAGTGGTTTTTTTAAAGCAAAATAGACAACATCCTGTCCAAACCAATGTTTTGTTTGGGCAGCCACATGTGATTTTTGTTTGTTCCACGCTTTTCTTTGGTTTTCTAGTATTTTATATATCAGTTGAGAATTCTGCCAAGTTGCATTAATGTTTTTAAGATTGCTATAGGCAGTTGAGGAGAAATAGCTGTTCATTTTCAATTTATGTAGTTTAAAAAAATATACATATAAAGCTTTGGATCTTGATTTGTCTAAGAATGGTGGGCCAATAAAAATATTAGGGCTGGCTTTTCATTGTGAGAGGTTAAATTTTACTTTCAGTGCTGGATTCTTTCTGTCGGGGCAAATCTTTTGCCTGAGTATCTTTTAATTATAAATGTAAGATCTAGCTTATATAACTGGCAGTTCCCATACAACTTTTTTCTAGGTGCTGTGGGCATGTATTCTAGTGCAAACTTCACAAAAATTTTGTGAGGAAAACCTTCAGCTTGAAATACAATGCATTCTCCTATAAATGTCAAGAGATTATATTGAACATTAAAAAATACAGTACATAGTTGAAAGAGTATTTTAATCTAAGTAAGGAGTACAGAGCTGATCCTGAAGCAGAAATGTTATAGGTAATCATAGAGATTAAACAGAAATGTAGAATATTATTTGTGTAAATAAATAAAATTCAACTAGTCAGCTTTGCTTACCTTGCCATTTAGAATGTCGGTGTTAGCAGCAGTATAACATCAGCTGTAACATAAATAAGATAACCAAGTTGGTTAAGGAATTAACTATATTATCAGTATGTGGTATTAGAACTGGTTTTGATTAAAATGTGTGGCAAGAACTAAGCACCTCATGTCCTACTGGGTTCTTGTCATTTCATGTTTTTTTGCTGGAGTTTCAAATTTATTTTCAGCAAGTTGTATGGAATAAATTCTAACATACAGCACTTGGCAGCAAAACACTGAAATCAATCAACTGCTTTTAAACTGCTTGCTCTTATTAATAAAAAAAGTATTTAACAAAAATAAAATAGTAACACATTAATTTATTCTACTACATCTGTAATTATTATTGAGACCTGTGATGTTTAATGGATGAATTAATAATCTAAAGCATAATTACATAGCAGTGTTGAAAAAATAGGAATAACACTAGCAATAGCACTTAGACTTATATACCACTTCACAGTGTTTTTACAACCCTCTGTAAGTGGCTTACTGAATCAGTATAATGGCCCCAGCAATCTGGGTCCTCCTTTTACTGATCATGGAAGGATGGAAGGCTGAGTCAATCTTAAGCCGGTGAGAATAATGAAAGGTAGTTTATTATTTAATGTATTAATAAGAATGAAAAAAGAGATACACAAAACTAGACTATGTTACTGTGTTTCCCTGAAAATAAGACTGGGTCTTATATTTTTTTTTTGTCCAAAAGTCCCATTAGATCTTATTTTGGGGGGATGTCTTGTGGCGGCAGCCCAAGGCCAAAGTGCTAGCAGAGCATTGGAGGGTTGGGGAGGGTGCTGAAGCAAACCAGTGTCCTGTCTGCAGCACCCATGCTGGTTGCCCCTTTCCTGCCAGAACCAGAATGCCGCCATGTTTACCATTAGTGCCAGTACTGGTAGATGCTGGCCTTTCCTCCGGCGGGCCTGGGCAGCTGCTAGAGCCCATTTCAGGCTTGGTACCCTTGGATTTGCCCTTTCACTCCCCTTCCAAGCCAGACTACTTGCGCTTTCGGTCACCTGGCCCCCTCTTTGCAGCTCTGCCCACACAGACAGTGAAGCACCAGGTGGAGTACTGGAGCCGGAAAGCGTCACATTTCTCTGCTGCTGTGGAGCTGGAGAGCTTGCCTTACCTACCACCGCCAAGATGCTCTCCTTTCCCAAAACATTTCTTTGCTAACCTTTCCAGCTCTGACACACTCTTCCACCGCCGTGGCCAGTCCCACAAGCAAAAGAAGTTTGTGAGACTAAAAAAAAATATCCAATCAATCAATTCCAACTTTGCGAGGTTTTTTTTTTTTTTGCGAGAAGCTGGAATTGATTGATTCAACTTTTTTTTGTCCCACAAACTTATTTTGTTTGTGGGACTGCCCATGGCAGCAGAGGAGAGTGTCCCACTCACCACCACCCAAATGCCCTCCCTTCCCAAAGCATTTCTATGCTAACCTTGACCCACAAACAAAAGAAGTTTGCCAAAGTGGATCCCAGGCTGCAATGTGTGCTGCAAAGAAGAGACAGAAGTGGAACAGCGAGGGAAGGTGGAGCAGGGAGAAGAAAGAGGAAAAATGGCCGAGTGAGAAGTGGGGCCATCCTGGCCAGTCAGGCACCGAACAGCCGCTGAAAACAGCAGAGTCTGTGTGTGTGCCTGCTACATGCTCGCCCCACGTCAGCCGTGCTCTCCATGCCTCGGATCAGCTGCAGCTCACTGTGAAGAGCATGGCTAATGCGGGGTGAACATGTGACAGGCAGGCACACAGACTCCACTGTTTTCGATGGTACTTCTCACTTGGCTGCTTTTCCTTTTTCTTCTCCCCGCTTTCCTTGCACCAGCTGCTCCACTTCCCGTCTCTCCATTGCAGCACACATTGCAGCCTGGAATCCACTTTGGCAGTGGAAGGGTTTGGGGGATAGTGAATCCCCATTCGTGGCGTGTCTGCCGACCAATTGCCATACCACCTCTCGGGAGGGCACTGAAAAAAGCGGAGTCTGTGTGCGCACCTGCCTCATGCTCGCCCTGCGTTCGCCATGCTCTCCACGATGCACTGCAGCTGACCCAAGGCAGCTGGCCAGACACAGAAGCGCCGCTGAAAACAGCAAAATCTGTGTGTGCACCTGCTGCACACTCACCCATCAGTCGTGCTCCCCACGCCTCAGATCAGCTGCAGAGTGCTGTGGAAAGCATGGCTGATGTAGGCGAGCAGATGCACACACAGACTCTGCTGTTCCCGTCAGTACTTTGGTGCCTGGGCGGCCACCTCAGGTCAGGTGGAGAGCATGGCGGATGCGGGATGAATGCGAGGCAAGTGCGCACACAAACTCTGCTTTTTTCAAGTGCCATTTTAACAACCGGTTCGCCAAACTCAAGAGAAAGTAAGTAACGGTTCTGCCGAACCGGTATGAATCGGTTGAATCCCACCACTGATCTTAGCCCTACTAATTATTCATTTTGAGAAGATACTTGCTGTCTATAATGCATTTGTGCTTTATCTCTGGAACACCTTATAAAAGAGAACTGCCAAGTACTTCAGCATTACCTTTATTAATGTTTTGCCTTTTGCCATGACTTGGAGAAAATGTGTTGAAAGAGTTGTTATCCTATTTCAAAAGGCAACTGGACTTTCTTCGTTTTTCTTTTTTCCTTGAAAATGCTTTACTACTCATTCTGTGATGAGAAGTGAAACATTTTTAAGGAAAACAAAGTTCAGTTGCCTTTTGAAAAGAACCTTTGGGACAACCATGACCTAGATGATTGAAAATCTCTATAGACAAGGAGTTGTTATGTTGCAAAAATTGTCCTTGATATAGAATTCCATGTTGTACTCCATCCTGAAACCTCAGTAGGTGACGCCTGAGTCACCGTTTGTGAGGCTTGTCAAAGACAGGATTGGCACCAGAGCTTTTTATTTCACAGCTCAGTCTTATAGATACTATATACCAGAGGTCCCCAATCTTTTGAGCACCAGGGACCAGTTCCGTAGAGAGAGGTTTTTCTGCGGACTGGAGGGGACATGGTTTCATGTACTGCCTGCATCCACAGATGGGGCTTTGCTTGTTGGCTCGAACTAGTTTTTGGCATGCCATGGCCCAGTGTTGGTCCATGGATCAGAGGTTGGGGACCCCTGCTATATACTGTATGTTAACCTTAATTGTGCCCTGTTCCTAATTCAAAACAGCAGCTTTGTGAGGTAATTAAAGCTAAGAAATAGACTTGCTTCGAGCAACGCAGAGAGCATAATTGTTAAGCTGGATTTTGAGCCTGAATATTTTAGATAGACCCCAACATTCTCAGAACTTCACTGTGGTTCTTACCCAGGGCGTTTCAACCTTTTCACCCATTGTACCACTTTTAGGATATGGCAATATCCGAGTACCACCAGTCGCCTAGCAAGGTGTCAAAAACTTGATGACCCCCCCCAAAAGGAAAAAAGTGATAAAGTACAGGTAGTCCTCAACTTACAACAGTTCGCTTAATGACTGTTCAAAGTTACAATGGCACTGAAAAAAGTGCCCCTCAAGACACAGCCGAGCAAGACACCTGCCTGCCCACCCGGTGGCGCTCTTCCTCCTGTCCGAGGTTTTCATTGTTGTGAGCATTTCTCTTGAGGATTGGCAGCGGGGGTGGGGTGGGGAGGTGTTTGGTTTTTATTCCTCCCGTCTGCTGGGTGGTTGCAGCAGGTTTTGGTCACTTCACATGACCCTGGAACACTGTGACCATCATAAATATGAATCCGTTACCAAGCATCTGAAAGTAAATCACAAGACCCTGGAGATGCTGCAACATTCCAGCTGATCGGCGCTTCTTCTGGGCTCAGCAGAAGCGCCAGGATCAGCGCTGAGTTCCAGCTGGAGCCTGGCACTGATCCTGGCACTTTCACTGAGCCATGACAGCCCTGAAGAAGTGCCGATCAGCTGGAAAGTGGCACTGATCCTGGCGCTTCCGCTGAGCCCTGGCAGCCCTGCAGCTCCAGCCATCTCTTGCTCAGGCTTGTGCGGTGCTGCCACTGGTTCAGCTCATTCCCCTCCCCCGCTACCACTTTTCTAGGATGGTCGCGTACCACCTGCCAGGTGCCAATGTACCACAGGTGGTACCTGTACCAGTGGTTGAAAAGCACTGTTCTAACCAATATTCAGTTGTAACTCCAGGGGAGCAATTCCCCCAGTCTCCTGGTTGATCTTTTCTGGCTGCCTATTTCTTCCTTTGTTTGGCCTAGTGAGTGCTCAGCAGCAGCCTGTGCACCCACCTATATTGCCATTGGAACTCCTTACTTGTCAAGGCTGACTATCATCCAATGTAATACAAAAATAGTTTTCTAGACTAAGAGGCTCCTGTGTCTATCTTTCTGTATCTTTGCCTGTTTTCCTGTGTTTAGGCTGTATTTTACATTTGAGAGCCAGCGTGAATTAATTACCGGACTATTGGACTGAGATCAGGGAAATTGGGTTCAGATTTCTACTCAGCCACAAAACACAAAGCTGACTGGGCAATCTTAGGCTGGTTACCAGCTTATAGTTGAACTTAACTCACAAGTGTATTGTGTAAATAAAAGGGTGGGGTGGGGATAGCTTGTTTGTTTCCATTTGAAATGGAAGGGTGGGAGAAAAATATAATGAACACAATTCATAGGACCTGCCTGCCTGCCTGCCTGCCTGCCTGCCTGCCTGCCTGCCTGCCTGCCTGCCTGCCTTATTTATTTATTTATTTATTCATTTATTTATTTATTTATTTATTTATTTATTTATTTATTTATTTAGTTATTATTTATTATTTATTCATTCATTCATTCATTCATTCATTCATTTGATTTATATGGCAGCCTATCTTGGAGTACAATTGTGGGTGACTCACAACCACAATAAAACTACAAAAACCATAAAACCCATAAAATACACCATCACTTATTAGAATGCAGAAAGCATTTATATGTCACAGGTCACTTTTTTTGAAAAAATAAATGTGAAAGTAATGGGTTTTTGTACTGATGAGGAAATCAAAAGGCTTTCAGACTGGAAGGATTCCTGGGTGAAAGTTTCTTTTTATCTTTCTGATTGCTTGTCCCCTTGCTGCTCCACGATTCAAGTTCACGAGATGGAAAGGTAGTATAAGATTCTTTGAGTTTTCTTAACTGTTTTAGGGAAGGTCAAACAATTGAAATGATGGTGAGTGCCTGTTGCCTTGAATTGACACAGTGGTCATGCACTATGGGTCCCTGTCATTGTTGTCTATCTTGTGGGAGGCAAAAACTTTGGCAGGAACTGTGCCCTGTGGTTGAGGTGCATCATTGGGAGGAAATAATAAAAAATCATTCACTTGATGATTATGTGTCAACATTGTGATATGGCTGCAAAAATATAAAAGCAGTTTTAGGTGGCACAAACTGCCCTTTAAGAAGAGTTCAAAGAAACTGGAGTAAATTCAGAGAAGAGTAACAAAATTGATCAGAAAGCTATAAAGAGATTGAAGAATCTAAGAATATTCAGCTCCAGGAAGAAAAGGAATGCTGTTATCTTTACATATTGCAACATATGTCATACAAAAGAAGGTCAACACTTGTTCTTTATTATCCTAGAGTTCAGGACATGTTAAAATGGATTTAAGCAAAAACAAGTCAGTTTGTAATTGACTGTTGGTAAAAATTCTAAAATTAAGAATAATTTGAAAGTTGAATCAATTATCCATAGAAGTGCCAAGCTACCTGTAATGGATGTGTTTAGGCAGAAACTGGTCAGCCTTCTGTCATGGATGTTTTAATTTGGAGTTTTATGTCAATCTGAGCTTTGGTTTTGTGACCTAAATGCCCTCTTCTAGCTCTGTGATTCTATGAATTATTTAATGATATGGAGAATGATCGTTTGAAAAGAATATTTTCCTAAAAAAATGTTTTATTAGTTTCTGGAACTTCAGGAGCACTTTCCGTTATATTTGTATAGGCCCATTTTTCTCATAAGGTTACAGAAATGAACATAGATATATGATAGCATTCTAGCTTTTTCTCAGTGCAGTAGGTGTTCAAACCCTTCAATCATTTTGGTTGCCTCTTTTGTACCTTTTTCCAGCTGTATCATATATCCTCCATTAAATCTGGCAACTAGAATGGAATATAGTATTCCAGATGTGGACATACAGTATAGATTTGTTTAAGGACACTATAATAACTGACAGTTTTATTTTCAGTTCCTTCCTAAAGATATATACCGTGGAATTTGACTTTTTTCCTAGCAGCTGCACACCAGGTTGACATCTTCAGTAACTTGAAGATAGGTTTATATATTTCAGATCTCATTAGTAAAGCTAAGTATCTCTTATTGTAGTGTATGGTTGCTAAGTAAAAATTAATTTGCTTCACTTTTTCCTCCACTATTTGCATCTACTTTGCATCTGGTTTTGATTATTAGAAATCTTGGATTTTGCTTTGTTTTGTTTTCCAAGTAAATATTGCAATTTTGAAAGGTACTCATACTAGATTAGAAGTTTCCATTAGGGCCCCTCATTAGCGGTCCATTAGTTCTTCAGCATTAGTGATCTGTTCTGGCCATCAGAAACAGGACAGCTAAGGAAAAACACTGCTTGTTTTAGAATTGTTCTAAGTTTAATTTTTCTTATGGAAAGTGTTTGTGGTTTACCTCTATTCAGAAACCTGACTGATGACTGGATTTTTTTGAAGTAGTAGGATTTGCTGTTGGCCTGCAACATATTACCAGCTTCAGCCTGCAGCCCAGAAAATTTTTGAGGTTAATGGTTAAGATAATTTAAAAGAGTTCCAGTTCTGCTGACCTGAAAGCTGCAAAAGACACTCTTTTGGAATACGTACACAGTTCAGCCAGCCAGCCAGCCACTTAATATGTTCGCCACTTATAAGAATCCAGTATGGTACATTAGCTCTTTATTAGTAATTGAAATAGACTGTGAAGCTTGACTATGCACACTGTCTCAAATGGGCAGTTTAAGGAAGGCGTAAGCCCCTCCTTAACTCCTCCTTTAAAGCCCAGAGTCTGTTTTGAGGAGGTGAAGGATTGTTACGTTTTCTTGAAGCATGTACTGTAGTTTGGTTTGCTTCCTTGTGGAAAATGGTACTACTTGATCTGCAATATTTTGGTTCTCAGTATCTTCCAGTATTTTTGTTCTCAGTGAGAATATTGAAACTTGAATGCTACAGAGCTCCCTAAGGTCAGTCAGCAAAGAAATGCTTAATTTTAAACTGACACACTGAACGATAAGGGAATCTAGTTATATTTTCTGCTCCTCATATAATGTAGAAAGTTCAAAAGATGACTCTTCTGAGCCACCTAGATTAGTGCACCACTATCCAAGGACCCTCATGTTTAAAGCCTAGTTACACATGTTTATTGTATTTTTAAAAAAAGAATGAAGGAAGCAGATAGATTTCTTCAGCTGAATTTACAATCAAGGACAAGAACTTGGCCTCCTGCAGGAAGCCTAAAACCTCAGTTTTAAAAAGTTGGATGTTTTGACAAAATATCTTCTGAGATTTTTCAAATGACACCATATAGTATATGGAACTTTTGCAGTGAACAACACTTCTGCCAAAATCATTAGCAGAATATGTTAAGATTGGATTGCTTTGGAAATAGACTTTCTTATTTCCTGTCCACCCACCTGTGGGTCTAATGTGGGCTCTGTAGCTGTTGACAGTCTCAGGAGAATTATGAAGACAAAAAAAAAATATTGGAAATGTATAAAGAAAAAAAGAGAAAGTCTCTGCTTGGCTGCACAATTACGTATATTCCAAGTTGGCTATAATTGTGCAAGTACCTGCTAGATTAACTTCAGAAACCTGGACCTGACACGAAAATGTCTATCATAATGGCTTTTCTTGGCATTTGGATTCAGAATTAATTCAGTGACTGAACATAAGATATTGTGCTCTGAATACTTCACCTATAATCTATGTGATATTCTCTAACTTCTTTTTAATGTAATCATCGGCAAAAAAAAAAAAAATCTGCCCCAAGCAGTTGTCAAACAAGCTTCTTTCATTGACAGTCAGACACAGGGCAGCTGAATAGAGTTGTTTAGTCTAAAATAAATACTCCAGAGATTACAAGGTCGCTGAAGGAAATGTAATTATACTATTTTATTATAGAATAGCTTTTTTTGTGGTGTGAGAATTGTGGAGTGCAATGCTGGAGTGCAATGTTTGTTAAAGATATATTTTCTCAATATAGTTATATTTTCTCACTACTCAGAAATATGAAATGTTCAGGACCAGAATGTAAAGAAGTATGTTGAATAAAATGAAGTGGAGGGAATGCCTTTCAAAATCATCTCTTGAAGATCTGATGTTCTTGGAAAACTTTTTAGGGCTTTTGATATGAGAAATGTCTAATTTCCCATAAAAACAGGACAATTGTAGTGGCATGTTGAAGATTTGCTTTTGAGAAATAGAGAGGAACTAATGATGGTAACTCATGCCCTTATCAGCACTCAGATACCGTGTTTCCCCGATAGTAAGACACCCCCGATTGACAGACGTATCGGGGTGTCAGGGGGGTCGGCTAATGTGAGCCGTACCCTGAGCGTAAGACGTATATCTTACTTTCGGGGAAACACGGGGGCGGAGGGGAGGGAAGATGGACACGCTGCAAGAGCGGAGCGTGGCGGGGGGGAGCGGAATCCAGAGCTTTGCGCCACTCCCCTCCCCTCCCTTCCCCGCCCCGTCGCCGCCGCCGCTCACTCACTCACCCCGCAGCAGGGGGATGAGGGGAGGTGCACCTGGAACCTCTCCTTGGCGCAGGGAGCTTCCTTCTGGCTGGGGCAGCAAGAGACCGGGAAGAAAACCCGCCCCTCCAGCTCGCTCACTCACTCACCCGCCGCTTCGCTCGCACGGGTGAGTGAGCGAGCTGGAGGGGCGGGTTTTCTTCCCGGTCTCTTGCTGCCCCAGCCAGAAGGAAGCTCCCTGCGCCAAGGAGAGATTCCCGGTGCGCCTCCCCTCGTCCCCCTGCGGAGGGGAGGGAGGCGTCCGCGTCTTTCGGCGGGCGTCCGAAAGCCGCCCGCCGCGTGCCGGGCCAGCAGGCTGCGCAGGGAGGCTCCTAGGTGGCCATCGACTGGGGCGGCGGCGGCCCAGGCTCTCCCTGCGCAGCCTGCTGGCCCGGCGCGCAGCTGGAGAGGCTCGGGGCTCGGCTTGCGCGGGGAGGTCCGGCTGCCCCCCTCGGCGTCTCTTCCTTCCTGGCTCCCTCGGCCGCCTAGGAGGCTCCTGTCAGGGGCGGAGGGGAGGGAGGCGTCGAGGCTCCGAACTGGAGTGAGGGAAAAGCTCCGCAGCCGCAGCCCCCCACGGGAAAGCGGGCGTTCCGGCAACACCAAGAGCGCGCGCGCGCCAGCCGGCTACTTAGCGTGCCGAGAAAGGGCAAGGAGAAGTGCTTTGAGGTGACGCCTGACGACCGCCCGCCCGCCCGCCTTCGGTCAGGGTTTTTTTTTTCCCCTGAGGAAAAGCCTCAACTTATGCCTCATGGGTTCTGTCTGTCACGGAGATGGGGAAGAAGTGGCGGAGTCCCAGCCAAGCGGAGAAAGGCTGCTCCGACAAGGAAGAACTTGGCAGGCGGAGGAGTCGGAGCGCCAGTCGGGGGAGGTTCGCGGAGTCGTGGAAGAGGTTAAGTTCCAGGCAGGGCTCCACCAAACGCTCTGGATTGGCTTTGCAATCGGGAAGCTTCTGCGTCCGCAACTGAAGCCGGCGGGCCAGGGGGGAAAGGGCCGCGGGGACCCCGCCTGCGAAGAGCCCCGGCGAGGCCCTGCTCGACCGGCACCCGGGCCGGGAAGGGAGGGGAGGGGAGCGCCGGCCGCCCCTGCCACACAGGGTCCAGCCACCAACGCCTGGGAAACGCCGCTCCTCAGAGCTCCTCTATGCAGCCACCGCCCACCCTCACCGCCCCTTTTGTCGCTTTCCCATTCAGGCGGCTGCGCTGTCACCCCGCCCAAGCCTCGCCGCCGGGCCCCGCGGAGCCGCTTTCCCGGGCAATGATTGGCGAAGCCGCTTGACAACCACAGCCGGGCCGCCGCCGCCGCCTCCTCCTCTCGGGCCTAGGAAACGAGCAAAGCAATCCGCCGGCACGGGCCGCATTTGTGGGCGCTGGTGGCCGCAAGCCGCGGACAGGCTCTTCCTCCTCCTCTCCCACACCCCTGGGAAGCTCCTGCCGCCATTTTGTGCGTCTCCCTCCTTCACCCCGATTTTCCCTCGGAGTCGGTGGCTCGGGAAAGGCCCGCCCTGTAGGTGAGTCTCTCTCACTCGGCGTGGGGCGACTCCGGGGAGTGAGTCGGCGGGTCATTTTGCTTGGCCGCCGAGGCAGGGCTTCGCTGGGTGGCGACGCTGAAGAGACGAAGCGGTTTGCAATTTTTTTCCAATAGAAGCCGTACCCCGAAAGTGAGACGTAGTGGGGGTTTTGAGGATAAAAAGAAAGTAAGACGCTGTCTTACTTTTGGGGAAACATGGGTAGACTTATTTCATGAGGCTACTTTTGAAGACAACTTGGAAGTTGCAGTTACTACCGGTAGACAATGCATGCTGACATACACAGTAATATCACTATTGTAGGCACTGTGTTGGTTTAAAATAAATTTATAGATAAAATGCAGAGAATTAATTTTAAAATCCAAATTGGATTGGATCTTAGCTACCTTTTGGACTGTTTTCTTGGATTCCATGGGTTTTGGAATCTAGGAAAGGTAGATCTCTGATCTCACCTTTTTATGTGGTAACCTCTTTTTATGTGGTAAACTTCCTTACCAGAGGTGAGTCTGAGGCCAACTCTGGTAGCTTTTTAAAAAGCTGCCAAGATGGAGTTGTTCTGCAGAGTATTTGAGAGTTAATGTTATCCAATGTGTATTATGTTGTGTTATGTTATGTTCTTATTGTAGCACACTGGGAGTTACATTGAACTTATCATAATTCTAATGATTTGGGTGTTCACTTTCCATCATTTCCCATAATACCCTACATAATTCAATGTTCCCCTAAAGAAAACTCGCTGAAGGAAGCAAATACATTTAAGGGTTTTCATCTGATATATGGAAACTATTTTTAAAATTAATAGAATTAGTGAGGATAAAACTGATGCAACTATCAGTTATATCATTCCAGGACCAAATGCCTACAGGCTTTCAAATCTAAATGATATGAAATAAAAGGGAAAAAATATTTGGAGATGGAGCAGTCAGCCACCAGTTTTTAATGATAAACTGCAGTTCCAAAAAGAGACAACTAAAATGGAAACACTTCAGAAAGAAGAGGACTTCAGTCTTTCAGTAGAATTGATGGCATGTATCTGTTGCTTATCTCCCTTTCTGCAGTCTCACAGATGGGTATTTTGGTGATTTGTTTCTCTGTTCTTGAGGCCAAGGCAGAACTAGGAGAATACAGTGTAGTTACTTTATTTATTTTAACCACTTTATGGAAAGTTCAGAAAGAAAGACAAAGAGGAAAAATAAATACATGCATTTCTTTTATATAATTAAGAGCAAACAGATATACTGCTTTGCTGATTTTGTTGACTTTTAAAATTATCTATGTGAGAGTGAGCGAAAGAGATTCTTAAAAACGTTTTGCCTTCTGCTTTACTTTTCTTCATTTTTTCCTCCCCTCCCCTTTAACTTGTTTTTTTTTTTTTGTTATTATTAGGTTCAAAAGACAACTGATGAACTTCTCATTCTTTCTCATTTATCTGCTTTGCAGTGGTTAACATTTTTCAGTTAACCAGTTTTGTCCTTTACTGGTGGTAGGTTGCTACATATGGGAGAATGAGACAATTTTGTCCTTTTGTCTATTAGGATCAAGTGGAACTGGTACTATAGTTAAATACGTTTTTTCTGGAGTCTCAGGAACTCAGGAAAAGATGCAATTGCCTTATGTTGTTCTCAGCCTGTCCAGCATGCAGGCTCCTATCCTTTGTGAAATATTTTTTAAAAACTTCTTTACTTTTTTTCTTCATATTTATTTGAAATGGGTTTTTATTGGAGGAAAACAATTGCTTCAGGTTGAGACTCAGATTTTCGAGTTTTGCTTTACCCTCACTGTAGTAGTTAAGGGAGCTGTGGAATATAATATGAATAAATGGTGGCAAGATCTGCCTTTTCCATTGCAATTGTGAAATTTAGGCAACCTGTGATCTTCTTTCTGCATTTAAGAAGGTCTGTATCACAACCATTTTACAATAAATTATATATTTCGCGTTACTCTATAGTATGTTTTGAGTAATCTTTATGCATACATACCCACAAAAGTCTTTTTCATAATGAAGTCTAATAACTTATTTATTCTCCACCATCCTGAAAAGAAAATAGCTAATATGCAGTATTTATATCCTGGGTTTCAGTATTAACTGACTTTTAATTTAAAGGGAACAAAAACATTATAAATCTAAAGCAAACTACTGCATTCAAATAAATGGAGCATAGTCTTACCAAACTAAAACAGTTTGGAAAAGGGACTCATATGTTTTTGTGCATGATTGAATGTGTTTGTGTGTGTGTATTTATTTAGATAGCAACTTACGTAATTATATATTAAACATGTGGCATCATTTGTATGTATGTATGCATCTGTATCAAGAGAGATAGGACTAATGCTTGCAGATAATGTCAAGAAACAGGGAAAGCTGGTTATGAAATAAAATTAACCATTGTCAAGTGGGCATAGCCATATTATGTCTTTACAGAACAGCCTCTAAATGCAAAACCTTACCTACCTCATCACTGGATGAGTGGTGTGTGGGTTTATTCACTATATTTTTTTTGCAGGATACTGGTCCAAACAAGGCTCACTATCACAAGACAATGTCATTTTACAGATTTAAAAGTTGTTAAATAGTCTTGGATAAATTACACAATCTTTTGTAGTGAGGTCCAGAATAATTTTCTGAAGTATTTTGCAGGCACACAAGTTGAATCAACTCTGTTGCGATAATCAATTCTCAATAGTTTTACTGGTTTGCCACTGCAGAATCAATTCTGTAAGTTTACAAAAGAAAAAAAATGGATTGCATAAGACTGACCTGCAGAAACACTATACTTCTGTAACTTGTCAAAATCAGATTTTAGTTAATGCACGTTTTCAGTGATGTAATGGGAATTATTTGGCAGACAGAATGTAATGAATCATGATTAATGTTTTAATAAGCAGTTTTGCTCTTATGATGCAGAGCTGAAATGTTTTTTCTGTTCAGACTGATAGTCCTGAAGCATGTGCATGCATATGATCTTTAAAAAATACTGAATTCTTTACTTTTTTGAAGTATTTTTTTATTCCCAGCAATATCAAAAACTCTGAAAGTATGCCATCAAGAGAGTTATTGATTCCACTCCCTAAAGTGATTGCATTAAAATACACAGAGAACAACATATATATATATATATATATATGCAGGTCTTTGGTTCTTCGGGTTTTCTCCCACGTAGAATTTGCTCCTGGTAGCAGAAGCCAAAAGCACCAGCCTGACGATGATGAATGAGATTTCATCGAAACGTTGCCAAGACACTTCAAATTCTACGTGGGAGAAAACCCGAAGAACCAAAGACCTGCATACAGACACCCGCGAAAACCTCAGAAAACATATATATATATATATATATATATATATATATATATATATATATATATATATATATATATATATATATATATATATATATATATATATATATATATATATATATATATATATATGAATGCTTCATTTAAAATAGTAGAGTTAGAGTTATTTTTGTATTCTGGTACATGTATTTTTCTCATATGCATTGACTTTTCTTTATAACTATGATTTATTTTTAGTATATTTATCTTAATACTTTTTACATTAACACATTTCAGCATCTATAACACAAAATACCAACATACCTCCCCACACACATTTTTCTTCATTTTGGTAGGAATGGTGTATGAGTGTGTATGTGTGAGAGAGGGAGATGGAATTGTATCTCAAATCCACAGACACCATCATTCTGTATCTCATTTTTAAAGAAAACTTAAATGTTTACTATTTCCTATTTTGGTTGATAATGGCTAGTAATCGTTGGTAATAATCTACTTTGGTTGGTTGATCTCCATTTTGTTTTGTTGTGTGCTTCTTCTGTTTGATCAGTTGCTTTATTTTTATTGTACCACCCTCCCCCCCGGGGGGAAGTTCATGTTTTATCCAATATTATTTTATTTTATTTTTGCTTCAGAGGCTTTTTTTTTAAAAAAAGCAAAAATGCAAAAAGATAGGGTTATGATTATATGTTTTTGTGGCTGGGAGAAAATGCTGAAGGCAGTCTTATAATAAAAATAAATACTTATGAAAATGGTTGGTTTCCAGTTTCATAACTATATGGAACATTTTTCCTATAAAATTCAGCATGTAAAGTTAAGTTTGCTCTGTTCCAATTTATATTATGACTTGAGAATTTCACTTTTAGTCAGTCAATAAACTGTATTATGATCATTGACTAAGAAAGAGGACAAAGTCTGAAACAGCAAATAAAAATTGCAGCTAATCTAAATAATTATAAATTTTTATACCGTCAAAGTACTTCTCTTTTTAAAATAATAGAGAAAATATAACCACAGTCAGAGAAATCAATGTCCGTATTTGGTACTTTTGGTGAAAATTCTTCTCTTTCACCCGGTTTAGAATTACCTGCCTGCCTGCCTGCCTCTGTTGATTTTCTTAGTTATAAGCTGTTATTTGTTGCTTTATTATTTTCAGTGCTTCCTTGATCTTCCTTGTTTTTCAGTGATGTTTCTTGATCTTTGCTATTCTTGTTCTTCAGCTTTTTATCTTTCATCTGTTCTAGCTTGCTTGCATATGTTGCTAGCATGCTGATTTTATTTTCTAACCAGATCTTCCATTTTGGTGATGTACTGTTTGGCTTTTTTCATGTTTGTTATGTCACTCTTCTCCAACTGGTGTTCTCCAAATGTGCTGGATTATAACTATTATGGTTCCAACAGATGTTCTTGCTTTGATAATAACTCTCATTAGAAGTGGCTGGCAACAATGCGAGTTATAGTTTATTACATTTGGAAGACTCCATTTTGTAAATGACAGATGTAAGAATTCAGTATGATTAATCAGAACTAAGCTTTCTTTTCTATTTACAGTATATATAATATTTAATTTCTTTAAGGTAATTGAGTAAGAGTTGAATTTTTAACAATATAAAAAAGAAAAATATAAATAATAAAAAGTTGGATTTTATAAAATAAACGTTTATGAGAAAAGCATGTGATAACGATTAATTAGAATTTGCTTTAAAAACTTTTCCAATTTGTATTTTTCCAAGGGGCTTTCCAGTTTTCTAAAACAATGAGAAACTACTAATAAAATGCTTTCTAAATCATAAATTAGAGGATTGTGTTTTGGAACATGGCTCATTTGGTTTTCCATTTAAGAAATGCAGTGATTTTTTTTTTTTTAAAAAAAACACCAGTCTGTTTTCTCTTCCATAGCCACAAAACTGTGGCAACTTACAGCATGGATAAAGAATTAGATCTGTCAAGTTTATGAGTCTTCTTCAGGTTAGTGAAAGGAGCCAGAATAAAGCCCAAACACCCCTTCTTTTTAACAGATTGTTTTAAAAGATACATTCACTGTCTTCTGTTACCCTACTTTATTTCTGAGTAATGGCTGGGAAAAATAACTGTAAATGTATTAACCATATCTATATATTTTCCAGCAATATGTTACCTGTGAGACCCTTAGGTTGATAGTTCCTATATGTCTCCCATATAAATCTTGTTTAATTGCAAAATATGTCTCCCTGTGCTAGAATTTCTCTGTTCCTTCCTCCTCTATCTTGTAATCTGACAGCTCATTTCTCATCTTTTCATATATTTGTTCAAATATTGTGATCTTCATTTATAGACCACACTTGGAATACTGCATCCAGTATTTTATATTGGTTGCCACAATATATTAAAAAGATGTGATTCTAGAAAGAGCTCAGAGAAGAGCAACAAAGATGATTAGGGGACTGGAGGCTAAAATATATAAAGAATGATTGCTGGAATTGGGTATGTCTAGTTTAATGAAAAGGACTAGGGTGGTATGATAGCAGTGTTCCGGTATCTGTGAGGTTGCCACAGGGAGGAGGGATCAACCTATTCTCCAAAGCACCTGAGGGCAGGACAAGAAGCAATGACTGGAAACTAACCAAAGAGAGAAGCAACCTAGAACTAAGGAGAAAGTTCCTGACTGTTAGAACGATTAATCAATGAAATGACTTGCCTCCAGAAGTTGTCAATGTTCCAACCCTGGAAGTTTTTAAGAAGAGACTGGACAACTATTGTCTGAAATGGTATAGAGTCTCCTTCTTGAGCAGGGGTTGGACTAGAAGGCCTCTAAGGTCCCTTCTAACTTGGTGTCTCTGTAGTCTATGCTGAAACAAATGCAGCGGCTATCTATCAACCAGTGGGCCTGATGTTTTATTTTTAATATATAAATACTGTAACTCTGCAATGCTTTGACGATATAAAGATGCTTCAAGGAACATGGCGATGTTAAGACAGCACCTGTCTACAACTCTTTAAAGTACGTCCTTTCCCAGGAAGTGAAGTGGTATAGACTTCATAATACTCTTTCAGAATTTTGTTATTTTCCTGAGCAGAGGGTTGGACTAGAAGACCTGCAAGGTCCCTTCCAACTCTGTTATTCTGTTATTCTGAATGTCAGTCTACTGTAGAAGATGAGGTGCTAGACTGGCATCAGGAAGACCCACATTCTAATCCTCTCTTAGCTTTGAAAGCTCTCTGAGTGACCTGGACTAGTCACCCATGTTCAACATTATCAATAACTGTTGAGGAGCTGGGAGCAAACCAGGTCATGCTCAACTAATAAAATACAACTGCTTTGGGGACCAGAATGAGTGGCAAATTGGGATCAGGCTCTTTATATTCCAAGCAAGCTATCTAGTGAAGCTTTAGAGCTCGCCCAAGTAGCTGCTTCAGCACTTCACGAGGTCATGCTCTGAAGATTTGCTCTGACTTTTCCTCTGAGTGTTATAGACTGGATGGCTAGCTGGGGATGTGTGGGATGTTGCTGCTACTGCTATAAAGAACCCAAATAATAGAGCATTCAGAGGAGATAATTTTTGTACCTCAGGTGTTGATTGCTCAGTGACCATAACCCAATGGTATAGTGTACTCTTTGCAGGCAGAAAGTTTTAAGTTCTTTTCCAACCCAGGTAAGATTGGAAAAGGAGCCTTCCCCGAAGATTTGGAGAATTATCTATGAGTAATTGCATTAACATATCTTTCTAAACAGGAAACTCTCCAACTTTCAGAATTTCAAGTCAATTTACCTTCACTGAGATTTCTCTGTGTTAAAATTCACAGAGGATGGAGAGTCCTGGGTTATGCCATCCAGACCTAAATGAATCACTGTTTTGACTTGATATAGGATAGTTTCTTATGATTCTATGACATTTTCATACGCTGTTTCAGCTGAAGAAAATGAGTTCAGTTTTCCAGCCCTGTATTGTAGTTGGATGAAATATTGGATATTGTAGACTGGATGAAAGGATAATTATATTAATTAATATAATTAATTAATATAATTCATTATTAATTATATTAATTTATATTTATATAAACTTATAAATATATTTTTAAGTTATATTAATTATTAAGAAAATAGTCTTAAGCCTCACATCAAGCACTGTCTGCCCATCATAAAATAAGTTCTAAATTGCAGTGGAACACATTGTGAAATATAGCCATTGTGCCTTTGGGAACAAAGTGTAGACAGTCACTGTTTTTCAGTGCTGTGGGCAGCGAAAAGCAAGCTTGGTTGTGAAGACAATATTAATTTTTAATCCAGGCAATTCTTATCCACTCTCCACTCTTTTATTTATACATTGTCTATACCATGGGTTCTCAACCTTGGCAACTTTAAGACTTGTGGACTTCAACTCCCAGAAGCTGGCTGAGGAATTCTGGGAATTGAAGTCCACAAGTCTTAAAGTTACCAAGGTTGAGAACCCCTGGTCTACACTTTTACTTATTCATACTGTCTGTACTTTTACTCTTAGAACAAAATCTTAAAACAAAAGCGACATGCAAAAATCCCAAGAAATGATACTGAGCATTAAAAGGGCCCTTCCTGGTGGCCTTTGCCTCCTTTAATCCTTCCATTTATATAGGTTCTACCTTAAATCCCATATCTTCTTTGTTTGCAAGTGGCCCTAAAGAGACAGATCCTCCTGCCACCTAGTGTTTAATGCAGAGCTTCTATGTCTTCTGAAAGCTTGCCACAAGCAATTTAGCAAGACATGTTGTGTACTTCAAAATATTTAAGACTTTATCCTAAATTGGTATCATTAAAAAAATCTGCTGGGCTACAGCAGTTGAATGAGATGGGAATTTAAAGAGTTGTAGAATAGAATATTGGGATGACACCACTATTGAATAGGCTTTTTAAACTGTACAAAGATAGTTGTGTCTACATTTGGGTACTTTCTACAACATAAAGTCACTCTAACACTTCAGAGCACTTTATGTTTCCCAACATTTTGTGTATAGCAACCAGAAGCTTCCAGAAGGTACTGCTAGGTTATAAAATTTAATATAACAGAAGCAACAAATAATTAAATATAAGGTACCTGTTACTCTCTGATAAGATGGATGGCCAATAATTTTTACAGACAAATAAATTGTATTTAGCATAGATTCATTATGAATGTAAATGCAATAATAATTCTTGTATTGACTTCTTCCTCTTATTGTTGGAGTACAGCTCTCACCAAGTGTAGCTCTCGGCCCAGTTAAATTGTGTATTCTCCCTCTGTAAAGTTATCCCTTGTATGTCTCTTTTTCCTTGTGAAATCTCATGGTTATATACCGTATTACTGAAAAATCCTTTTATGCCAAATTGTTTAAATTCCTTGATCTTCTCGGACAAAAGTCTTCAGTCATAAGGAATGTATTATTTTCCTTTAAGTAGGTAAGAAATAGGCATATGACATTTATCAGAATCATAAGAAATTGAGTCCATTTTCTCTGTTTCCTAAATCTACCATGTTTAAAGAGCTGGAAGAGATTATCAGCATGCTCAGATCTATTGCCAACAATATCACTTGAAGTTTACAAAAGTTTGAATTTTTGCCCATATTAAAATGATGGTTAGGTACAGTATCATACCTATGAATGCATACACATGGAACCTGTTCTATATTAGGGGACATATTATTCTTTTGTGGACTGGCAAAGTTCATTATCTAGCTTGATTTGTTCATTGACAGAGATTTTTATTTATTTACTTATATAAGACATTTTTATAGCCACACAGATATTGAAACATTTAAAAACAAATAACAATAAAAAACACAAAAGCACTACAAAAAAACCCCAAACTGGCAGAGAAATCTATGGTGGAATTAAAAAGAAAAGAAAAGAAAGGAAAGGAAAGACTTCTCAAAATACCAATAGGATGGGAGCTGTTTGAATTTTGGGGGTAACCTCATTCCAAGTTGGTAGGTGCTGCTTACAGAGAAGGCACACTTCAGGGTCCAGACAGCTGGCATTGTTTAATCGATGGAACCCAGAGTGTGCCAGCCCTGTCAGATTGAACCAGCCAGGTAAATAATAAAATTGGAGTGAATTCTGCTAGTCCCAGTATAGATTGGAATCCTTTGTAAAGAAGGCTGCACAGAATTCCTTCTTTTTCTACTGAATCAAGTAGGGCATTACCTATGAACAGAGAAAAATATTAGAGTTTTTTTTTAATTGAATGGGTCTGCGGTATCTTAATTATTTATTTTCATACCAGATAGTAAGTGAAACTCAGTGAAACTGAGAAAAATTATAGCCTTAAAGTAAGAGCAACTGATCGGTTAAAAAAAGCCCTCAAAAAGTATTTGACTTTTTGTGTCTACAATCTGATTCAGAAGGAACCTGGAAGCAGACCAGATGTTTGAAACACCATGCCTCCCCAGATCAGATTTACCCCAACCCTGCTGGCCTTCTCAAAGCTTTAAAACTTGGATATGCTTCTAGGCATGGAGGTCCAGAAGTTAGCTGGAATTTGTGGGCTGTTCTCAGCTTATTAGATTTGGTTTGGGGGGGGCAACTATTTTTTTGAATCTTTTTATCTATTGCTTTGGGGAATAGGAGGGAAACATTTATTTTGTACAGTCTTTTTATCTATTACTACCTACCAGAGTCACAAGATGGAGTGGGTAGCTACATAAATTTAATTTTAAATACATAAATGAACAAACGAACAAATGAATTCACTCTATTTCTAAGGAAACTTTTAAACTACTGTATCTAATGATGCGGCATACTTGTATTACAAGAACAGAGAATTAAACTGCATTCAGAATATTTCTCAGGGCTCATTTCTCTTTACACATATTGTTGAAATTTCATGTCCAAAATGTTTTTGCCCTCCTCAGATACAATCAATTGATACGATATCCTTTTTGTTATTATGTCTCGGGTACATAAATTTGCAGAAACAACTGTCAGCCTTGATTGATGACCATAAGCCTGACCTATTTCGTGGGCAGAAAGCACAAGACAGCTGAAATAAGCACTGTAATTGATTGGTGTGTGAAAGTCACTGGTGGGTAAAAAATGGAACAAGAGCTTTTCTTCTACTTTTGTAATATCATTCCCTTATCTTTTCTTTCCCAAGTGGAATGTTGCAAATAAAGATCCACAAGTTTCCATCTTAATGACGCCTGCCATTTCAGGAAATTGTATATGCTGCTCAGCGTTATATTTGTAGCATTGATCCGAATTCAATATTTCTCAGTAAAGATCTTATTGTTATTGAAAGAAGCTAAGCCTTTTCATTGTCTCTGCTTTTCTCCTCTGTTTCTAAACTGCATTTTCCTGCAATTCATCATAGTGTAATGAAGGGGATAATAAAATGGAATGAGCTATGTACATTTTTTTTGTAACAAATAGCAAAAACAGAACACTGTTTGGCCTAATAGAAGCTAGTAGTGCATTAGTAACAGGGAACACTGAGTTATTATAGAATATTTTCTTTCCACTATCCACTACAGATCCCTTTTTAACGGATTTTACTTCTTGACTAATTTAGTTTGGAGTGTTGCAAGCTACTCTAAGGTCTGGCTCATATATTTAAATAGACCTGTAAAATAATATCACCCATGTTAAATTCATAAATGAGTAATTAGCTCTTGGTATGCAGCATATGCAGTTGGGAGAAGATTAAAGAACAGATAATCTAGATGACTGTCATATGGACCATGCTTAGGTAGTGCCAAACTCAGATTTGTCGGGAAATTTTATATCAAGTGCCCACTTAACAAGTAGTAGGAATCAAGTAGCTCTGGTCAGATTCAAATATGCAAATGTGCTGTTTGATATTATTGAGATAAATCATGTCTAGAGATCCGTGTACCATCCTGAAATCTTTTTGATCAATTCCTAGCTTCTTGATTATTTTAACTCTTATCTTCATAATATGAGTTAAGATAAGCATTTGACATCAACGGTATGTCTGCCGACAAACATTCATTAGTTTCCAGTTAATTTCTTTCTAATTTAATAGAGTACAGGTACCATTCAAAATTACAACAGATCCCCTGAAAAGCTGCTTAAGTCCTGGTTTCAGGTTATGGCTTCTCAGTGTTCCTGCAGTTACGAGAACAAAATTTGGGTGAATTGATCCTTATGACCAGCACAGGTACACTGCAGCACCCCTCTACTTAAATCCCTATCCACCCTGATCCACTGGGTCCCCACAGACCTTGAGTCTGCTTTCCCACCCAACTGAGTCCCACACCCTCCTCGTCATCCCCCATTTCTGTCACAATCACTCATTTACCTTCTGTAGATCTGAGCTTTGGAGCTTGTGTTGGAGAAGGAGAACAGGCTGCATGGTGCCATCCTGGAGGCAGGCATCATTTTCAGAGCGGCTGCAATGTGTGGCCACTCTGAAAATGTCGCCCACTTCTGGGACAGCACCATGTGACTTATAAGGATGCTGAGGGATGGAGCTGCCTGCTCTCCTTCCACAATGCAAGCTCTGGAGATCTACAGAACATGAGTGATCCGTGATGTGTGGGGAGGAGGATGTGGGACCCAGTGAGGTGGGAAGCAGGCCCAAGGCTTGTAGGTATCCCAAAGGGTGGAAAGCGGAGCACAGGGTACCTTGGGGTGGGAAAGACCTTAGGATACCCAGAGCAGGCAGGCCTGGGCCTGTGCTAGGCCTCTCAGGGCCTTCCCCACCCTTGAGGCACCCCATGCTTTGCTTAATGACCTGAATGGTGGCTTAAATTACATCAGGGGTGTCAAACTGCCAACCCGCGGGCCGGATGCGTCATACCAAAACCGCGCCCACCCCATTGCCGGCAATGGGAAAAAAGTCATGATACGTTGCAACACGTCATGTGACGTCGTGAGTTTGACACCTGTGAATTACATCATGGAGAGCAGGGATGGGGAACATTAAGTAAGGCAATCATGGGAGTGCCTAGCTTAAGGATCCTCATGATTTGCAACCATAGTGGGCCAGCTCCATTATGGTTGTAAGTCGAGGACTTACCTATACTATGACATTCTAAAGCATCTTGCAGGGCAATTTCTTTTAAGTGGGATGGTTCATAGACTTAAAGTGGATATGCAGCCAACACTGTTGCATTCTGCTTTTGGGGCAAATATGGCATTGCATTATGGACTATAGTTCTTAAGTATTGCCTTATTTCTGGGTACTGCTACTTATTATCAGTAATAGTGTTATGTTGTTGCTGTTAAAGAGATTTACCTGTAAGTGCAGGAGCTGTTTCAAACGACTCTGAAATATATAAATTGAAAGATGGTGGGCTAATTTGACTTAGGACACCATATTCTGATTCTAACATCACATTAACAGTTCTTTAATAAATCCATTTCAGTGTCATACTTATCTTTCAAATCCATAAAAATGAAACAAGTTTCAGTCAGTCAATTCAATAGGATGCAAGCTAAAATTCCCTGCAATCCCCTTTTCCATTCTGTTCTCAGTTACATTAATAAGATTGCTTGAAAAATGTTGAATGCAAATGTCTTGTGTCTGTGACTGCTCATATTCCCGAGCGTTCCATTAAACAGACAATGGACTGTAGGGTAGCAAAAGCACTACTGGTGTGATGAGAAATCTAGGCCTTCAGATTCCAGTTGTATAAGGGCAAACAGCCAAGAGGGGGTTAATGGAAATTAAGAGTGTCCCTCACGTTTAATTACATTCTCTTTCTCTCTCCCCTCTCCCCTCAGTTAAATGCATGCAAAACCTGATTTAGTCATGGCCTAAATGTAGCCACAGCTCTGTGGTTGTCAAGTATAATGTATCCCCCCCCATGCAGCGCAAGTGTGTTGTATGGATCCTGGCTCAGGGCTGAGTGCAGTGTCCTTGCCAACTAGAGCTGTTGCTCAAGGATACGAAAATGCTTACTTGCAGTTATTTCTGTGGAGGGATGATTGATTTGCTCTATCTGGAGGATTTCGGACCTGGAAACCTGAGCACAGCAGAAAATGCGCTGGCTGTTTTGGCAAAGCCGAGTGTTGAGAGGACAGACAGCTGGCTGATGACCTCAAGAGAATGACAAATATGGGGCCAGGTGCCTCAGTCATTACAGAATGCTTCATGCTAAGCCATGCCTTGCCTTGAAACGCAAAGGGCGGAAGCAATTTGGAGTTAAAGAAAGCCCCAGAGAGTCAGATCTTGGTTTCTGGAAACAGAAGTAACTTGTGATTCTAATCTCAATATGAAGAGAAATGAATTCCTTCTTGCACTTTGGGAAGAAAATGGTGCTTTTGCTGTTGTGATGGAAACCTAGTTAAAGGAATCTTGTTGTTTAGACAAGCAATGGCATGTGGAATGTGGATGGATGAGATCACTGGAGTAATCTAATATGCCAGTGACTCTTAAAAAAAATAAAAACAAAAATAAATGACATTTTTACCCAGCATAACCTAGCTCTTTCTCAAGAGGATGTATGTGCACCTGTTGAAAACTCTGGATGCTTGGAAGGAAATGAAACAATATAAAATTAACACACCCTGTGCAGAAAAATCCAAATATATTATTTGCGCAATAAACAAATTTATTTCCAAGTGACATTCAAATTCTGTTCTTAAATTAACTCATGCAAACCAATAATTTTATGCAAATGATCATTGAATTGCAAATTATTTGGAAATGTGTCTTACTAAAACCAGTATACTTATGAACAAGTAAATACCATAAACGTTAAGAGATGAGTGCAATTTTTGCAATTTTTCTCGACTTCATCTAAAGCCTCTCTTTCGGTCTTTGTGCAGTGTGACTTTGTATTTAGGATGGAAAGTGGTGGAGATGGTATAAAAAGCTTGACAAATGAACAGGCTTTGGATAAGGGGATTGCTATTGGGGAGTCCTGAGTACGAATGGTAAAGAAATTCCTTCACCATCCATACCATAGAATTTTTAACATCCTAATCTAAATTAATGTTTTTTTCATCAGGCATAACTAATTTACTCTGCACTGGGATCAGGATGCATTATCCAGATAATGACAGGTGCAGTATCCCATGGATTCAAGGCTTCAACTGTGAAATTATAATATTATTGAAAATTGGTGTGCAACAAATACAGGTTGATCTTGATGAAAACTCATTTACAGATATTATGTCTTTCAAAATAACATAATATTAATTTTGAAAATTCTAATCTAAATGCTCGCTTCTCGCTGGCATACAATAGCACAAACATTCCTGGGATAAAACTGAACTTCAGTTGTGCTTCTAGTTACGGCTGCAATATGCCACAACGGACTGGAATGGTGTTAGTAGGGAATATTTCATGTCCTGTGAAGACTGCGTCCATCCCTGAGAATGGGATGGATGACATTAATATATCCTTAGATATACAGGGAAAAATAGGAAGAGTAAATACAAAAAATTGGGGATTGGTTTGTTAAGTTTGCTCGGGAAGGTGTGTGACAGAATTCTGATTGAAAGGATATGAGAAAATGATTAAAATGGAATTAGTGTGGCTTTATGGAATTAGTGTGGCTTTATGCTCTAAGCCAGGGGTAGGCAACCTTGGCTCTTTTATGACTCATGGACTTCAACTCCCAGAATTCCTGAGCCAGCATAGCTCTAAGCTCTTCAGCAGGTCATTGAAAAATATTTGAATGTGAGAAGGAGTTTTATTGTACATGTGTTGATTTATAGCATATAATACAGTGAATAATGTGAATTTGGAGTGTTTTGCAGTAGGAGTGTGTATAGTAACAGTTAAGATATATCAAAAACCAAGGTGGATGTGTATGAGGAGAATCTTTTTTGCTGCAGCACCCACCCTCTGGAACAGCATTTGGTGGCCCCTTACTCCCCTCCCCATTGAAATGTCCCCAGTCCTGCTGGCTTTTCAGAAGGCCATGAAGACATGGTTTTGTCATCATGTCTGGAGATCCAAGGGTGGTATGGAACCTGTCAGACGGTTCTGTTGTTAGTAGTTGTATGGATTGTACTCTCCCACAGATTTTTATGGTTCTGTATTGTTTTAATTGGTTTTGAATGTTTTTTATTTTAGTTGTTTGCTTACAACTATTATTTTTTTTAATTGTATGAGCTACTCAGATATGAATCTGAGATGGATGGCTATATCAGTTCAACAAATAGATAGATAGATAGATAGATAGATAGATAGATAGATAGATAGATAGATAGATAGATAGGAAACGAGTGAGTCATTGCAAAATAGATGGATGTAGATATATCAGTTCAATCAATCAATCAATCAATCAATCGGAAACGAGTGAGTCATTGCAAAATAGATGGATGTAGATATATAGATATAGATAGACCTATAGGGTAAAAGCTACAGCAAGTAAAGAAATGTTTGTACATTGGTAAAAAGTTATGGAAGTAGATAGAGGTACAAATGCTGGAACGAAAGGAGTAGGTAGCATGAACGAGTGAAAAAGACTGTGTTTCTGCCCACTTTGCCATATGGAAGTGACAGTTAGAAGTTCAGAAGAAACCAAAAAATTAGTTGAGTGTGGTGGGAATGGAGTATTTAAGAAGAGGTGTAGTAAAACAAGGAAGGATAGAGTTGAGAATAAATCAGTGAATACAAGAACAGCAGTACATGGACCTGGTTATCGTAGAAAATTGGAAAAGGAGTGAATAGTAAAACATATACAAAGGAAGAGCGAGAGGGTGGAGATTTGGGAGGGGGGAAGGTTAAAAAAACAAAGGCATTGTAGGAACCAATATATAGATATGGGGAAACCACGATAGAAAGAATGGAGAGATAATAGTAAATAGTATCTGAATTTAGTTATTTCTCCTTTTCTTAGTTTTTTTTGCCTTTATTTGGTATACTATTTTTTACTCCTTTTTTATACTTTGCATTGCACTGCTTACCTTTGAAGGGAATAACATGATGTTGTGGTATATATTTGTATCAATTTCTTCTGAGACTGTTCTCATTCATATAAAGAAAATTTAACTTTGTAACATTCCTTTTTGGGGTGTTTTGTTAGCCATTTCTGCCCAAAGCTGGAATCAACTTTTAATAATCTGTCCTTGATTTATACTTTTCTTGACAGTAGAAAGTGATTGCCTCTTGGGCTTGCTGTGTTAAGTAAACAATGTGTTTACATTTGCAGTGATGTGGCTAGGGGAGCTGTATGTCCTTTTTCAATCCTTATTTGGATTCCCATCCTTTCACATCCAATTCAAGCTCCTTAGTCTAATCTTTGAAATGTTTCAATCCCAGGTTGTCTATTTTCTGTAATGCCATGCACCTGCAACTTTCTTTCCTCTAAAGTCACCATGCTGTTCCATTCAATAGCCTTTTTATAATATGGCCTTACCTCATTTCTTTTGTATTTCCTTGTGCCTAGAAATTTCTCCTGTAAAACGTGTGTAGTACCATTTTTCTCTTCAGATTGCTCCTCAAATTTATATTTTCACTTAAAGCTGAGATTAATTTTTCAATAGCCATCTAGAACAAATGTTTTCCAACCTTGCTCATTTCCAGATGTGAGAACTTTAAATCCCAGAATTCCACAGCCAGAATGGCTATGATGGCCATTCTGGGAATTGAAGTCCACACACTTGGAAGTCACCAAGGTTGGGAAATGATGATTTGGAACAGAGTTCCCCAACCTTTTTGGGAATGGTTCCGCACATGCATGATGGGCAAGCGTGCACGCATGCAGCTCCATTTGTATGAGTGGCGGGCACATGCCCCCACTGTTCATGCAAATGGAACGCGGGTATGCACTTACCAACTGCTTGCCTGAGTGGGAATATGTGTGCAGGCTGCTTGCCCACTTCTGGCGGCCCTGTTCCAAAACGCTCAAGGCCTGGTAGTGGGCTGCGGCCTGGGGTTGAGGACCCCTGATCTAGAATTTAAATGGAATCTAAGAATGCATTATATTTGCTTGTGTTCACCCATCTCTACCTTTATCTGTTCTTTTCCTCCTTCTGTTTGAATGATTGAAACTTTGTGGAAAAAGTGCCTTGCAATCAGAAACAAATCTTTCAGCTTAGGCTATCACGTAAAATATTGTGTGGAGTGTAATATGAATTGATAATGTTTTATGAAATCATTCTTCTCAAATCCGATTCTTATCGTAATAGTCAGCCAGCATAACCAGTGGAGCTGTAGTCCAACACAGCTGGAAGACTGTAAACCATCTGGAAGACTATAAGCCATCAGTAGTAACAATACATGCAGAATTCACTTCTGTTGCAATATGGCAAAGCATAAACCCCAGTCCTGTTTGAAAGTGTTTTTAAGATTTGTTGCCAGTTCGGTTATTGAGCTCCAGAATTAAATCTATAGTTGACTTAATTAAAAGTGTTGTGTATCTTCTTTAAGTCATTGTAGTGGAGTTCTGGAAAAGAGGACTCCTTACAAATCAACATGGGGGGAAAAAGCAGGAAGACTACATTTTAAGAATTTAGCAATATTTTAATTTTTTCTTTCCTACTTAAAAAAAATCTTGTCTTACAGTTACAATTCCTTTCCTTCCAAATTTTATTCTTGAAGATGATCAGGAAAAAGTTATTTAATAGCTGAATAACTTCCATATCAAATAAGTGATGGATCAATCTTATCTTTTCCATGCTACTCATAAGACATCTGGAAAGCAGATTGGAAAAGAGACATCTGTATGCCAAATACATACAGATGGATTGCAACTGGTCCATCTACATAATGCAAACCACAAGTGAGGACTGGATAGGAGGAAGACTTAGGCCATTATCTGCATTCCTGTGAAAAACTGCTTTGCCATCTTGTTTGGGTCATGTAGTACAAAAATGAAAATGGGCAGCATATGGTGACCAATTATCCTGAGAGTCTGAATAATTTTCTCATAGTTGCATTACAACTGAATAAGCATTGCCTGTCCTTAAAACAGACACTGCTAACGCCAACCATTAAAAAAAAACTATAGCTAGTTTAATTGCAAAAGAAAATGCTTTTTTCTAGATGTTGCATCTCTATCTCAACAACCATGTGTCATTCTAGAAGAAATTGTGAAGCAGAAAAAAGTATATAGAATACTTAGTTCTTAAAATCAGAATTCTGAAGACTCATAATCATAGGGTAAGAATGGATGTATAATCCCCTGGAAATGGGGGATTATGGGCAGGTATCATCCATCTTAAATCAATTACACACACAATTACACATACACAGAGACACACAGAACACCTTCTCCCTTCCCAACTGCAATTCTCTTATGGTATTGAGAACTTCATTAGGATATGTCAGTAAAAGCTGACATGCTTCATTATGCATCTTTTTGGGGACCTGTGCGCTGTTATAAATTAAAACATTTAACTGTTTGGGTTGTACTGATGGTCCCATGTGTGTTCAAACCAGCAAACATCTGTTCAGAATTTCCCAGGACAGTGTATAAAAGTGTATGTATGAAATGACTATACCTTTCCAGAAGCAAAATGAACCAAGATAGGCTGAATCAAAATAGCTTGATCTAGTTTGCACTGGAACTGTGGAACCTGGTTTTCATTTGCTATAGTGTTTTTTAAAACCTAACGAGGTTGGCTGTCCCCTTAAGCAGGATAGTACTTTATGCTCATAGAGACAAGCATTTGGCAGGGCAGAAATTTCATGGGCCACAAATTTTGTTTATAGGATACCCCACCCTGCCTTCTTTTCTCATATTTTAATCCTAATGTATGTTAAAAAGAAAATCCCATCCCCAAGTAATTCCTTATGTTTAATCTTTCCATCATAGCATAAACTACAGCAGAGGGCTTAATTGTGTTCTTCCTCTCTGCTGCTCCCTTAAGGTCTTTATGGTGCCAAGGCAGAAACTACTGACTGAATTGCATTGTAAGATCAGTGGTGTGCCAAAGCCACGTCTTGTAATTTTCACTGAAGAGGGACAAGATGCAAAATCTTTGGCCTCTGCTGGCTTAAACAATCTCAGAAATCAAAGAAAGATCCGCAAGTGACATGCATGTGAGGTCCATTATGATAGAATTGGTGAGGTTCCTCCTGAAAGATAAAATTGTGGCAGCCAAAATCACTGAGCCACTATCCAAAGGCAGGAGAATGAATCCAGGGAGCAAAGACCCAGAGGATTTCTGGGAAAGGAAGTTTAGAAATTCTTGCTTTCCACCCTGTAGACTAAGCTATGCTTTTCTTCAACGAGTTCCTATTTTTGATCTTTGCTGCTCTGCTTTTCTTCAATGAAATGTAGCATTTTTCCATGACGTGACTTTTGAGGCTTTTAAAGAAATAATTGATAGTTGAAATCCTGAGAGGCAGTTCATAACTTTAGCCTTGCCACTGCTACTGTATTCGGTTGACCGAGGCCACTGGTCTCCCAGTAAGTAGCAATGGGATTTCCAAAAACTGAAGCTGACATTCCATCTCCCTGCTTTTCTTGCAGCAAGTATCTGAATTTTGGACTTAATTGGCATTTCAGCAGAAATACCTTGGAGTTCACAAACAGAAATGCAGGTTTTCAGTTATTAGGCCTTTTCTAGCCTCAAGATAGGAACAACTGTGAACAAATTATAGTACTGCACAGTATTTTGTAGGTGTTCAGGAAATGTTAGAGAGGCATGTGGTGTGGTTGGTTTGGTATAGAGAATTCAGTCTCTAAGCCACATAGATGAAACACCAAATTCATACAGTTTATGTGAATTATAGCCATCTTGACTGCTCGCCAGAGCATAAAGGTCAGGTTTTAAAATAAATAAATTTAATTCAACAAGGATTCTAAATTGAGTTCAGTCTTTCCTGTCTCCAATTCCAGCTTTTTGAGAATGATTCAGTCTATAGAAATGTGTTCAGCAGTGGGACCCAGAGAAGTTGGATTTTCTTCCAGTTCTCGTTGTGGAGCATGAAATGTTTCTTTGCTCAGACAATGCTGCTCTTTGTTCTAGGTATCTAAACCATGTCCGAGCTGCTTCCCCACAGGATCTTGCTGGTGGCTACACTTCCTCTCTTGCCTGTCATCGAGCCCTTCAAGAAGCCTTCAGTGGGCTGTTTTGGCATCCTGGCTAGCTGGGGGGTAACAGATACCAAAGCAGAGCAAGCAAAACTCAGGTGAAAATTGTTGCCGTCTGCACTATGGCTAAACTGCAGTCATCTATCTTTAAAAAAAGAAGACATTGTAAAGCCAGCTATACTTAAGTTTAAAAATTCACTATATAGAAACTTTGTTTAGAAAAAATGGTGGTGTGTATGTGTTTTTTCTTTTCTGTGGTTTGAGGATGGGAATGGGAGATGCTTTATGTCATTCTCCTGAGATGTTAATGGAAGATGTGAGCAATCGTTTCATGTATTTAAGGTTTCTGAAACAGACTAGTAATTTTTAAAAAATAAATAAATCCAGATGTTGTTGTTGTTGTTGTTTTTATTTTTCATAGTTTCTATCTCTTCTTTTCAGGTTTCTATTTACAAAACCACTGAAATGCTGTTTTCATTAAACCTGTATAGTACAATTCTACTAAAAGCCAAAAAGCCTTTTCTTCTCTTAAACCAGTGTCTATTGTGAATTATATTTTTCTTCCCTGAAGCATGATATAAGAATTGGAGATAACGTTTTTTCCATAATACCTTGAGTTCTGAGCAGTGAAATCAGAATCACACTGAAGATTGCAACAATGTCACTCTGTAAATATTCAATCATGTATCTGGCTCTAAAAATACCAAAAACACATACAGAAGAAAGTGCCAAAGATGAGCAGCCTGCAATCCACAAGCGACTATCGGCTTTCCTTCAGTATGGAGAAAGCTGACATTTTTATACCTGCTTGATTTTGGATGGTTTTAAGAGACAAAATAAATAGGACTATAGAGCGACCCAGATTCTAAGATGATTTTGAACATGGTGATATTCGTGGAGAGGCTGCATCTTTTTTTTAGATTCTTTGATTTCAGGAAAAGATGGTTTGATTTAAGTGGATGCTGACAGATATTAACATGCACTCCAAATCATCTCTTTCCTTTTACATCTGAATTGCTTGCTACATGGCCCTAAAACATGTACCTTAAACCTTGAAAAGTTTAAGGATCCCAATATAATAATTCTGAAAGATTATCAAAATTTATCTAATTTTTTTTCCCATTGAGAATGTTAGTTACTATTTCCAGATATTATTATTGGGTAGTTATTGCAATAAAACCAATAACTATATTAATGTTTACTGGATAAGAAATAACTGTATTAGGACATTCTCCAGCATGATTGGATGTAGAATCCACCGGTGGTAAGCCTTCCTGCTCAGCTAGATTAAGTCAGAACTTTAGCCACGCCTTCTTCAGGGAGTGCCTTCCAGCTTTGACTTAGTCTACAGCTCAGCAGCAACAAAAATTTGAGGCTCCTTAGTTAGTTAGGCCTAGTCAGAGTAGTTGTACTTGTTAACTTCAATTTGATTTTTTACAGATCTAAAATTTCAAGTTTTCTTACAGTTCAGATTCAATTGGTTTTAAAATGGTCAAATTTAGTTAGAAGGAATTGGCTGCAGTTGGTAGAGGCCTTTGGGCCTACAAGCCTGAGAGGCTTGGGCCGCAGGATCACCGAGGGGATCGGTCCCTTGTTTGTTATCTGCCGCCCGAACGACGATCGGCGAACTGGCTCCCTTCCAGGAGCAGCCTGGGGAGGTTTTCCCTTCGCGTTCTTCTCAGACGGAAGAAGCAGGCGTTCCGGATAGCAGCGCGGCTGCTACGATGAAAAGCGCAAGTGCCTTTTGGAGTGGGGAAAAGCGGCCCTGATTGCCCTGTAAGGGGTGGGGGGCTCCGTAGCGTTTTTTCTACCGGGTTCTTGCCTGATTGCAGGAATTGGCGGCGGCGGCCGTTGTCGGCTGCATGTGGAAGTCGCGGCCGCCATTTTGGACTTCAGGCGCAATCGCCATTTTGGGGCAGGTGCAGATGCCACTTCACAGGCGCGGCCGCCATTTTCTCATTAGGTGTGGCCGGACAATTCACGGAGGCCAGGTGAAGGCCTAGCCGACAGCACGTGTGCCTGTTTTCCGTCACAGTGTCTGCTGAGTCAGGCCTTACCGGGGGGAAAGAGGCATAAGCATTAATCCAATCGTCAAATCTCATTACTTGTTGAAGAGTGTTTTTTTACTGAGTTTAGGAGTATAGAACTTTAGCTTGTGTATTTTACAGCATCTCAAGGGGATTTTCAAACCACCTGTTGTTTCTAGTGGTGACCTTTAGTCACTTGGCCTAGCAGACGAATTTAGAAATTTGACTGACTGTGACTGCCATTGCACCAGTGCAGAATTAGGGTAGGTTTCCCTTCTCTGCCAGTAGGATCTGCGTCCTTGGGCTCTCCCCCCACCGTCTGGGTACCTTCACCGGACCATCCAGACAGCATGGCAGACAGTGCTTCGCCCCAGGCATACCAAAGCTCAGGCACCCCCCCCCCCACAACACAAAAACACAGATCTACTGATTTGGAAGCGGGGGGGGGCAAGAAGAAGGCTAAAACTAAACACCTGATTACAAAGGAGCCGTCGAAGGCAGCCGAGCGAGAGGCCACGAGGAGGCACCAGGCGCTGGAGAGGGAGTTCTCCAAGGCCCAGAGGCTCAGGGCCAGTGGGGCTGAAGTGGTTTCCCCCGCCCCATTGGACACTCCTATTCCATTTGAGCCGCAATTGGAATCTGAGCAATGACCTAGGACATGGTCTCCTCCGGGGGAAACTGAGCAGGTTGGTTCCCCTCATTCAATTTCATCCTCCCCCGAACACCCAGGTTCTGCAGCCATCCATGTTGAGGCGGGGCCCAGTGCTAGGGATCAGCGTAGTCAGTGGTCTCATCAATTCCACTCGTTTATGCAACAGGCATTTGATCAGTTTATGTCTTCCTCCAGGGGTCATCCTCCTCCTCAAGGCCCCTTGCCTCCATCTGTGCTCCCTCCCCGTACGGGCCGCAACCCAGGCTTCTGGCATCTCAGAGACTTCTTCGCAGGTAGCAGAGGAGGGATCTGTGGACCTGGAGATGACTGACATCCCGATGTCTGAGGATGAGGAAGCAGCCCCGGAACAGGCATCCACCTCAGGGTTATTCGACCCCTCATCATTTCGTTCTCTCCTCCTCAAGGCCTGTGCTACGGTCAACCTTTCCTCTGCTAAGGTGGCTAAGCCTGCCTCCTCTGATGAGGATGAATCCAATCCTCTTTTTACCACTCAGGTGGCAGAGGAGAAACAGATTCCTTGCCCCAAGGTTTTTCGCTCCACTGTACAGACACAGTGGGCATCCCTAACAACCGTTCCCTCTCCCAACAATACGGAGAAAAAGTTGTTCAACGTTTCTTCCTCCTTTGCATCCCTCTTGGAGGTGCCATCAGTAGACGATCCACTAATCTCTCTTTTCTCCACTTCCGCCATTCCAGGGGACATGGCTGAGGCCCTGAAAGCAGAGGACAAAAAATTTGAATTTTCCCTTCGTCGGGCTCATCAATCCTCGGCATGGTCAATTAGGGCCGCCACCTCGGTCTCCTTCTTCGCCAGGGCCTCTATCATGTGGCTTCGGGAGCTCCAATCGAGTGTTCCACCCGAACAGGTACGCACGCACCAAACACTGACAAAGTTACTCACTGCGGCAGAGTACATGGCTGATTCATCCTTATTCGCCACAAGGTACTCAGCCAGATCAATTGTGGCAACAGTGGCCTCACGGAGGCTTCTCTGGCTGAAACAGTGGAGGACAGACTTAAAGTCTAAGTGGCGGCTGTCCACCTCCAAGTATACGGGTTCAAAGTTGTTTGGGCCCATTCTCGAACCATATATCATTGAGAGTAAGGACAAGCGGAAAATTCTAGCTCATCCTTCAAAGAAATCTGACAGACGGCCACAGCAGGAGTTCCGCAGGCAGGGGTTTCGCCAGAGCGGCTCCTGGGAATAGAGGCAGCCCTTTCGTGGCGGGCAGTCCTGGGATAAATCCAGAGGCTCACGATCCTTTCCCCCCAGGCAGGATCGCAACCACGACCGCCCGAACACAGGCAGGGGCCAATTCCAATCGAAGCGACCCTTTAGGGGTGCGGGGGGTCACCCGTACAGGCGTTCCAAGTGACGCCAGGGACAGCCCGATTGGAGGTCTGGCGCAGTTCAGCGACGTGTGGCAGGCAACGACTACCGACACTTGGGTAAGGGATACCATAAGACAAGGCCTAGCCATAGAATTTTACTCCCCTCCCCCAAGTTGCTTTATAAAATGCCCAGTCTCACGCAACCCAGCCAAAGCAAGGCTGCTAAAATTGGCCATAGACCACCTTATAGAAATCAAGGCAATAGAACAGGTTCCTCCAGGACAGAAGAAACAGGGGTTTTACTCCATCCTGTTTGTCGTGCCCAAGGCATCGGGGGGTTGGAGAGCCATTCTCGACCTAAAAAGGCTAAATCACTTTGTAATCTACAAAAGGTTCAAGATGCAGTCCCTCAAATTCATATTGGCCAGCATCAGAAAGGAGGACTTGCTCTCATCCATCGATTTAACAGAGGCATACCTACACATACCAATCCTGCAGGAACATCGAAAATTTATTTGCTTCTGCTACGCAAACCGACACTTCCAGTACAGGACCCTCCCATTCAGCCTATCTTCGGCTCCTCGAGTATTCACAAAGGTGCTGGCCGTCTTGGTGGCCCACCTTCGCACGTAGCCGGTGCGCGTCCAATGTTATCTGGACGATATCTTAATCCAGTCCAGCTCCCTCCAGTCCGCCCAAGCAGATTTACAGGTCACGCTATGCACCCTTCAGGATCACGGCTTTTCCGTGAACTACAAAAAAAGTCACATCGTTCCCACAAAAAGATTACTCCATCTTGGGGCGATCATAGACTCAGATTCATGCACGGTTTATCTTTCCCAGGAGCGTCGGGTGAGCATCCGAAAGCTCACACAAGTCATTCGGAGACAAAGATTGGTCCCTCTAGTGCAGCTGTCCCAGCTCCTGGGGAAGATGGTCTCGTGCATGGGGACTGTTCCCTGGGCCAGACTTCACTCCAGAAGTCTCCAATGGTTCCTCCTTCCCTTCCAAAGGCAGAATCTCAGCGCGTCTTCAAGAAGGGTCAGGGTTCCTCAGCACATCCTCTCATCTCTCCTGTGGTGGGCCTCGTCTGCCATGTCCAAAGGGACACTCTTCAGAGAACCAATCAGAATTACAGTGACCACCGACGCCAGCCAGTTCGGCTGGGGGGCTCACTTTCAGACACATCTTGCCCAGGGCAGGTGGTCACAACAGGACTTGAAACACAATATAAATTGGCTTGAGCTCAGGGCCATACACCTGGCTCTCCTTCGTTTCTCTTCTCTTCTGGCAGGTCGCCACGTTCTGGTGCTAACAGACAACATGGCAGCCAAGGCCCACGTGAACAAGCAGGGAGGGACCAGATCGGCGGCTCTCATGCAGGAGGCCCGGGATCTGGGCCTGTGGCCAGAGTCATCCCTAGGCTCCATAAGAGCGGAACATATCTCGGGGGAAGCGAATCGCCAAGCGGGTTCGCTCAGCAGAGTAACAGTGGATCACTCAGAGTGGAGGCTGGATCCGGATCTGTTCGGGGAAGTCTTGGACAGGTTCGGCCGCCCTCTCCTGGATCTATTTGCGTCTCCGGCGAACACTCAGCTTTCCCGGTTCTTTTCCAGGTTTACAACAAGGGGAGCGGAGGGAACGGACGCTCTCAGGTGCAGGTGGCCGCAGGGGCTGCTTTATGCCTTCCCTCCACTTCTGTTGCTGCAAGCAACGATCCGCAAGCTACTTCTGGAAGGGGCGGAGGTGATATTAATTGCTCCGTACTGGCCAAGGCGTCCGTGGTTTGCAGACCTTGTAGACCTGTCGCTCTCGCCAGTGTGGAAACTCCCTCTGCACCGGGTGTCTCTCAGTCAAGGGAACCTTCAACCCTCAGTGGCTCCAACTAGCCGCATGGCACTTGAGCGGGAAGGTTTAATTAGACAATCCTTTTCGGAAGGGGTTATTTCGGTCATCCAGGCTTCACGACGTCCTTACACTAACCGAATATATGACGCCACGTGGAGGAATTTCTCCACCTGGTGCAGTAAGCACAATCTAGCATCCCTTTCTGTCACTATTCCCAACATTCTGGAGTACCTCTTAGAGGGCATGAATAAAGGTCTGGCGCTCAACACCATCCGTAAGCAGGTAGCGGCCTTACAAACAGTTCTTTCCTGTGATAACCTTGCCCCTTTGTCATAACATCCAGCTGCATGTGCCTTTTTGAAAGGGGCTGTCACGGTAAGGCCACCTATAGTCCATCGTTTCCCGTCCTGGGACTTGCCCAAGGTCCTACAGGCTTTGACTTCTCCGCCATTCGAACCCTTGGGGTCCTGTTCGCTTCGCTACCTTTCACTTAAGGTGGCTTTTCTCGTGGCTATTACTTCGGCTAGGAGAATTTCGGAATTGGCAGCTCTTTCAGTTTGCAAGGACTTGTGTACCTTTTCCGAGGATAGGGTCACCCTACGTTTGGATCCCTCCTTTGTGCCAAAGGTTAACTCTTGGTTCCACAGGTCGCAAGACCTCGTACTCCCCAACTTTTGTCCGCGTCCTTCCCATCGTCTGGAGAGACGATGGCATACATTGGACGTTCGTAGAGCCCTGCTCCATTACGTCAAGAGGACCTTGGTTTTCCGTAAATCGGAGGCGTTATTTGTCTCCTTTCAGCCATCGTCCATGGGTCAGAAGGTTTCTTTGTCAACCATTGGCAGGTGGATCAGGGCCTGTATAGCTAAAGCTTATGTTTCTTTGTCACTCCCGGTTCCATCAAACATTACGGCCCACTCCACACGAAGTGCAGCCACTTCGGCGGCCTGGCTCACTCAGGCCTCCGTGGAGATTTGTAGGGCGGCGACCTGGTCTTCTCCCTCTTCCTTTGTCAAGCATTATAAAATTGACAGGTTTGCCGCAGCAGACGCCTCGTTTGGCAGGAGAGTGCTGCAGCAGGTTGTTTCTTCTCGGGAGACACTAGCCTAGACTCCCACCCGTAGGGACATGTAGGGCTTTGGTATGTCTCACCAGTGGATTCTACATCCAATCATGCTGGAGAAGGGGCGTTGTCTTACCTGAACGCCTTTTCTCAGCATGATGATGTAGAATCCACACCCTCTAACCAGTCTAGGCAGGTGTGTTTGTTTGTTTTTTGTTCTGGAGCCATTGAGTCAGACTTTCGTCATGGAAGCTTCGCCTCGTCAAAACTAGAAGGCACTCCCTGAAGGAGGCGTGGCTAAAGTTCTGACTTAGTCTAGCTGAGCAGGAAGGCTATAATTACCACCGGTGGATTCTACATCATCATGCTGAGAAAAGGCGTTCAGGTAAGACAACGCCCCTTCCCCCCCCAATGAAAACTCTTATGTTATTGGAAGAATATTACCTGTGTTTCAGAAGCAGCTTTCTGGACTAGAGTCCACCCCATATGATACATGAAATGTTAATTATCGATTGACAAAAAACCAAGAATATTATACCGTTTTAAAGACTATTTAATTTGGGAAAATATTTCATGTATTTGAAGCATACCAGCTTAAATGTGCAAATTGGAATTCAATAATCATGTAATATCAGGAACAGAAGTACATTTAGAATTCCACAAACTGAGAGTGATAGTATGTCATTAGAGGGCATAAAAATTCTATATTTTGTTACAAAATTAAGTACATATCAGCTGTTATTGAAAACAGCAAAGCAACTGCTTTATGAATTTAGGAAATGGTAGGTTGTGTTTTAAACTGTAATCTAAGATGCATTTGAGTATAATTAAGCAAATGCAAGAAGGCCTCTCTAGATGAAACATACACCTGGTTTACAAACTAATATTTTTATTTCATATCCTGAATTCCTCCTTCCTCTAAAACAGGAGCATATAATCATCAGATATGTGTGTATAAACCCAGTTGCTTTTATAAGCAAGGAAGTGAAAAACTCACATTTATGAATACAGATGCTCTCGTTTAATAACCATTCTTTCAGCAATTGTTCAAAGTTACAATGGTGCTGAACAAGGAGCCTTATACAGTCCTCAAAGTTGCAGCCGTTGTAGTGTCCCATGGCCATATGATCATGATTCAGGATTTTGGCAACTGGCTCACAATTATGATACTTGCAGCATTCCACTGTCACTGGATCGCCATTTGTAACCTACACTATATTTCAAATACTTCATTGCTTTATCCTTCATCTCCCTTAGCTCCTCAGGAGCCGCTCAGGATCTGTGGCTGGACATAGACATCACAGGACCAATGACATCCAATGCCCTATGTATGGGTACTTCAAGACTGGAGCGAAATATTTCATCTTGTCCATTTAATTTTATACTTTCTCATTGGTGGATGAATAACTGGACACAAGCTTGGACACAAAATTATGGAAAAATACAAAATTTAATGCTCTTTAAATAAGACAACTGACCCTAGTCATATATAATAGAATTTAAAAGAACTGAAGCATAATCAGCATATAATTAGCTCGAGAACCAACGCTGAGAAAAGATTAGATAACTGCTGTTACAGAGAGCAGATCCAATGTACTTTCCTCACCTTGAAAAATTAAATTAAAATTCTATTCAGTCACGATCCACGTATCTCCTAGATGGTTTGATTATTTTCTTCAGTGTAATTTTCATTTGCACATGGTCGTTTAGATGGAGGTTCCCCCGGATCATCTGCAAGATGATTAAGATAATTAGATCTGAATGGCTGGTATATCTATCTGTCCCTCCATCCCAACCTAATGGCAGCTTATGTTTCTCAGATAGTCTCTAAGCACTGTTAATTGTGTGGTTTTGGCTAAATAATTTTCATAGCATCAAAACCCACATATACATAGATACAACAGCAGTCAGTAACCGCCCATTTCACTAAAACATGATTTGGTTCTTAGCACTCAAAAATAAAATTAACAATTTATGGCAATTGGTTTCACACAAAACCAAGATGACTAAGTAGATTATAGATTAATGCAGTATATATGTCAGGTCAATTTGAGACAAGAGACGCATAGTGCTCTTTAGATCTCAACCCAAGAAATATCCTCAATCAGAGTCAGGTAGCAAAATTTTACTAAGCCTCCATTCACCCATATAATATTTACCTGCCAGAGAAGACAGTGGCTTGTATAACACCTCAGCTGGAAGTTGAAAGCTAACGCACATCATTTCTTTATTGGGTGCCACATTTCTCACCCATTTAATGGAACAAAGACTATACAAGGAAGCTCCCAGTAAAGCTTCCACTCTTTCTTGAACATCTTGGGTAGGATTATCATGCTTGGAAAAACAGTGGCAGTGCACTGTAGGAAGTTCAGCACTGATTGGTTCTCCATTCAGGAGATGCCTGAAGGCATCCAGGAACTCAATTGCCACGGCTGGCAAATTCATGATGATATGTACAGAATTCTTCCATTCCTTTGAAGAGAGATGCTTATCCAGTTCTTCTTTCACTGGCCCTTTCAAGAAAGTCCTGCCATCCAGGTTGAAGACTTTGACTTTTTTGTCCACTTTATTTAATTTACAGTTGTGCTGGAGCCACTTGCAGGACTCAGGGTTGAGGTCGTTTGCAAACACCATGCAGTTCTTCTTTGCGGCAGGGATTGCAAAAGGCCCCACCCCTGCAAAGACATCAAAAAGAAGGTCTCCTGGCTTTAAAAGGTTGACAATCCGCAAATGTTCGGTAGAGAGGCGAGGATTCCAGTAAACTTTGGAAAAATCAAATTCATATGAGATATAGTTTTCCTTAACCTAGAAGAGTTCAAGTGAATAAGCTGACTGTTAGCTGCCAAAGGTCAGGAAGAATGAAATGCAATGGAATATTACATTTTATACCAAAAATTAGAGTTCCCCTTTGCTAGCTCTGAAAGAATTGAGAACCATGTCCTTAAAAAAGATCAGATTGGGAATAAGGAGACCCAAATTAAGATTCATCCTCAAATATGGAAGTTCACTGGATAACTTTGGCCCAATCATTATGTTTCAGCCATCCTAACACAGGGGTGTTATGTAACTAAATTCTAGAGCAACAATGATGTTTATATTGAATGAATGAATAAATATGTTGTCATGTTTATATAAAAGTGATTGATTAATTAATTAAAAGAGACAGGACACATAACTCCATAGCTCTCTATATATCAACCTTAAGCATTTATGGTGCAAGAAGGGACAGATCCTTAGAACTACATAGCTACAAATAAGGTTTATAACACTAGCATTTTATATCAATGTGAGATCTAGTTTTCATCAGTTGAAAGAAACAGTTTTACACTCTAAAGCACCAATGTCTTTCCCATTCAGAGGTTCAAGATGTTTTTTTAAAAATTTTGTCTTAAAAGAAAAAAAAATACAAATAAAATAATTCAGTCACTATCTTAAAATTAAATATTACTGTTTGGTTTACAGCTTCTTCAGTAATATATATTTTAAACAAATTCTTATCTTTAAAGAGAACATACATTTATCATATATTTACAATAATTTTGTATCAACTGTCCCTATCAGGGAGTTGGAAATATCTATAATATATTCGGAAGGCAAAAGCTGAGATAAATGAGAATAATATACTAAAACAATACATACACCTTTTCAGGAATCCTATATACAAGATCAGCCTTGTATACATGAGTCCTAAATCTTATTGAAGTGATCCACTTCGCTCATTTGCTTTACAAGTAGTCCTCGGGTTACAATGGCAATTGAGGCTGTAATTTTTATCACTAAGTGATGTAGTTATCAAATGCAACAATCTGTGAGTACCTCGCTTATCAACAACAATCCAGGCAGTAACAGTTATGGTCTTAACTCAGATGTAGGAGAAGGACTGATAGAACCTGGGGCAGTGAATGAAGTCTAACCTCCCTTGAGTTCTGTTGACCCTTATCTAATTCCAAGCAGGTGCTGTTAGTTAAGAATATTCCTGTGCGTAGGCATGAGTAGCAATAAATCAGTGTAACTGGACCTTCATGTGTGGACTTGATCTTTTGCATCCAGCATCAGATTAAGAGAGGCCCTCACATGACCACAGTCCAAGGCAAACAGGCCAGTGGGCAAGGCTCTGGGGCAGGAAGGTGCTATGGGTGGGCCAGCTGGGGCTGGAGGTTGGTTGAAAATGGGCAAGCTGGCAGGGCTACTGCATGCGGGTGAAAAGGTGCTATGAGATGCCTAGGTTCTTGTACACCGTAGCAGGGCTCCTTGGAAGAAAAAGTAGCAACAGAGACTTACAAGAGTGATTTGAAACTTTCCCTGACAGCTTCCCCGCTGACTTTGTAGGAAGCTGGAAGGGATGGTTGCAAATGGTAATCATATAACTGCAAAGAAGTTGGAATGTTCACAACGTCACAAACTATTCATAGGTCTCCCCTGTGCAGCACCACTGAATGGTCACTGAATAGTGATCATAACCTGAGGACTACCTGTATTCAAATCAAACGAATAAACACTAAATAAAGCAATTTGATTCCGAAGAAAGAAAAAAAGATAGTTCCTAAGCTGAATCTAAAACAAATGTTTTTGCAAGAATTCATTAACTCTATACATGTGTGTGTGCATGTACATTACATAAATTCAGCCACTGGTAAACTATATTCCTCTTACTAGAATCTTTTAACCAGAGCTGCAATTTTATTCAGCCTGGACAAGCATATCTGAAAACACAGATTTCAAACTCTCTAGAATTGAGAGGCAGACAAGAAATCATAGTCCAACATTCAATGATGTCTATTTCTTGCTCTGCTTATATCTCCTTGGTAAGAGCATTCTTTCTGCTAGGATAAAATACAATTGAAAGTCTCAGTACCTTTGTTATCATGTTGGCACCATCTCCAGCTAGTAGCTCCATTTCAAAGTTTCGATACATACTATCTATAATATTGATTTTATTTACAGCACAGGTTATTCCTTGATTTTTGTCAATGATAACTTGTCCTGAAAGTCAAATATGCAAAAAACACCACAAAGATAAAAGTGGTAAGCAAAACATAGAAAATCTCTTCCATGAAATGAGTGCTTCATTTCTGAACAAAGAAAGGTAATCTTATCCTCTTGTGGAACTGCCATAATGCTTGCTTCTGAAACCTTTTAACATCATATTCTTCCCTATACAGGAAAAACTTAAAATTTAACACCCATTTTTCCTCATTTTGGGAAGTTTGTTGAATGGCTAAGGGGCAAAATGGCACACAATATTCCTTTATTTTAAAGAGATATTAGAGAGGAAGATGCAATTTTGAAAAGGCAGCAAAAATGGACAAGAAAAATGGCTAGAGAAGATGGGAACCTTGGTCTCTATTTTTTTTTATAAAACAAAACCTGAATATCCTCTTAAATATTTGAATGAATTGTTCAAGCATTTGAATTCAAGAATTTATATTATCCAAATGCATTTTTACTCCACAGAAAACTTCATTAAAGGGAAGAGGGAGGGCCTTTTCCCATACAGGATCTATTCTTTTGTCCTTTCAATCCATAGCACAGAAAGAACTGCCAAACTATTCTTGACTCAGTATAGCAAACATCAGCCAACAACAGTGAGACTGGAATGATCAAAGGGAAAAACAGAGAGACATTGAACAGAGACCTGTGATTATTGCCAGTATACAGCCACTGGGACTGCTGAAAGGAGGAAGCTGGCATTTTGCCAACTGACAATTTTGGATATTAACAAGAATTAGGATGTAAAAACATCAGAGCAGATCTCCAATGTACAAGTCTTTGAAATCCCGGCTTTTCCCCAGAGATTGGTTTAGAATAAGTGGTGAGCCTTTTGGGGGAGAGGGGGGATTTTACATGTTAATTTGAATGTCTTTTCCTCTGGACGTATATAATTCTTTATCTTTTATCTTGGCTCCTGCCATCTGTAATGTTGCATGCCACCCAGAATCTTAATGGTTCGCAAAATTTGATAAATATAATACACTACCTCTTTTTTTACATTACGCAAACATATTAATGCTTTTATTTTATACTATGCAGAGACCATCTCTCAGGTTATCTGCACCTTCTGAAGGGATGGGGAGTGGATTTTATGCTTGGCATGCTGTGGATGCTGCTAGGATCATCGTTCTGAGCTTACTGTGCCATGAAATCACTACACTATGTGACTTCCATACACCATACTTCTGCCATTCCATACACCATTCCATTCCCTCACCCCTTCACTGGCTGCTGAGAAATAGAGGACTGAACGCAGAAATACAGTTGCTTTCAGTGCTTTTAAGATGACAAAACTGATGGAAATATTTTACTCAAATCAATCGTGCCTAAGATTGCAGACAGAAAGAGATGCATTGTTGCTTTCAATCATAGCCAAAAGTCAAGCAAAATACGCAATTCTATGACTTCATATTTAAACTCAGGGAAATTGAATATTTCATTTATTCTTCCAGGTTCTATTGCATTCTACTGCTTCCCTGAATACGCAACTGCAGGAATGTAACAGCTCAGCAGTTGCACTCATACTGTTCAAGCAGAAGGTCACAAATTTCGATTTCCCCAGCATTTTTATTTAAAAGGATTGGTTAGCAGCTGATGGGAAAAGACCTCTGCTTCCAATTTTAAAAAGCCACTGCCAAGGCTAGATTGACAGTCTGAGCTGATACAAAGTACTTTCCTCTTTTCTTCATTTAAAAAACACATAAACCATTGAAACTGACCTTGCTTAAATTAAATTCTGTATCACATATCGTGCTAATTTATGCACTAGGTTATACATCATCTTTACAAAAAATTTATTGCTGCTAAACTATATGAAACAACTCACCTTATTTTAAGCATTGAAAAGCTCAAATGATTTTTCACATCTAGTTTTAAAATATTAGCCCAATTATCTCTTTAGAAACCATTAAAAAGCGTTTCTACAGTTTTTTGATGCACAGGATTACACAGTAATTCCTGACCACAACCTACCAATTAAATGTTTATAAGGCAGCTGATGGCTTCTCAGATTCATGTGAGCAATATGGCCAATTCTGCTAAAGGCTGTGATGATCTCCTGGCCTTCAGGAAGCACGGCTTTCAGAATTTCTTCTGTCTTGAAATTATCATAAGTAAGTTTCATGTTATACTTGACTGTTTCAGGTTTAATACCAAAACTTTTTAAGATCTGTTGTTCAGATTCACCCAAGGAACCGTCAGCAGATATTTTATGTGGGTCTAACAAAATGTACTTTCTGTTTTCATCTTCAGGGTCTTCAACGACTCTCTTGAGACCCGGTCGCTGGAGTAGTACTCCTTTAAGAGACTTCAGCAGATTGTTTGTTATGTCTTTGTTAACTAGAAGAGCTGGGATGATAACATCATTTCTGAAAGCAGCTTTGTCAAGGGTGGTCATTCCACGTACTCTGGGATGCGGCAAGAACCCATCGAGATCAGGTTTCTTATCAGCCATCTCCTGCATGCTGAAGAAACTTGGTCTCTGAATTCCTGGAAGATGTTCAAGCAGAGACTGGTTCCAAAGCATCCACACCGTTGGAAATAACGTTTCTGATCCAAAATACTTCACTTTCAGGAGGCAAGGGAATATGCTTTTTAATTGCCTTAAAAATCTAAAGGAAAAAGTATTCATTTTTTAAATATTACTCAGAGAAAAGGTACAAGTTTGCATGTCTGTACGGTAGTCATAAACTATTAATATGAGAAAGTCTAAACCAAACTTTGGGTTATGCAAGATTTGATTAATAACAAGCTTCAGAGAAGATTGATCTACTAATCATGCTTACTTATTTTAGGGTCCTTGGTGCTCTCTGAGCTTGGTGGTCTTCTTGCAGAGATTATCAGCACTGATGATGCTAGCTAGTTTGGTACTAAAACATATGCAAGAAAACCACCAAGCTCAGAGAGCACCAAGGATCCCACAGTTCTACACTGAGCTAAAAATATTCTCTTCTATTCTCTTGAAAGTTCCCTGCTAGCCATAGTTCTTCCTTTTTTTATGCAAAGTGGCAAATTGTGATTACCAAGTTCAGAACAAGCCAAATTTCTAAACCAAGTTTGAAGGAAGGTTTAAAATCTTGTTCTAGATCTCATAGTCACAATAGTCATAATTTCTGTAATCCAAAAATTACAATTATTAAAGTATTTCTGGGTTTATCTACTGCATGGCAAGAAAAGGTAAAAATAAAGCATTCTGTACCCAAACAAAAAGATTTGCACATATTGACTTCATAAACATTTTGCAGTTAAAATAAATGTAGTTTTTGCTTAACATCCGTTTGTTCAGTGACTGACATTAAAATGATGCTGAGTGAACAGACTTATAACCAGTCCTGAAATTTCTGGCCACTGTAGCACCCCATAGTCACGTGAATAAATTCAGGCGAACACGGGCCTACTCACATTTACAACTGACTTTTGGCTACTTGCTGCCACCAGCTACCCTGCAACATGGCCCTATCTACCTCCATCGAACCTGGGCACACTACTGTACTGGCTGGGTCTTCTTTATGCCACTTTTTTTTTTTTTGCACCAATTCAGTCAGAGCTTCTCTAACACACTGACCAAGGCTTCTCATGTGTGCTGGCCAGGACCTCCATTCATGTGCTAGGCAAAATGTCTGCACCCGGCCCAGGGCCCTCTTTCAGGAAAGGAGGCCCTGGCCGGGTGCAAATGAGGTCCCTGGGAAGGGTACGAGAGAAGCCCTGCCTGCATCGGTGCAAAAGATGATGGCATAAAAAGTAGTGGCATGTGTTGTGGGGAGGAGTAGCAACAGCAGGTAGGCAGGTGACCCAAAGAGCCAAAAGAGGTTAATGAGGTGAGTTGAAATAGAGGCAGTTCCTTAAACTTTTCCAGTAATGGCTTGGATTCTGGTGGATCCTCATCTAATAACCATGTGGGATTTGCTCAATGAGAGTAACTGGAACTGCCAATGCTAAGCAGAGTGGTCATTTAATGTTCAGCGTAATAAATGCATCACTTAAAGACAGAGTTGCCAATCCCAGTTAGGGTCATTTAAGTGAGGACGACCTGTATACATGTCATACTGGATTAGTTTCTCTTAGTTAAGCAGAATACATTTAAATATACATATATAATCAAATAATAACAAATTTGCAAATGAAACGCCAAAAGCAGATCAAACCGTCGCAGATTTCTCATCTCGCTCTTAGCATAGTCCAGTTGTCGTGCATAAAAAAGACAATGAAAAACTCAATAACCATGTTTCATGATCACATACTAACTTAGAGTTCTTAAAACATGTGGGTGTACCTGAAATCAGACAAACTATAACTTATCTATAGCATAGAATACTATAAAGTGGAGCTAGTCCACTAAACCACTCGTTTAGTGACCAAAGTTAGAATGGCACTGAAAAAATTGACTTATGACTGCTTTTCACACTTATGACCATTGCAGCATCCCCAAGGCCATGTGGTCAAAATTCAGATGCTGGGCAACTAGTTCATATTTATGACAGTTGCTATGTCCCAAGGTCATGTGATCACCTTTTGCGACCTTCTGACAAGCAAAGTCAATGGAGTAGCCGAATTCACTTAACAATCGTGTTACTAACTTAACTGCAGCGATGCACTTAACAACTGTGGCAAGAAAGGTCGTAAAACGGGGCAAAACTCACTTAACAACTGTCTTGCCTAGCAATGGAAATATTAGTCTCAATTGTGGTCATAAATCGAGGATTACCTGTGCTATATCAGTTCTTCCCAGTCCAGTTTGTTTGGCAAATTTTTAAATTACTGCTCTTAAATTATGTTGGCATCATACATTACTTTGTGTTAATGTGTCTATGCATGCTTTTGAGTCAGTCTTAACTCCTGGCGATTCCCAACAAATCTATGCAGTTTTCTTAGCCACATTTTTAGAAGTGGTTGCCATTATTAAACTTTTGGATTCACTATTATGAGATGTGGTGCCAGCTACCACTTTGGCTGGCTTCAAAAGAAAATTTATGGACATCATGGGATCAAATATGATGCATTTTAACATTTTACCACATTGAAATTTGTTTTTCATTTATTGTATTGTTGCTAGCCACCATCTTTTTTAAAAAATATATTTTTATTAAATTTTTATGCCACCCATCTCCCCTATAAGGTGACTTTGGGCGGCTTAATGAAATATACCAAAAGGCATACGAGCCATAATAATGTTACTGAATATTAGGATAGTCTTGTTATTTATCTACAGTCGAAGGTTGTGTAGTTTTCTGTTATTGGAGATTTTTCACAAGGTAGGTGGTTACTGCTTTTCAAAATAGCCTTCTACAATCTGGTGCCCCGTCTATGCATTATAAGCCAGAGTGAAGAACACTGTTTCAACCACTGATTTCTCTCATCGGGCAGGGGTTAATTTCAATGCTCCCTCCAAATCTGATCCTTTGGACTGTCTCTTGCAGCATGTGCAACGTGCAGCTGCCTTACTGCGGAGAAAAGCGACCATCCAAAGAGAGAAAGGGACAATCTGCAGAGGAGAGCTCGAGGTGGCTTCCTCGTTGGGGAATACCCAGGACCCCCCCCTCTCATGCCCCCTATTGAAACGGGGGCACAGAAAGAGGCCCTTCCCGCTTCTCCCGACCTCACCTCATGCCGGCCTGGCGCCGCGTTCCCTTAGCTCCTTCCCCCAGAGCAGCCCGGCCTTCCCGGCCTCATCATCACCCGTCGCCGCGGCCAAGAGCGGAAGGGGGAGGAGCGGCCCGGCCTTCCAGCCAACAGACTGGCTCCGGGTAGGGCCGAGCGCCGCCTTCTCTACCTCGCCCGGCCGATCGATCGTAAGAACCAGCTGACTGAGAAGCGGCGGTGGCTGCGGTTGTCGCAGCCTTTGCTCGCCCAGCGCACCATGGAGCAGCCGCGAGTCTGCACAATCAATTCCGAGCCGGGATGGTATTTATCGGCTCAGGACCTGGAAGATGGAGCCCCGCTCCTCTCGCCCCCGGACACGGTGCGTGTCTTGCTTGGGGGCTCTCGGGGCGCGGGGACGCGACTTTCGCAAGCAGCCCTGCAGGCTTTCTCTTTCTCCCTCTCTCGCCGTTTGACCGGCAAGAACCGCACTTTAACCCAGTCCTGAATGAACTCATTTTCTGGGTTCGCTTAATGCTCCGAGCCGCGGGCTATCTCAGTGTTTGCAGACTTTGCAATTCTAAGATTGTGCAGACCCCAACTCCTAAAGTCCTAGCGGGGGAATTTTGGGAGGTCCACACATCTTAAGGTTAAGCAAATCGTTGGGTGTGCACAACCATTAGAAACAAGGGTTAAGTCTTACCAAGCTTAATTTCTAGAAATGTACAGACCCAGCTGAAAGCGTGTGTTTGAACAGAAGATTAAAAAACATCCAGGGTGAGTCAGGGTGAAGAAGTCACATGATATGATTGCCATTACTACCGTATGTAACCTGGTTCCTATGTGAAATCACACTACCTCATTGCCTCAGGCCTCTTTGCCCCTAAATCTTCACAGTAAGCTCCCTTTCAAATGTGTTGGACTATAGTTCTAGTGGTCCTCCCAACTGAAAACCTTTAATCTAGGCGAGCCAGTTGGTGGAAAAGGTACCAGGTTACCGGTAGAAATGGGGAGACTGAGTTCAAGTCCAGTTTAATCATGAAGACAGCTTGGGCTAGTTTGCTCTCTCTTGGCCCTAAGAAGAAGAGGGAAGTAGGGAAGAGAAGAAAGGGAGAAAGAAGGTAGAGAAGAAGGAGTGTGGATACAGTGAAAGGGGAAATGGGTGAGCAACACCAAAAGTCATGTGTATGTATTTATTTCATTTTATTAAAAGTATCATATATGAATGTAAAAAGAATGTATGTTAACATCTGATAAATATCACGGTATATGTATGGGGAAGAGTTTGGAAAAATAAAAAATTATTAAAAAAACAAAAAAACAAAAACAAATCACTTCTGAAAACATTAAGCAAAAGCACATGGATTTTTCCAAGAAGGTGCCAGAAATCAAGACTGATTTAAAGACATTTTTTTTAAAAAATGAGGCATTGGAAAACTTACAATCTTATAGAGAAAAAAATAGCATCCCTTGTTGCCACCAAATGTATATTATTTCACAGCTTCTTAAAGCCTCACTGGAAGTGCCCTGTTACCCTAGAGAAGAACATCATGCAACAGAGATCCTCCCCACCCTTTATAATTTTCCAAATGTCCTGTCCACCTGCCCAAATGGGTTATGTGTTATGTGTCCTAGAACTTTCCAACCCTGTACAATCTATAGAATGGGTAGATATTCTTGTACAACCATGGTAATAGTAGACATACCTTTTGCAACAAAGGTTTGCTCCATGAATATCCCAAATGTATAGACTTTTTGGAATTATTTCATTCAAAACTCATTAGCTATTTTGAATCTTCAGGGTATGTTTAATATAAATGCATATTTTAAATCAGCTCCAATTAGAACAACTGTAGCAAAATATTTGTCAAATCACATGATTTCAGATTACTGAGAATCTCTGCCTGTGAATTAATTGGTTTCTTTCATACTTGGTTTGGCCTTGAAAAACTAATTAAGAGATTTGAATGTAACAATGCATTTGGTTCTAACATTTGCAGGCATCCTTGAATCATGTATCAACTGGCACCTCCTTTGGCTTTTCTGTGTTTAATTTAATGAATGCTATCATGGGAAGTGGGATTCTTGGTTTGGCATATGTCATGTCCAAGACAGGAATCATTGGATTTAGGTATGTTTTTATTATCAGTTCTATTTTTGAATAGTTTGAAAACTTCATTGTGGTCTATATTTATGTTTACTTTAAGAGTTGAGATTTTTTAAAAACTTAAGTAAAACTGATTATTTTAAGAATAAAAGTAACTAAAACTGAACAAGCAGGTCGAGAGAATGTTGAATTCCAGATCCCTCCTCTCTTTAACTCAGTATACTATTGGAAATTACTAATTACGATTTCAGGTACAAAAACCAGGCATTTAATTTTAATAAATAAATGTCATTTTTGATGTCTCTACAAAATCAGAAGAAACTAGTGTGGAGAAAGTTGCATTGTGATGCTTTCCATGAGGTTTAGTCCTCAGCATCTATAGCCAAAGATGGGAAAGACTTATCTAACTCCAGAGAGCTTGTCTTTGCAGACAATACTGAGCAAGATGTTCTGATACAGATAAAGTAGCGTTCTATTTTCCTATGTATATAGAATGGAAAATAATTAAATCAGTACAGTGAAATAAATCTCTTACCTGCTGTCTGAATTGGTGTAGGGATTTATTTTATCAGAAGGCCTATATTCTGCAACAGAATATAGTATTGTATTCACATTGTTCAAATATGGTTAATTGAATGAGCCAATTTAGCCCTGCAGATATATCTATTAATCATAACTTTTCCCCTACAATAGTAGCAAATCAATCAAATTACATTTTAGTGTAATGAATAAACCCAGTCCAGTCTGATTTGGCAGTGCTAGCCCAAGTACTCTTCTATGTGACCGAAGGAGGCCATCACACTTTTAATTAGAAATGCTAAACATTGTATCTGGGGCCTTAATGTAGAAAAGTCCCTCTTCTTATTCTAATTCACTAAAAATATTCAGAGTTAAAGTTCTGTAATTACCTACGTAACAAAACAGGTTTTGACATATCAATTTTCAGTTATGTGTCCAAATAACACAAATATTTATTTTGATGGGTGCATATTGGAAATACTTTTTTTTTTTGGTTTGGGAATTACGATTCACTTTGCAGTTCAAGGTTTATACAGTCAGAGTCAGATACTGTGATGATTAGTGAGCAAACATATAGTTGATATTTATTGTTCCTCTGCTCATCGGTATCTGCTGATCACAAAGATACAATACAATCATTTAAAATACTTTAAATGTTACCAAAGTGTACGTTGTAATAAAAGGTTTGTTATTTTTGCTAGATTGGGATGAGTCATGAACGTTGCTAAATTCAGTATTAGAGAAAAGTCAGAAAAAGCAGAACATGGAAAAAAGAATCAGCAGTCATGTGCATCATATTCTATCTGTTTAAAATACAAAACGAGGAAATATGTCTTATGATTTATTTTTTTTGTTCGTTGTTTGGGGGAAAATGTAGCTTCTCAACTCTCCATTTTAATGGGAAACAATGATTGATGACATTGATGTTCATTATTTCTCTTTTTGTCCTAGTATGCTGCTGTTAATTATTGCTACCCTTGCATCTTATTCTATATTTCTGTTGCTTAGTATGTGCATTTATACTGGTAAGTAAAGAAGCTATAGAGTTTTAAGGAGCTATGTATAAAACCTCGTAAGACTTTAGTGGGGGCAAAATAGAAATAGATTTTGCAAACTGCATTTTACTAGTCCCATTCCTAGAAAAGTCTGTGCAATGCAGCAAATAATTTTTAACCTTATAAAATTACTACGAGAGTCAGCAGCCTTTTTAGATGGTGATATTGTTGCAAAAACCTGGCTATGCATATATGTATATTCATACGTACATACACCTATATATTCATATACATATATACATACATACATACATACATACATACATACATACATACATATGCACACACAAAAGGCAAATTACATCATTATTGTTGACAAGAAAACTGTATGGATATATCTGTGTAGTTGATAATCATATTATTCAGTCATGTCCAACTCTTGGCAGTTCTGTGGGCCAGGTCTCTCCACATCCTCCAAAACTTTGTAGTTGACAGGAGATAAATTGATTGATAGATTCTTTACCTCTACTCCCCCACAGATATAGTTTGAAAATTATACTTTAAAAAGTTGTGCTAATGTATTTAAATATTTTAAAAATCTACATAGTTTGTCTCAATTGTTGATTACCAGAACTATAAATTATTAATGCTGATTATAAATCTGATGAAAAATACTTTATCTTTGTAATTTATAAATCAAGATAATTAAGTCTATTTCTGGAATATTTTCAAGAATAAGTTCTGAATTTTGTTCTTATTTAATATATTCATTCAGTGAGGTGATATTATGTACATGCTTTAGAGCTCTTTTAACATGGATGATCCTTAAAACAGGATTTGCTGCATTTTGAAAATACACTTATCACATCTTTTTTAAAGAATTTAATTAGAAACTATATTTGCTGCTCCGGGTTAGAAAGGAGCTAAACATACTTGCTAGATACCATGTACCTTGCAAAACCTGTGTCTCATAATCTCTGTGTTGGGCAATTTTTCACCCAAATTTCAGAAGTTTATAGACATATAAATGGAGACATGTTGAAAAAAATTGAAATATGAAGAAAAGACATAGAGGGGCATATCTTTTGTGGAAGTGTGAATGCGATGTTACAGAATAAACTCCAGAAAACTTAGGTCTTTTTTTTAAAGTGTCTCTTTCTTTTCATCTGAACTCTGAGCCAGTTGACAAACCCTTCCAAATTGTCTTCCTATATCTTTAACTGATTATTCATTGGGTCTTTGCTAGTTTTATAATTAGCCTCTACTAGAAGCCCATCCGAAATCTGTGCTTGTATATTTTTAGGGGACAGGTAATAATCAGAAGTACAAATGTTAACTTGCTACTTAGTACCGAATGATAGCTCCCCCCCATCAAATAGCATTCAGTGCTGCTGAAGAAGAGTGAAGGATCTTTCAAAATAAAATAATGTGTTTATGACAAGCTACATTAAAGTCTTCTGGATATTTAGTTAATGTTGACATACAAGAAAAGAAAATCTGAAGTTGCAAAGACAAAATGAAACAAAAACATGGAATGAATGAAAGCTCAAGGAAGTTAAAAACTGAAATGAATCAGCTGTACGTGGTAACTTATGCATCAAAGAATTAAAATGGATAGAATTTTGATACTTTCAGTCAAAAGGTCATATTGTTATTTATTCAGGACACAAAAATAAACAGTTGTTTTCAGTTACAGTATTTGCTATATACCAGCGGTTCTCAACCTATGGGTCGCGACCCCATTTGGGGTCGAACGACCGTTTCACGGGGGTTGCCGGACACCGCGGTCCGCCATTTTGTTTTTTTCCCATCGCGTGCGCGCCGCGCATGCGCGGGTCGGGGTCGCGCCGCGCATGGGCGGCGCAAGTGGGGTCTCAACCTGAAAAAGGTTGCTAACCACTGCTATATACTGTACATAGCAAAGAAAATACCTGGGTACAATGCAGTTAATGAGCTGATAATATTAATTACACATTGTAATTTTGGACTAGTTATCCAATAGGATGGGTATGATAATTTAATAAGATGGTTATCCATGTTTATGCCTAACCACTGATGCAGCAGAACATTCAAACAAGACGTGCCATGTTGTAGTTAATGATAGTACTACCAAAGTTGGAAATTGTGGGCAGGAAAATAAAGTTGGATTGTATGGCCTAGAAAACAGAAGTTAAGAACGACAATCAGTTTCTGTCCATCCAAATATTTCTTCATTGATAACATGTTCTTCAAAATGACCCCTGTAGTGAACATTGCCAGATGGAGCACACAGAAATTAAACTGGATATGTTATTGGTACAAAGAGGTAGAAAAACTCAGGTATGTTAGCAAACAAATTGTGTGAGGCTGATTATAGAATAGATCAGGGGTTCTCAACCTTGGCAACTTTAAGACTTGTGGACTTCAACTCCCAGAATTCCTCAGCCAGCAAAGCTATATACCAGCGGTTCTCAACCTATGGGTCGCGACCCCGTTTGGGGTCGAACGACCGTTTCACGTCGTTGAACTGCTCATGGGCAAGTTCTAAATCAAGCTAGAGCAAAAACAGGTTTCCATATGCTTCCATGTGCATAAGCTACAAAATATGGAATCACTAGGAAGTCCTGAATCACACTGAGAAAATACCCAAGAACTGCAATGAAATAAAGGGAGTTGTTAAAGAAGTCTATGAAAAAAGATTTCTAAAGTTTATAATCAGAAGAAAACAAACTCGATATCAGAAGAGAGGAATCCAAAGCCAAGAAAGACAAAACGCTCAAGAAGGAATTTAATGAATACTATATCAGAAAAGTTATTAGAAAAGACAAGAAGCAGTTTTTCAACATCTATAAAAATATCAAAGAAAGAAACAGAGAAACATGACAATTGTTTACAAAGTATCTCTAAACTCAGGAGGACAGCCACCTCAAATTGGTATGCTAAAAGATTCCAATGGACACACACTAACTGATTTAAATTAGATGGAAGGAGTATACTGAAATATTGTACAATAGAGATCTCAGTGTAGAAATAAAAGATACTGCTTATTTACAAGAACCTCTACCATGTTGGGTTTTCTTCTCTTCTTCATACTTCTGATTTTCTGTAGCTATCTCTGACTAGTCAACTTTCCTTGGTTCTTCTCAAAGGCTGTTCCTCCTATTCTCCATTTGATCTGCACTTTTATATATTCAAGAGGTAAGATCCTATTGTTATGTGTAAATTATTATTTATTCAATCAATTGCTTTTCAGTAAATATTTCCCTCTGCAATATTTAGTAAAGTGAGCCTGCAGTTAGTGTACAATAAACACATTTTAAAAGTATAGCTAATCAATAAAAGCAGCAGTAAGGCAATCATGATGAAAGCTATCACAGCTTAACTGTGTCTGGTGGATCAGTCTGAGAATGCTTTTAGAAGTAAAACCCAGCAAATAGTGGAGGCTGATAAAAATTGTCTGTGAAATAGGCCTCTTGGATAAAAAATAGGCATATTAAATCCCATATATTTATTTCCTTGATTTTGCAGTATTGAGCATGCTAAACTTGGCAACAAGTCCCAATGGATGCCAGAAGATTTACTTCTGATTTATTTGCTTCTGAGGATACCTAACAGGCGACAATACAAGAAACAAATGACAAAATAAATAGTAGCAGTTTTACATTGAAAAGGCTATGTCTGCAATACATTCTCAAAGATTTGTACCCAAGATGTGAAGTTCTGAACATTTTAACCATTTTTCTAAAAATAAAAAAAATATGTATTTGTTAATCACATTCATATGACTGTCCATCACATAAGTGATTCGGTGTGGCATAAAAAAATTAATTTGGCAAAAGGTTTCCTTTTTCTGGAATAAATGAAATGGTCAATAAAATGGCTGCTAGCTTCACAAAATACACACACACACACACACACACACACACACACACAAATTTTATGAAACTGTATTTTGCATTGAAAAAACTCACAAATATAGCTCCTAACACTCTAAGTTAGCAAAAATTGGAATTTTCTTCATACGGTATACTTACCAAAATCTTTTTCCCAGATCATTTCCCAGATTTCCCCCCCACCCCAAAATTACAATATGAGTAAATAGAACGGTACACTATTTTGTATTTGGGAATTTGTTATATATTTTGCTTGGATATAGAAAGGATGAAAGCCATTATTATTGTTGTTATTATAGTTGATCACCCAATGAGATGTTTAAACTGAATTTGGCATTTTTGATCACCTACTGAGTCCTTCCGAAGGACCTGGAATAGGCAGATGTTATTATTTAATAATAAAGGTATCATTGCTAATGATTGAATCTTGATATGAGTTTAATAATGGTTGTGAAGTGATATATTGATATAAGGTAGTCTACATGCAAAGCAGTGGTCTTTTATCATGTTAAATATAAATATAAATAAAATATCATGTTTTAAATATACATTTGTTCCAAATGTATAATAAATAGAAAAAACACACTGGGTCTGGTACAATGGTTGTTGGTTTTTTTAAAAAAGAAGAAGCATATTAGTTAGATCTATGAAAATTAAAGTTTATACTTTGTAGGAATCCCTTAACAATATATAATTTAGCACTAAATGTGTATTGTGAATTGTTTGTTCTCTTTTTATAGCTGTCACGTCTTATGAAGACCTTGGTCTCTTTGCCTTTGGTTCACCTGGGAAGGTAATTTCCAAACTCCTCTTGCAATTAATATGCTGAAATCCAAGAAAACAAAGATAAAGTTTTATTACACTAGAGCATACTGTGGAGTTCTACAGAGCTCCTCTATTTACCGGTACATGGAATTTTGTACATGTAAGAGAAGAAATGTCTTTGTTTATGACTCCCCCAACCCTCCCCTGTTTTTGTTCTTTCACCCTTAGAAAGAATAGAATTTTCTTACATCACTTTCCCATATAATTATAGAGATTGTTAGTGACTTGTTCAGCATGAAAGAAAATTGAAAATTGTCATTAGTAGTGCATGCAAATATCTCTTTCATTCTAGTGGATGTAAAATATATAAATCTATAGCAGTTATTCTTCTGATCATAGTTATACAATATTTTAAAAATCGTCTTGATTTAGCCTTCCATTTTTTAAATTATAGTTCTAAAATAAATTTAAAAATCCATGCTGTATAGATATCTAGCTTATTTCTTAGTTCGGCAATTTCTTATGAGTTTTTAAACATGATTTACATCCAGCAGGGAATGTTTCTTTTTTTCTTAAACTAATCTACTTTTTTGGCAGGTTATCGTGGCCAGTACAATCATTATACAGAACATGGGCGGTAAGGAAAACTCTTCCAGACATTAAAATACTGAATGTTCTTCAGAGAGAATGTACATTAAACCTTAATGCAGTTATACAATATATATAAATGATAAAGCAGTAGTAACATATTTAGCATATTTCCAATTTGAACTGTAGAACAATTATTTGGAATATGAAAATGAAATCTTATGTTTATTTCATTTATATTACAATTCAAACTGTAGAATAATTACTTGGAATATGAAAATTAGACCTTACTTTTATTTCATTAACTTTATGTTTCAAATAATGTTTGAAAACATTAAAAGTTTTGGTAATTCAATGAAAATAGATTGTTACATTTATATTTATGACTACAAATATATTTACATCCTACTGGTGTTTTCTAAAGGAAAAGGAAGTGGCATAGTCTGTCCCCTTTGGCCTTTCTCATGTAAAATGTCCTGCAGATGTTCTTGTAAATATATATGTGCAAGGAAGCGTAGAAAGTTCGGCATACTAATTTGCTCCTGCATAATTATGGACTTCAGTGTTTTACTTGAAATGAAGCTGGTTTCAGCTGGCAGGTCTGCGGAAGCCATTACAAAGCTGACAGATTTGTAATGGGAGGTTGGGAGAGGAAGCTTGTGCTCATATATAAGAATATTTGAAGATGTATCAGCTATTTAATAGATCTCTTGCTGTGTGTGATGTTTGTTCAGTAATCACATGAGTCGAAAGGGCTAAAGCAAATTCCTCTTTAAAAAAAAAAGAAAATAAAATGGACTAATTAGAACTATCGAACAAGAAGAGGAATGAATGATAGCTTTTTTAATCTAAATATGCTTCAGGGAATCAAGCTGGTTTCAATAGACCTCTAAGCCAGGGATTCTCAAACTACGAACCTTTGCCAACCTACAGAGATCTATCAGGTAATATCCCCATAATTAGCATTCAGAGCCTACTTACTACCAGCTTCTTCCTCTTTGTGTCCATCACTAGTGAGTTGTCCAATTTCTGGTCTGAAAAGTTTAGTATTCAGAGATTGTATTGAAAAAATAACTTCGATCAGAAAGTTTTTCATAAAAGTTATTGGTAAATGGCAGGGGTTCCCAACCGGGGGGTGCTTGCACCCCATGGGGGTGTGAAATGATATTCCAGGGGGTGCGAAAACTTGGGTTTTCAAAATTATAGTGTATATGGATATTTCGTTGCTGTTGTTTCAAATTTTTGTAAGTGGTACAAGAATATATCAGAAGCGTTCTAGGGTGCAGAATATAGAAAAGGTTGGGAGCCGTTGGTTTATGGCATGGGGTGCATCAAATAAATATTTAATTTTGTGTTAACATTTTAGTTCAAAAAGGCCTTTAAAATGGATGTGATAGGAAGGCATATACAATTGCAGCTGTCAATATTATCTCATACATTGGAAAAAGCATTCTCATAAATGTCTCTCACAAAAAGTATTGGGAAAGGGCATTTATTTAACTGTTGGTCCTTATAATTTCCAAACAAATTAGTCCACAATTGCAGAATGTTTTTAGAAACTTTGCTCTGAGTTAATTATTCTGAAAACGATGAGTCATAATCCCCGGGGAGAGTGGGGGGCTGGGGTGGAAGGACTTGAACAAGTTTGAAGGCAGATCATATTCCATCTTGACAAACTGAGTGCTGCCTTGTCAGGCAGCTGCTAGGAAATTCTGGGAGTTGAAGTTCACACTTGTTAAAGTTACCCAGGTTGAGAAACACTGGCTTACTTTATGGCTAAAGTCTTCTTTTGTTCTGTATAAAAATAATGCAGAACAGACTTTATTGCTTTGCCAAGATGCCAATAATATAGGTGGGGCTTCAGTTGCATTGTGTCCACCATCTTGATTTTTTGATCTTGTCCATGCAGATAAACTTTGCCAGGTTGTACAGACAAAGAAAATTTTCTGATAACAGAAAAGCTTTTGTAAATTGAAGGATATTGACCTTTTGCTCATCCTCTTTGCTATTAGAATGGCATACATTTTTGGGGGGGGGGGACAAAATTCAGTAAGTTTTATGATTTATATGATAAGTTAGAATAGGAGAAGAGAAGAGAAACATTGGAATTAATTAACATTGTAGATTTAAAATACTTCATTTAAATACTAAGACTGGGAGACCAACAAAGCATGGTGTGGAATAATGTTGAAATGGATCTAACTCCTCAGTTCTTAAAACACATTTTTTTTCATGTAACACATTTTTTAAAAGGCTAGTCCAAAAAATTAGACAAATGCTGATGAAAATTGGAAGTTGAGTTTTTTTCTCTCTCCACAGTACATAATTGCAAGTGCATATGAAATAAACAGGCACTTAAGAGCAAACATTACCAATCTCTGCCATGAGACATCCGTTTCTTGGTAGAGGTCGGCCTGATTTAGTCTTTGAACTACCTTCTGTATTTTCCACAACTATTGAATGTTTACAGAGAGATTTAGACTAATTTGAGTGCTTACCCCGTCAGCAGAAGCTATGTTTGGCCAGAAAGCTAATTACCTTACTGTTTTAAATTGAGGATTTCCAGCTCTCTTTTTATTGAGGCAAGTTTGACATCTGTTGGGTGAACAATTTGGAACCATTAAGATCTGTTGTATTTTTTTTATAATGTAGTAAATAGTCCAGGATGTTTTTAGAATTGTATTTTAAGGAGGGGTTCAGAATTTTTTTAAAACTTGGTTATAGGCTGCATTATTCAACCTACATAAATTATGTAGACTAAGGTTAGATGATTTAATTACAGATATTTCTGAATTTGGGAACTAACTGGTAATATTTTGAGTATTATTTGGAATAATGCAAAGGATATAACATTCCAAATCCTGTGGAGTCAAGACTGTTTGTTAGTTTGTCCATGTAAAGAACATTTCTATCTAGGTTCTGCTTCATGGATTTTATTTGGCATTACAAGAGGATCTTAAGGGAGCGAATGTCATTTGTTTGATCAGTGAGTTGAGAAAAATATAGTTTAACTTTATAGGTGTCAAAGAATAGAACTCTCTTTCTCACAGAGTCATTGGAGCAATCACAGAGGGCAAATCACTTTGCAAATTATTTATTTATTTATTTATTTATTAGACTTATAAGCCGCTCTTCTCCAGGGGACCCAGAGCGGCTTACAACATATTAAATATCCATATGATTGATAATAGGAGTATTAGAGTCTAAATGTTCATATGGATACTTGCTGAAATAAAATTCTATGTTGTGCTTTCTTAGTTTGTTTCATAAACTTCCACACAACATCATGAACCAAACTAATTGGTAGGAACAACTAGTCAGAGGGAATGCAGTTCATTCTTTCCACACATCAGATGTTTTTAAAGATGTCTTGAAAACACTTCAGTAAAGAAAGAGAATCACATGAACTCTCTGACAACTCCTTAAGTGTTTGACACATACCCTCCTTTTGTCACCAGATTGAAATGTTGGCATTGATCTTTTATTTGTGGACCAAGTAATTAGGGAAAACTGGGAGCCAAGACTGTATGATTGTGAAGCTTTAAAAACAAAAATTGCTTTGTGTGTGTCAGCACTGTGCAAACTGAGGGCGAAGTAATGCATCTTCTGAAGTTTATATTTGTTTTCACTATTCTTACATAAAATCATAGAATCATAAAATCATAGGACTGAAAGGGACCATAGAAGTCTTCCAGTCCATCCCCCTGCCCTGTGCAGGAATTCTTATTCCATCCTGGGCAAGTGGCTGCTCAATCTTTCCTTGAAAACCTCCAACAATAGAACAACTATGACTCCAAGAGGCAAGCTGTTCCATTGGTTAATATTTCTCACTGTCAGGAAGTTTCTTTTTAGCTCCAGGATGGAGTAAAAAGAGCTCTCTTTAACAGGCTTCCATCCATTGCTTCTTGTCTTGTCCTCAGGAGCTTTGGAGAATAAGTCAACAACCCCCAACTCTCTGTGGAAGCCCCTCATGTACCGGAAAACAGCTATGCCATCCCTAATTCTTTTCTTTGTTAGGCCAGACATACCTAGTTCACTTAACTGTTCCTCATGTGATTTATACTGCCGACTTCTTATCAACTTAGTAGCTCTTCTCTGCCCTCTCAGGGTCCAGCATCTTTTTTTCTGTCATAGTGACCATAATTTTAAATGTGGCCTCACTAGTATAGCATAAAACACTATTATCATTTCTTGTAATCTTGATTTTATCCCTCTGGGCCCACAGAGTGGGCCTTCTCCAGGTCCCGTCAGCCAAACAGTGTCGCCTGGCGGGGCCTAGGGGAAGAGCCTTCTCTGTTGCGGCCCCGGCCCTCTGGAACCAACTTCCCCCGGAGATCCGTGTCGCCCCCACCCTCTTCGCCTTTCGTAAATTGCTTAAAACATACTTTTGCCGGCAGGCCTGGGGCAGCTAACACCTTGCCCCTAGCCAGTGTATGTTTGTGTGTATGTTTGTGGAGTGATTGGTTTCCTTTTTAGCTTAAGGGTTTTTATATTTACGTGTTTTTATTGTAATTTCTATCATGCTGTGAGCCGCCCTGAGTTCTCCGGAATAGGGCGGCATAGAAATTAAATAAATAAAATAAATAAATAAATAAATAGCCTAGGACTGTGTTGACTTTTTTGGCAGTTGCAGCACACTGTTGGCTCATACTTAACCTTGTGATCTACGAGGACACCCTCTCCCAGTTACTACTGTTGGGCCAGGTACCACATATTTTACACCTGTGCATTTGATTTTGCGTAAATGTAGGATGTTACTTTTCTCACCACTGAACTGCATCTTGTTAGCTAGAACCCAGTGCTCAAATTTGTAAAAATCCTTCTGAATTTTGAATCTGCCTTCCAAAGTGTTAGCGATTCCCCCAACTTGGTATCATCTGCAAATTTGACGAACTCTCCTGTCCCCTCATCTAGATCATTTATGAAGATGTTGAAGAACACTGACCCCCAAACATGTTACAAACAAGCCAACTTATGTGATTCCAGTCATTTTGCAATATTTCCTCTTATGTACATGCATAAACTCCACCAATGAAATCTAGATTACAGTTTCTGTAGTGAAGATGAATGAATGTAATTGACATAATTCTGATTGTTACTCTGATAAAAAACTTGGTCTTTCTCCTCCTGAACAATTAACAGTCAAAGCAAATTGGTGATGGATAAGAGTTAACAGAATTCAAGGTGGGCTGGATTTAAATCTCTTGTGGGCATGAAGAGACTCGAGATTAATGACATGCTTGACCCCTCCCTTGGGCTCAGCCTGGTCATCTCCTACTTTTTTTTTCTAACATTTGGTTGGAATTTCCCTTCTTGTCGCATTGGACCATTATTTTGTGTCTCAAATTCTGGCATAGCAGAGAACAGATCTCAATCATGTTGTGCCTAATATTCTTTCAGGTATTTGAAGAATGCTTCCCTAAATTCCCTCATCTTCTCTTGTCAAGACTAAGCAATCCCAGTTCTTTTAATCCCCTGACCATCCTCATTGCCCTTCTTCAAACCTGTTCTAGCTTGTCTGAATCCTTCTGAAAGAGTGGTGCACAGATTTGACCAATACAGGATAAAATTGTTATATCCTACGACTTGGATCCATGCTTTTGTAATTATATTTTTGCAACCACATCACATTGCTGAGTTATATTTAACTTCTTTTTTGTTCCTTTTTTTGTACATATCAGCAAAAACAAAATGTTTTTGCTGTTCTTAGCATGTTTTTCAGGCCTTAGTGGTTCTAAACATGAACTTTGCTGATTCTCTTCTTCTCTTCCAGGCTACTCTTAGTTTGTGACTTGTCTCTCTTTCAGCCTCCTATATCTCCTTTTTTGCTGCTTTGTTTTCTGATTTTGATCAAGCTTTTTCCACAGTCATATTAGCTTCTTCTGTCTTCCATTTATTCCTTCCATTTGTAGTTGCCATTATCTATCTTCATTTTTAGAAACTCTCTCTTTTCCATTAGCTTCTGTATTATGGATTTTGTTTATCGTTGTTCTGAGTTTAGTGAAATCTTCTTTTGAAGTCCAAAATGAATATTTGACTTCACTCGGCTTTAGTTTATGTTTTCTCCTATGTATTTACTATTCCCATTTTATTTATTAAGTCTTCCTTACTGTTTAATCAAACACAGTAGATTCTCTTGTATGTTAATCTCTAAAAGAGGAAGTTATCAGAAAATAAGGTAGGAATCTCCTGGAAGAACCATGGAAATGGTATTCTCCATTAGTCTGAAAAAATGGTGCCTCTGCTCATCTACATTAGACTCATCTCTGCTCATACTCTCTACTCATTTACATATCAACACTGGAAGTTTTTAAGAAGAGATTGAACAACAATTTGTCTGAAATAGTATACGGGTTCCTGCTGGAGCAAGGGCTTGGACTAGAAGACCTCCAAGGTCGCTTCCAACTCTGTTATTCTGTTATCTAGTCATTAAAATGGCTCTTAAACAATGACACAATTTTTCATGCTCAAAAGAGGAAATTGTAAGTAAAACCATCACTGCTTGATAAATAAATAACAAACATTAACAAATGTTAAGTTGGCTTAGTAGTCCAAGAGAATAGTCCTTCAAAATTAGATTCAAGTTTGCTGTTATTTAAATCATACTAGATGCTTTATTACACTTTCTCTCTGGAATACCCAGGTCAATTAATGGAAGTTTCTTGTTATAGTTGGTATAGTTATAGTTACGTATGGTAGGTATAGCTATACTGTATGTTGGTAGCTCATAGGATCAGAAACAGAATTACAATCTGTGTCTACATGTCAGTTTCTGATCTATGAAAATAAGCTCATTTTTGCGGCCTTAAAGTCCCCCCACCAATTCTGTTACTGGGGAAAAAAAATCATTGCACACTAAGTTACTTTAGGGTTGTCTGGCTCTCCAGGAGATATATAGCAGGATTGTGGTACTATATGTGAAATCAGTTTGGGGCAATTTAATGGGAGTTGCACAGAAAGCTCAAACTTCCTCCACTTTTACCAGCTTAGAATTCTAAATAGTACATGGAAAAGCAGACATTCTGACCTTGAGCCATGTTGGGAAACAAACATAATTGATACCATATTTGACATACTGATCCTAAGCATTAGAGAGATGGTGAATGTATTCAAAATTGCCAGGAGCAAAGTGCAGCAGGCTTAACATTCCCATGTCTCAGCTGTAGAATTTGGGGATGAGGGAACTGTAGGATTTCTGCTTTCACCAAGCTCACTGAAAATATACAGGCTACAAACTCATCTTTAACTCATTTGCACACCTTGCATCAAAAGGACTTAGACTATTACCTGGTTTCAGTGATATGGAAAGTAATTGTATAATGAAAGCTGAATTAGAAAAACATAAGGATGGAATGTGCTGGTCCTAAAAGCTAATAAAGAAGCACTGATACCCATCATGTGCAAATAGAGTATGTGAAGGGATTTACATAACATGCTAACACGAGGGCAAACAAAACAAATTTAAGATCATATATAAATCAGACTTAGAGGACAGATACATAAAAGCAAACAATTTGATCCAGCATTCGTCATCAGTAAGAACCAGTCCAACATTTGCCTATAAAACTTCCATCTGAAAACCTAAACAAGAGCTAATTTGTGCAGTGTATAGGTTAACATTCCATCTTCAATAATACATTGATAATTATTTAAAATTACACATAAAGGGAAGTTAATTTCTGACTACTTCTCAGTTGGCAGTTAGAATAATAAGTCCATATAGATTAAAGCTGCGCTATTTTTTGAATCTTCTTTCTGCAGATGACAGGGCAGCTGTGAATATTATGATTTAGGATAGTAAACGTTAATGAGCATGTTGTTTAAAATTATTGAATGGTAGCCTTCCTTCCTTCCTTCCTTCCTTCCTTCCTTCCTTCCTTCCTTCCTTCCTTCCTTCCTTCCTTCCTTCCTTCCTTCCTTCCTTCCTTCCTTCCTTCCTTCCTTCCTTCCTTCCTTCCTTCCTTCCTTTTGTGGATAAAACACACTCATCCAAATAATATCATTTGCTTATGAGCAGCCAAAAAAAGGAATATCTCCTTAAGGAAGCCTAAGGGCAAAATTATATTCATTAATTTGGCATTAATTTCCTTTATTGTCTATAAAAAACTGTATATGAGAGATAGACACATACTTTTTAGTTTATATAATGACAGATGAGTATAATAGAAAGTTGAAGGGTTGTTTTTAGAGGTATTCAAAGGAGTAGCTCTGTTGTTTGGGAAACAAAAGGGTCAATCACACAACAAAGGATAAAAATGATCAAATGCCTAGCCAGAGGCTAAAATACATGCATGGGAAAGAGTGACAGATTGTATATTAGCAGGAAATTTGATCTGGAAATCAGTTGAAGGCTTTAAAAAAAAGCTGATGTGATTTAAAAAAATATTTGTGGTGTATTTGATCTTTTAGTTCAAGATATGCACAATATAGCTACTTAATGGAAATTAGAGAAAGGTATTTTGCAACAAAAGTATTTCACGTTTATTTGCTGTTGTTTTTTTTTTAAAAATTCCTCTTTGCATTAATTGGTGCCTTTTAGTCACTATCAGAAAATAGCAGTTTTATCTTTAGATATCCTCATAATTTTCAGATTATGTGCCTTTATAACATCTAATCATATTTTCTTTTTTGGAAAAAAGGATCAAATTGCAAAATTAAATAAAAGGTCTTCTTAAGAATTTGTCAGTTGGGAAAGTCAGCTTGATTTGGAGAACCTCTATGATTCAGTAAATGAATACTTCCTTATTTAGTGACCTCACAACGATTTTTAATTTCACTTTGCTGTAGGTACATGACATTCTGGTTTAATGCAATCCATTTTTTATATTTATGCAATTTCAAAATATATAATCTTTAACTATTTCAAGTCTGAAAAATTTTATAGCTGCCATTTTTTGTTTTAATCTAATAACAAAGCATAAGTATGTATGATTTTATTATCACAAACCATTAAAAATTCCTTAACAAACAAGCTGGTTTATATCTGGGTAGTATTTTCCCAAGGATTTCAAATGCCTTGGTTTTCCAGTGCAAATGACAAAACAAAACTTGGCATTAAATGAAGACTATAAATCTTGATGGTCACAAAACTCAAATGTTATTGATGTACTTGTAAAATGTCCATCATTACAACAAAGAGGGTAGAGAGAGAATCTGTTGCAATAACTCATGAGCCTCAGTGGTGAATAATCAATGTCACAAGCTGATTTTAGCTGCATCTTTAATTTCCCTACCTCTTGTAGGAATAAATGGCATTACTTTATCTATATGGTATAAGCAGTGACGAATTAGATGTTTTAATGTTCTCTACTGTTTTTATTTTTTTTACTGCTTTTATTGTTTTAAAATGTTTTTTAATTTTTTTATAGTAATACATGTTTTGAATTGTAAGCTACCCAGAATCATTTACTGAGATGGGCAGCTATAGAAATCAAATAAATAATAAAATAAAATGACATAAAATGACATAAAGTAACCTTCCCCAATCTGATGCCTCTTGACGTGTGCATCTGAAACTCCAGGCATCTCCAGCAGAACTTCTTGTCCAAGTCAACTTGTCAGACACCAAGTTAGAAAAGATTGTTTTAGGACTTAATTCAAAGGTAGAGTAATTCATTTTTCAGTTGCTTCTTAAACAAATGTGTTCATGTTATAAGCACATCTGAACTTTCATCAGAAATATGTGACGGATGACAATTGGGTTATTTTGGTGGTGCCACACAGTTTAATGAAAACCTTTAGACCTTTTTTCTTCCCCTTTACTTTGAACCAATAGGTTCAAATGTAGAATGGCCAGTATCTCACTTGACTAATGCTTGGTTCTATATTTGCAGCTATGTCTTCTTATCTTTATATTCTTAAATCCGAACTTCCTGGCGCTATTGCAGGACTTCTGAATGGAGACCATAGTGGGTAAGGAGATATTTAAAATTATTCCATGAGGGGAAATACAATCATTTCCTTTGCATGCTTCTGGGGGAAAAAAAAGATAGATGGGACTTTGCAGATGTCCACACCTGTGCTTACCGGTTTGCAGTCTGAATGTGATCTGTTCTTCACAAGTGTAATTCCTTGCTGACTTAGTCCATAGTGATTAATAGGAGCCTGCAAGTTATAGCTTGCTGTCAGCATCTTTTATATCTGCAACTCTTATAAAAATATTTTGTTCTTATTTGTGCCAAATTCTTGGAGTGAGCTTGCAAATTCAGCAGGACTATGTGACAACAATTTTCCCCAAACTGGACTGTTTCAGGCTGAAAATAGATGATTAGATGTGTTCATCTTTCCACCTGCATATTTTAAAAAGTCCTTTTACATTAGGAAATCAGGATAATAAGGCAAAAAGCATAGCTAACATGTCACTTTTTACATTTCAATAGACAAACATTGAAATATGCATATACAGTATTCTTTGAAATAGTATGGCTATTACATTCCTCCCAACTTAGGGTCTTCCAGATAGTTCGAGCACAGATTCCAGAATTCTTAGTGGTAAAACTATCTGAAGAATAGATTGGGTCTAATAGTTATATAAACTGAGGTTGAAATATATTGAAAACCCTTTTCTGGGGCTACATCGAGTGCTTTTTCCATTACCTTGCTCTTCCTGTTCAGCTGGACAGAATTCCATTGTTTCCCTTTCTGATTGGAAAATTTAATTTTCTAACTCAAGGTCTGATGTATGCAAGTCTTATTTAATTGTCTTTTAGATCAACTGTGGAACTTCATGTAAAAGAAACCAATAGATTCTTTTTTTCTTGTAGAAACAGCCCCAAGTTGTATTTCTGTTTTCCTTACTGCTGACTTCACATCCCATACATTTCATACAGAGAGAATTTGACATGAATATTTTTCCCTTTGCAAAATAAAATACTACCAAAATGAAACCTAATTTCTATTGGATTTTGTCACTTGCCAAAGGAATCACACTAGGCATAAAACATAAGAACTGAACCTGTGCTTCAGCTTGAACCTTTTAAATTATTCTTTTCATTTTACTGCATTAACCTTTTTTAAAATCAGCTAAGCAAAATTTTTAAATATTTTTGTTTTTTATGAGTAGTTCCTAGCGTTGCCTTCGGGAATTGTTCCAGTTTCATATTTATTTTATAATTCTTCCAATTTGGCTGTGTAGCTATGTTCACTATATCTTTACTATTAACTCAAAATCAAACACACACACACAGAAGAACACATATATAAACACACATATAGTGCGGCTTAGTTTTCTGACAAAAATGTTCCAATGTTGCTCTTGTTTTGAATAAGCTGCCTTTGTTCCTGCTTGTACAATTAAATAGCTTAAGGCTATTATTTGGTTGCTTTTCTAGTGTTCTGGTTTCATGAATTTGAACTTTTATCATTAAAAATATACTTTTTGAATGGTAAGTCAATTAAAAATGTTTTAGGTTTTTTTTTTAAAGGCAACAGCAGCAGAAGTATTTTCATTGTCCATCCTTGGACTGAGAGAACTAATACTATGTGATGACTCCCTATTCATGAGAAGGCAAGGCCATGAAAGGGTTCCTTCCCGTTTTCCTGGAAGAAGCATCTGAATTAACCTTCTCAACCCTCCTCCGCCCCAAACTCTGAAAAAAGAAATAAAAGAGTGAATGATTATACAGTCTACCACAAGAAAGTAATTATCTCCTCTCCTTGCCATATAGCCAACAGAACCAAAAGATTCCCAAGATTGGGAAAACTAGGCAATCAAGGTCCTGCACCTCTCTAGTGAATGCAAACAAATGTCACCAGCACTTCACAGATAAAATGGAAGACACCATGTTTTTTATTACTTGTATTTGTATTACTGTTAGCTGCCCAGAGTTACATGCCATAAAATAGGAGGCCATATATAGTAATCATCCACATACTTCTCTACGACCGGTGAGAGCGCACAGGGTTGGCCTCCTCCGGGTCCCATCAGTGAAACAATGTCGTCTGGCGGGCCCTAGGGGGAGGGCTTTCTCTGTTGTGCCGCCCACCCTCTGGAACCAACTGCCTCCTGAAGTCCGCGTTTCTCCGACTCTCCCGGCCTTCCGAAAGAATTTAAAAACTCATCTTTGCCGGCAGGCCTGGGGATGATTGTGGTTGATTGTTGAATTAAATGTGTGTTTTTCTTGATTTTTTTAGATATCTTTGTTTGGGTTTTTTTTATTGTAATTCACTGTTATATATATGTTGTTAGCCGCTCCGAGTCCCCGGAGAGGAGCGGCATACAAACCCAAATAAATAAATAAATAAATAAACTTCTAAGAGGTGAGCTGGTGATTCTAATATCAGTAGTCTTTCAAGAATTATGGATATGCTATTCCACAACCAGATCCCTTTCTCATTAGGGCAGTAGAAACAGCAGCGAAGTTGCTGGGTGATGGCCTGAATTGAACAAAAAGGAAGCTCAGAACTGTCAGTTTAATACCAATGCTCTAGATACCCTTTACAGCAACTCAGCTCTACCACAGAAGAGACTGGGACAGTAGCAATAGCAATAGCTTGCATAGTGCTTTACGGCGCTCTCTTAACAGTTTACAGAGTCAGCATATTGCCCCCAACAACCTAGGTCCTCATTTTACCAAACTCGGAAGGATAGAAGGCTAAGTCAACCTTGAGCTGGTCAGGATTGAAGTGCTGGCTGCAGGCAGAGTTAGCTTGCAATGCTGCATTCTAACCACTGCATCATCATGGCTCAGTACGAAGTGGCAGCTTACTCCAGCAACCAGAAAGGCTACAACAGATTCTTTTATGCCTCTAGAAGAGAATATATGTAATTCAGGATGGAACTGTAGAGTCCTTAGTGGTCTCTCAGCATGGTTATTTCTTTGCAGATGTGTCATTACCTAACTAGGTAGTATCATCAGTGCAAGTGACCATGGGGTTTGCTGGTTTGCTGCTATTAATATATAGTAGCTTGCCTTGCCAGTTTTGTGAGGATGTGGCTTCTTCCTTGGTTTTCCTTGATTATAATATTATTTTCTATCTGATTATTATTTGGTATTGATCCTTGCTTATCTGAATAGTGGCTGCTGGAGGGAATGTGTTCTATTCTTTTTGTTTCCTTCCTAGGTTTTTTATTGTCTCTTTTGAATAATATGAATTTCCTCTATTGGCTCTCAGGGGTCAGGTGAGCACATCAGGGCCAACTGTTTCCTATTCTAGGGACAAAGATGTGAGGAGAAAGTGAGCTACCTCAAAGTAGATGCCAGATGTAGAGGAAAATGCTGGACTTACTCAACCAATTCTTAACAGAGAAATTAAAAAGAAGAGTGTGATAAGAGAAAAAACCCCTCCCCAAATACTGTTAAGAAAGAAAGGAATTATTTGTTGGTGAGATAATATATGAATCCCAGCTCCACTTCAATGAGAAATTCCAGCATCCTTCTCTTACCCTTGTAAAATCGTTACATTACGGGGATGAAGAGGGGAGAGAAAGCCAAAACCTTAGGATAAAACGATGGAAGTGGAGAATACAAATGACAATACAACTCAAGCAGTGGTTTCTATAAGCACAGGAGCAACATTAGTCTACTTGTTAAATGATCAGAAAGGACTCCATGGCTCTGGGGATTATGAGTAAAGTTTAAGAGTACCATAAGAATGTCAAGACGAAAATATCCCTGTGCAGGTGTACCAATTCTGCTGGGCAAGGCAGCAAATAGGCACAACATTATCTACTACCAAATCAATGCCTAACTTGCTATATATAGTATTTTTCTTTGAGATAAGAATCCAATTGTTACAGTTCTTTGATAACATATCATCAAAGAGCAAGGAAGGCAGTGCTAAATTTTGTTTTTTATTCTGAACTCTAAATTATATCTTCCAATGGATTTAAAGTGTGAGATTTCCCAGACATTGAGGATGAGCAAGTAATGATTTTGACTCCAGGCTGGTGGTAGTGAGAGATTTCCTTATGAACGTGTTCAAATGATGAACTTAGATGATGTTTAGATCTCTGCAGAAGACCTGATAATGAAAGTAGCATCAGTGAGTTTGCTTATAATTAGATCCTTTGTTTTATGGACAGATCCTTATTTTTCAGAGGTAATTCTCAAGCCTTAGCAGCCACGTATTGGCAGAATTCTGAGTCTTCCTTAAGTAAATTTATAGAAAGGGGAAACTGTTTATGTTACAGAAAACATAGTACCTGAATATGTTTATTTTAGTGTCCAACTTATTCCCATGTTGATTAGGGTGGTTTCTTGACCATCTTATTAATAAAATGTTGATGCACACAGGAGCTTGACTATTTATTTTCATGATGAAGGAAAAATATGTAGATGTTATGTGGTTGTAATATTTTGGAAACTGTCATCCTCCCAGGCTCCGAGAAGCCCGTTACAGAGGAATTAACTTTAAAGAAAATCTAAATAAATTGTAAAAAGTGTTAGCATTTGTTGTGTCCTGGGCCTGATGAGCAAACTCAGCAGGCCCAGAAATGTTGCAAATGGTCCCGGGCAACCTAAAAGCTGCCTGGGACCAGACTGGCTGGTGCCGGACTACTGCGCATGCGCAAGGCGCGAAGAAAGAAGGATTCCTATTGGCTGGACTGCCTGGGGGTTGGAAAACTATAAAAGTCCTGCGTGCCCATTTTGCAAATTGCTTGGAGTGGAGTTAAGGAGAAATAAAAAAGTTTGGTTTATGATGCGTCCTGTTTTAATGCCTCAAATCCCGAAACACAAAAGTGGCGACGAAGGTGGGATCGCTGCAAGGAAAAAGGCAGTAAGAAGAGGATAAGCCTCATCTGAAAAGCCTGAAGCCTGGGAATCGGCATCCAGCTCTGCACTCACCTGCCAGTAGAGCATCGCTGGAGATGAGCTTGGCAAATGGGCCCTTCCCCTCAATAAAGGCTTGTAGCGAGGCATTCGAAGCAGAAGATGTCAAAGATTGGACATCTGTCCGAGTTCGACGTCTCTCACCCGGAGCGCTGCAACTCCTACGTGGCCTGGGTGGAAAATTACCTAAGGGTTAACCAGGTTCGGCAAGACGGCTTGAAAGCGGCAACCCTGCTGTGCGTCTGCGATCAGGAAACTTTCGATGTAGCCGATAACTTGGTAGCCCCGGCACTGCTGGAGTCTGTCACCTATACAGATCTAAAAAACATGGTGAAGGATCACTTCCACCCCAAGCTTTCTGTGATTGCATGGAGGCATGCTTTTGAGCAGAGGGATCAGAAGCCAGGCGAGTCCGCTGCTGAGTTCATCGCTGCTTTGAGACAAGCTGCCAGGCCTTGTGAATTCAAGGACCTGGAAGAAAGCTTACAAGACCATTTCGTCTGCGGCCTTAGAAGCAGGGAGCTGCAACAAAAGATCTTTGCTAAAGCTGAAGTCACCTTCCAAGATGTCTTACGCGAAGTTGCAGCTGAAGAAGCAGCAGGCGGCGCTGTGAAGGCTCTGTGGCTCATCAGAAACGCTCCAGCCATTGCGACCATCCATCAAGAGGTCGCTCAGGAAGTCCAAGATTCGGATCCTGAATAGGAGGTGGACAGACTTCAGCCGGCGGTAAGAAGACCGTGAGAGAAACCAGACAGGACCCCAGCAGCCCTTCAGTGTCTCGATTGTGGAGGACGCCACAAGCACACGGACTGCCGGTTCCGCTCCACCATTTGCCGGGCATGTGGTAAGCAAGGCCACATTGCCACCATTTGTTTGGGTCGCTAGCAGGTGCAACCTCGGGAAGAATCCCTTCGGAAAGGTACCAGGGTCCCCAGCCAACACAGGGTGGGTTTCTGTGCGTCGCGTAGAAGCATCTTGCGAACAGGACGCACAAGCCCCTTAAAAAGAAGCTTCGCATTGATGTACAGTTACAAGGGGTTTCCTTATCGATGGAGCTGGACACTGGATCCGCTCTAGCGATCATTTCACACAATACCTTTAAAAGGATTTGCTGCAGTAGTGGCCGTCGAGTCAAACTCAGGCCATCGAACTTAATTCTTACTGACTTTCAAAATTCAAAAGTTAATATACTAAGAGAAGCCACACTCAAGGTGCAGCATAAGGCTTTCCAAGGCCTCTTAGATGTGGTGGTAGTTGGGGGTGATCGTACAAGTCTAATTGGACTCAATTGGTTTGAGGCCCTGGGAATTCAGGTGGCTGGTTTGAATAGTCTGCAAACTCTAGGAATTTCAGAAGTATGCAAAGAGTTTGCGGATGTGCTTAGTTCAGAGCTTGGTTCATACAAGGGGCCTCCCATCGCACTGCGAATAAACCCAAACATCGCACCAGTTAGGATTAAGCCTAGGAGGGTGCCCTTCGCCCTCAAAGGCAAGATTGATGCTGAACTGGACAAGCTGCTCCAGCAGGGCATCTTGGAACCTGTGGACTCAAGTCCATGGGAAACCCCAATTGTGACGACTTTAAAGGCTAACGGGGAAGTCCAAATTTGCGCGGACTATAAGTGTATTCTGAACACAGCTTTGCAATAGCATGCATATCTTTACCAGTAGTGAGTCATATTCTGGCCTCCCTTAAAGGGGGAACACTGTTTGCAAAGCTTGATTTAGCACAGGCCTATCAGTAGCTACTGAGGCAACTGCTGAAGCCCAAACGATAGTGACCCATAGGGGTACTTTTAAAGTAAAAAGGTTACAATTTGGGGTAAATGTTGCTCCTGGCATATTCCAGAGCGTCATGGAGCACACGTTCAGAGGTATTCTGGGGGTTTGCCCCTACTTTGATGATATCCTCATTGCTGGGGAGTTGTCACAGAATTTGGCTGAAAGATTAAGGGCTTGTGTTGATGAGGTTCTGTCAAGTGGGCCTCAAATTAAAAAAGGACAAATGTAAAATTGGTGTTACTTCTACAGAATTTTTAGGCTTTAAAATAGATGCTCAAGGCATCCACCCTGCAGAATCTAAATTGAAGGCCATTCAGGAGGCCCCAAGTCCCAAGTCTAAAAGTGAGCTTCAGGCCTTCTTGGGACTTCTTAACTTCTATCATGCTTTCCTTCCCCATAAGGCTGCTGTGGCTGAGCTGTTACACCGGCTCTTAGACAAGCAAGCTCCATGGCAGTGGACTAAAGTCCATGACAGGAGTTTTAAGGAGGTCAAGGCCTTGCTCTCATCAAATGCGGTATTAGCCCATTTTAATGAGCAACTGCCTGTATGCATCGCTTGTGATGCATCCCCTTATGGGGTGGGTGTAGTACTCAGTCACCTAAAGGCTGATGGAACACAAGTCTCTGTGGCTTACTACTCAAGGACTCTGTCATCTGCAGAGCAGAATTACGCTCAGATTGACAGAGAAGCCTTGGCAATAGTGGTTGGCATAAAGAAAGTCCATGATTTCTTATATGGCCGTCACTTCACGGTTTACACAGACCCCAAGCCTTTGCTGGGGTTGTTTACAACGACCAAACAAACCCTCACATCATTTCCCCTCGTATGCTGAGGTTGTCCATTTTCCTGTCAGCATATGACTACACACTCATTCACAAACCTGGCAAAGAAATGGGCCATGCTGATGGCCTCAGTAGTCTACCTCTCACTCACATAGAGGCAGATCCTGCCCCTGCTATTAATATTCTTTTTATTCAGCAACTACCTGAATCTCCCCTCAATGCTAGGGACGTGGCTGCAGAAACTGCCACTGATCACACACTTGCATGCGTGCTGACATGGGTGTTGTCAGGATGGCCTGACACGTGTCCAGATGCTACATTTCAAAGTTTCTGGCAAAGGAGACACGAATTGTCCACATTTAATGGGTGCCTTTTATGGGGGAGTAGAGTAGTTATCCCTGCCTCACTGAGGTCTAGGGTCTTGTCCTCTCTGCATGAGGGACATCCAGGCATTGTGTGCATGAAAGCGTTTGCACGCAGCCATTTCTGGTGGCCTGGGCTTGATAAAGCTATCGAGGCCCAGGTGCACGGATGCCAGGTGTGCCAACAATCATGGCCTGAAATGCCTCAGGCCCCTGTACACAGGTGGGAGGAGACACAAACCCCTTGGTCAAGGGTACATTTAGATTATGCTGGGCCCTTCCAGGGGCAATTCTTCCTTATCCTTGTGGATAGTCATTCCAAGTAGCTAGAGGTTGTACCTGTCTCCTCCACTACTACTGCTAGGACCATCCAGGTGCTAAGAGGAATCTTTGCAACCCATGGTCTTCCCGATGTTCTTATTTCTGACAATGGTCCTCTGTTTACATCTTGTGAGTTCCAGGCTTTCCTTCAGGCCAACTTGATACGGCATGCCACGTCAGCTCCCTTCCACCGTTCCACCAACGGGCAAGCTGAAAGAATGGTGCAAACCACCAAAGATGCACTCAAAAGACTTAACGCATGGCAGCTGGCATCACAGGTTAGAAGACTTTCTTCTTGCACACCGCACCACACCTTGCATTGCCACCAGAAAGAGCCCAGCTGAACTCTGCTGGAGTCGCCGTCTCATCACGAAGTTAGACAGACTGCACCCAGACTGGGTGTCTTCACAGGCTCCTCAGAGATTTCAGGTGAGCGATCTGGTCTAGGCAAGGAACTACGGTCCTGGACATCTCTGGGTTCCTGCTGTCATCTGTAAGATCTCTGGTCCTCTATCATACGAAGTGACCTTGGGAGACGGCCACGTCCTGCGGCGTCACATCGATCAACTGTGCTGGTGGTTGTCCCCTGTTGATTCCCCTGTTCATTGCCTCTGCTGTGGGGGGGAGGGGGCCCAGGAACTAGATCACACTTCAGGTCAACATTTTGAGACCCAGCCTCACTGTTCCTGGGAATTACTGCAGGTCGCTAGGGACTTCCCAGGGCAGGAGCAAGGGCATCCTCACGGTTCAGTTATTCCACCGAACAGGGAGTCATGCATATCCGCAAGAGCTCCAGACAGGAATTCTCCTGAGGAGGGGTTTGCCATAGAGGTGGCTCCTGAGTCTGGCGTCCTGGCCACTTACACGGGGGAATGGAATTATTGGGGCACACCTGCAATGCAAGTCGCATCCGAGACTGGTCGCGGGCTCAAGGGACTAAGTTCCCTAGAGCCATCCAGGGTAGTTGGGGAGTCCTCAACCACTCCAGAGGGTTGGGGAATTTCATCTGCTCTAACGGAGCCTGGAGAGAGCCCCGGCAACTCTGCCAGCATGCCTCACCAGGGGTCACCTGCAAAATTTGTGCATAAAAAGTCCTGGTCTAGCGAGCCCACCAGACGGGCCGGTAGGCCAGGCGCCCTTAAGTACAAGTCCTGGTCTGCCTAGCTGGGCAGGTGAGCTGACAGGCGTAGGTCAGAAAGGGCTAAGGCCCCTCCTAAGCATCTAGGTGAATATGTGAGGTTCTTGTCAGTCCAAGGGAACCTTACTGGTCTAGGATAAGGAGATGGGACCTATGTTGGGTAGAAGATAGACACATGAAGTCCACATCCAAGGATGGATTGTTTAGCTAACCCTATTATTTTAGAAGAATATTTGCATGTGAGCAGGAATATTTATTATTATTATTATTGTGAAGAAAATTGGAATTGTGTGTGTTCTATCTAGGGGGGAGGGGTGGTGTGTCGTGGGCAAACTCAGCAGGCCCAGAAATGTTGCAAATGGTCCTGGGCAACCTAAAAGCTGCCTGGGACCAGACTGGCTGGCGCTGGACTACTGTGCATGTGCAAGGTGCGAAGAAAGAAGGATTCCTATTGGCTGGACTGCCTGGGGGTTGGAAAACTATAAAAGGCCTGAGTGCCCGTTTTGTAAATTGCTTGGAGTGGAGTTAAGGAGAAATAAAGAAGTTTGGTTTACGATGTGTCCTGCTATAATGCCTCGAATCCCGAAACACAAAAGCATTCATGTTCAATTCATCCTAGGATAGAGATTTTTTTTCATTCAAAGAACACAATATCAGGTGTAGCAATTTGCAAGGGATTATGGCTAAAATATGCACACAGAAGTGGATTACTGATTCCAGTAATAATTCTTTCTTTATCATGAAAAGGAATAGCCAGCTCCCCTGTGTGCATCAATGGAAAACAGTACTCCTGTGGCCTTAACTTTAACCAAGGAGAGCAGGGGAACCGGAAGCATTATTGGTGAGAGGGAATCTTGCATTTTTCCCACCATGGCAACTGTTTTAAGAATATTCATAATGTGCTCTCGCAGTTCCATTGGCTCACAAATATTCGGGACCTCTGGCAAAAGGCATACATACAGATTTATATAGAATAAGAACTGAAGTCTAAATATTAGCCCATCTGACATTTTCAACAGAATGTGCCAGGTCTGCTGAAGACATCTGGCTGTGCCAAAAGTTATACACTGAAGAATAAACTCTTTATTGGAGAATCCTCTATACCAGTTGGCCTGAATAGCCAAAGAAAATGTTTTGGAGACATGGTGTTGAAATCCTTGTAAAGGAAAAGAACTATCACTGAAACAGATTAAAAAATGTTCATTGCTCATTCTTTAACCATATAGGATAAATATATTAGATGCCATGTATATAGGATCTAATATAATTGACCAGAGTAACTGTATATTAAATTATCATATAAGTCCACCATTGTTTTAGAGGGAATCTTATTTTTTTATTTATGGACCATTTTTAGGGAGAGTTTGAGAGCATAGTTCTAACCTTGAGAGTTGCTACCTTCTCTGATTATACTGTTTTTTTTCCATAACAAATATTTTTAAATTGCTGTATAAGCAAGAAGCATCTTTCTTGCTTTTGTCAACATCAGCCAAAGACTTAAGTGCTGATAGGGCAGAATTCCCAATTGCCTAAATAACATTTTAAAAAGAGATTCTTGTTCCCATGAGCTTTATATTTCCTTAAATTAATCTATGATGGAGCAGAACTTTCACATATACCTTTTTGCAATGGATTTTTAAATGCTTATAAATGAAAAACAGATAGTTGCATGCCAAATCAAGGAAGGAAAGAAAATGTTTGGTTTCAAGGTGGTAGGAGATATGTGATGTGTCATTTTCTGAGAAATTTGGAGACCTCTATTTTAATAATATTCTTGTTAATACACCACCTCACATAGGAGACATTTTATCCCTGCTTCACTGTGTGCATAAAATACCTTCTTTTGATCATGCTTGCAATCAAATGTGGGCTCTTAATTTGAATTGGTTAAGCAACATTTCTGTGCCAAGAACACATTTTGAGTTTTGAGAGCACACTGTGGGCCCACTCACAAAATGGCTATCATATGATATCTCCCTATTCATAAAAGTAGAGTTTCACAAAATGAAAGAGACAAATTAGCTATTTGGGGTGCTCCTTATTATCCAAATGTTGTTTTAGTGAGCTCCAAAATAATTGCTGCAAATAAATACGATGCAGGAAGTTTATAGCATCCTAGTTTCTTATTTATTTGCTTTTTTTTCTAAACTACTTTTTAAGGTGGAAAAGAGGCTGATAGGCATCCAGGGAAAGGATTTCTCAGGGACCGACATTATCAAAAATTGATAGCAAGAATTTTCTAATGTTTGTCTGTCTGTCTGCTTAGGAATAACACAAGCACATACCTCTCTCCTTTTTATATTATTTTGTTTGGTATTCTTGAAAACTCAGATGCTTCATACTGCTTTGTAAAACATAAACTAGCTTGATAAATACGTCTTAATATGGATTTTAATTTTTATCTGTTTATCCGCTATACAAGTCTCAGTATGTAGGTGAAGACATATTGAAACTGTTTGCATTATATCTTCTAATAGTTCTTGGTATCTTGATGGAAGATTACTGCTGCTGATTACCTCAGTTTGTATCATCTTCCCTCTAGCACTTCTTCCTAAAATTGGTGAGTAATTTTAAAGAGGATATTCCTATTGTGTAATTTACTGTTGGCAGCCAACTTTTTTTTCTAATAGCACAGTGGTTCTCAACCTTGGGGTCGCGACCCCATTTCGCGGGGGTCGCCGGGCACCGCCGGCCGCCATTTTGTTTTTTTATTTTTATTTTTTTTAATTTTTTTAATTTTTTTTTAAATTTTTTTAATTTTTTTGGCGCACGCGCGCCGCGCACGCTCAGATCCGCCCGTCGCGCTGGAAAATTTTTAAAAAAAAAAAATAAAAAAAAATTAAAAAAATAAAATAAAATAAAAACAAAATGGCGGACCGCAACGGGCGGATCTGTGCATGCGAGGCGTGTGCGACGGGCCGATCTGTGCAGGCGCAGATCCGCCCGTTGCGGCCACCATTTTGTTTTTTTTAATTTTTTTTAAATTTAAAAAAAAAATAAAAAAAACAAAATGGCGGCTTGCGACGGGCGGATGTGCGCATGTGTGGCGCGTGCGATGGGCCGATCCGCGCATGCACAGATCCGCCTGTCGTGGCCGCCATTTTTTTTTAATTTTTAAAAAAAAATTTAAAAATTTTTTTTGCGCGCACGCGCGCACACGCACACACACCCGGGTCGGGGTCGCGGCGCGCATGGGCGGGGCAAGTGGGGTCTCAACCTCAGAAAGGTTGAGAACCACTGTAATAGCAGCTTGATTGAGAGACGTCAGAGAGGCTCTTAATATGAGTTTAAATAAATTAAGGAAAGATTGAGCAGGGTAGATTTATTTGCAACTTAGTCTGCCTTCCAGACTTGCCTAGTTAACCTATTAGTTAGATTGCCCAGTATTTTGTCTGCTCTACTAAAATAAAACATTTACAGAAAAACATTAAAGAACTGCATTTACTTACTGTGTGCCATTATTGGTAGACCAGTTCTAATTCAGTGCTGTAAAGCTACATAAATGGTCTGTGACAGGCAAGTCGGAATGTTTTTGATGGAGTTTTAAGCCCCAGACACCAAACTCTATAATGAAAAACATACCTACAATGTGAAATTCTTTTAACCTTATACCAGGATCACTTTCTTTATAAATTGTCTCTTATTTTTACTGTTATTTTACAGGCTTTCTTGGCTACACAAGTAGTTTATCATTTTTCTTTATGGTGTACTTTGCTCTTGTGGTAAGTAAAAAGAATCCAGATCATAGCTTATATTTTCTTTTTATTTTGATCGATTTCAGAATTTCTTTGAAACAGATGTCTGTCTTTAAAAAATTTGTCTTTAAAACCAAAGTATTCCTTCTCCTGTCTTTTACATGCAGTGTATGTGCTTCCTTGTGTGTAGGTACGTTTTTTGGCTTAAAAAATCAGGAATATGAAAAAAACACCATTGTTAATTTTTTTGGACTGTAAAATGCAGTACAGTATATTTGTTTTTGCTGACAGGGCAATGAAAAATATTAGTCTGCGTGGGATGGAATTTTTCATCCTTACTTCAAACCACCATTTACTGCAATTTGCGCAGAAGAAAATGTCATCTTTTCCAAGTAAATTGAATTTACGTGTTAGTTTAATAGCACAAAGCACGAGAAGCAGCAAAACTCTTCTGAGAAATTTAACATCCATATTAATATATCAAGGTCTTATTCTTTCAGACTGAAAGAAACACTTTCTTCCTAGTCTGTCTCTGTGTCAAATAGGTCATTCAGTGCTGATGTTTACATTCATCGCTTCTTTTGTGATCTATGGAAAACAGTAAGGGTGTGCATTTGGTTTAGATTTACTTCTACTGTGATTTCTGCAACAGTAAAGAATATGTAGAAATGGATACATTTCAGGATAGGTTAGAAATGAATTATCTTCAAAACCAACATCTTTATGTGCAGGGGCCACAAATGTGTATTCAAGCAATTGATATGTTTTAAAAGTTCCAGCATATGCTGGCAACAACTGTGCCATCTATATCTTGGAGGTATTTATTTATTTAATCAAATTTATATACCACCCATCTCATCTAAGTGACTCAGGGCAGTTCACAAATAAAAACCATGAAAAGTGATATAGTTCAAAACAGTATTAAAAGCAGAGTTAAAAAGATAAGAGTTACAGAGGTTAAAAAAAATTAAAAGAACATAAGAAGAGCCATGCTGAATCAGGCCAAAGCCCATTGAGTCCAGCATTCTGTGTCACACAGTGGCCCACCAATTGTACATGGGGATCTTGAGCAGAAAGAGAAGGCAAAACCCTCCCTTTCCCTTGACCCCCAACAAATGGTACTCAAGGGAATCCTGCCTGCCTCAACCAACATAGAGGCGGCACATGGACATCCGTTTTAATAGCCACCGATACACTTGGCATCCATGAATCTGTCTGACCCTGCCTTGAAGCTATCAAGGCTGACAGCTGTCACGACCTCTTCTGGAAGTGAGGCAGAGGGAGTGCCCTTAAGGCACCAACCACCCCCACGGAATACATACCATTCTTAGACCCCCATACCAGTTGGCAGAGCCAGATCTTGATGCTATTCTGGAAGCGTTGGAGAATGGGTCTTACCTCACCTCTGGGGACAAGATGTTCCATAGGGTATGGGCCACAGCAGAGAAGACTCTTTTCCTAGGCTCTGCCAGTCAAAACCTTTTAGTGTTAGGGGCTTTGGGGATAGGACATATTTATACACATTAGCCAAGTTGAGAGACGGTCTCTTGAGTTGGTGTATCATTGCCTCTTTCTAGGTTTGTGGCATCACACTCTTCCCTAAGGAAGACTTCACTATCTTTTACATCCAATCCCTTGTTCCCTATCTCACCACCTAGGAGTGTAGCCTAAAGGTGTTGGATCTCATTCCACACAGAACCCCAATTCCTCAGAATTCACGGGTTCAGAAAAATCTCAGGTGATCTCACAAGGTATGACCTCTATCATCTCATGAGATTTTGTCCATCAGATTTCTGAATATGAATAAATGCAAGCAATTATGTTAGCAAAATGCCTAGCAAAAAGGTCAGCTGGTAAAAAAAAAATCTTGAACCCAATTTGAGAATATATATTGAAGGAGGAGAAAATAGAAACTTTATAATATGATACATTATAGGGAATAGTTTTAATTAGAAGAACATTGAGATGTAAAAAAAAATCACTGTCTTCCTTTTTTGTCACTGTTCCCTTTAGGCTATTTTAATGTGGCCCACTATATGAACCCACTACATGTGCTGTCAAAATTACAGATACTTCCATAATACAGAAAGGTTGCTGATCCTTGGGTGCAGAAAAGTACCTTCTATTCAATTGAAAAGGGAATCCATAAACCCTAAGAGCTAAATCCACAGATATGCTCATGTGGTCTCTGGAGCAGAGTGAATAAGGACTAGTGAATTGTTCTTCTGCTCCCTTTCCCTTCCACTATCATATATATTCAGGAGTACCATTGCACCTATGTTCCTTCTTGGTAGGTTGTCCCCCATTATTCTGTGATACTGTCCTTCCAAAGCAAGCAACTCTGAAAGAAATTATTAGCCCCCCCCTTTTCTTTGGGTAGTTAACCCATGGGCCTGGGTAAGATTACTTTACTACTTAACTGTTAGTAAGAGGTTATCGCTGTACCTATTTATCTTCCTTTGAGTGCAAAGATTGGCTTTTAATGGCTCATGTTAATCACTAGAGTAATAACTGAGTGTCATGCATGCTGATGCTGTTTTAATTTTCAGTCACATTGACGTGTAAAGAAAACTGGGAGAGGGCATCAAATAGGTACAAGTAAAACCAGAATAGAGTGATAATCATTATTTATATATGTGTGAATTTATATATTTCATTATGCCCACATCACCCCTATTTTCTTTTAAATGGTTGCTCTTTGACCTAGGATAGATTGATGGAAGAAAACATTAAAGCAAATGAAATAGCAATAACAGCCATGCTTAAACATTATTATTCCCTCTCTGCCTTCCACCTGAGCAGGCATGCTTTGCTGAAGTTCGATGCTTTCCCTGTAGAATAATAAGCAGTGCCCCTTGACTCTCTTGTCTTGTGTTGACTTGCAGGCAGATCTTACTTTTCCTGTGTTTTTAAGAAGATAAAAATCACATAAAGGCTGTCCTGCAAAAATGCCATCCAGAGTGCAAGACAACAAGTCCATTAAGGAATTGAACTATAGGATAAAAATCAGACTTCAAAGCTGTCAAAATCTCTCCCTAAGGGCAGCATCTTTCAAGATCTCCAAAATATTTTTGCCAAGTCTAGGAGATGATAATCTTCTGCAAGCTCAGCAACCTTCTGTGAGCTAAATTGCCATTCATTAATTCCTACTTGGGCTTACCTGCATCCAGTATGTCACAGTTCCTTGGCAGGTCCAATGACAGATCACTTATTCACCATCCTGTCTGTTGTAAAAGGATTTTAACCAGATAGTCTGGGGGGGAGATGGCCGTGTACACTGTATCTAAATGATGTCTTCACCTTAGGTATTTTTGTTGTAACACACATTTTACTTGATTCTGGTTTGTTTGCCGAGTTCTGTTCCCAAGTAAAAGTCCCAGTTATTTAATGATTTTGCGTGAGCTTGATAATACTAGAACTATATGTTCTCTCAGTGCCCAACTGATAACCAATCAGGGATTATTCAAAACAATTATTCTCTGCATTTAGTAGGAAGTAAATCTCACTAGTTGTTGTCACCAGGGATTGTTTTTATTGTTGTTTGGTATTTTGCTCTTCTGGTCAGTTGGATTTTGATACGTTCCTTTTGGGTTATTATTATTATTATTATTTATTTAATTTCTATGCCGCCCTATTCCGGAGAACTCAGGGAGTTCAGAATCTTTGGAAATCTGATGGAGAATATTTATTTTTATTTTATTTGGGTTTGTATGCCGCTCCTTTCCGGAGACTCGGAGTGGCTAACAACATATAAACAACAAAAAAGTACAATATAAAAAACCCAAACAAAACTATCTAAAAAGTCAATAAAAAACACACATTCAATACAACAATCAACTACAATCATCCCCAGGCCTGCCGGCAAAGATGAGTTTTTAAATTTTTCCGGAAGGCCGGGAGAGTCAGAGAAACGCGGACTTCAGGAGGCAGTTGGTTCCAGAGGGCGGGCGCCACAACAGAGAAAGCCCTCCCCCTAGGGCCCGCCAGATGACATTGTTTCGCTGACGGGACCCGGAGGAGGCCGTCCCTGTGCGCTCTCACTGGTCATAGGGAAGTATGTGGCAGACTATATATAAAATATATAGTCAAAATATGCCCAACAATTTTTTTGAAGAACTTAAGAGTGAAGAATATTAAGACAAGCAATATTTATAAAATATTTAAATGAATTTCAAAGAAGTAAATAATCAGAGAAATTGCTTGGCCATTGAATAACAGTGGCATTTAGGAAGTGGAGGAAATTACCATGGATTGTATGAATTCTTCATCCCTGTTCTGAAGATGCAGGCCAGATACTGTGTCTGAACTGCATTTTTCAGGAAAGGGATAGGTAAACTAGGCAAGGTAACAAGAGATAAATGTAATTGACAAATTAAAAACAAATAAATCCTTGGCTCCAGATGGTATCTGTCAGGAGGCTGTTTAAAAATTAAAATATGAAATTGCCAGTTTTTTGATAGAAATAGGCAATTTCTTTTTAAGAAAAGCATTTACTCCCAAAGACAGGAAGAAAGCCAACAAGACTCCAAACATAGAAAATCACAGTCAAGTGAGCTTATTCATTCCAGGTAAAATAGTAAAAAGCATTTACCAAAGAAAAATAATTTATAGCTTCTTTTCAGCATGTTATTCTAATACAGCTTCTGCAAGAATAAATCTCATCTTTGTAAGTACAGGTATCTAAATACTTCTTGGCACCTGAATAACCTTTAAAGGCCCTTTATTGCCAAGTGCTTGTCTACTACATATTTCTTAACTGCTGATTTATTTACTTCTGATAATCAATATTAAAAGTTAGAATCTACCCATTACCCAATATTTTCACTATCTATCAGTTCTAAAGCCAGTTGCTGTACCTGATCTCATTAGTTTGGTCTTAAATATAATTGTAGTCCCGTTGTTGTTTTTTTTAACTCTGCTCCTTGACTTCTTGATTTACTACAGCTTCCAGATTATTTGTATTTTCAGCTATCAGAGTCGCATCATCTGCATTGCACAAGTCATTGATATTTCTTCCTCCAGTTTTAAAACCATGCTGATCATCTTCCATAATACATCTTCCATAATATACATTCAGCATGAACGTTAAATAAAAAGGGAGGGGGAGTACATAGCCTTGACTCACTTCATTGCTAAGCTGAAGCCAGTCTGTTTCAGTCTTTTCTGGATTATGGCTTCCTGACTTATGTGTAGGTTTTGCATGAAGACAGTGAAATGGCCTGAGATCCCTATTTTCCTGAGCATATTCCACACCTTATGACAATCAAACATGATAATCAAAAGCCTTTACACAATCAATAACGCATATACAAGTAGTTCTCAACTTACACAATTGAGCCCAGAATTGTTAACTGAGACATTTATTACCGGTAAGTGAGTTTTGCCCTCTTTTACGATATTTCTTGCCACAGTTGTTAAGTGAATTACTGAAGTTAAGTTAGTAACCCAGTTGTTAAGTAAATCTGGCTTCCCCAATTACTTTTGCTTGTCAGAAGATCACATGACCATGGGACACAACAACCATCATAAATATGAGCAGTTGCCAAGCATCTGGATTTTAATCACAGGACCATGGAGATGCTGCAAAATTTATAATTGAAAAATGGTCATAAGTCACTTTATTCAATGCCATTGTAATTTTGAATGATCACTAAATGAACTGTTGTAGTTGAGGATTACCTGTACCAACTTCTTTTTGTCATTTTTTGCCTTTCTCAATTATCCATTGTGCATCAGCAATAATATGTCTTCTTCCTTGACCTTTTCTAAAGCCAGCTTGAATAACTAGGATTTCCCTTTCTCTTAAGGGTTCTGATCTGTGTTGGATGATTCTAAGTATTATTTTGCTAGCAGGGATAAGGATATTATGCAATGTTTGCATACAACGATTTCTTCTCTTTCTGGTTTTGGTATGTGAACTGAGATCTTCCAATCTCTTGTTCATTTTGTCGTTCTTCAGATTTGCTGGCATAGTTTAATCTATTAAATTAATTCTATTAGTTCCTGTAGTCTTCTGATTTGGTAATGACCAATTCATAGAATAATAGAGTTGGAAGGGACCTTAGAGGTCTTCTAGTCCAGCCCCCTACTCATGGAGGGAGACAGAGGGCAGCAGACCTTTCATAGGGAGTTCACCGAGAGGGAGGACTCCCACATTCCTAGGCCCCAAGACCAGAAAGGACCCCTTGAAGGTCTACCCAGCGGTAGCTGCCCTCCTTCTGCAGGTTGTAATTCCGAGGAACTCACATGGGGTGGACAGGGCTGTGAAGGAAGCGGGGAAAAGGCCTGGGGCAGGGAAAGGCTGAGACTCCAAGAGCCTCGGACCAGATGGAGCAGTAGGCCAAAGCTCCTGTATTCACTGGGCTTGGATGGGGGCCACTCTGGCTGCTTCCATGGCTGGCCTCCCGTCCCATTATGAGAAAGTGCTAAGTTTCTCTTCTCTGCGTATTATTCAGTTTAAACATATTATTTAGCTAAAGGAAATTTTCAGAGGCCTATTAAATTCAATTATATTTCCCTGATCTATTTTTGGGGGGTCTTGAAAGGTGAAAATATAATGCATGGTGATACCTGCCGTACTTTGCCTATCATTTTCTTGCTATCTTAAGTACATACCCTTTAATATGTTCCAGGAATCCAAAATCTGACCTGGGCATATGGAAGCAATATTTTTATAGTAATATAATTTTCTCCTTTTGGTTTTTGGGCAAAGCGTCTACTCAGGTTATTGCCTGTGAGGACAAATGTTAATATTGGCTACAGATATGGGCTTGGACCCAAGAATTGAAATTCTGCCTCAGCTAGAGACTCCCTGGGTGATCTTGATCTGTTTTCCTTCTTTTTTTATCATTATTAACAGCTTGCCTCATAGGGATATTATGAGAATGAGTGATCTGAGGAAAGAAAAGTATTCTCTGAAACTGCTCTAAAATGGTGATCTAAGAATAATGAATGGAGTGTGGAATTTTGTCCTATAATGGAACCTTTTTTTAGTTTTTCAGTATTCAGTTTTCTCTCTCCCCCCCCCCTTCCTCACTGCCTTTCAGCTTTGGGTAAGCAACCATTAGGGATTCTTTGACATTACAGAAATTTATTAAGTTTTCTTAGTACACTTCCTTTGCAATTCTTAATAAAGCTTCCCAGTCTATTATGCTCTAAAAGTACAAGCTGCTATTATTATTTATTAAATTTATATGCTTTCCATCCCCTGATAAGATGACTTTGACTTGACAAGTGACGGATCTCTTTCAAATCAGTTAATGTACTATGATTACTCTAAATTAATAAAATATAATGTTGTAAGGGCTTTATATTCATTTCTCAATGTTTATTGTGATCTTTGATTTGCTTTGTTGTCCAATGATTTCAGTTAGGTGGAATCTAGTTCTTAAACATCCAATGGATAGTAAATATAATTTTGGATTTATAGCATTTCTGAGGTTCAAGGTTCGCTTGACAAAATGCTATTCTCTGAAAAAAAGAAATGCCTTTACCTATAGAAATATAGCACATTTCCTTCATGACATGTTTGGTTTTTGTACTTAGGAATTGTTTATATAGAATAGCACTTATACAAGCCATCACCGCTTGTCATGGTACAGCCCAGAAACATGTTCTTATTGTGGGAACTGTACTGGGTTTGAGTACAATTATTATAACAGAATAACAGAGTTGGAAGGGACCTTGGAGGTCATCTAGTCCAACCCCCTGCTCAGGCAGGAAACCCTATACCATTTCAGACAAATGGTGTCTAATCTCTTCTTAAAAACTTCCAGTGTTGGAGCATTCACAGCTTCTGGAGGCAGGTTGTTCCGCCGATTAATTGTTCTAACTGTCAGGAAATTTCTCCTTAGTTCTAGATTGCTTCTTTCTTTGGTTAGTTTCCATCCGTTGCTTCTTGTCCTGCCTTCAGGCGCTTTGGAGAATAGCTTGACTCCCTCTTCTTTGTGGCAGCCCCTTCAAATATTGGAAACTGCTATCATGTCACCCCTCGTCCTTCTCTTCATAAAACTAGACACACCCAATTCCAGTAACCGTTATATAATTTTGGGTAAATGATAGGAAGGACTACACTTACATTATACACATAAAATGTATTGAATCTTACCTACACCTACACATAAGTTCAGCCAACTGCAAGAGTGTTAAAAGTGAAAGGAATGCTTCCCAAGAGTTATTTAGTCTCTTCTTCATCAGAGTGCCTTAAGAGAGTTAGTGTAGTGCTCATAATTAGGTGGGCACTGAGAGGAAATTTGCAAACATGCAGACTTAACTATGTTCACTTCTCTGGATAAAAACCATTTGCCACTATTGGATTGATGTTGATTATCGAAGGCAATATTGAGCTTTTGGGACACCATTCCCCACTATTTGGTACTTCTGAGAAGGTAGAAACAAGGATCAGTGTCCTGTAGCTTGGTCTGGCATATGTTGCCATTTCGGAGATAGCCCTTGAGATAGTACTTTCATGAGCTTGTCTGAACAAGACAAAGTAAACAAGATCTGATTAGTAGAAAGATAGAAAAAGTATTTCAGATATGGAAGAATAGCACTCCCAAACTGAAAATTATGGGGATGTCTCTGTGTAGTTATCAGAAGTTGAGCTTGATGTGAAGGAGACTATATATAAATCACCATAGGATTTCCTTATTTGACTTCTGTGCTCAGTCTGAGGAGAAAAGAGGAGTTGAATGCAAGCAAAGGTGAGCACTCGATCCTTTGTGACCTTCTCAATCAGTTTTTGAGCATAAGGGCTATTTCCCACTATTCTTACTTACTCTATCAAATCACAAGTGCTCCAGTGCCAAAGAAAATTCTGTATGAGTAAACCATTATTTTTAAATATAACAGACATATTTACAATGGGGTTCTCCAGATATGTTGATCTACTATTCTCATCATTTCTGGTTAGATATTTAATAACTATGCTGATTAGCATGATAAGCCTTAATTTTTGATTGGATACAGTATGGTCACCATTAACTGAACTCTTACTTTTTTTCTTTTTATAGATAATAATTAAAAAGTGGTCCATTCCTTGTCCTCTGCCACTAAACTTTGCTACAGGATTTTCCCAGGTATTAAGCTGCTTTAAATCTGAAATTAATTGTTCTTATATTTTCTACAGGCCTTTTATTTCTATAGTACCAACTGTTATGCAGTAAAATGATTACTTGAACAATAATTTATAATACCTTGAAATAGCACAGATGGTTTGCTGAACTAGAGATACAGTATATATTATTGTATCACTAGAATTACACTATCCAAGATTATAGGTATTGCATACAACATACCTATGTCTTTTCCTTATTAATTTATGTGGATGCATTGGACTACAAAGAAAGAGAGAATCTGGAAAGGAACTATTCATCTGGAATAATTTATTACTGAATAAGATGAGTTTCCCCCTATATCTTAAACCATTTCTGTTTTGTTGACAGTTGCAGTAGGCTGCTACATGGTTTTGAAAGTAATTGAGGATTACTTTAAAGTGATTAGTATAAATGTGGCCTTTATCTTCTTTGTAAGTTCACTGGTAGGAATTTGAAATAGTTTTTAAATTATGTAATTTGAACCCAGCTGGTGTGCTTTTTTGGTTTTGTTTTTACATAGGTTTCAAATTCTACTAGAGACTGTAATGCACAACTTTTTAATTTCTCCAAAGAGGTAATGTAAAATTTCCTTTTAACAGTTTAAAAGAGTTTACAAAAATGTGTTGAAGCATTAGAATTACTGATAAAAAAGAATATTTTGTAGCTCAGGCTTGAACTGTGGAGTTCCTTAGAATTATCATATTAGAATTATCATTAAAATTAGCCAGAGCTTCTCAGTATGACTGTCTTCGTGTATAGTATTTCCTAAGGATGATAATTTGAATTGTGTCCTAATACACTTTAATATCAGCTAGTGCTCCCTTCCCCCTGATCTTTTACATTGATAAAGAATTCTAGTTTATTTTTTCAAATGGATGCTTTGCAAGCTATAAAGTCTTCATAACTGTTATTATTTCCAATAATGTCTTTGAGCCCTTTTATTTTTTTAGAAAATAAAAATTGTGGGAAACTGCAGCCCAGTATTTTATTTGAAACTGTATTCACCTGCCCAGAAAAAAAGATAAAAGCAGAGATAATAGGACTCACTGGGCAAAGACTGCCCCACAACATTTTGGTAAATGGGTGCTTTGTAACTCATAATATTTCTCATCTAGCCATGTTATGCACAGTTAAATATCCTTGCATCCTACTTGTAAGAGAGAACACGACATATTCTCAGAAATTGTTGCCTGCTGAAAATTGTCCACTGTTGCTGTCTTATTAATAATGTGCAGCCAGTAAAACATAGTGGAATCAGTACAACTTAATTCTTGACTTTTTTGCAAGGGTTTAAAAATAAATATCAAATATTTACAGACTTTATTTCAATACTCTTTCTTTTTTATTTTTTATTAGAGTGCTTATGCCATTCCAACTATGGCTTTCTCATTTCTCTGCCATACATCAGTACTGCCAATTTATTGTGAGCTCCAAAGGTAACATTTAATTTGTAAGTGCAAACAATTTAAAAAGCAGGACTATTGACATTTGGAAAAAAATCATTTCCCGTTTCATCTAGTGTGAATAATATTGAAAGAGGCCATTTAGGCTTTTAAGTGCAACCCCTGGTTTTCAGGATTCCAAGTTAACTATCCCAGATAGGTGACGGTCTAACCTCAATTTGATCACATCCTATTTATTTAATTTAAGAGGCCGCTGGATTCGAAACAACCCTGGGCCACTTACATATTAACATTCATAATAAAAAGAAAATGAATGTCTGGAATAACACAATAGTCTCCCTCCCCCCAAATAGAACAGCACAACAAAATAGGAGCTCAGCAACCTCTCTAATCCCCAGCTTGGGAGCAAAGTCAAGTTTTCAGGGACTTAAGGAGCACCCCTTGGAAGGAAACTTTACAGATAAATGAGGAGAATCCCCCCACCTCCATGTGATTAAAAATGAGACAATACAGCAGCCGCCAGTCGAAGCCGCCACGGAGCTGACGAGGCTAGGAAGCCGCCCGGACCGCCGAGAGCACCGCCGCCTCCTCCCTCTTCTCTTCGCCGCCTCTTCCTTGTCCCCCCATCGCCCGCCCGGCAACATGGCCTCTGGGGTCACCGTCTGTGACAAAGTCATCCAGGTCTTCAATGACATGAAGGTGCGCAAACACGCCCCCCAGGAGGAGCAGAAGAAGCGCAAGAAGGCCGTCATCTTCTGCCTGAGCGAGGACAAGAAGAAGATCATCCTGGAGGCCGGGAAGGAGATCCTGGTGGGCGACCTGGGAGACACCGTCGACGACCCCTACTTGCACTTCGTCGCCATGCTGCCCCCCAGCGACTGCCGCTACGCCCTCTATGACGCCACCTACGAAACCAAGGAGAGCAAAAAGGAAGACCTGGTCTTCCTCTTCTGGGCACCAGAGAGTGCTCCACTAAAGAGCAAGATGATCTACGCCAGCTCCAAGGATGCCCTGAAGAAGAAATTTCCAGGCATCAAGCACGAATGGCAAGCAAACGACCTAGAAGACATCAAAGACCGCCAGAGTCGGGCAGAAAAACTGGGGGGAAACTGCGTCAGCTTGGAGGGCAAGCCCGTGTGAGACCCCCCCTGCTCCCCTTCCCAGGTCCCCTGTCGTGCCAGTGACTCTGGAGCTTCCATGTTAATGACCCCGTGCTACTGTTGGGGGGGGGTTCTTCCTTTTCTTGGTTCCATTCCAGTTGTTTCCCCCCCCACCCCTCCACCTTCTTATCTTCCTGGCCTGGTGCTCTCCCCTCCTGTCTCAACAGCTAGCCTGCAGGCTGCTGTTCGAATTTTGCCAAATGCTACAGCTTCTTTTCCCCACTCCTCCCTTCCCTCCCTCCTTCCTTCCTTCCCTCTTTCTTTCTCTCTCCCCCCCCTTTTCCAAACCTTTGGGTTGATATTCCTAAGGGGGAGGGGGTGTCTCTATTCCTCATCATTGGTTTTCTTGGTCCACTTCTCCTCAAGGATAACAATGGGATAACGGGGACCCAAATTTCCAGAATTAGTCCATTTTCCAGTGTGTGCAAAAGGAAAAAAAAAGTTTTTTTAAAAAAAATGGGTCCCTGTACGTGTGTTTTTTTTTGTTTCGTTTTTTTTTCCGAGAGAAAGCGTGGAATGGCATCTGCGTCCCCAGCCCCTTCCCCGTGATGACTTCCTCCCCATTCCTCTTCTTAACTGCCATAGTAGCTCTGTGTTTTGTCTGTAGTACTGTGTACAAATAAAATATTGTGGGGGGAAAAAAACAGTTGCACCCATCTCTACATTGGGGTGGAATTAACAAACATATGGAAGCAGCACCACCAAGAACCTTCAGTAATAAAATAAAACAAAAAAAGTTCAAAAAACATGAGACAATATTAATTGGTTCTTTTAATGTACTGAAGCTCCCTCTATATCATTAAAGGGAGGGGCTTCCAACTAAGGATCTGCTAGTGTTCCATTCATCTTGCTAAAATATCCATATCTTTCCTTTTTGGGGGGCCACATGCTTGGAGCTGAAGCTCCTTGAATTAGCAGACACAAGTGTTCAGGCATTTCACAATTGGATAACATCAAGCATAGAAAAGTAAACGTGATGAATAAAGAATACATCCAAAAAGTGAGAAAAGTGCAAAAGACAATATAGAAATCTGGAAACATCATCAAAGTCATCAATATCTGGGCCAACCCTATGACACACTGTTGGAATTCTTAACAGGACACAAGCCAAACTGGATAGTTTGGACAAAAAAATAAAAGCTAATGATTATTCACTGTGCAATACTTCTCCATAATGATATTGATAGATTATACCTGCCTTGCAGAAATGGAGGCAGGGGTTTATTTCAACTCAGATAAATTGTTGAAGAAGAAGGCTGAATAAATTGAACTGAAAAAATTGTGCAATATTCTAAACGTATGAGATTAGAAGGAAAAAATTATTGGAAAGGTGAGGGTGAAATAAGAAAAATGCAGAAAACGATTGACCAACTCAAAGACCTAAGAATTGAATGAAAAAAAATTTAAAAATTGTTTGATGACTATATACTTAGTAAAAAAATGTCTGTTTCAGGATACATGGTTTAAGCATAATTCTATTCATGCAAAGAATCTAAATTTATGATTGATTTGATTGTTTATGATCAAAGATCATCAAACCCTCTATTGAGATCCCAGAAGTGTGCCTTCTCTGTGGCAGGACCTGCCTTCTGGAATGAGGTTTCTCCCAAGGTCTCCCTCACCCTGATGGTGTTTCGAAGGGCCGCGAAGAGTTGACTCTTTGCTCAGGCCTTTGGCAAACATAATTGAAGCCCCCATTTCTTTCTTTCTTATAGTTATTTTTGTTCTGACCCAGGCTTGTTATTCCTGCCACCTTTGCTTTTTTTTTGTTTTCTTGTTTTAAATGTTTTTAACAATTTATAAATTGCCCAGAGTTGCTGGGAATCAGACAGTATATAAATTATGAGATTTATATTTATTAAATTATTATTAGTAGTAAATAAATAGGAGATAGTGAGCAAAGTTATTCAGAATAGATGGTTGTTTTTCAGCAGACCATTGAGAAAAATATGAATATGAGAAAGAAAGTACACTGAATGTTTGGTGCTTTAGGAAAAGCCTATGAATGGGCTTCAATTCTGGAATATTTTGTTTGAAGTTGACACTATTGTAAGGGCAAGCCTGAATGGGTAAAAAATGGAGTATATTTGTGTATATGTTTGTATGAGGTTTGGAAGCTACCTGATTCCAAAATTACTTGGGCAGTTTACACTAAATATTTAGGGAATGGTTCATTAAGCAGAGAATAAGGCACAGATCTATGATAATCTTGGTTGTTTAGTGTATTTATGGCTAAATCTGTAAATTTATAAGGAATGCTAGTTCCAATGCTAGTTGGTTTGTTCTGATTGGGAACCAGTGGTTAAATTGACAACCTAAAACAGTTATTTCCCTCCATTACCATGAACTGGTAATGGAGTCTCAGCCTGACTCCCTCAATGACGCTCATAGAGTTAACCCTAACACTAGTTTATCTTAATCAATACCGGTAGTAGAGACTCCATCCTCTGTCTCTTGCTCCTGCAGGATTATGAACACTTGTCTGTATGAACTAGTCCTACTCCAGAGTTGACAGAAGGGATTGACTAGCTTTGCAAACACCCCCCCTCCCCACGTTCATGCAACTTGGGCCAACTTCTTCATTGACTTCGGTCTTTGCATTATTTGTCCAAAGTACTTAAGTTTTAATTTCATTATTGCAGCCAGTGAGCAGTATGTTTTACTTCATCTAGAAAGAAAGTGTGTGTTCTATCAGTCTAAGTTATTTTCAGCAATTTTCTATAGAACCACAATTGAAAGGTGGCAGTTTTCTTTGTTTATCCTTTTTGAGGATTTAGCTTTCATAGCCGCAAGTTATACCTAAGAAAACCATAACCTTCTCAGGACATACTTCTGTGATATTTCTGAAAGTTCCAAAAAGCTGTTCTCCAAGTCTGTATAATATTCCATCCAAGAATTTGTTCCTTGGGGTGGGATGTAAGGGGGTGTGTGTTGAAGGAAACTGTTATCCATTGGTTAAGGGATTAAACATTCATCTGCAGAGATTTGTGTTTCAGTGAATTCCTTTAATAATGCCACTTTTTCTCTTTTTGTAGTCCATCCAAAAGCAGGATGCAAAAGGTTGCCAACACAGGAATTGCTCTCAGCTTTCTAGTTTATTTTCTGTCAGCGCTATTTGGATACCTCACTTTTTACAGTATGTTATCAAATATTAATTTCTGTTTATTAATAGGAGATAAAGCAGAACACCCCAATATGGTGATCCAATATACCAGAGTGGGCAGCATGCAGGCACTTTGGTTCCCTTCTAATGGTCTCCTGCCCCAAGTGCTTACTTTGCCTTGCTGGCATTGCAGTTTCAATGAGGAATGCAAAGGTAGATCCTCTTAATTGATTTCCCAATATGATTCCCAACATGATTGGGTTCCCAGCAGCTATCAGCTAGCTTTTGGATTGCCTTCTTAGGGCTATGACAACATTGGGGTAGAAGATGCAACTTCCCTAGCTTTCTGCCCAATATTGTCTGCAATCCTTAGAGTCAAAAAAAAAAGCTGTCCCTGCTTTTTACATCACATAGTCTACTAGAAGTGGGGTACCAGTCTTTACCTAGAAGAACTACTTATGCAAATTCACTTCAATAGAAATGGGTTCCCACAGAGAATTTCTCTCAGTATATAAAGCATGCTTAAATATATATGTGCCCTAAAGTGGGTTTCCAAGTAACATTTGTCAAGTAACAAGCATAACAGTAATGAACATCGAAAAAAACCTAATGTTGTAGCTCCACACTTTTTAAATTTACAAACAGAAACAATTTCTAGACATTTAGTCTCTAAGCTACAAGTTCAATCACCAGCATACGCTTTCTTTGACTGCAAAACTATTTTTGTTTCTCTGCATGAGCATGCCAAGATAATATAGAATATTTAGATAGTTTGGGTTCATGTGGCAAGGGAGGGTAGAAAATTTGAAATACTATAATTGTAAACATTATAACAACGAAGCCATTGTTAATCTTAACAAAGTATAATTGATTTTGAAGGGATGAGCTTGGCTAGTGGCTGATGGCAGCCTCAAACATTCCTGAAAATTGGCATCCAAATATATATATTGATCTACAACATTCACACATAAGTGTTTATGTTTTTATGATGTTTATATATACCACCTTTTTCATCACATATATTAAATCAAGCCAGTTTTCACAAAAATAAAACAATCAAACACACTTAATTAACTTAGTGCTGCTTATAGAGAACATTCCAAAATCCATACAGGAATATCTTTATTAAGCCAACTAAAATTTTCTAGAATAGTGGTAAGCTTTGAGTTTCCATGAACTCTTAATTAGACAAGTTGATTAAAAGCCAGGAAAAAAAATTGACAGGGTGGTCAGGGGAAGAATGTGGCAGATACAGAACTGATATTTGAGCCATGTCTGTTTCAATTTATATCTTAAATTCTTGAACCTCGGCCTCTTCTTTTTTTAACTTTGAACCATCTTACATGATGAAGAGATCATGGAAACACAAAAACCTGCAAATATTTGTGATAGCTAAACCTAAGGAAGACCAGATAAATCTCAGGATTTTAAATAGTTTTTCATTTCATGGCTATTATTTGGCTATCACTGCTTTTAAATAAAACAACTGTTCAAGCAGAAGTCATTCAAATATTTTTTTGTAGTCAAAAACAATCATGCATAAATTTAGTCTCCTGATGTTTCTTTAAATCTACTTCTAAAACAAAGAAAAATATTGCATAATAGACTGACACCCCCCCACCCCGGAATTTACAATGTGAGAATTAGGTGTTGCTACTTAATATATTTTAAATAATTTCAGACCATGTGGATTCAGAATTGCTTCAAGGATACAGCAAGTACTTACCCCATGATACAGTCATCCTGACAGTAGAACTGGGAATCTTATTTGCTGTGCTGTTGACAGTGCCTCTAATTCACTTCCCTGTACGTATTACAAAATATTTGATTTACTGGTCTAGCCGAAGTCATCCTTAATTATTTGCAGGCCCTACAAACAGTTTGGCTTCCTTATTTATACTTCAAATAGATCAGAGTGTCCATGTCTTTTGTGATCATTAACAGCAACAGAGGAATGAGACCTAAACCAGTATACTAATTTGTTTTGTGCTTGTTTGAAAAAGAAATAGTTTTAAATTTGAGCTGATTTATAGCATTGCAATTTGCAGAATATGATATTCTTAAAATGGATTTGGTATGCACATCTGTGTGTGTTTTCTTTTCGTTTGTTTTTTAAGTTAGCATGCAGTGTAATAAGCAAATGAAAGCCAGCAAAAAGAAGTTTTAATGATATTCTTCAAGCTTATTTTTAACAGGGGTTAATACAAAACCACAGAACTGCTGCTGGTCTTGGCCTTTTCCAAATTCTCATCCTGAAGTTTTTGCTGTTTGGGAACTAAGCAATATATTAACCCAGTAAAACATTTGTTATGGTTGCTCATGGTTGTCCCAAATATGTTTTTTCAAAAGGCAACTGGACTTTCTTGGTTTTTACTTGGAGACATTTCACATTTCATCCAACAAGCTTCTTCAGTTCTGAATTAAGACTATATTAAGACTAGTTCTGAATGGAAGAAGCTTCTTGGATGAGAAGCGAAACGTCTTCAAGGGAAAACAAAGTCCAGTTGCTTTTTGAAAAAGCTCCTTTGGGTCACAGTAAATCATTAAATGTTATTTGTGCTACTGCTTTTTTATTATTGCATTGACATGCTTTTTAAATCTTTTGAATTCTACAGGCAAGAAAAGCTGTAATGATGATATTTTTTTCACATCTTCCTTTCTCCCTAATCCACCACATTTTCATCACTTTAGTACTAAATGCAATTGTGGTCTTGCTCGCAATGTATGTGCCTGACATCAGACAGCTTTTTGGAGTAGTTGGTAAGGTTATGTGATTTTCTTCCTATTCCTGCATTTTGAGATCTGTTCATAATAGAGCTTACAAAGACTAAAAGACTTTCGTCCTGTCTTTTTCCAGGGTCCACCACTTCAACGTGCTTGCTCTTTGTGTACCCTGGCCTATTTTATCTTAAGATTAGTACAGAGGACTTTATATCATGGCAAAAACTTGGGGTAATCTACTTTTTCTTTTTTTTTAAAAAAAAAGCTTATCATTGTTTTAGGTTGTGTGAAAATTAATGAACTCATTTCTGGTTGGTGAATACCTTAAAAATATGCTGTATGCTGCCGTGGAACTACATTAATGTTGGTAGTGCTAATGGTATATAATAAGGCTTGATGTACTGTAAGTCAGAATAATAACATGCACTTCTACATCTAATACTGTCTATTCTAATTTACAACAATTCATGGCCTGTAGACAAACTATTTTCTATTGCTCTTTCTGAAATCCTTTTCACTTAAGATCTGACATAAATTTACATTTGGAGTATGCTTCCTGCTAAATGCGCCAAAATACTTATAAGAAACGTGCAAAGGGACATAATTTTGTTGTGTGAAAGATATTTGCATTTGTCTGGACTCTCTTCCTGCACATTCAATAATTTGTAATTCATTTTCTTCCTTTCCCAACATAAATACAGTCAAATTTATATCCTAAAATGTCACCATTCAGAAAATTCAGACCACGAAGTTCAACAATTATCTGCCATAGTTCTGCAATAAATAATTTCGTCATTCCTCACCCAGACATTGTCACTGGAGACGCCTCGTAAATCTATTCATTTGGTTTGAAGTCAATACTATCAGGCACAAAAAGTACGCTGCCTTCCCCACCCCAGTAGTGGAGTTTTCCTTATATGAAGCGTTTAGGGAGAAATGTATCAATATTTGGCTGCTGTTCTGTCTGGGTAACTATGAATTTTTGGCAGATGCTTTTCTGCAAGTCTGGATTGCTTCAGATTTTGAAATGCTAATGAAACTTCAGCATGTTTCAGATTTGGAATGAATCTTTTTTGGGGGGGAGGGGGAGGCTTGCTTTGATTTTCATCTGCAGGAATCAGTCCAGTTTGGCTTGGCATTTGGCCAGTTGTTTTGCACAGCTCTTCTTGCTGTAGCTACAGTCAGTTGACAAGGGCAGATCTGCTAAAATCATTTCCTAAGCCACAAATCTAACTTGTTTATTGCAGGTTGTTGTCTTTGTCTCAAGGATACCCACATATCCACATGAAAACATCTTGATATTTGTGTTGTAAATGCAACTTTGTGCCACCATCTAAGAATTAAAATGATGCCATTACAACCATTGCTTTGATTAACAAAGGATTAATTGACTTCTGTTTTTAAGATTCATCTGTTTGTCTCACTTTTATTCACAGGCCTGTACACTGGTAATTTTTGGCCTCCTCGTTGGTCTTCTCAGTTTATCGGTAATCGTGTACAGTTGGGTCCACCATTGAAAGTATTCCTGCCTTCTAAAATCTAGAATTGTACATAAGAAGAACTAGTAAAATGAATAATTTTCACAATGTCTTAAATAAAGTTATTCTGCCAAGTGCTGAAGAAAGTTGAGTGATGGTGTTCTATAGAACTCTGCTCTTTGCATACTACCGGTAACAACTACTTGAAATAGCTGGAGAAATTAATTCAAAGCTTTGGAATGAAATGCTCTTGTTATTTGATGACATTCTGCTCTACTACATCTTACCATCTAGTTCTAAAAGAACCGTGCTGTTGTCTAATCATTGGTCATTGCCTGGATGAGGAATACAAAGCTGAAATTCAATCCAGACAAGATGGAGGTTATGTTGGTAAGGAAAACATAAAGGTGATTAAAATGAAGCTGGTTCTGAATAGGGTTGGGCTCCTTTAAAGTGAGCAGATTTGCAATTTTGAACTGACATTTTTACACACACATACACACACACACACACACACACGTACATTACTGGATTTGCAGATCCATTGTGCCAAACACAATCCTTCCTGAGCCAGTTAGCCTTAATGAGAATGATCCATGCCTTGGTTCTGTGGAGCTACCCATGAAAAATGTTCAGAAATGGCAATTTGTAAAATGCAGCAATCAGGCTGCTGATTGCAGCAAGGTTCAGAATCATATGATACCTGTACTGAATATTTCTCTTGGCTACCTTTGCCTACAAGATATAATTTAAGATGTTAGTGTTACTAGAATTCAGAATATATCTAGCACAGGGTGCAGCACAGATCTAGCTGCATTCACAGAACTTTCTCTGGTTTAGTATCAATATTGAAGATCCATTGGAGGAGATTATTTCAGATTATAGCCCTGATGGAGCTGTATTTTAGGGCTATGTGAGAGAAGTTCCCATTATATTGGAGTGCACATATTCTCAGAAAGCAGCTACTATACAAACTAACTTCTTTATCCTTGATTAATGTACATGAATTGGGAATTAATCTTTTCTGGTCCCAGTGTAGTGTTGATCTGGCTGCTGTTGTCATTGCTTGACTTTCTAATGAATGATATAGTAGTTAAGGTGCCTGTCTAGAAATCAGTAGATCATGAGTTCTAATTCTGTCGTAGGGACAAAGCTGGGTGGGGGACCTTGGGCCAGTCACTATCTTTTGGCATTATTAGTCTCCTATATTTCTTTGCCCTGCAAGCAGGAGCTAGTGCAATTGTATGGGGACGCACAGGACATAATATCACATTAGGTTGTTTATTTCATGTCTTTGGTGTCATAATACAATTAACCAGAGATTGAAGGTCTCTCATAGCTCAGTCACCGTTTGTACTATTGCAACTGCCTGCCTTCCTGGTAGATCAGACAGGAATCATAACCATGTGAGCTTATTATACTTTATTATAAAGTCACATTAACAGAATCTTGCATACAAACCTCCTGCCATCTTTTTAATAGTCCAAGAAGTTAGGGAGGTTTTTTTCTTTGCTTGTTGTTCATCTGCAGGCTATGACTTCTCTTATCTGACAGTCCCCTAGGCAGCATCTCTTTCCTCTGTCTCCCATAGTCATATATCCTGTATATCATTACTGCAACATAACAATAGAAGGGACTATCTTTGGGAGCTGCAGCTGATCCGAATATGGTTGCACTTGTACTTACGGGCTCACTTTGGTATGCCCATGTGAGCCTGCTACCGGTATTGTGTGAGCTACATTAGCTGACTGTTAGCTTCTGGTTGCAATTCAAAGTGTTGATGATTATCTTTAAAACTCTTCATGACTTAGGGCCTAGTTATTTGTAGGCCCGTCTCTCTAATTGTTTCTGCTCATCCATTAAGATTCAACAAGCGTGATCTGTTCCAGTTTCCTGCTAAAGAAATGTCATATTATGGGACCCTGGAATGTCTTCTTTGTTGCTGCTCCTGCCTATCTCCAAGGACCACATGGCCCAATCCTGCTGTCCTTTAGTGAAACCATAAAGGCCTGATTCCTCCAGCTGGCTGGGCCATGGGGCCAGTGGTATGCTATGTTTGGTTTAATTTGGGGGGCAGGACTCCTGGTGGCACATTAGTAAGAATGCAGTACTGCAGGCTAACTCTGTCCACAGTCTGGAGTTTGATCCTGACTGGCTCAAGATTGACTCACCTTCCATCCTTCCGAGCTCAGTAAAATAAGGGCCCAGATTGCTGGGGGGTTATATTGTGATGTTGTAAACCATTCAGATAGTGCTGTAAATCACTATGGAGCGGTATATAAGTCTAAGTGCTATTTATTACCTGATTCTTCTTTTACTGTTATATTGTATTTTTAATTTGTCCTACATGCTGCTTTAAGTCATCTGATGATTTGACAACCTTAGAAATCCAATAAAAAGTAAATAAAAAGCAAATCCAATAAATCTAATAAATAAGTAAAATAAAATTGCAGCATGGAGAAATAGTTTGTGTATTGTTGCTGTGCATTAGTGAATAATCCTCTATTGGGGAACAAATGTGGAAAGGTTATGGCTAAAATCCAACAAGACAGGTGGCCTTTTGAGAACATTTTGTTGAAACTGATTGAAATGTTGCTGCACCTGCTCCTGTCAGTTTTACAGAAACAGCTTGCAGAGCCTCTCCATCCTCCTTACTTGCAGAAAACTTGGATTTGCAAAATGACGCCTTGCCCAGTCTAAGTTTAATTAAAGCTGCCCTTCAAGACAATTTACACTTCAGTAAAGAAGTAAGAAATAGTTACTATTCCTGTCAACATGTTCTAACTTTGCAAACTGAACTCCAAGACATCCATCATTTTTATACTTTATATGTTATCATATTTAAAGATAAAAATAATGAATTAATAGTATGGTAAAGTTAAGTTCCTTTCAAGTACAATTGTGCATTAAGAAATCTTCATTGTAAGAGGCTTTTGTAATGTCTACAAGAACCTAATTTAAACCATATGAATATAACTTGGTAAACTCATTTCATGCAGCTGTATCTTCTTAAAAATCTAAATGTGATTGTGTTTGGAGAAGGGAATGTTACTAGTTAGTACCACCGCTGCTTTCTGAAAATCTTTTTTTTTTTAAGAAATAAGGTGGAATTTAGACATTTTCTCCATGGTGTGTGGAATCCCTGTCGTAACAGAGGTTTCTATACAAAAACTCTTCCTATAAATTGTACCTGGAAACAGAAAAGTAGCCACCCTGGTCTGTTTTGACATCAGGTGCTTTAAAAAAAGAATCATGGGTCATGTTAGGATTGCCATGTTATCCAAAGTTATGAACATCTGAAATGTTCAGAGCATTTTTTGACCCTGATTGCTGAATTGTTGTCATGTGGAGGCAGTGCTGCCATTTCCAAAATGGCTATCACAGAGAACACGGCCACTCACAACCCATTTGGCAAAGTCTGGAGCCCAGGAAACTGTAAAATCACCCACAACAAGAGAACTACTCCACTCTGATTCAAATGCCTGGGGAACAGCTAGGTCAGGGGTGTCAAACTCGCAACGTCACATGACGTGTTGCGACGTATCGCGACTTTTTTGCCATTGCCGGCAATGGGGTGGGCGTGGTTTTGCTATGATGCATCCGGCCCGCGGGCCAGCAGTTTGACACCCCTGAACTAGGTCTTCAATCAGCAAGAAGGTAGACAACTGCCATTTTTTAAATTTGTAAGAATGATTGTATAATCATAGGCTTTCCATTTGCTTATTTTTGTATTAAGTTAGAATAATATAAAACAATTAAAAAATACTTTAAGAATTAGGAGGGAGCTATGGGACAGGGAGCTATGCAGATGTCCAAGTGTCCATAGACACTGATGCTCACATGCATCTAATCCAAAATTAATATTCCGGGTACACTAAAATTAAAATGATTGAACCACATAACTCATCATGGAATAAATACTGCTGACAATGGTAGGAACTGGGTTAAGGAAGAATCAGGGCGCACAGAAGCCATTTGAGAAAATCTAATGTGAATGTGCCAATTATCCTGATGGTTAAAGCAGGACAATAGGAGAAACATGTTGGAAAATGAATTGTTAATAATAAGCCTCCCTTTATATTGAAAAATCTTCATGGGAGTTAATGAAAAGAAATGCAATAATTAAGAGTAGCAAAGTAGAAAGAACTGAACTGTAAAGTGATAAAAGGAAAAAATCCTGAAGGTTTTGAGCTGCTTCTGTTGAGACGTTCTCATTGATCAATAACAATGTCTGATAAACCAGATATGGCTGAAATTGAGAAATTTGACAAGTCTAAGTTGAAGAAGACAGAAACGCAAGAGAAAAACCCACTGCCTTCAAAAGAAACAATTGAACAGGAGAAACAAGCGGGCGAATCGTAATGAAATGGGCCCTTCCAGATTATGCACTGTACATTCCACAAGCATTGCCTTCTTATTTTACTTCTTTTAGCTGTTTTAACTTTGTAAGATGCAAAGAGTTGGATAAATTTAAAATGACTGTACTGTCCCTTTCACCCCCCCCCCCAAAGTGAACTACTGACGCTGAATGAAGGCGCCATCCTTTCCATCTGCCTGTGCAGCTTCTGGTCTGGTGGCACAAAAGCTTGCATGTTTCTTGAAAGAAGATTCTAAGAGGGACTACAGTAATAGAATAACACACGAATATACACAAAGCTGTACCAGGGTCCTGCAAGCTGTAAAATGCATTTTAATTGAGTGCCATTTTTTTTGTTCAAATAATTTTAATTATTGGAATGCACAATTTTTTTAATATGCAAATAAAATGTTTTAAAACCTGGGAAAAAAAGGAAAAAATCCTCTCTCTATAGAGAGTTTTAATCTTTAAAAATGCATATTTTCAATGTTTCTTGGAAGGCTGGATATGAAGTAGTTGAAGAACTTCCCTTTGTAGAAAATGCCTTGATTCTAGATAGGATAAGCATGTACCAATAGAAGAACCTAAGCTTCTAACCAAGAGCAGAAACCTTTCCTGCCCCATGTCTGCTCCAGCATTGTTCATTTCCAAATGGATTGACCCATTTCCCCATAGAGTTTATATTGTCTACCAGCATTTGGCCTAAAATACTAAAAACATATGCAAAAGAACTGCTAACTATATGGCAGTCTAGTTCAAATCAGTATTTCAGTCCTTTGTTGCCTTTTGCCTATTTAGTTTCCGTTTGCTGCATAGATACCCTTATATTCCTACTGTTTCTTTTTTTATTTCTTTCTGATCTGATATTTGTGTTTTGTCTTTGTACTATCCTTCCCCCCAAAAAAACCCTTTTATAATGTATGTTCAGAGGATATAAGGCCTGTTATAAAAACGTTAATATAGTTGTTTGTATGGTAGGTTTGTCCCGAGTATTCTTTTTTTTTTAATATATAAAATTCTTTTATTAAAACAATCAACATTGAACATAAAAACATATTGTGCAGCAATCATCATGGCACCTGATATACAATACTAAGTATTAGTCATTGAAAACGTCTGAATTAGTAAGCCTTTTTCCACCCCTCGCGTCTAGCCTCAACTATACTCCTGTTACACTTTGTTTGATTGGTGTTTCTCTTATCTGGTTCCATATTAATGTGATCAACATTAAACCAAAGATCCTATTGCTAAACAATCATCCTAGAACATAGCATACAACATTAGGTATTAATCTTTGTAAACATCTGTTTTAGTAAACGTTCTTCCCTCCTCCCTTCCCTCTTCAAGTATACTCCGAGTACCTTTTGTTTGGTTGGTGTGTCTCTTATATATGGTCTATCTGCTGTATCTAGTCTATTGCATATTGTTCGTTTGCGCTTCTGAATTGACTTCATCCCATTACTAGTGCAAACTTTTATAGTCCCTAACCGGAGATCCTGAGGTAAAAGTTTCATATCCTGAGGTAGAGATTCAGTCCGCTTTAACAATATTAAAGCAAACAACATTAGTCATAAGGTTATGTTAAGAGGCATTAGTTATAGAACATATACATTCAACATTGGGTGTTAGTTTTTGTAAACATTTGATTTGTTAACCCTTCTTCCCTCCTCCCATCGAGCCTCAGCTAAACGCCAGCTGCATTCTGTTTGATTGGTGTCTCTCTTGGATATAGTCTATCCACTGTTTCCAGTCCGTCAAAAATTGTCCCTGAGTATTCTTTTACACAGAGGTCCCCAACCTTTTGGGCACCAGGGACCAGTTCCGTGGAGTGACGTTTTTCCATAGACCAGAAGGTGCATGATTTTGTGTGTTGCCTGCATCTTGTGGATGGGGCTTTCCTTGTTTGTGCGGATCAGTTGCTGGCATGCCGCAGACTGATACTGGTCCACAGACCGGGGATTGGGGACCCCTGCTTTAACACCTTGTTTAGTATATGGTGTGAACTCAAGTCTTTTTGTAACATCACAGTAGCTAACCCAATAACAGACAATGATCAGCATACTGTTTACACCAGAACAAATCCATCTGCTATTGGAAATATTCAACAATCCAATTTTCTCCTGTATAATTTTGTTGGAGCCAGACATATTTCTAAAAAAAGACTTATTGGAGAAATTAATGCACCACCCTGAAGCACAATTGTTAAACAGTGTCTTAAAACTGGCTGAGTTCCCACACACTGCAGTAAGTCAAACATAGTATGTGAATTCGGCAGTTGAAATTTTGAGTCTTTAATTTTCAAGGACCTGTTTTAAACATGGTTAAGTCTGACTCCAATTGACTGTATTTAAATAAAGCATTAAAATATATTCCATTGCCGTGGTGCTTGGTTTTCTTGTTAAAATACTTTTGCCAATATAGAAGCCAGAGAGCATGAGCTGCATTCTTGATCCAGAATAAAATTGCTCAGTGTATAAACATATGACAAGTGATCATCATCGCTGCCTTCCTTTCCCAGGATCTCTTAATTCTCCAGATTCATGAGCTTAGTTATGCAGTTAATACCCAGCTGTCTGAATCTGTAGGATAACAATCCTAAACAGATAACAGATGGGAAGAAGAACGCACCTTATGCAAAAAGTAAAGATAGCTGTAAATCAGTTATTGCTTTTTTAAACTTTGTCTTCTGGGACTTAATTAATCTAGGAGGGGAAAAACAAACACTGGAGAGTTCTGTGTGCATTATGTTGGACCCACGTTCTAGTCCTCCCTATATTCTGTGCTGATGCTTCATCATAATAGCGAGTCATAGGTCTTTGGCTGTTCCAATGCACCTCCATTCACTATTTCTGAAATGAAGGACAAATTTCTTAACACTGTCATGAAAGAGCTCTCCATTTTGTCTCATCAATGAGTTTAGATAATCTTTTCCACCTCTTCAATTGAGTCAAACAAATGTCCACAAATGTATTTCAATTTGGGGAAAAGGTAGAAGTTGCAAAGTGCCAAGTATGGTGGATGGTGTAAGATGGTGAGATCCATCTTCACAATGGTGCAGGTTGAAGGAGATAAGTATGATTAACACCATTTGCACCCTCAAAAAATAACTATCCATGAGATTTTGTGCTAAAGCTTAAGTAGTTTCTCCCACAGGTGACACCTTGTGATGATATTCTGTGCTTCATTGTAATGGTGAGCCATGTTTTTTGAGCTGACCCAATACATTGGAGAAATCCTTGCCTTCATTCATGTAATGTGATAATAATTGTCAAAGTTCAATTCTCAAAGATTTCTTTGCTGCCCTCAGCTTTTGAGGAATCCATTTCACACAAATCTTAAAGTATTTGAGAACATCAAAAATGTGACCCATATGTTCTTGTGAAATGCCATGCTTGACAGCAATTTCTTTGATCCACAGATTGTCACTAATTTGTTTGTGAACCTTTCTCATTTGAAACTTGGGGCTTGCTGTATAGATTATCCACCTTATTCCTATTTCACAAATAAGTTATTTTCTGTTCACCACATTTTTGGTCTAGTGATGCACAATACTCATGCCAACACAAGTCACTGTCAACTCTACAAATGAGCATGGCTGCAGCCATTTTTCCTATTCATTTTTGGTTACCACATAGAACAAAGGGAGGGGGGTTGCTCAAGTGCTTTACTAGTCAAAATCTTTTGTCCTGTGGGAACCAAGGTCATCGGCTGCTCCCAGGACTGTAGGCTGGGCGTTGCATAAAAAGCCCGTTGAGAAGATGTATTGGGGAACGTAGTTGCTTGCATAATTCTATGGGTGGGATTTTTTAACTTTGCACTGGGGAATTGTTATGTGTGTCTCCAGACTTGGTTTCACTTTTGACATGCTGATATTTTGTAACTAATAAACATGTTCTTTGGGGAATTTGCAAGCCTCCGAGTTCTGCTTTATTCATCTCTATTTGTTGGAACCATGACAGTCACCTTAAACAACCTGCATTTGGCAATTAATTTCAATTGGAGGGACACCTTTATCAAACAAAATACAATTAAATCACTGATGAGTACTCACTGTAGACTTCTATACCACAAACAATAGCAATACAACCTTTTCTCAGCAATATCCCACCAATTGTAATGAAAGGAGAAGCTAAAGAATATATCAGAGTTTCTAGTGCATCAGTACTGCCATCTGTTGTCAATTTATTACATTGGCCGAATTACTCTTCATTCAACCCCTGTATTTGAAGTAAGTCATTTTCACAGCACAATACTGGCTGCTAAAGTACACAAATAAGTTGCCCTTTCCTCCTTATGTATTACAGCCAGTTGGTGATATATGAGTCTAATCTTACACTCCCAAGCCATTTCCATTTGGGAACTCCTGTCCCTTATGCTGAGTCAAGCCTTGGATGTCCCCTCAAAACACTACTGAATGGTATCATATTTGCTTCCCTCCTCTTTCCGAAACTCAGTCCTGTGAAGCAACCATACAACTTTCAGGCTATGGAAACTTTTCATCATTAATTTGATTTGTTGTAATTTTCTAATCTGTTTCCCAGATAGGCAGACCCACAAAGCCAAGTTGATTAGCCTCTGGGCAGGTAGCTCCCTGTTCAGTTTATTATAAATTGTGTGCCTCCAATTACATCATGCCAGAGAACTGAAACAGTCAGATGGTAAAGGAATCAGGAGCAGTCCTTTAGAGGCTCAGCAATGCAAACTTCCCCAGATGAGACATGGCAACATTTCCTGGAATAGGATAGCAAAAAAGTGACATCATGTTCAAGTGAGCTTTAAAGGCAAAGCAGGTGCTGAGGGATACTGGGAGAGATTATGAGCAGCCAATAGGCAGAAAGCTGGATTTAATGTTTTCTGTATTTGCAGGGAATTGAAATCATATCTATGGTGAAATCAAGTTCTGGTGGATATTGTTACCTCCCCTGAAATTATATGAATTCACTACCCAAATATACATATGTGTGTGAGGATGGATGCACACCCATTCATATGTATGCACTAAGGCACTTACATTCTATGTGTGTGGAAAGATAATATATCGGGGTAAGACAAGAGAAAAGGATATATCATTCATTCAATAAATGTCTGCTTCATTTTCATGTTCTTTAATGATGTTTAAATCATTCCTGCAAACAAAAATAAAAAAGTGACAAGTACCTGCCTTTTCCTTGTGTGGCAGTTTTCTACTTACAGGGAAATTTTAAAAATGAAGGTAAAAACATTCTCCCATTACAGTCTGAAGGATCTATTTCACTTGATACATGATTTCAGTCAGAAGGTAGGCAAAATAAGCCATTTCAAGCAGAAATCCTCCCTCCCTTATATCCTTGTGTAAGACAGTATGATCTAGCTCTGGGAGCATTTAACAGTGGAAGACTTTCACCTGAACCCATGAAGAACGTCTGTTGGTCAGGTAAAAAATGTTGGATCAGACATCCAAAGGAACTTAGCCTTGCCCAAGTCAGCTTCCTGTATCTGTGGCAGGGGAGGTTATAAATCAACTTACCCAATTCTCAATCATGCAACCTGGAGGAATAGAAATAAAATATAACCCAAACAAATAAATATGCTAAGTCATGGTGAGCAGCCCTTTTGAAGTTCCAAGATTTACTTTCACTGGATAAATATTCCAGAAGTTTGAAAGAGAATTGCCTCTCTTTTCTAAACCAGGTCAGAATCAGTTGTCGGGTGCAGGAAAATATGTGTGCATAAAGCAACATCAATCTATTGGTGAGATAGTAATGCTGAAAAGGGAAGTATGAAGCCATACTATCAGGGCAACAGAAGTTACAGCTGAGTGAAAAGACCATTTCTTTTGGCTCCTTCTCACTCTGAATATCTTCCCATTCAAGCTGATATAGACAAGAAACATAGTAAATTTTAGAACTGGTACCTGTGGCATGCTTTGTTTTACCCCTTCTTTCTGTATCCTCTTTTTGGGGGGCGGGGGGGCAGGCAGCAACTTAAAAAAAACAAATGTCAAGGAAAGAAAAATATTTTCAGATCCACATGTTCCCTAGCAGCCAACCTCCTGATAAGCAGGAAACAGCATCAGATAAACAATCAAGGAACCATCAAGGAACAAACCACACCCCAATCAAGACTGGCAGGGTAAGCTACTAGATATAAACAACCAGTAAATTCCATCCCCCCAAGCACTGTTGAGATGACGCATCTACCTTGCTAACAAAGTGATCACAGAAAACCAACCAAGCTCAGATAGCACTAAGAACCCACTAAACTAAATCTGCAAACAAAATCATTGTCACTGATTTCTTGAAAGCCAGGGTAGGAATCTGGGCCAGAGAGAGATCTACCCAACTAGATAGCAGCACCAAGCTGGCCCCTGGCCAATTTCAAAAGCCAGTACCATTGGCCTGGCTTTTGAAATTGTGTGGATAGGTAATTACCGAAAATCTCAAGACTGTAGATTGGACTGGGAAGTCAAAAATATATACCAGAAAAAGGCAGACTGCTTCAATCTGGTCACCATGAAAACTGCATGGGCATACTATACTAGGAGTAGAATGGGCTCCAAAGGTGATGCAAATTTTTCTCTCACACCTGCATGTTGGGCAAAGAATGTATGTCAATGAATTTTATGGCTGATCAAAGTTTTAAATAGGATTTTCTTGTCATGGGAGAAAGGGGACCCTTTGAACAGAGTTCAGGATAGTCAGGGAATAAGAGCTTTCTGAAAGCAGTTACACAGTCTAACCTAAATGGAGTTCAGGAGTTAGAGGCAATCTCACTTGGTAATATCCACATTGAATTGTAAATTGGCCAATTACATTTTAATCAAATGTGACTATGGGCCTTGATCATATGATTCAGTGTATTTTGCAAACGGTAAATTGGATTAACTAAGAAATCCATTAAATACAAAAATAGTATGGTTACTCTTGGAAAGGAGAAGGAAATTCTAGCTAATGTTTCTTTTGAAAATATGTTATCATAAGTTTGCTCTGGTGGCTTTGGTTGTTCAGGGCAAGAGTAACTTTTGTTACAGATAATGCTAGCGCCTGTTTAAAACAACTTAGTTCTTTTGTTTGTGTTTACCATCAAAAATTAAGATGAAATTGAGAACTGTTAGGAAACTAATGTCAAACTCTGGAATCTTTTTTTACTAGCCAGTATCTACAGAGACGAGAAAAGTTCTAAAGAATACTTATGCTAGGATACAGTCTCTATACACAATAAACTGGGCTTAGGCCTGGCATCTAAGTGGTAGGTTTGTGGATGGTGCCAAACTATTTTTAAATGGTGGTTTTTGACTGGACCATATTGCCTGAGATTACACTTTATACTAAGCCATGAACCATGACTTACACATCTAAAGAGAAGACCAAACCAATTAATATAGCCTAATGAAGTGCATGAACCCAGCTACCATAGGTCAGAAATATAATATTTTTGCACAATTAGGATTAGGATTGTATTTTTGGTAAATTCCTATAATGCTTCGATGCAGTACCCTACCTGAGAAAATAGACCTCTGTTATTGAATGTAAATATTTGTTAATTATAACAATTTTTATTACAGCAGGATATTTTGGCTTGAATTGGCAGGCGGTGAAGATCAATATGTTCACTCATCCACCAGGGAGGGCATATAAATGAAATCAGAGCAAATGCAAAATCTTTGCTGGCATGTTTAGGAGACTTGCTCTTTTCCTGCTACTCTTGGCAAAAGGAATCTGCCAGCTTCCAGGTGTGCCAGTCTATTCTGATCTATGGCTATCACAATCATGGCAGCGATGATGGGAGTTGTAATCCAGCAGGTTTGGAGTGAGATGACCTGAGAAGACTATTACTAGGCACTTTGTGAGGCCCAGTATTGGAAGAGCAATACCTCAGTAAATAAGGACTGTTTGCCTTAGTGATCAGAAACCATTGACAACATTCCTTTACTGATCAGATATGTTGTGGTCAACAAATGCTATGCAAATATAGCCTGAGTAGGCACTGGATTAGCCTGCTGCTCACAATCATTGAAAGAGCTGCAAGTGTAAACAGAGTAATTATTTGGCAATTTACTGCTTGGGATAGATGGTAGTGGCAGATGCTGAAAAGGCATAGATAGGTCTTGCTGAGAACAAGAATAGTATCTGCTATTGGGATAAAGTTACAAGGGCAAGCGTTCCCTTTGCACAATTCAGTCACCTGCTAGGATTAAGGAAGAAAATGTCCTCTTCGGTCCTGTGGGCTGTTACTGCACAACAGAGGGACATTCTGAAAGTCTTGTATTCCCCCCCCCACGTGCTTGGAATGCCTGATGGACAGACAGGTGATTCTTTTTTTTTTTTTAATTGGGCTCCTCTGGCACTCTTCCCATGGTCTTTTGCTGGCTGCCCTCTACTCTCAAGAATTCAAATCTGGACTCAAAATGTATACTATTTCTTTACAAGCTAACATTCAGACTTGTATTCCCCATTGGATCAGTAGTGGATTGGAGACTGACTCAAAGTCTGGGTTTACTACAAGTCAAGGTTTGCTACCAGTCAAGGTTTACTACCAGTCAACAGGATTGTATATTGACCTCTTTTTTTCCTCTGAGAAAAGTCTGATATTACCCATGTCTAGGAGAACTAGAGTTTATCACCAAAATCCCAATACATCTCCAACCATATATGACTATTTTAAACTATTACTGTATTTTCAATAGAGCTCTGTAAGTGTAGCTTAGAGTAAGGAAACGGCTAGTCCTCCAGATGTTTTAAAGATTGAACTTGGCATGCTTTCAACTATAAGAGATCTTGTTGAATGACAACCTTCAGCAGCCGTCTCATCATGACCAACAGTGAGGGGAGTTAAGGCCTCACCAATATTTAGAGCAGCTTAGAGAGCTCTAAGTTCCCACCCATTGAATATATGATGATTTACAGTTTAATATATGCAAAACAAAAAGTTCTCTGCTTGTCTGCTATTAGAGGGAAAAGAACAGAGGGGAAGCATGACATCATTTTGATCTAGTCATGACACCTATGATTGCCTTCATGTTCAGAATCTGTGTGCTAAATAGTAAATGTTTTACCCTGTGAGATTCCTGAGAAAAATTGTATGGGCTACCATGGAAGGCAAATGAGATGCACTACTTACTGTATTAGTCTAGTCCTGCAGGGATCATTCTGCCTCCCACTCAGAGCTAATTTTTAAAATTTGAGCCCCAGCCTAACAAATCCAGGAAGTGTCACTTCCTTTGAAGCCCAAATACTGAATCTCACAATGCCATCTAGCACAGTAGCCCCACCTCACATTTGTGTCCATATATTCACAGACTGTGCCTGGGCTTATAAAAAAAAAGGTATGAATCCCTTCAGACAATGGAATCACTCTCCCTGATCACAGTTGGTCCCAGCCTCAGTTTCAGGAGAAATGTGCAGATGGCACCAAACCCTATTATCACTTCTTCATGGGAGTTTTTGGCGACCCAGCTATACAGTATATGCAAATCAAGAACCCTCCTCCTCCTCCTCCTCCTCCTCCTCCTCCTCCTCCTCCTTCCTTTTTGGCAAAGGAGGCTGCCTTCTGATCCAGTTAGGATTAATTGAAAGTAGAATGTAGGGAATGCTTCTGGGCTTGCCAGCTGGGCAAACTATGACCCTAATAGGTTTCATCCGCCTTTGCATTCCAGAAAGCATTTTTCTTCCTTGTAGGATTAGCAGGCTGCTTCTGCAGTGTCTCCAGCACCTGCTGAACTTTGCATAACAGCTGATTGCATGGCCACAACTGTCAGTGAGCATCTCCGGTCAGTTGCTTGTATCTTTGCTCCCTGTCCCATCCCTCAGTTTTCTGACTGCAAAGCCATTTTTACAAGGGTGATTGGGGAAGTCAGGCCATGAGTGCTGGATTTATCTCAGATGGACACAAGATGGCCCTTTGGTGACTGACTATGCAATTCAGCAGGTTTTCCCCTTCCTTCCGCAGCTGTTAGCTAAGGAACAGCAGGAATCTTCTTGTTTCCAAGATAGCCTTTATTTTTCATATTAGAATGATCAGCTCCCCAGTGAGCCCTGGGCTGATTTGCTTTGGATTTCCACCTATCCTATCAACAGCTCCTTCTCCCTATGCCTCTATCATGGATACATAAGTGATAGAGTTACTCAACTAGAAATACAGGGTAGGCAGGCATCTTTTTTTTAAACCAAGGACTATCTATTCCTCTAGAAATTATCAAAACACAACCTTCTGGATAACTCATTTTTGGTTTCAAGGCATTCTCGCAAACAGTATGATCTAATGGGGTATGATCTAATCTCACAGTATGATCAACAAGACTTCAGGACTTGTTAAGGTGACCACTTATCCATCACACATGCACTCCGGATAAAAATGAGATAAACAGAAGATGTGCATTTCTAATTTATATCCATTGATCCTGCTTTCCAGGATCAAATACCATATGCCTACAGACTGATTTTATCTTTTTTAGATTTCTTTGAGTAAAGAAAATGGGAAGTTGGCAAGTACCAGTTGCAAGCCTGTTTTTCCAACAATGCTTCAAGACCTCTGGGTCCCTGGGACATATGTGAAAATAAAATGGTGGATGGCCACATCCTACAGTACTTCGTTAGAACTGTCATCTGCCCCCTCCCATCAACAACAATTAGCCACGTTTAGAAGTCTCCTGGAAGGCTAGAGGAGCAATCTTATTGCTTAACTGTGCTTTTTACTTGGGGAGCACCTGCACTAGGAGAGCCTTCATTCTCACCTTCTCAAATGTAGCTACCAACCCCCAAATTAGGTAGAACCTGCTTTAAATAAATGAATAAATGTGAATATCAATACCTACAGGAACACTGACCATAATGCATAGCCTCAGAACATTTCCATCTTTACAACCTTGTTCAGGCAATGGTAGGAAGTGTAAATTGTTGAAGCTATGTTAACATTTTGCCTTTTTCATGGAACAATTGTGGTACTGATTTTTCCCCCTCTTTCTTTTCTTTAAAACACATTGAAGCAGCTGATTTTGACCATTTCTGACACAAATTCTATATCCCACGGCTACCTGTTTGTAATGATCCTTGGTGACTTGCTATCTGCACCCTCCTTTGTTTTCACTGCTTGTTTACAATTGCATTCTGCTGTCTGTTTTTCTCTTTCTCTGGAATATTTTGCAACTATAGTTTGCATATATTCTTTTTAGAAACTCATTTAACCCTCACTGTTTTTGTGAGGATGGAGATACGAATTTTGTGGTGGAGCCTCTATAACAACAGGGAAATTCTGTTAGATGACCTTCATCCTCAGGTCAAAGAACAACTTCTCAATAGAGAAGTAAGCTTTGAGTTGTAGGAGGAAGGACTGCTTTGCCTTTCTCTTCTCCACTGATTGTCTCCACAAAAATGCTCCTTAACTGGACTTACTTCTGTTCACAAATTTGGCAAAGGAAAAGAAGTCTGAAATACTTGGCCAGCTGGGCCTTTGGAGCTTCTGGATATACAAAATCTGTCTACCAGAGCTTATAACTGCAGTATAAAATAAGGGAAAAGTGTCGATCTGCTGTAAAGGCAGATCAATAGTGATCATCCTTAAGTTGAGGAAGACTGCCATAAACTAGAAGCGCTAGTGCATTTCTTTTCATTGTTGAAGACAGTCAAGATGGATTGGTTAGAACAGCAGGTCAGTCTTCCTGATGGCAGTGGACCTGCTAAAAGCAAAGAGAGATTCTTCAGAGTTCTACTGGCCTTTTATGTCTATGTTTATATGTGTGGATGAGTGCGGGCGCACACACACACACACACACACACACACACATACAGCCATAATGACCAATTATTTCTGCAAGTCAATGATTGATTTCCACAGCTGAAAAACAGGATTACACCCCCGTTTTGCCACAGGAGACCGGCATGATGGATGAGTTCTTTCAAGGATTACACTACAGATAGAGTTGTCAACAGCATGAGTTGTTTTTATTCCCCCATTTCCTCACATCTGTAGAGATAACACAAAGCAGGGCCAATTAATTGTGGTTTCCTGGTGGCATCTGGTTGTGATGCTTCCCTCCTTGTTAGTTCTTCCATGGGCTGTAAAGTTAGCACCAGGACTGCTGGTTTCCTCCCTGCTGTGCCTCTTTGCTTTCTATTCTCCATTTGTTTCTGCTCAAAGTTCCTCGAGGGGGAGGCAGAATTTGGTATCATCTGCACATTCAAGTCTTCCGTGCAGCGTCTGGAGAAAATCCAGCTAAACAGGTTTGGATCTGGCCAGTGGTCAGACATGGAAGATTGCCCGAGGGCTAAATAACATATTACACACCGTCCTGTGTAACTTTTTCCAGATGTTTCCTTTTTGGAAAAGAAAAACCTCAACAAACCAAAAATAAACCACAAACCAGGCAGGGCAGACAACAATCAAGATCTGAGTCCTTGGATGGGAAGGATTGCTCAGTTTAACTTTTTAAATGCTTGCCCTCTTTGTCTCCCTAATATTATTTCTCCCCCAAATGTATATCTTTTCTCCACAATTAAATTCATTAATTTAGTCACATTATCCAGCCTGTCTTGTGGAAATGCAAAATGAGTATCTTACGATCTCAAAAAATGGAAACCTAGCAAGATCTATAAGCTTCATTAATGGTTATAAAAATTACAAGAAATTATTACGGATGGACCTAAAATGTTGCAATGTTTAGACTATGTGGGCAGTACATGCTAAGTTGTAAAGCTTCATTAATGTTTGTGCCTGCCTCCATTTTATCTCCATTGCCTGCCGCATTGTTTTTAAAAGGGCTTGAGGCTTACTGTGCTATGCAAACCTGAAATTGCAGGGTTGAATGCAATGGAGTGGTATTGGGGAGGGGGCAAGCTCAGTGATGCATATTGTGTTAGCCTGTTGTTTTGGTTTTATGTGAATAAAACCTTAATGATTTCCAAAGTGATAGCTGTGTCAGTCTGCTGCAACCAACACAGACTAACATTTATTAAAGCATAAAATGTTGTAGACTACAGTCCTCTTAATCAGATGCAGTTATTATTTTGGATGTCCCAAAGGTGCATTTTCAACTATTTTGAATTATTGTTTTAGATGCTCACTGATTCTATATCAAAGGGTACTCAAAGGACTTGACTCTAAGACTAGGAACTAGATGAAGGAGATTGCTCTTCTGATTCTCCCTTCTATGTTTTAGTAAATTTAAAATTATTATTATTATTATTATTATTATTATTATTATTATTATTATTATTATTATTATTATTATTAATTCAATTTCTATGCCGCCCTATTCCGGAGAACTCAGGGCGGCTCACAACACAGTAGAAATCAACATATAAAAATACATGTAAATATAAAACCTCTTAATTTTTTAAAAAAAAACCAATCATTCAGCATACACACAGACATACACTGGCTTGGGGCAAGATGTTAACTACCCCAGGCCTGCCGGCAGAGGTGTGTTTTGAGTAATTTACGAAAGGCGGAGAGGGTGGGGGCGACACGGATCTCCGGGGGAAGTTGGTTCCAGAGGGCTGGGGCCGCAACAGAGAAGGCTCTTCCCCTAGGCCCCGCCAGGCGACACTGTCTCGCTGACGGGACCTGGAGAAGGCCGACTCTGTGGGCCCTAACTGGCCGCTGGGATTCATGGGGCAGCAGACGGTCCCGTAAGTAACCTGGTCCGATGCCATGTAGGGCTTTATAGGTCATAACCAACACTTTGAATTGGGTTCGGAGACCAATTGGCAGCCAATGCAGCTCGCGGAGTGATGCCGAAATGTGGGCATTTCTGGGCAAGCCCAACACTGCTCGCGCGGCTGCATTCTGCATTACCTGAATCAAGCCTGAATTAAGTTCAGGAATTATGACAGTGCATGTGTTATCCTGGAAATCAAATTTGAACAACTCTGAAATAAACCTATTTGTTACTGTGGGAAGTCAGCCCCCCCCCCAGAGAAGGAAATATTAAAAGGGCAGAAAAATATATTTCCTCAAAGGATCTTAAAGAGGCAGAAAAGCATGCCCAGTTTTCTTAATTGCCCCAGGTCTCCCTCCCCCAAGCAGAAACCAGTTCTGTACAAATGCAGATGTAAATAATCCAGGAAGGTTGGAAGCCCCCAGCTAGAAGATTAAGAAGGCAAAGACATCTAAAATCTACATACCCCACTCAAAGAACATAATAGGATTAACTCATAGATGCCAAAGGGCACACCCAGACTCAGGTCAGAATACATGACACAGGAAATACAAAGCCTCAAACAGGAGCAGGAAACAACTCCAAACAAAAGGCTCCAGAGGGTATAAAAACCCACTCCCTACATGTGTTATCTCTTTTTTCTTCCAGAGCCATCTTTCTGTCTGGCTCTCTTCTTCAATAAACTGCAACCTTCTTTCTAAAGCAGTCACCATGTCGTTTATTCCTGGCTTGGACTGAACCATGATGAAGACTTTTCTTTCAACATTACTTAGCTATGTGTAGCAAGGTAAAAAGGACTGAGCTAAAGTTAGGAGTACAATTTTACATTGTAAAAAAAAAAAGTGGCACTTCAGTCACCTAACTGTGGTCAAATCTAGACTTTTAACTTCTTCCTTTCCATTCTTCCCAACATCCTTGGCCAGCTTTGGACACTGAATGATCTATCAGGCTATACTCCAAAATACTGTAAGTTTAAGTTTAATCAGATTTATATGCCGCCCTTCTCCTAAGACCCAGGTAAGTCAGGTCAGGACAAAAAAAAATAGAACTGCCTTCACTTAATTAATATTTAAATTTGATTAAAAGTTGCTTGATTTAAGATAATTACACTTAAATCAGATTTTTAATACTTTTTTTCTTCTGTCCCATTAAAGTTTACAATTTGCCAATAGTTTTGAAGCTGTCTAGGAGCTGTACCCAGAGTTCTTGAGAATTTCAATTTGTGTGCTTCTGAGTGATGTTTTTAATGTATGTATGGTTGGGTGAAGGAAACAGCAGTGAGTGGGAAATGGAAAGTTTTTCTTACCCCTTCTTTCTGAAACTCTGGACTAGGCTAATTATTATTATAAGAATCTTTTGCAACAAGTCAGTATGGTACATTTCTGCTTTTGAAGGTATTTTTTCATAAAATGTGAGTTGGTAACCACTTGCTTAATAGTGCATCCATTAGTCCCAGATGTCAGTAAAAGTATCAAAAGGATAAAGTTCAAAAGAAGAAGAGCTAATTTGTCCAAGAAAAATCTAGTCCATGTGCAGCAATGCCTTGGAAAAGGGCTCTCCACCAACCTCATATTTAAATGATTCTATCCTTGTATTCTCATGTATCCAGGTTCTTTGATTTTTCTCCTTCACACAGTTTGGCCTAGTGGCTTGTAGATGAAGCCTGCATCTAACACCTTGCTGAGTGTTCTGAATGTCCATTGTGGCCACAAGGGCCAAATCAAATCTTGAAAGGGAGCAAAGCAAGGGATGGCACTAGGAAACATCCCCCCTGGATAAAACGGAGGTCAAGGTTAGAGATCTACGTGTACACGTGGGAGCCAAGAGAAGTCAATTAGAATAGCTTTCTGCATCAAGGTGTCTTTCAGCTGTACTCAGGCTCAACTCTCACACTTCAGCCTATAGGGCAGAAATGGAAGGTGAATTTGGGACTGCTGAAGCCCAACATCAAGAGAAGATAGCTGGCCAAAAAGGATCACATTTAGTATTATAGTCTAAAGATTATATCAAACATGAAGGGTAAAGGGAGTCATCCTGGGTCATATCTGCTCCAGTCTCTCCTCTGGTTTGCCACACTGGCTAGAACACAGCACCACAGCAAAATCCCATTTTTACTGCTTTACTATTTTACTACTATTGAGGATGGTACAAATATTCAATCTGATTGGACAAGTTGATTCAGATTTCCAAATCCAATTTTAGATATTGAGTTCACTCAGCACTGAACCAAATGTTCACATTTTGGCTTTGCAAGGTTTAGTAACTCTGGCTTGATTTGTTGGTTAAAATGTCCTGGTTCTAATAGGCTCAGCATTACATACATTTGTTTGGGAGGGTGCAAAGAGGTGTCAAAATAAATGAGAACAACAAAGATCTTAATACTGGTATTAGAGGCATCTTCTGTCACTCAGAGTTGTGGGACAAGTGGAGTTGTAGAAGCACCCATTATCCCTTGCTATCCTTGGATATTAAGTACAATAAATTAATGTTAGGATTGGAGTTTATTGACCATTGATCAAGAGAGACATGAAGAGATTTCCGGCAGCGGCACTTTCATAAATCCCAGGGTGAGTGAAAGATAATGGATCAAATGGCAAATCAATATCAAAGATGACATTTTATCCAATGCCTGCTTCAGAGTGCATTACACCAAGGCTTTTGCTTCCATTATTACAATGATATATTACTCGATGGGGAAGACAAGCACCAGAAGAGGAAACCAATTCGCCACTGCTTCTATTCATAGTTTTGTTTCTGCCAGGAATGACTCTGAACAATATGTTTAAGCATTCCCCTCAACCAATAGTCCTTCTTTTTGCCATTATTACAGTGGGGAAACTGTAGCTTTCCAGCTCTTGAACTGCAATTCCTAGCAGGCCCCCAGGGAAGTCTTCTGTATATGAGAACATGAAGTAAATAAGTGATTTTCTGAGTATAAAGTAGCCAACTGGAAAAATAGTTCGTGCAATTTTTTTCACATCCTGATTGTGTGTCAGTGTGCAGCTTGTACTTCCTGGTTGGTGAGTTGTAAAGCAATAGTATGTTGGCTTGCAAAGTGATCTCTAGAGCTTGATTTGTACAGAATAGCATGAATATGTTTGGAATAAAACAGGGCTTTAGCTCAAATCCGAGTTGGTATTGCTCTTACTGTTAGCAGAGAATGTTGCATGTAAACACAGGTCCAATTATACCTGGTTACTTAGTCTACACATTGTCATTACTATCTGAAAATGTAATATGACAGCCTTCATTTGGCCAAAAATATGATTGATGGGTCCACTTTATGATAACCATGATCCAGATACAGTAAATGATTGCAACTTGCAATGTAAGAAGATTAAGCATGAATGTATTGAAGAAATTAAATAAAATGAAGAAATTAATTAAAGCTGCCCAGAGTTACCCTGAGGTAAGGTGGGTAGTCAATAAATTTAATAAATAAATAAAATAATATTTTATGCTCTTGTGAAACTAAGAGAACAGGGAAGGATGCAATATGTATGAATGAAGATGATCTGCGCAGAGTAGGATTGATAAATACTTGAAGAGAAAGTGAAAGTTTGATTAGGATTGAAAGAGTAAAGTATAAATCAAAGTATTGCTTGGTATCATTTTGGTTGTTGTTGGTGCATATGAAAGTAAGAATTCGTAAGAGCTCCCTATTGGTGCTCTAGTGAACAATGATGTAAGAAGAACCAGGGATCAGTTTCTAGAAAATTTGTGCAGGATTTTGAGTAAGATATCTGTGATCCAGGGGGAAAAAATATACTGGTAGATGATATAACTGGGTGGGCATGAACAAGATAAAGATAAGATAGCAGAACAACGGAGTTGGAAGGGACATTTGCTCAAGCAGGAGACCCTGTATTATTTCAGACAAATGGCTGTTCAGTCTATTCTTAAAAACCTCCAGTGTGGGAGAACCCACAACTTCTGAAGGCAAGCTGTTTCATTGGTTAATTTTTCTCACTGTCAGGCGAAAACATAGAAATATAGAAAAACCAACAAGGACATTTGAAGACCGCCAAATAGATAAAGGTGGTGAGGTTTTCTTGGGTATCTTAGAAAAACTCTAGTTTTGAATACCGTACATGGCTGGAGCACAGGTCTGTTCATACGTACACATGGAAAAGGAATGAGTAAAAAACCCTTATTAATTTGCTTAACAATGATACAACGAGAAAATTTGAAGGTTGAAAAAGTGATGAAACTTTTTGAATTTAAGGTTTTGGTACTGTCAAAATGGATAAAGGAAAAATGGATAGGGCAAAAAAAAAGAAAGAAGTGGGAGAAAAACTGGAATGAAAACAGAATGACTGCCATATTTCTTACTGTAAGGAAAAAGTTATTAGAAGATAGATTAATTTCTTCTTGGAATGAATTTGGTGAAATGATGCAGTGTAATAATGCTGTGGACTAGGACAAAACTCATATGATTTATTTAAATGATATAAGAGATTATACATAAGGCAGAAAGAGGAAAAAAACTTACTTGCAAACTATGTAGTTGAAAACAAGGAATAGTTAGATGAAAAGAGTTCAAATGCAGATTGATTTAGATGGAAATCAAAAGTGGGCGAGAAACTACAAGGCATAGACCTGTCGTGTTAAAGACTTATGTTAAAATATGGGTGTAGTTTACTAATGAGGTAGTTATGCTACTTTGTTGAAGTTTGTGCATACTGAATCTGCACCTGTTGATTGAAAGGATGCCATTATTGTTCCCTTATACAAAGAGAAAAGTAACAAGAATGAGTGAAGGAACTACAGGTGGATTAGTTTATTAAGTGTAGCCGTGAAGATATTTGGCAGAAATCAGACTGAAAGGATATGAGAGGTGACAAAGAGCACAGTGTGGAAGTACTGTCTGGGTTTATGCCAGAAGGAATGTTTGCAGAACAGTAAATCAATGGGAAATGAATGAATACAAGAAAATTTATTGTTCCTTTGTTGGTTCAGATGAAGAATATGATAACGTCAAGAGACTGAATTACAGCATGTTTTGCATGAAGATGGAGTTGAATGTGGTTTCTGAATGTCCTAAGTTTGGCATATGGTGGAAATAAAGAACATGCGTAGTTCTTTCTCTGAATGCAATGCCATGTTGTCAGTTTAGAACCCAAATGATTTGCAATAGTAGTTGTGCTTAATGTAGAAAATGGACTAAACAATTGCAAATTATTCACAAATAGCAAAACAAATTAGATGAATTTGTGTATTTTGATAGAATGTTTACTAAATATGGCAAAATGGAGGGAGAAATTTTAAAATGTGCTAGGTGAATGTTGCAGGAAGCACATTATCTGTTGTGAAGAACAAATGTTTGTTGAAAGAAATAAAAATGATTGTGTCTAAGAATATGGCTCTGCCTAACTCATTCATGAAAGTTGGGTAAGTCAGAAGAATTATAAAAGTTAGTTGGATGTAATGGGAATCAGTATCTAAGAAGTAAGTGTGGAAAAGTAGGAAGTGACAGGGTAAAAAAGATGGGTACATTAATGTGGATCTACTTTTTTCTTTTTTTCTTCTCTCCCCCTCTTTCTATTTTTGATGGTGCTGCCATCTACAGTTCGTTTTTTAAAATATTAAATGGAGCTATTGACTAGAGCAGGATGGGCAATTAATTTTACCAAGGGGCCACATGAGAAACAGGGACTGTTGTGGAGGGCCACCGTGGCTGCAGCCCCCTGCAACCTCCTCTGTGGGCCAGACAGGGACAAAGGGCCAGACGTAGCCCATGGGCCATAAAATGCCCAGATCTGCGCTAGAATGTATTGATCATCATTGGATTCATAAGCCGAGTTTCAAAAGAAGATAGAGAGCTTGTTATTGATTATAGCTGTGAAGAAACCGGAGCATTGTGGATATGACAATTGGAATTTTTAAGATCTGTGTTTGAAGAATTTACAGTAAGAGAGAGACAATCTATATAAGTTAAACTTGAGATGTTGAAGAAACAACTAGAGAATAAACTGAATAAAATTATACGTTAAACAAGTGAATGATAAAATGTTCTTTCTAGAAAATAGAATAAAGTAGAATTTAAGGGCAAAAGACTATAGTTTATTTATTTATTTAAAACATTTATTTAGCTGCCCAACTTTCAACCAGCTCTGGGCAGCTCCCAATTAAAGATAAAAAAAAAATATTTTAAAAACGTGTAAAGTTAAAACATAAAACATCATTAAAAACAACAAATTGTTTAAACAGCAAACTGATCCTTGCTAACTGACCATCATATAATCTCTCAAAACTTTTGAGGGAAAGCCAGGTCTTTAAGACCTTATGGAATGCTGAGAGGAGCCTGCCTAACTTCATGGGGCAAGCACTAATGAAAGTTGGAAGTTATTCTCTTCTATATTTTTTCCTTCCTCCCCCCCCCCATATTCTGTATTTCCCTGATCTCCTTTTTTTTGTTTCCTTGCATTTTATCTTTTTTAAAAAAAACATATTTTCTTTAAAAAGTGTCTGTTCAAAAACTAAGTAGCACCTACATTTCAATTCAGTACTAAAGAATATTTATATATTGAGATTTTTATAAAACAGCATTGAGTAGCTTGAGTGCCTGCAAATCTATTGAAGGGGGAAACTGGCAAATAATTTTATTTTTAGGAAAAGGGCTTTTGATCTTGCAGGCTGCTTACACATTGGAGACAGAGTTTTTCCAAGTTCACAGAGTGGGAAATTGTAGCAGCAGCTGCTGAGTTCCTAACACAACCAGGTTTTCCGCCTTTCTGTGTTACTGATTTGTCTGGGACCAGAAGGTAGCGATCAAAGGATTTGGGATAAATCCAGTTTAAGAAGTGAAATGATATAGAAGCATTCAGAGGGCAAGTAGCAAGTAAAAGCTACCACACAGGAGAATCAAACAAGAATGAATCCTTCAGAATAACTCAGCTAGTCTTTCCCAACACATTGGCCCCCAGTTGTGTTGGGTTACACTTCCCATTGTCTCCAACCAGAATGCAATGGTCACAGTACCTGGCAAAGCTAGAGTTACAGTCCAATGTATTTGGAAGGTGGTGCCAGGTTGGAGAAATGTGTGAAAAGTACTGTAGTGACAGAGATTATACATTGTGTTAAACCATCAGACATTTACATGATTTTAAAAGTATGTTTTATGGATTAACCTGTTATAGAAACCTAGCCACTTAGCTTCAACAAACCATATTAAAACAATAATTTCTTAGTTGCAGTATATCTCCAAGGTCTCAGCCAGGAATGTGAGGACCTGAAAGAGCTGAGACTGAGCTAGGATGTTGTAGTCTTTGATAGTAAAAATAGGCTTTCTATGACTCCCATTTGTTATGGTGTAAGTTGTATTTTTCTCATATTTTCTTGTACTCGGGTAAATATGTGACTACTTGTTGTGTCCTGAGCCTGCAAGAGCTGAAAGCAGGCTCAGAATGTTGCAAATGGTCCCGGGCATTCCAAAAGCTGCCCGGGACCAGACAGAGTGGCGCCAGCTTTGTGTGCATGTGCAAGGCGCAAAAATGGTCAATTCCTATTGGTTCACACTGTCTGGGTTTCTGGCCCTATAACCAAGCCTTTTACTGTTTACTTAGTTGTAGGAGAGAGAAATAAAGAGCTTGTTGTTTTCCACCATGTGTCTTCATCAATTGCCAATGAACCAAAAACACAACAACTGGCGATGATCCCTGCAAGCAATAAAAAGAATTAAGGACTCACCCAGGAAGTCCTGACGATTGGGAAGACGGCATCTGCATTCGCAACTCAGCCTGCCAGTACAGCGTCGCTGGAGGTGAGCTCGGCAAAAGGACCCTTTCCCAAACAGCAGCTTGCAGAGGAGGCAATTAGTGAAGGTCATAAAGTTTACGATGTCGAAGATCGGCCGCTTGACTGATTTTGATGTCTCCTACCCAGAGGGATGGAATTCCTACGTACCACGGGTGGAGAACTACTTTAAAGTAAATCAGATAAGAGAAGATGGCTTGAAGGCAGCAACTCTTTTGTGTGCCTGTGGACAAGAAGCTTTGGTGTCTGGTGGCCCCTGCACTTCTGGAGTCAGTAACATACGCTGACTTGAAGAAGGTGCTGAAGGAACACTTCCAGCCGAAGTTATCTGTCATCGCTTGGAGGCACGTGTTCAAGCAGAGAGACCAGAGGCCGGGTGAATCTGCTGTGGACTTTATTGCTGCCTTAAGGCAAGCGGCCAGGCCTTGTGAGTTCAAGGATCTGGAAGAAAGGCTGCACGATTGCTTCGTGTGTGGCTTAAGAAGCAGAGACCTACAACAAAAGATCTTTGCAAAAGAAGACGTCTCCTTACAAGATGTGTTACAAGAGGTGGCAGCTGAAGAAGCAGCAGGCGGTGCTGTGAAGGCTTTGCGGCTCACCAGGAACCCTCCAGCCACCACTACTGTCCATCAAGAGGACGCTCGAGAAGAATTAGAAGCAGATCCTAAAGAGGAGGTGGACAGACTTCACCAGCCAGCAGAAAAGAGGCCGAAGGGGCATCCAGACAAGGCCCCAGCATCTCTTCAGTGCTTCGGGTGCAGAGGATGTCACAAGCAAGCAGACTGCAGGTTTCGTTCTGCCATTTGCCGGGCGTGTTGCAGGCAAGGCCACATTGCCTCCATCTGTTTGGGTCGCCGGAAGGTCCAACCTCGGGAAGAATTGCTTCAGAAAGGTACCAGGGTCCCCAGCCAAAACAGGGTGGGTTTCTGTGCATCGCGCAGGAGTATTCTGAGGACAGGGACACACAAGCCCCTTAAGAAAAAACTTCACATTGACTTGAAGTTGCAAGGGGTTCCCTTATTGATGGAGCTGGACACAGGGTCTGCTCTATCAATCATTTCACTGGACACCTTTAAAAGGATTTGCAGCAGTAGTGGCCTTCGAGTAAAATTCAAGCCATCAAATCTAATACTTACTGATTTTCAAAATTCTAAGGTCTGTGCAAAGGGGGAGGCCACACTCGAGGTACAGCGTAAGGATTTTGAAGGGTTCCTGGATGTGGTGGTAGTTGGGCGTGAACGTACGAGTCTTATTGGACTTGATTGGTTCGAGGCTCTGGGAATCCAAGTAACTGGGCTGCACAACTTGCAAACGTTGGGTCTTGCAGAGGTTTGCAAGGAATTTGCAGATGTGTTTAGTTCAGAGCTAGGATCCTACAAAGGGCCTCCCATTGCACTACGGTTAGACCCAACTATCACACCCATCAGGGTCAAGCCTAGAAGGGTGCCTTTTGCCCTCAAAAGTAAGACAGATGCTGAGCTGGGCAAATTGCTCCAGCAGGGCATTTTAGAACCTGTGGATTCTAGTCCATGGGAAACCCCCATAGTAATGCCTCTAAAGGCTAATGGGGAAATCCGTATATGTGCAGAGTATAAATGCACCCTGAATAAAGTGTTGCAACAGCACGCTTATCCAGTGCTTGTTGTAAGGGGGGGCACATTTTTGTGAAACTTGACCTGGCACAGGGCTATCAACAGCTACCTGTTGATAGCCAGAGACCCAGATGATTGTAACTCACAGGGGTGCCTTCAAGGTCAAAAGACTGCAATTTGGGGTAAATATAGCCCCTGGCATATTCCAAAGTGTCATGGAGAGCACACTTCGAGGTATTCCTGGGGTCTGTCCCTACTTCAATGACGTCCTCATTGCTGGGGAGTCATCTCAAAATTTAGCAGAAAGGATAAGGGCTGTCCTGCTTCATTTTTGAAAAGCAGGCCTTAAATTAAAGCAGGATAAATGCAAGATAAGAGTCACTTCCACTGACTTTTTAGGATTCAGGACTGATGCCCAAGGCATTCATCCTGCTGAATCTAAACTGCAAGCTATACAGCAGGCCCCAAGTCCCAAGTCCAAAAGTGAGCTGCAAGCTTTCTTGGGGCTCTTAAATTTCTATCACGCATTTCTCCCACATAAGGCTGCAGTGGCAGAGCCGTTACACAGGCTCTTAGACAAGCAGGCTCCATGGCAGTGGACTAAAGTCCATGACAGGAGTTTCAATGAGGTTAAAGCTTTGCTCTCTTCAAATGCTGTTTTAGCGCATTTCAATAAGCAACTGCCTGTTTGCATCACATGCGATGCATCTCCTTATGGGGTGGGAGCAGTACTTAGCCATCTGAATGCTGATGGGACACAAATCCCTGTGGCCTACTACTCAAGGTCTCTGTCATCTGCAGAGTGGAATTTCACTCAGATTGACAGAGAAGCCTTGGCCATAGTGGCTGGCATAAAGAAATTCCATGATTTCTTATATGGCCGCCACTTTACGGTCTATACAGACCATAAGCCTCTGCTGGGTTTGTTTACCACCAACAAACAGACACCACATATCATTTCTCCTCGTATGCTGAGATGGTTCATTTTCCTGTCAGCATATGACTACACTCTAATTCATAAATCTGGAAAAGAAATGGGCCATGCTGATGGCCTTAGTCGATTACCTCTTAAACAGATAGAGGCAGATCCTGCTCCTGCCATTAATATTCTTTCCATTCAGGAGTTACCTGAATCTCCCTTAAATGCTAGGGATATGGCTGCAGAAACTACCACTGATCACACGCTTACACGCATGCTGACCTGGGTGTTGGCAGGATGGCCTGACAAGTGCCCAGATACTGAGTTCCAAAGCTTCTGGCACAAGAAGCATGAACTTTCTACTTTCAACGGGTGCCTGTTATGGGGTAGCAGGGTAGTAATCCCAGCCTCATTGAGGTCTAGAGTCTTGCTCTCTCTGCATGAGGGACATCCTGGTATGAAAGAGCTTACGCGCAGCCATCTTTGGTGGCCTGGGCTTGATAAAGCCATCAAGGCTCAGGTGCATGGGTGCCAACTGTGCCAACAGTCATGGCCTGAAATGCCTCATGCCCCAGTACATAGGTGGGAGGAAACTCAAACCCCATGGTCACGGGTGCATATAGATTATGCTGGGCCCTTTCAAGAGCAATTCTTCCTGGCTGTTGTTGACAGCCATTCTAAGTGGCTAGAGGTTGTTCCTGTTTCCTCCACTACTACTGCCAGGACCATCCAGGTGTTGAGAGGAATTTTTGCCTCGCACTGGCTTCCAGATGTCTTGGTTTCAGATAATGGCCCTCAATTTACCTCTTTTGAGTTCCAGGCTTTTCTTCAGGCCAACTTGATCTGGCATGCGACTTCTGCTCCCTTCCACCCATCCTCCAACAGACTGGCAGAGAGAATGGTGCGCACCACCAAAGATGCTCTCAAGAAACTGACTTACGGTAACTGGCATCACAGGTTAGCAGATTTCCTTCTTGCACACCACACCACACCATGCACAGCCACAGGGAGGAGCCCTGCAGAACTCCGCTGGGGTCACCGCCTCATCACCAAACTGGACAGGTTGCACCCAGACCGGGTGGCTTCACAGGTGTCACAACCGCGGGAACCTAGGAGACTTCAGGTGGGTGATCCGGTTTGGGCAAGGAACTATGGGCCTGGACATCTCTGGGTCACAGCTGTGGTCTGCAAGGTCTCTGGGCCATTGTCATACAAAGTTGCCTTGGAGGATGGCCGCGTTCTTCGCAGACACATAGACCAACTGCTTTAGAGGCTGGACAGCCACATTTCTGCTCCTGGCTCTGCTCTGGGGGGAGGAGAGGACCATAACATGGGTTCTGAGTCACCGGTTCCTAGGCCTAACAGGGCCTCACAAGCTGCTGAGGCTGTTTGGGGGTCATCCCAAGATTCCGCAAGTGCTCCAAGCAGGAATTCCCAGGATAGGGGGTCTTCCCGCACATCCGTTATTGCTCCAGACAGGGAGTCATACCGGGGGTATCCACATTATTCAAACATGTCAGATTGTGCTCCAGACAGGGAGACTGACTGGGGGGGGTATCCACATAAATCACATAAATTCATTGAAAGGGAATTCCATCAGGGGCACTCTCATAATTCAGTTATTGCTCCGAAAAGAAGTCAGTAGCAAGGGGGTTTGCCATGGAGGCAGCTCCTGACTCTGGCACCTCTGGCACATGCTCAGGGGCTACAGAGTACTGGGGCGCTTCCGCCATTCAGGCCTCTCCAACTGCTGGCCTTGGGCTCGAGGGACAGTGTTCACAAGAGGAGTCCATTGTGGATTCGGGGACATCCACCCCTCCAAGGTATACTGGCTTGGACTCAGAGGGTCCAGCCAGTCAGCAGCTGGGTGGGTCACCTGGGTACTTGGGGCATCAAAGTGCTGGCCTGCCCAGCCTGGTAGACAAACAGGTAGGCCAGGCACCCTCACCGGCCCTTAGAAGGTCGCAGTGGGCCAAGTGCCCTCCTAAACATCTAGGAGATTATGTGAGGTTCCTGTCAACACATAAGGAATCTTGCTATGAGGTCGCTGAATGAGGGGGTTAACACTTGGTAAGAGTCTCACATACCGGTACTATTTTGATTTTGGATACATTTATTGGAGTAAATGATTATTTTTTTATTTTATTTTAAACGGCTGCCTGCATGCAGACCTGAGCAATTCCACAATGCAATTCTTGCATTTCAATAATGCATCTGTGTTCCACTCTTCATGCATTGCATAATGCCCCTGTGCGTTAGCTAGCTGTGTTTCATCTAGGGGGGAGGGGTGTTGTGTCCTGAGCCTGCAAGAGCTGAAAGCAAGCTCAGAATGTTGCAAATGATCCCGGGCATTCCAAAAGCTGCCCGGGACCGGACAGAGTGGCGCCAGCCTTGTGCGCATGCGCAAGGCAACAAAATGGTCAGTTCCTATTGGTTCACACTGTCTGGGTTTCTGGCCCTATAAAAGGCCTGCGTGCCTTTTATTGTTTGCTTGGTTGTAGGAGAGAGAAATAAAGACCTTGTTGTTTTCCACCATGTGTCTTCATCAATTGCCAACAAACCGAAAACACAACAGTACTAATTTAATAGCTTTTGCTTGTACATCGATTGTGCTTTTGTCTCTATATTCCTGATGACATAGGAAATAAAATCATTTTCCTTGCCTTGCCTTGTTCACTATAGGAAAAATATTTTTTTTTACATTTTCTTCTACATACATTGTCTTTCTGGTATCTATAACAATATATTAAGTGTTAAGGGTGTCAAACTCGCTGCGTCACATGACGTGTCGCGATGTATCACAACTTTTTTTGCATTGCTGGAGCTGGGGTGGGCATGGCCTCCGTATGATGCAAGCAACCCGTGGGCCGACAGTTTGACACCTCTGAGTTAAAGCAATGTTTTCCTAATCTGGTAACTTTTAAATGTGTAGACTTTAATTCCCAGAATTCCCCAGCCAGTATGGGGGTATTCTGGGAGTTGAAGTCCACACACCTTAAAGTTTCCAAGTTTGAAAAACATTGAGTTAAAGTAGTATTTTTTACCTGATAGTAAATTGCTCCTTTGGCGTGAAAAGACTCATTGGTGCCTACCAAATAACTCATGTGATACTAAAAGGATATGGCTAGGATCAGGAAAAGGGAGCATTTTAATCCTTTGGAGAACACACCTGATGAGGTTTCCTTTAAGGAGGCCTTAACTGACTGGTGAACAAAAGAACAAAACAAAAGTCCTCTATAAAAGGGAGATGCTTTTTTTTTACCTTTTAGGTCTTGACCTTTCTCTGGAATTCTGCTCGGCATCTAAGCTGTATAAATGCCTGAGAGCTGAGGAATAAAAAAGAAGCTGCACGCATTGGTCACTTGGCAAAGCTTTAGTATTAACAAATATTCACTCAGGCTCAACATGACTCATGGAGACTCTTTGGACACATCAATTGCAGTTCTGCTGGTGGCAATCTGGAAGGAATTTCCCATTATTTTAACCAAGCTTCGCCATCCATATTTGACCTGTGATGGAAGAAATCATAAATATGGGTTGTGACACCACAGTGCAAACCTTGCCCTTTCATACTTATGCCAATGTTATTTTATTACTGATCCCTCCCTGGTTGTAGACCAGGGGTGTCAAACTGCCGGCCCATGGGCCGGATGAGTCATGGTGAAACTGCACCCACTCCATTGCTGGCAAGGGAAAAAAAGTTGCGATACATCGCGACACGTCACGTGACATTGCGAGTTTGACACCCCTGCTGTAGACACTATTTTCACATGGTTAGTCTAGTCTGCAGCCCTGAGATTTCTTATGGAACATTAAAGATCCAATCCTGTTCAGGTCTTTGGAATTTTTCAAATATAGCCTTTAAAAGAGAGAAAAAACTACTTATGAAAAATATATCTTTCCTTATTTGATAACTATTCTAAATGCTTGACTGGACAGCCTTTACTTTATCTTGCCTATTCTAGTATTTAAACTATTTCCCAGACAGCAGGAAACTGCTCAATTCTCAACAGTCATAGTCAGAGGAAGCTCTAAAGCCTGTAAAAAAAAAAAGAATTCAGTAACTATATTATTTCTATGGACATATAATAATTCACTATTTAATTTTTAAATGGATTTTGGTAACTTCATCTTCTTGGCCAACCATAAGTAAGAGCAGGGATAGTGGATATGGGCTTTAATACTCCTCACCAATGTTGGAGAAACATTGATCATAGTATCATAGAGGCAGAAGGTAGTACCTTATATAGGACAGGCAGTTCAACTTCTTGTTCACTGCTAGAACAACTCTGGCACATGAACAAGTCTTCTATTTGAAGGAGAACTCATCGTTTCATATGGTACCCTGTTCTATTGGCTGACAGCTCCTTCAGTCAGACTGATGTTGTCATAAAGGTTAAATCTATTATTTATTTATTTATTTATTTAATTCGATTTCTATGCCGCCCTATTCCAAAAACTCAGGGCGGCTTACAACATAGATAATAACATATAGAAATCTGACATTAAATACATTTATAAAACCCCTAGATTAAAAACCAATCATCCGAAAACAAACTTACAACAAACATACACTGGCTGGGGCAAGGTGTTAACTGCCCCAGGCCTGTCGGCAAAGATGTGTCTTCAACAATTTGAGAAAGGCGGAGAGGGTGGGGGCAATACGGACCTCTGGGGGGAGTTGATTCCAGAGGGCCGGGGCCGCAACAGAGAAGGCTCTTCCCCTAGGCCCCGCCAGGCAACACTGTCTGGCTGAAGGGACCTGGAGAAGGCCGACCCTGTAATCAATCTCCACTCCTGCCTAAAATATAACCTCCCAGTTGCAGCAGGAATTTTAAAACAGGCTTCAAATGTTCTCTTAATACATCTGTGTTCCAAAAACTTTCCATTAAGAGCATCTAGAACCCCTGTCCCTCTACTATGGAAGTCTCTTCTCTTGTAGTTTCATTGAAAACTGAGTTTGAACATCCTCTAGGCAAAGGCAATATTTGGATTCAATATTCAGCTTGGGAAGAAGAGTCCATATATTCAAAAATAAAGAGGTCTAAAAGAAATTGGTATAAATTCACTCAAAACATAAATTAAGAAAAGTAACAAAATGGATTCACCTCATGAACTGGGAGGGATGAATGTATGTTTTCGTTTTCCTAAATGCCTTTTGGACTGTAATGCTGGTGTGTCAGCAGGATCTTTGGGTCTGCTGTTATTTTAACGCCAATGCACATAAGCCACAGAGGCCAAGAGAGGTCGAGTCTTTTTTTATCCCAGATCCAACTTGTTCCTCTGTTCTTTTCCAGACCATTTAGTGGAATTACCCTCAATTGCTAACTTCAAATTAATAACTGGAATCTGGTTTTTTTCAGCATCAGAAGGTCTGGCAACTCAGCCCAATTGATTACAGGTGAATGCTTCCCAATTGCGTTTCCCCCCCCCCCCCCCCCGGTCAAGCTTCAAGCCCCCTGGACCACCTGCGTTGCTCCTGTAAGGCAGCTTTTGTTAAATTGCCCTAGAGCTCCCCACCCCTCCTTCCTTCCCTCCTTTGCTTTCTTGTCCCTGTGCACATGATGGATCCACTCCCTTTCTGCCCCGTGACTTCAGTTAGCCTTTGAGTTCAAAAATCATCTCTAGCATCAGGCATGCTTGCTTGGTTTCCCTGAGGCTATGCACTTGGAACAAATCAGTCTTGTTTGGGATATTTGGAGGGCTGACAAAATGACTTTTGAAATGCTTCTTGATGTGAAAAATCTTAAGCAGGGCCAGGAGGTGATGGTTGGTCTTCTCCTACTTAGCTTTAGTACTAGATATTCAGAAGAACTCCTATACTATATTGTAGTGTGGACAGCTACAGTTCAAGACTGTAGACCACAGTACATTAATTTTTCTGTTAATATTTCAATTGCCAGCGCTCTGTTAATTATGAACTCTGAATGTTAATTCAAAACTCACAGCAGTGTTATATGGGTGGACTTCAACTCGCCTTATTGTTGAGATGGATGGCATATAGATTAAACAAACAAACAAACAAACAAACAAACTCCCAGAATTCTCATCAATGATCAGGCTGGCTGTGGAATTCTGGGAGTTGAACTTCTGGAAATTCCCAAAGTTGGGAAACCCACCTACTGGCTTTTTGTTCCACTCATACCTACCAATCTGCATTCTGTAATCACTAAGCATGTTTTGTCCTTCTCGGAAATTTCTCCTCCTCCTCCAAGATCTTTTCCTCCATATCTTTTATACTTCTGCAAACTTTTAGTTTTCCTGGTCAGCTGAACTTATCCTCCTGAATGACCCTATTCCAATTACTTAAAGAACCATACTCAGAGGATTTCTCTCTTTTGCGTGACTTGAGGGTCATCCCTCTCCCCAATTACATCTACCTGTTCTATCATACCCAGCAGAAGGGCAGAACTTTGTTTACCAGAATCCATAAAGAGAGCCTTTTCTGCTGTGGAACCTCCCTCTGGAACATCATTTCCCTCAAAAGGAGTTTGGGCCCAGCCCTGCTGGATTTCTGGAAGGCCTTCAAAAGTTGGATGTGCCATTGGCCTTAGGCATGGGTAGGCAACCTTGACTCTTTTATGACTGGTGGACTTCAACTCTCAAAATTCCTGAGCCAGCCATGCTGGCTCAGGAATTCTGGGAGTTGAAGTCCACGAGTCATAAAAGAGCCAAGGTTGCCTACCCCTGGCCTTGGGGATCCCAAAGAAGTGTGAAGCCTACTGAATGATTACACTGTGTATAGTTAAACTGCACTCTCCTTTGTCTTTTTGCTATTTTGTTTTTTAAATGCAGCGTGTAATTACTTTTAATTTGACTTTAATGGCAGAAGGCTTTGATTGTTAGTTGTGTTTTAACTATTTATGCCATCCGGAGTAACATGTAAGGGAGATGGATGGCCATATAAATTGAATCAATAAATAAAAACATATAAAGATGAAAAAGCAGCTATTTTTAAAAATTAAAGCGAGAGAGATGCCTATGAAAGATTATTATATAATGACCAAAGATAAATACAATAAACATCAGCAAGATTAATCTGAAAAAAAAATGTCTCAAGAACGGTTGTCATGCTGACAGCCAAGGCTTCTAAATAAGCACACCAGGTGTGTGGTTGCAATTTTGCATTTCCCAGAAGCTCTCTAGGGAGATTTACCTGACTCTGACTAGTCAAGTGGATGATACAATTAAGCATACTGACTTTCCTGATAATTCATCTTCCTGTTCTATCCCAGCCTATTGCTGTCCTTGTTAAAGGCACAAGGACCAAACCCCTGCTGATGCAATAGGCTGGAGACTTTCAAACAAAACAAAACCCTTTTTAATATGGGTGTCAAATAGTCCAAACACAAACAGCAAAAACTCAAGGCGAAAAGGAAGGAAATAGTCCACAGGAAAAAACAGAAGAGAAGTCACAAGCAAGATGAACAGACCAGGATTCCAAGAAGCACTTGCAAACGGTTGCCTTCAGCAACCAGCACCGCCCACACCTCCTCCCTTTATTCAGCAGTCCCAAGGCGTTGCCTCTCATCGCCTTCTCCTTTTACTCTGGAGGTGTCGCATTGACTGCTGCTGATTTTCTCTTGCTAAATGACGCCGTGTGCGAGCATCAATTAACAAGTCCATCAGGTGTGAGTCTTCCGAGTCTGACTCATTCTCCTCACACAGCTGAGCTTCATCAGGAACACGACTGGAGGGCCCAGGCTCTGCATCAAACCGTGAGTCCTGTAATTCATCCGAGTCTCCCTCTGCCCCTGATGGCCCTTCAAATGCCTCCTCCACCTCCTCCTCAGATTCCTCAGACTCAGCTATTGCGAGCACAGGCTGGCACGGAATCACAACACTTCCTAAGAAGTTAGGAATCATTAGCAATACCGGTAGTACTGTTAGAGCAGGAGACTGCCTGGAACCTCTCTGCAAGTACACACCTGGGTTCCCCATCTTTCACTTCCTTTGCCTGCACCAATTACTCACTTCTGCTCCCCTCCCCCTCTTCCTCCTGTTCCTCCACCACCATTACCAGCCACGGCATGGGTGCTGCTTCTTTTTTTCTTTTGACATGCAGACCATGTAAGAATGTTCTGGGCACTCCTGCCACTTTCATGTATCCACGGGATCACTAACTGTACTGTACTGATTTTATAAGATATATGGAGGAGGGTCACCTGTGGGCTGTGAGGTCAGTGGCCTATGTCTACTGATCCACTCGGAGTGGTGGAATGGTAATGGTTAATAGAATCAGAGTTCTGAGTAAACCAAGAACATGTCTACTTCTTCTGGCATATGTTAGTCTTTTAGATATTATGTAAACTATTGTATTTCAACCATCTTTTCTACAATCTAAACACACCCAGCTCTTTTAACCATTCCTCACGAGGTGTGATTTCCAGATCCTTTGCCCTGGTAGCTCTTTTCTGAACTCAATCTAACTTCTATATCCCTTTTAAGTTGCTTTCCTCAGAACTGGAAATAGTATTCTAAATATGGTCTAACTCGCAAAATGTATTATTGGATGATTACCTCCCATAACCTGGAATCAACCCTTCTCTTAATGAAGCCTCAAACTGTCTTGGTCTTTTTAGCTGTTCACCTCAAAGTCAGCTTGGGAACACATAGTACTTCTAGATCTTTCTGCCATACACTGTCATTAAGCTAATTCTTGCCCTAATTAAGTATCTTCTACTTTTTATTTGTTTATTTATAAACCCACCTTTATTATTTTTAGAAATAACTCAAAATATAAATGAAGCAAAAAAAAAAAAGAATTGATTGTAAACTTGACGATGGCAGCTAGGTTAGTGATGGTTAAATATCGGAGATGGAACTGGGTCATTCAAAGAAATGAGTGGTATAATAAAATATGGAATATGGCAATAAATGATAAATTAACAACAGAAATTAAATTTAAAAAGGGATGATTAAAGTAAATAATTATAGTGAAATATAGGAGGATTTTATAAAAACAGTCTTGGTGGAAGGCAAAGGGAATAAACCTACTCAAGAACATATAATGTTTTGGAGGGAATAAGGGCACAATTGAAATATATTGTATATTGTCAGTTGTTATATGAGAAGAAATATAGGTAATAAAAATGATCTCCAAGGGAGTGGGTGCACTGTAATATTTGTATTTTTTAATACTGTTTTTTATTATGTTTGTATTATTTGTATTTGAATAAAGTTTTTTAAAAAAAGAAATAACTCAAAGTGGCAAACATATCCTCCTCCTATTTTCCCCACAACAACAACTCTTTGAGGTGAGTTGGGCTGAGAGAGAATAACCGGCCCAAAGTCACCCAGCTGGCTCTCATGGCTAAGGCAGGATCTGAACTCAGAGTATTTTGCTTTCTAACCTGATGCCTTAATCACTAGACCAAATTGAAATGTCAGCATCTGTAGGAGGAATGAAAAAGTGTTTTGCTGAAGACCTCTTGGAGCAAACGGTTTGCTAAGGAGACAGTACTGGATAAGATGAAGTCAGCTTTATATCTCCCCACCCTGCTATTGTTAAAACTGTTCAGATCCATTATTTTTCTTTTAAGTGTTCTCACAGAAAAAATGTTTACTTGCCAATACTTTTGGCAGAAATAGCCCTACTAGAACATTCCCAAACCGATGTATTGGCAACAGTTGCCTTTTTGGTTCCTGCAGTATTCTTCTAATAATATACTGTGCAATATTATTTGACATTTTCCCAGTATGTTTCCTTCCACCTCTGGTGAAAAAAAGAATATTAATATTTGGCCATAAAAACACTTTAGCATTTTTCAGGGCACAGAATACTTCCCCCCCCCTGGTATCTGCTTGGAATTTTCTTTTCTTCAATCAATTTCTTGCGGACTTTGCCTCGGAATGCAATGCCTGTGTGTAGTACAAAACTTTTGTAACAAGTAACCTTTTCCTGACATGCTATAAAATGTTATTAAAAGTACACCCACATGAACACATGCACATACTCCATCCTCTCTAGTTGCTATCTTCTTGGCTGGAGAAAGCTGAACATCTGCTTTGATTTAGTCATGATGGAACCCTTGCTTGAAAAGGCATTACTTAGTCAGCTTGCCAGAGTAGATGACCTAAACTATGGCAGAAGGCTGGGCCACAGAACCGTCTTCAAACCTGTCTGTCAACTGAAGCGAAAGAAGAGTAGCTGTTTAAAACAATGCTTAAAGGAGAAAATTCCCTTCTCTCCTTCCTACGATATATTATGTATGACTGCAACTGCAGAGAATGTAGCAACAGAGATACAGTTGGCCACAAAAGCTTTGCAGAGGCAATAATATCAATAATGCACTTCCACCTGATATAGTTTCAGAGGAATAATTGTTAGACACAGGCAAGAAAGGGCTAGCCTCCTTCTTCTCCTGTGATGATAAAGGTTAATCTACTTGCCTCCAGTCTGCTGATCCATTCAGTGTTGGCTCTAATTCAGCTCTTAGATCTGGTCACTTTTAAATCAGTTCCAAAATCAAGACAGCAAAGTGCAATATTGCAAAGACACTTCAAGGAGTGAATGCACCTTCTTATCAATGAGTTCAAAATTTTATTGACTCCAAGAATCTTTTCTACTCAATGAATACCGTAGGTCCTGAAGTCTCTAATATTACATGGTTGCATGGCCAATCCTGGGTGTCCTTAAAGGCTCCTGCTCCTGCTGTAATCATCTTGGACGTTTTAAAAAATAGCCTAAAAAACCAGAAGAAAAATCTTGGCCATCCTACAAAGTTTATAAAATAGTTCCCATGGATTTTGTTTTTCTTGAGGGAAGGATGAACACTAATTGGGCTTTGTCTTGGCTACAGTTTTTCCTATTGTGCCTGTATCATGAATTCACAGCAGCAAGATTCCCAGATTTGCTTACATTGAGGAAACCATTCTAGGAATTGGCTTTCTTCTTGTGAAATCTTCCTGGTAAATTCTCTTCTCAGGCAGAATAAATCATCTTCCACTTCAGATTTTTGTTCATATAATTTCTTTCCCTGCTTCCTTGAATGATTCCAGTTTTGATCCTCTCACTGTCTAGACATCCTTCAGTCTGATCTTTTCTTATTTGTTTCTATGCTGAGATTTCTTTTTCCCCCCTTAGATTTAAGAGAGATTTTACCCTTGTATAGGCTTTGACAATGATATTTAGTTTTCTTCCTTATTCTATAGGTCTAGGTTTTGCACTCCAAAGTTCAAATTAACTTCACGGTAACCCGCACACCTCTCTAGATTATTGAGGACTCATCCTATTACTATTTAATCATGCTGTAGTTAGCAGGTTTTATTTGATCTCTGTGTGGATTGCTTAGAAGAGCAAGCATTTTTGATTTCCAAATATTGGATAACTGCAGTCATAAAATTACCTCTACTCCAAATTTTTATTTTTTTATCTAAAGATACTGTGAATCCTTTTCCAATCCCACATGTAAAACAAATTCTTAGTTCAACATTATTTAGTCTTTTACATCAGGATCTTCATGGAAGATTTCAACCACTAATCAGAAATTATAAACTGAAAATATACCTATACTTGATTTATGCTGCTAGTACCCTGACTGAGTTCATCCATGATACTAAACCATAGTTTATGAAATTAACTACAAGTGGCTTTCTTATTTCATTAAACCAAAACTAAACAAGTGATATAATGACTTAATGCAGGATATGCCTGTGGTCTACATGTACCTCTCAATGCCCTGAGATTGTGAGCTTGAAATTCAATAACAAGTGCATTTTTTACATAGTGCATTTTTTCCTCCAGAATAATGTTATGTGGGAAGAATCCAGAGAAAGAAATATTTGGGGGAATATTAAAAAGGCAGAATATATTTCCCCAAAGGATCTTAAAGGCAGAAAAGCAAGCCCAGTTTTTCTTAATAGACACAAGTAGAAACTCAGCAGAAATCAGCTTTTAGAAATGCAGATGTAATAATCCATTCAGGAAGGTTGGAGCCTTCCAGCTAGAAACTGAAGAGATTAGGAAGACAAAGATTCCTAGAATCAACAATCCTCATACCAAAAAATCCAACACAGGACATAGTCATCAGCCACAGCCCCAGGAAAGCAGGATATAACCTTTGGGACATAATAGGATTAACCCACCACCATCAGAATACCAGAAAGGCATATTCAGACTCAGGACAAAGTTCATGCCACAGGAACAACTCCAAACAAGAGCCCCAGGAGGTATAAAAACCCACCACTCCCAGCAACATGTGGATATTCTTTCTAAAGTCATCTCCATTTTGTTTATTCTCAGCTTGGACTGGATCCTGATGAAGATTTTTCTTTCAGCAATTAAGAATGGGAAAAAGAGGCCTCTGGAATGCAAACTGTTGTTCTTTCCAGCCTTAAATCTCCTCAAGCCCCCATCTATCCTGAAATCAGGCTGCCAAGTTCAGCCATTTTGTGGTCAAATTTGGGCAGCTCTATTTTTGGCCAATTTTTGATAGGAGGCAGCATTTTTGAAGGGTGAAAACAGGAGCAGAATTTATCTCAGAGACTTCCTGCTCTATTCCCATTCTTAAATCCCCCCTCCTGAAAAATGTGCTCCCAATTTCCAGTGAATTCATCTGTGGCCTTCCAGCTGATAAGGGAATTGCAGTCCCCAGCCCAGAAAGCTGCCCATCTCTGGCTTAATGTAATGTGCGAACTCACATCACCCCCCCCTGTAATGCAGCCATGTTTCTTCTGGAGATGCCCCAGAGCTTAAGATCTGGAGGCAGAGGCTCCTCTTCCAAAGAGGAAGCTTCTTCCACCCTAGAGAGCATTTCACAGGTTCCAGAGAAAACAGGGAAAGACACCCAAGTTTAAGGGTATGCAGCTGGATGAAAGTCTCGCTGAGTGAACTGCCAAATTTACCAGCTGCCACTTTTCTCTCAATGGGTCAGTACTGTCTTTGATGGGTAGCTCTGGCATCTCCCTGCTGGAGGGAGGAGAAAAATCCTTGGAGAACTTCAGGGCTCTGGGCTAGATCCTGAACAGCTAAAGTCATTAATGACCCCTCAGGATAAAGTGCCCACCTACAGTTCATGAAGGGGCAAGGAAGTGGTGAGAAATTTCTCCTTCAGCCTGGTCTATGATGTTGCTCTATCTTTCTGTAATTGTGGAGAAAAGTGTTAGATTCTAGATCAACTTACTGACCACCCTTGATATTAGCACATCCTATTGCCACTTGGTGATAATGTGAGTGGCGGCTTCCTCCCCAAAGCTCCATTTTCTCTTGTACCACCCATCTTGCTATGGCAAGAGATTTTAGAAAACCGTAGACAATACTGGACTTTATAATAATGTGTCTATCCTGATGCCCAGGTTTGAAAAGCTGGGTATAAAGGAAGCAGATTCTAAAAACCAGATCCATACCAGACCCAAGTTTAGATGTGATTAGATTCTGAGAAACTGCATGTGTTCATTTCATAAAAATAGGGAGGGAAGGAGAAATATAGGATTTGAAAAGAGGGTTTTATTACAGGAAATTTAAGTCTAGTATCTCACCAAGTACATATGTCTGGGTTGTTGCCCCCCCCTTTTAAAGTGAATTGGTTCTTAATGTCTTTTAAATAGCTATTTAAAAGCACATACTCCAATAACAGAAATTCCTTATTTTGTGGTATAACCAGCATTTAAGAATAAATTTTTTTATTTCTTTTAAAAAAAAATCTTTGCAGATGTAGAAAACAGATACAATCTATGCATGTGCAGGAAAAAAAAGCATAGATCAAGGCAACAGACTTCAGAAAAGTCATTCATAAAGTAAAAGAAAATATATATATAAACCTTGGGAACACAAAGAGAACTTTGTATTGTGAGGATCAGAGGTGTCTACAGAGGAGGGTCAAAAAGTTAAGACGGTGGCCACAACAATGTGATAGAAGCCTCATCTGCTTTTATATGCATCAAAGCATGTCGAAAGGAGACAGGTTTTTGACTGCACAGTTGTGGCCACCATCCTTATATATTTTTTAAATTTCCCTGCGGGCACACTTGGTGAGGATGGTAAAAAGGAATTATATTGCATAACTACAGTGCTGGATTTGTTTAAACTTTGCAGGATCCTGATGAAGGCCAGCTTTGATACTTTTGGACAATGGCGCTGAGATATAAGAAAATATCAGGGTACAGAAGAGGCAGAACAGTGGTGGAATGAAAGCAAATATATGGCAGAAAGTTGGGCAATATGTAACTAGGGAAACAAAACCCCAATCACCTATTATATAAGAGCACAATATAAAATTTGGGGTTTTACAGCTCAGATCTGGCAACCAGATGCTCTGCATATTTGAGTCATATTATTTTAGCTAATTAGACTGTTATTTTTTGTATTGTCTTTGTATGAAACACTGTTGATTTGGAAATGTACAGGCACAACTGCTGTTGTGCTGGTGGAACTTTTGTAGCCTCCAACAGACTAGTCATGTGCTGTAATTTGCAGAGACTGATCCTCTCCTGAAAGTAACCTTGATTTGGAAATCTGATAAATCCAAATCCAGTTTACAGATCAAGACTCCTGAGAAGCTAGGATAGCAGGGACCCTGGTGCTGCCCATCAGTTGCTGGCATCTGAGTAATATATTATAATGACCATGAAGCCAGTACATCTGCTCTTTCTTCTCCTTGATGTAGAAATGTAATATGCTGCAATTTGTAATAATGATTTTTTTTTAAAAGAAGAAACACAGTTTTTGCCATCTAACTCAAATGTCGGTTGCACATGCAGGTTCCAGATTTAATCTCTGAGTTTTCCAGTTGCAAAACTCTGATGCCCAAATTTTCAATCAGCAACATTGCCATTGCCTAATTCTTCTGCCATCTGGCTAATGATCTTCTACTCCATAAGCCTAGCAATGTCTTCAGGGTATGGTCAACACAATCAAGATGACGATGAAGATAGTGCAATGGGAACCTCACTTGTTCTTTTACATATTTCACATGGATAATGCACATACACTAAATGATGGAGTTTTGATCACAATGTTACAGCCACCACTTAGACTTTATTGATCATACTTTGGGAACAACCCTGCATAAATCAAGGCACTGGGTATCTGCAATTCTAAGCTGCAGCCCTTTAATCCTGAGCCAGAGACTGAAAAGCTGTTGTGATTTGTAAAAATTCTAGCCTAACTTATATCTCTATGTATACAAGTTTTTTTTTAAAAAAAATCTTGATTTCCAGTTGCCAAAAGCGGCATGGTGATCTAGTGGTAAAGATGCTCTCCCACTCGGAAGGTTGAGACTTCAGTCCTAAGTAATGGCAGATGTTTCTGTCCTAGAGCACAAAGAAAAAATATCTGCTGCGAAGTCTGTATGGCATGAGGGTGGGCATCTGGCCAGTAAACTCTCAGCTCCATCCAGTTGCCCCGACTCTACCCCGAATTAAAAGATTACAGGGTCATAAAAAGGGAGATTTTTAAAAATGTGATTTCCAGTTCCCAGTAGAAGAGAGAAGCCCTCCTTGCCAGGAGGACTGCCAAGTGAATCCTATTAAACTTTTATTTCTGAGTCCCAATGAGGGTATTGGTCATCTGGAAAACTCACATTCCACAAAGTCAACATTCCCATGTCCAAAGTGCAGCAGTGTCACTGAAGATTGGCTAGGCTGGTTGGAATCGAGCAGATCACTAATCTCCCAGGGCTCCTCCTCCAGGTGCCTTAGAATGTTTGCATATGAAATCTTGTGTTTCAATAATCATTGGCTTCATGCTGGAGCACCTTAGATTGGCTTTGGCCATCCTCAACAGCTGAGAGTTTACAGTGAGATGGGAGTTATGTTCTGAAGACAGGTCCTCAGCAAACATTTACCAAACAACTTCATGTCATGATAAGGAGGATTTATGAATGAGCCCTTCCTTTGCTGGCTAGTTTGCTGTCCAGTGTCACATGAACACAGCCAAGTGGTATTAACAAAGTACAAAGAGAAAACAAGCAGCCAACCAAAGGGAGCAGGGGAAGCAAAGCCTCTTCCTTATTAAGTCTTTACTTTTGCAGATTTATGGCTGGAGTATAGGCTAGTTACACTAATGACTGATAGGATCGTCCAACTATCACTGTGGTGATAGATCACTTATGTAGACAGGCTTTGTATTGCAAGTTCTGGATGATAGCATAAACTACAAATATGGAGAGCCTCAAAGTAGACAAAACTTTCATCCTGGCACTCAGATAGGTACTACTAGCTGCCCCTCAGCAGATAAAACTAATTGCTCAGAGAACTCAACAAAGCTTCCAATCCATTTCTGAGACAGTCTTCTTTTCAACCGCATGTGCCCATGTTGCTTTGATATTGTTCTGAGGCTTTCCCAAATTCTGGACTTCTTCCCAAGCCAGAGATAATTGCTGACTCTCAAAATTGTGGAAAAAGACACATCTACCAATGATCTCATTTCTAATATGAGATATTAAAATGCTGTGCTTTCAGCTTTTCTTTCCCCATAGTAATCAAGACTTGAGACAACACATTCAACAGCAATCTGCTGTGGTCATGGTTCAGCAATTCTGAAACAGGTCCAGTGGTGCAAAACAGGTGCTGGCTGGGGATGCTGTGAGTTATAGTCTAACATAGTGATTCAGTCTTAGCAACTTCCAAATCAAAACGCCATCCTCAGGTATATCCTTTATTCCTAGCAATGCCTCTCCTAAAGAGATATTGTTAAAAAATAAAATAGCAAGGGGCATATCCAGCACAACCACCATTATCCCCCCCCCCAATTGTTCCAGACAAGCAAATAATGCGTATTTGGTTAATTACTGTTGCTTTGATCATTAAGTGGTATTAACTCAAGTGGTATTTAAAAAAATAAGAGGATTATATAGTCTAGCTTTAACTGAAAGAGACCTACTGACTTTTAGCCAGCCTTAACAATCTACACAAATTAGACTAACCTCCACTTCTGATAATTTAACATCAGTGTGCACACACAGGAAAACATTAGCAACTGTATCCAAACACTGGTTGTTGTTGTTTTATTTCTTGGAAGGATCTATGTATAGTCAGATTGAAAACATAACCAGCAACTTGGCATATTTCAAGATTGCGTAGAAACAGCCTATGCTAAGATGATGAAGATGATAATATTTATTTATTTATTTATTTATATATAATAGAATGACAGAATAATAGAGTTGGAAGGGGCCTTGGATGTCTTCTACTTAACCCCCTGCTCAGGTAGGACAACATTCCAGACAAATGTTTGTCCAATGTCTTCTTAAAAACCTCCTTGTTCACGATAAATTAATAATATTAATGTTTCCATGCACTGTGTGGCTTTAAATTACAAGAAGGCATTTTATTAATCTTTTGGGAAATTTACCACTGGCATACCCATTTAATTTAATGAGTGGAAATGTCAGCTTTCTATGTGGAATGAAACTGACCCAATAAAACAAAATTTGGTTGCTTGTAGAAGACTGAATTATTTTTAAGAAGTTGTCAAACAAGGTGGAAAAATTTACATTTGGAGTTTAATATGGATATTGACTTGAAACAAATTAAAGTTGAAACTTTGTCAGTGAACAGTGAACAATTTACCTTTAAGTTAAATCCAATTTAATAAATAGATCTGATTAAACCTCATACTGTAGGTCTACCTTTACATCTGACCAATACATAATTAATATATATTATTAATAATAATACCTCCAAATCACAAGACATTGGCTTTATTCTTATTCCTCCCCTCTGCAGTTTGAATATAAAGTATAAAAGACTAAAAAGAGATTTTCATAGACATCCGAACCTTTGAATACCAAAGGAACCGAAACAGCAAAGTTCTGCTGTCGGGCAAGCTTCCATGCCAGCTGCTTTTCTTTCCCCTCGCTTCACCTCTTTTTAACCTCACACATACCCCACCTTCTGTAAGGGAAGACAAAAGGTTCACTCATTCTCTTGTGAAAGATGGCCTCCATGTTTATGTGTCTCCCACAGCCACCATCGGCTTCCACACCACATGGTCTAACCCAGCCACTCAAGCCATGCTCTGGCTGTGATGCTCCAGTGTCTCATGGCTCCTCCTAGAGGAGGCAGACAGCGCCGGAGGGGACCCCACTCGCACCGTACCGCCAGTGGGGCTTTTTCGAAAGCAAACAAGGATAGGAATGGCAACAATAGGAAAAGAACGCAACTCTGGAAAATCTATCGAAAAAAGGTGCATTCTATGACAAAAAAATCCCTGATTATACTTACATTTCATATTTCTTAACTGCCTGCTACCTTCCATTATTTCTGTATCCATCAAGACATATATAGAATCCTCCCACCTCCTTTCCCCCCCCCCGCCAACAATCACCCTGTCAGATGGGTTGGGTGCAAGGAAGTGATTGACCTGAAGGCATTCAGCCATCTTCCCTGCCCATGGGAGGACTAGAACTCATGGTGTCCTAGTTTCCTCCTCATGATCTTCTTCAGATCAAATTAAGGAGATATTATTCTTCCCACCAAAGGCACTCCTATTCTCGGTGCTCAGGGATTGTGCTTTGCAACTCTACCAGTGAAGTCTTGTCCCTTTTTATGCAAAGCACCCAGGAGACAAGTGTTAAAAAAAAGGATAGGATTTCAACAAATAGCGAAAACTATCTTGGTCTTTTTTGATCATCTCCAACAGACATCCCTGGATAAGATTCTGCATTAAAGGAGGAAAGAAGAGTGAATAAAATCTGGGAGGCCATGTTTTGTGGCTGCAGCTCATAAACCTTTCCAATCAAAATACGATAAGAGGGGACCTAAAGGTGAGTGTTCTTGGTGGCTGTCCCCTTCCTTTATAGCCCTTACCTGTAAAACAAGAATGGCCCTTCTCTTTGACATCTTTCAGTGATATGGAGATTTTCATGAAGAGACTAGATAGCCATTTGCTTGAGCAGGGGGTAGGACTAGAAGACCTCCAAGGTCCCTTCAAACCCTATTATTCTATGTTCTATGGGATTTCTCCAGAGTTCTTAGACTGAGCAGTCTAAAAAAAGATCTGAGTCTTTATTGTTTCTTATTGCTTATAGTTTTATTGTTTCTTTATTCTTTTGTTTTTCATACTAAGTCTGAGCTTGTACACTTCCTAGAGCCTCTGGAGTGAGGGAAGTTATAAATCATATAAATAACCAAAATCAATACAGTAAACTTGCCCCACTCGCTACTATAAGAAGGAACACATGGTTGTTCTCCAAGATCACCTGATCTGGATGTCTGCACCCACATGAACTGCAGGTACTTCCTTCCTCCAGCCAATGGCTCTAATACAGGGTCTCCGCAGAGTATGGTCAAAAAGATCAAGATGATGGCTACAATTGTACAATCAAAACTCTGCCTATTTTTTATGTGCACGTAACACCCTTATTGCAATGACTGGGATAGGAGAGAATGTGGGTTTGGTGAGCTCTGCTTCTGGCATAAAGCAGAAATAAATTTCCTTGGGGTGAAATTCCTGCAATTCCTGCAATTGGATGCCAGACTGGTCTAACTGTGCCGGCCTTTCAGGGAAGGTTTGCTACCTGTTTTACTTTTCTGCTTGCCTATTTTCCACATCACTTCACTTTAGCTCCTAAAGAGGCTGGGCAGAAACACATTTGTGAAGACCTTATCCGTACAAGGGAAGAGAATGGAAGTAACTAATCCAGCCAGAAGTCAGAGCATAAATCTTTGAACTATGTATTGCCAGCTGCTGCATCATTTAAAAATAGTGTGGTGCCAATAAGACAGATCATTCCACATGGGGGCCATAAACAGAAATCAAAGGTATGCGCCAGGACCCTGATTGCAGCCCAGCCTCATCCCCTGGGCCCCCCATCAAGGTCCACTTCTGCTTTACACTATTATGGGTATCCCCCTGGATTTCTCTGCTGTCAGCCACTGATCTCTCCCTGGCCAGGAAGGCACCAACTGTTTTTTGTTTCATAGAAGTCTGGTGGCACCTACTGATCTTTTCAGGTTTGACATTACGCTGAGGCATTGCTGTATCTTGACACAAGCAACTGTTTTAGGAGGCATTTGAAGTGCTTCCTCCCTGTCCCTCTTTACAATTATGGGGATTGAATGGTTGTCCAAATTAATATATAATTTTTCAGTATTTTCCCTTCTGTAGAATCACAGTTACATTTTCTTTAATACATGCTGGGGCAGTTGTTGATGAATCTTTTCATTATGCTGAAGATTTTGATCACAGTAACACAAAGGATTGTCTCCATTCTTATGTGTGCCTTCAGACTCCTCACAACTACTTAGTCAAATCCATGCAATTTTCTTGGCAATGTTTTCAGAAGTGGTTTCCTGTTCTTTTCTTCTTCCTGGGGCTGAGAGCAGGGGACTGGCCTAGAGTCCTCCAGCTGGTATTGCACCTAAGGCTGGACTAGAATTTAGAGTCTCCTCATTTCTAGCCTGGCACTTTTAACTACTATTATATTGCATGAGTATTCAACATTGACCATTGTTATCTTTATTTCCTTTCCTATTTGTGTTCTCACATTTCTCTTCATTATCTCTTGGCTAGATACTTATCTGGGACTCTATCTCACTGCACAGGAAATATTCATAGCAAGCAAGGAATTACTTTGAATCTATTGAGCACCAGGGGGTATTTTCCTATTAATAAGTTAGGATACAGCCAGGCAGCTGTATTAAAATGTTCTCCATCAGCTTAGGAGAAGTGGCTGAGCTGAAAGGCAGGGTTAAGTGTGTCATCAGTTTAGAGTCATTGCATTAATACTTTTGCATTGTCAGAAAATACCTAAGTCTATCCCCTCCCATGAATTTTGTTGACCTTATCGGGTGCCAATTGACCATTATTTGACTAGGTTGATGTATTAGAGGTAACAATAATAAACTGTTTTGTGCTTGAACACAATGAATGTTCCTGGATATTTGCATCTGACAATCAGTACTTGGGCCAGCAGAGAAGTATGTTATTTAAAAATTGCTGTCCCAAATGCCAAGCCCAATGTTTGCTATAATAATAAGTCTGTTCTCTTTAACATTTTAACAAGTTAAGGACAAGTGATTGGTGAATTCTCCCAGTTTCATTACTCTTCCCATTAGATGTTGCTTTTAAGTGAGAAAACCATCTCCAATCACTGCCCCTAATGTGAGATGGGGTAGGGTACGGTTGTCTAATTATCATAATCTGGTAGTTGAATGATGTATTTAGCCACCTATTACATTGCCAGATCTGATAGGTTGCAAGCCTGGAAGTGTTCTGGATACCTGACCTGTCAACTGGACGATTTCTGAATACAAATCCAGCACTCTTCTGAAAGAGCACTAAATTCGTGTCCCCAAATTAAGCTGCAGTCAAGAAAGAGGAATGAAGGATGAAGGGGGAAGGAATGATCAATAAGGAGCAAGTTTAACCCTCAAATAGGAATGGTTGAAATCAACATTTGGTACTACACAGCCTTTGTCCTTTAGCAATATAGCACTATTTTTTTTTTAAATGCAGGTTTAGTGCTTCTTTAAAAGAACACTAAATACATGTTTACAAGGAGGCTGCGTAAGATCTGAGAAATGTTTTGAGAAACTCCATTCAAACATGCAGTGGAGCTCTCTGCAGCAGCCAATGTCCATTCTCTCCTGCAGTCCAAGCCAAAACTGTCATGGGCCTGTTCCCAGAGGGGAAATGTTATGCTTGTAGTAGTCTTCAGTGGCCAGTAGGAATTGAATAAATCTCAGTACAGACTCTGTCAGAAACCACCTTGTTGATAAAGCTAGATCATCTCCATGACAAATATTGTATTGAAGGAAAAGAGAAAACACTAATGAAGACTAAAAACAACTTTTAATGCCTGAGCTGCGGATTGGGAATAAGACAAAATGATGTAGTGAGGGTATGGTATAAAAATGGTCACTGGGGTATGTTTGTACTGCAGTTAAGGTGATATGAGAATTTGCCCTTGTAGCAGTTTCTAGACTCATGCCAAAATAACAGCAATAAGAATGGGCTTTATATCACTTCAATGATAGCTGAGTGAGGCTAACAAGATGCTGTAGGTCTTTAGTAAGGAAGTAGCCAGAGATAGAAAGCATATCATGTCAGAATGGGACTGCAAAAATCTTAATTTGCAAAGTATATCATCTATTCCTCCTCTGGATTTCTGTAGTCAATATCTGGTAGCCTTAACAAAGTATCCCAAGAATCCGGGCCCAATCCCAAAGTCCTTGGGACAGACTGTTATTTTGCATAAAGCAGCTGATGTAGTCTACTTGATTCTTGCAACAGACAACTGGCTCACATTTGACTTGTTGTGGCTGAAAAATTGGGTGCATCACTCTTGATATTAAATTGAATTGGGTAGAGATTAAGGAGAGTGATAGCCTACACAACTGTAGGAAAATTGGTTGCACGATGCTATGCTAATACACATATAGCTAGACATAGATTACTGTTTTTCTTCTTTTCAGTGTGGACAAATTCAATGTATTTATTCAATTAATCTGTTGAAACAGGTATTCTCCAACTTTGTACAAATATTTGTGGTTCACAAACCATAATCATAATAAGAAATGCTAATCGTGTTAAATATTTGCAAGAAAAAAAAGGAAGAAAACTATATTTCAGTGGTGTATTTCATCATGCAAAAAATCTCAGGGTTTATCTCCTATATTTCTGCTGCTAATTATTATTTTAAATTTATTGTTCAGATATTTTTAGATTTTTTTATTGCTTGTTTTACATTATGTTACTTTTAATTTATTGTTTTACTGTGTGGATTTTTTTTTGCCTTCTAATGTATTATCTGGGGGGGGGCTAACAAATCTAGGCAATAAAAATAATTAATATTTTTGGGGAGGACCCTGCAGATGGAGTTTCAGGGGAGACTCTGTGCAAACAAATTGCATGCCTTGGCATGATCTCAGCAATTGGAGAAGCTTTCCACCTTTGGCCCAGGGTATATTTTGGCCTTTCAGTTTGCAAAAGAGTCTGGATGAGGTTCAGAGCCAAAGGAATATCGGAGATCCCAGCATACATTAGCTATGATATGAGAGACGTTCTTCTAGTAAAACACATAGTCATCAATCAGTCCAACTTCTATTCATGTTATTGGCACACCCCTAGGTCAATTCCCATGGGCACTCATGAAACATTTATCCCATGAGATCAGACAGCATGAATAATCACAGGAATCTGGCTTTAAGTGAAGCTATGGCAGGGTTGTCAATCAGTACTATGTCAGGACACTAAATTAAAGGTCATGCGATATGCGATGTTAACTTTTCCCTCCCCCAAATATTCTGGATCCAGTTATGACTTTTCAGCTGGGAAAAATGTGTTAAATCTACCATATACGTGCATGTGGGCCTACACAGCATGTGTAAAATGTCCCTCTGGTTAATGTAATTGAAAGTAACCCCTAAAACAGGTGTTAATTGTCCTTTCCCAATCTCAAAGGAGGGGAAGAACACAGTGGTAGCAGGCAACAACCTGAATCCAGCTCCTCTGAATTCAGAAAGGAGATACCCTTTATATTGTGAATGATTTAACTTCCACAAAAGCAATTTGTTACCAAGAACTGGACCTTGAAATGCAAGTAAGAATAACTTCATTTTCCCAGCCTTGTGCTTTCCAGATGTTTCAATCTAACAATTCCAGTCCTGGGAATGATGGGAACTGAATCCAACAGAAGAGCATCAGAATGAGGAAGACTGCATTGGGTTCCCTGCCCCTGCCGAACCCACTCCTCCAGCTCTTAGATTTAATTCCATACTTCTAGCTTCCTCAAATTTCTAGTCCTCCAAATGTGTTGGGATTACAGTTCCTAGACTGGCTTTCTTCAATGGAAGGTTAACATATTATGAGAAAATGTCTCATTTGACTTGCTTTTGTGTTTGTGGATGACCTACTATACTTTGATGATTTCATACTATGGTTTCTTTTCTTCCTATGTATTGCCTTAGTTGTCTTCCTTATCAGGCTCCATACCTGTTGTTTATATTAACTTGTCAGTCTCTGTTTTATTCCTCCTAAGGAGCTCCCATCTGGGTAGCCACACAGTGTCAGCCCTACACATAGACCAGATCAGGAAAATAATTTCACATAGATAATAGACCTACACTTTTTTTGAGATAGGCTACTATAAAATAATCTGTTTTTCTTTCCTCTTATGAGGAAAGCATCTTTCTAATTCTATGTGTGATACTCTATGAAAGTGAAAGTTGGACTTTGAAGAAGCAGAATAGAAAGACTGTTGATGCCTTTGAACTTTGGTGTTTAAGAAGACTTCTGAAAAGGTTATGGATAGAGAAAGAAAACAAATTGATCATCAAACAAATCAACCCAAAATTCTCACTTGAGGCACAAATGATGAGACACAAATTATCCCACTTTGGACCTGTCTTTCTAGAGAAGACTGTATTTCTGGAAAAGGTTGAAGGAAAGAGAAGAATACTATGACCAGGAGCAAGGTAGGATGGAGTCATTAATAGTGATCAGTAGCAATGAGTACACTATTGGAAGACACTGAAAAATCAAATTAGGGTCTGGTCATCATGATCTGGCTACCAGATCATTATGGAGAAAATCTAGCTAAGTGGTCATTAAGAATCAACACCAACTGAATAGCTGAAGAGGAGGAGAGGAGGAGGAGGAGGAGGAGGAGGAGGAGGAGGAAGAAGAAGATCAAATAAAAACACTCTGTGTGTTTGCACTCAAGAAAATGAATCAAAAGGAAGTGACCTTAGAACAGGGCTTTTCAACCTTTTCACCCATTGTACCACTTTTAGGATATGGCAATATCCGAGTACCACCAGTCGCCTAGCAAGGTGTCAAAAACTTGATGACCAAAAAAAGAGATGAAAAAAGTGATAAAGTACAAGTAGTCCTCGACTTACAACAGTTCGCTTAGTGACTATTTGAAGTTACAATGGCACTGAAAAAAGTATCCCCAAGCCACAGCCAAGCAAGACACCTGCCTGCCTGCCCGGCAGTGCTCTTCCTCCTGTCCGAGGTTTTCATTGTTGTGAGCATTTCTGTTGAGGATTGGCAGCGGGGGGTGGGGTGGGGGGTGTTTGGTTTCATTCCCTCAATCTGCTGGGTAGTTGCAGCAGGTTTTGGTCATTTCACATGACCCTGGGACACTGTGACCGTCATAAATATGAATCAGTTGCCAAGCATCTGAATGTAAATCACAAAACCCTGGAGATGCTGCAACATTCCAGCTGATCGGTGCTTCTTCTGGGCTCAGCAGAAGTGCCAGGATCAGCGCTGAGCTCCAGCTGGAATCTGGCACTGATCCTGGCGATTCCGCTGAGCCCTGACAGCCCTGCAGCTCCAGCCATCTCTCGCTCAGGCTTGTGCGGTGCTGCCACCCGTTCAGCTCATTCCCCTCCCCTGCTACCACTTTTCTAGGATGGTCGCATACCACAATATACCACAGGTGGTACCCGTACCACTGGTTGAAAAGCCCTGCCTTAGAATAGCAAATGCTTAGAGAAAGACAGGCAGAGAATAATAGACAAAGAGAGGACCCAAATTGGTAAATTTTAATAATGCTCTATTATCTTTAGGTGGTTGGCAGATTATTTATTCATTAATTGATTTGTATGTGTATACATAGATGCTCATCTCAGATGAAAGTGACTCTGTTTTTGTTCTGTTCAGTTGTGTCTGATTCTTGAATATCCCTGCAGATTTCTTGGCAAGGAAGCACTTAATTAAAAACAACAACAAATACATAAAAAACACTCAATTAAAAAAAAACCAAATTACCGGCTCAGAAATTTGATCAGGCTATCACAGTTTTTATTTTGTTGATTACTTCTTTTTCTTCTTATCTGCTAACTAACATTATTCAACAGAAGAATCCTTCGCATGTGTGTGTGTAGAAATTATCTCCTTAGTTTCAAGTCACTGGTTTCTCTTCCAAACTGAAAAGCACTCACTATCCCAAGTTGGCTATTGGATGAAACGATAGCTAAATCTCATTGCTGTGATGCAGATGCTGCTGTTGTCCCATACAATATGCCTGTGGGGGTCAACGTGACTTTTTCTTTGGCTTATAAACATGCTTGGGGCATGTTCCCTTTGTCCATTATTAAAATGGAATGCTTCAAGTAGCTGGATTTTTGCTGGCTCTGACTTACAGTAATGGCAGACACATTGGTGAACATCTGAAATTAAGTCATTGTGTCTGAAAGTGAAAGGTTTAACAGTCGTATCAATTTATGTGCCTGGCAGTTTTATAATTTAGGAGGCTCCTCTTGTAAAATGCTTTAAACTCATCTGCAAAAATAGGCTTCTTAGTCCCTTGAGTCCAGCCTAGGATTAGAAGTTTGCTGTTTATGACTCATACCTCCTAATTCAAACTGGTTTGATTGCCATGTCTCAATTTCACGTTCTTTACACTTCCCTGTTTAACTGCTTTTCTCTCTCTCTTTTACTCTTTTACTGTTTACTTTTATAAAGTTTATATCCCACCTTTCTAGATGTTTCATGAAATACATAAAGATGCCCAGACCCATCTTCACTGTCTAGTTATGGTGTGTATTCAGCCACAAAAATAAACTTCAATATAATTCTAAATTTACCTGCAGTAGGTTTGTGTTAAGGACTTTGTCATTATATAATCCTGTTTGCTCAATCTATTGAATTACGAATACCAAATGGAGCCTGAAGAAGCGCAAACCAGATATGTCATTAATTGCACAAATATAATCTCGACTTTTGTTTTTGAAGTTTAAGTAACAGTGCAGAGACACCATTACTATACTCTGTTAGGAGCGTTAGAAAGTTCAGGTGGAACCATCTGCTTCCTAAAAGATATTAGCATTTGCTGGTGCCTAGAATATTCCCTCCTAGGGCTAATAGCAGAGTGAACAGAATCTGGTATTAGAACACTAGAATGGGGAGAAATGGTTAAGCCTACTGTTTCTAGCTGTAGTCCTGAATGTGACTGTAGTCCTAAATGCTAACCACAGAGCACATTTATTGAATTAATATAGTTACTATTTATTACATATAGTTACACTGCCATTAACTATGCAATTAATCTCATTCACAGTTTAGTAACATACCGTGTTTCCCCGATAGTAAGACACCCCCGATTGTAAGACGTATCGGGGTTTTCAGGGGTTCGGCTAATATAAGCCGTACCCCGAAAGTAAGACATATTACTCCTGCCCACTTCCGCCTCCTGCTTAAAATACTTAAATACTTAAAATACTTAAATACTTAAAATACTTAATATACTTAAAATACTTAAAATAAAACTGACAATTGTTTTCCAATCAATATAAGCCGTACCCCGAAAGTAAGACATAGTGGGGCTTTTGGGGATAAAAAGAAAGTGTGACACTGTCTTGCTTTCAGGGAAACACGGGTAGTTACATCCTTCAGATAAATTAATGAAAGCACTATTGAAGGCATTATTAAAGGCAAAGAAAATATGCATTTAGAACAGGGGTGTCAAACTCAATTTCATTGAAGGCCGCATCAGCATTGTGGTTGCCCTCAGAAATGTAAAAGAAGTATTAACCTGATACAATTTAGTGTAAAAAAAAAAGTATAAATTCACATACAAATGGATAGGATCTGTGTTGGAGGCAAATAACCAGGAAAAGAGAGGCCTCAGTCAAAATGGTGATTTAGTGTGCAACTGTTGTTAAAAACTCATGGATGCCATCATTGCAAAAGAAACTGGAACTAAAACTGCCAATATGATAGTTTATTTACATACATCATTTATATCCCACCACAAACATATAGAGACTCAGTGGCTCACTTCATAAAGAACAATAATAACAATACAATATATAAACCTACAATAAAAAAAATGAACAAAACTACATTCCAGGCAGCATCTGGCATCATCCTCAGATGCCAATTTGCAATAGATCCCTTTTAAAAAGCTTGCAGAAAGCAAATAGAGTTTGGGCCAAATCTGCTTGTCATGAGGGGCTATTATGGCGTGCCTACTCCTAGAGATTTATGCAAAATTCTGGTTATAAATTATTCACAAAGTATGCAGATCTGATCAAGATACAGCAAATGGCTTTTTTGTTTGAGGGGTCCATGGTGTTCTCTGAGCTTAGTTATTTTCTTGCAGATATTTCATTACCCAAACTAGGCAACATCCTCAGTCCTAGTATAGGGGTTAAGAAAAGTCTGCAAGAAAACAACTAAGGTCAGAGAGCATCAAGGGCCTCTAGTTGTAACCCTGACCTACAAATATTCTCCTTTATTAGCTTTGTAGCTTAGAGAAAAGTTAAGTAAAAGAATATGATGGATCTTTGTCAGGCATGACTCCATGTCTCTGGAAGAACATTCCTCCCAGGATTAGACTGGTTCCCACCATATTCCAGAATGGCACAGTGGTTAGAATGCAGTACTGCAGGCTAAGTCACTGCTCACTCCAGGAGTTCAATTCTGAATGGCTCAAGGTTCACTCAGCCTTTCATCCTTCCGAGGTCAGTAAAATGAGGGCCCAGACTGTTGGGGGCAATAGGCTGACTCTATAAACCACTTAGAGATGGCTGTAAAGCACTGTGAAGCAGTATATAAGTCTAAGTGCTACGGTATTGCTATTTTAAGAGTAGATTTATTTCCTCAGGGCATAGTAGTATTGTTTTGTTTCCATTTTGTCACTGATGTTATTTTAATACCATTATTGTAAGTTGCTTGAAGTTCTATTTGGATTAAAGTGACATACCAGTTGCAAGGAATAAATAAATATAAAATTATGCACACCAAAACCAATGTGGGCTAGGTTCTGTCAAGATTTCAGTAATCTTGTGGGACCTGGCATCAGAACAGCAAAATCTCATGAGACCTTCCTGAAATCTCACAGTAGTCTCATTCAGTTTTTAAAATATCTAGACAATTATTGTGCAATTCCAAAGGAATCCTGAGCTAGAAAAGTTGTCAGTCTCTAAGTCAGGGGTGTCAAACTCAATTATTTATGTTTCAGTTGTATATGTATAAACATATCTTTATGACTGTAAGCTCCTCAGAGTTTCCCTATGGTAAGATGGCCAATACATTTAATAAACAAACAAACACAATAAATAAATAGATAAACAAAAATAAATAAATAAATGGGCTTTTCTTAGGTCTTTGATTGGCCATCAAGATCTAATGTATTTGTTTCTTTCTTATGATCTTATTTCTAACTGGCATTACATTCAGCCTTCAGGCAGTGAAACAGAAGCACAAAGAATAGCTGGGAAGTACTGGCCAAGACTGTGCTACGTATGACAATTGTGAAGAAGTGACTCAGAGAAAGAAGATGGAAATGTAGAGCCATTACAAAAAAAAAATAAAAATCTGGGAAAGTAGAAAGTGAGAGAAAGAAACTCCAAATAACTTTATCTTACTTTGTGTTATGTATAAGTTGAAGTAGAATCACATTCCAAGCAATTCCTGTTTCTTGACCTTGTCTGGCCAGAGAGGAAACCCTGCAGCACAGGTAAGGCATAGATTCTTAGCCACATGAATCTATCAGTAGGAACATTGAATTAACATTGTGAATAAATGTGAAAAGACTTGATAAGACTATGAGATAAAACCACAAATCCTGTGCAACAAATCTTGAGAACCTGGGCAATAGGAGGCTATTTTTCCTGAAATAAAACACCCTCCCGCTGACAATAATGGAAATTGTGTTAAAACCATAATTTAATAACAGATTAAGAGATTAAAAGTATGGCATTGGGCAAGAGTATTTTATATATAGTTCACATATGTTTTCACCCTTTTCGGAATATAAGCAGGAAGTCAGGAAGGAGGCATTTAAACTCAGCTGTTGCTCCTTCCACCATCAGCATTTTTGCTGCCTGCAGGATGGTCCCTTCCTTCACTTGCACACACAACAGCCTGATTCATCCCACAATGCCAGCATTTGTGTCTGGTTTTTGGATTTCATTAGTCATCTCAGAAGTGTTTAAACTTGTGGTGAGCAGTTACAAGTGCTATAGCAAAAAAAAGAAGAAGAAGAAGAAGAAGAAAGATGAATAACAGCGAGACAATAGATTTACCAGCAAGGCTAATGAGACATAATCACCAAAGTAAGGGGAAGAATAGATATGTGTATATGTGTGCACGTTACGTAAATATGTAAAATCATCTCAGATCCACATAATAAGATACCAGCTAAAGACTACTTTTATTCCTAATGTGCCTATTCTATAGGTAGTCCTCCAATTACAACATTTCGTTTAATGACCAAAGTTACAACATCATTGAAAAAAAATGACTTATAACTATTTTTCACACTTATAACCGTTGCAGCATCCCCATGGTCACATGATCAAAATTCGAACGCTTGGCAACTGACTCATATTTATGATGGTTCCCGTGTCCCTGGGTCACATGATCCCCTTTTGTGACCTTCTGACAACCAAAGTCAATTTATAGATTTACTTGTGTTAAATTGTGTTAACAAATGTAGTGATTTACTTAACAACTGTGGCAAGAAAGATCATAAAATGAGCAAAACTCACTTAACAAATATCTCACTTAGCAACGGAAATTTGAGGCTCATTTGTGGTGGTATGTCGAGGACTACCTGTATGTAAGTTTTAACATATTTAACATATCTGGCCCCCTTTCTGAATTTCATTGCATATAGGTCTGCCATGAAAGATTGTCAGAAATTGTGAATGTTTCAGAGTACGGGGATTAGTTTGCTGCTGCAGCTGCATATTTTCCAGAATTTCCCATGCACAGGGACACTCTTGGTTACTTGGAAGTACAAACAGTGCTGGAGGGCTAGCACAAGAGCCCTTCTCCCAGGATGCAGGCAGGCTATAAGGATCTCTGCCAATTGCAAGAGAAATCTCGCTTTGCAGTGCTTGCTCTGTGATTTGATGCGCAAGGAAGACGACGGGGGAGGGGAGGGGGGAAGGAGACGATGCAGGAATGGCTTTCTGTCAGGAAAGTGATGTAGATTGGGCAAAGAATCCAGGAAGCAACACATGGATGTTAATACTGGGGAGGGAGAGGAAGATTGCTTAGCCCTGAAAGACCTTTGTTTTGATTCACCAGACTTTTTGTAGGCTCCTAATATGAACAACTGCAGCATTTGGAACTAGCTTCATAAATGGGTTCTGGCTTCTTCATCCAGGCAGCTGACAGGGTCCCACAAGAGCAACTGCTGATGCCACTTATGGGCCGGCTGCGTCAGATGGCTGAGCACAGAAGACTCTTGCTCTTTTAATTGCCTGATATAGCATTGCTGTGGGACACTATGAGCAGCTAGAGATAGACTGCAACATTCCTGCTGACAGTTACATCCAACAGAGCTGTCCACAGTATATGAAGTGGCACTACTTTATAGTGGGAACCTGAGCTTTCTTGTAAACACTAATTTTAACATTTGAGATTTGAATGGAGATAATTATAAATTGTAAACACTTTCTTGAGTGTCCTGGTGCCATATACACATCCATATCATTCACTTTGGCAAAAATGCAGAAGTTATTTGCTTATTGCCTTCTTTTGGGATGAGTTGTCAACTCCCTAGCCCAGTGTTTTTCAACCTTGACAACTTTAAGACATGTGGACCAACTCCTAGAATTCCCCAGCCAGGCTGCCCTAGTCTAATCTCTAATCTTGGAATTTTTTAGTGGCCACCCTTTTAAGTTTGGATAGGGCTGGATAGATGCTGCCATCTACTGCAGACAGCAACTTGTTTCTCTTCATTTTGCACTTCTTTGTGAGTTTGTGTGTGAAAACTGAATTGGCCATAGAAACAGAGTACATAAAAAGATATGTTACTCTGGAACCTTTTAGAATTTAGGCTCAATCTTTGGGGTAAAGGTGAGTTAATCCCACACTTAGCAGCTTCCATGGCACAGTTACTTAGAACTAAAGTGTGAACTGGATCTATTTGGAGTTCATTCAAATCATTTTGATTTGGTCAGCTGACACTTTTTTAATGTTTGCTAAAACACCATTTCCATTCATTTAGCTGTGCTGTTGTATCTTGAAATCTATAGCAAAGGAAATTCTTACAACAAGATCATCATAAAGATGCACATCCATACAAGAAGAAATCGATCGAGCTCATAGATATAGTTGTGATGTTTGAAATACCCAGGTGGCCTTTCAACAGTTTCTATCTAATTTCTGGGCACAGATTGAATAGATGATTTCTCTGAATTGAGAAGGAGAAATTTTCAACCATTTCTTAAGCACAGGAAGTCTCCCCTATAGTGGTTCCAGCAGCACCACTAAGAAGAAAGTACTATGAAAGTCACTTTTCTCCCCTGTCTTCCCTTAGGATTTAGTGGTAGGAAGAGAAGTCAGGGTTGTTATCAGCTAAGGGATGATTATAGAATGAAAAGAGGACATTCTTGCCCACACCCTGGCTATCTTGTAAGAAAATCAGCATAAGAAGACCACATCTAGCCAAGAACATTTTACCCCAAAATCTCTTCTTTTATGTGTACCCATAAAAATATGCAGGATAATATCTAATAATTCAGAACATAATATAAGGTTTTAGCTGGTTATGGCATTGCAATAAGTATATGGTTAGATAAGTTTAGGAGGATTAGAAGTAAGACACATACCAGGAAAACACAAATAATAGGTCATTTCTGTCAAAATAATTGTTTTCAGGATCTGTGGATGAAATGTGGAGAATCTTCTGCTGAAATGTCTTCTTTTCTATTACAGTTTCACGAATCAGCTAGGAAAATGCTATGGACAATGCTGACCTCTGCAGAATGACAGTGGGAAACCAGCTGTGAAGCCACGCTACTAGCCCATTATCTGGCCTTTGTCATGTACTCTACAACAATTACATCTGTATTCTTTAAAGGAGGTATTAAAACAATCTATAAAGTGTCATTTCATTTACAATCTACAGTGTGCCAGGATCAGAGGAGGAAGTCTCTGCATCCTTCTCACAACCAAAATTTGTAGTTCAGAGATCCCATTTTTTTTCTCCCTCACAGATGAGTTTCAATAACAGAAAAAGTGAATAAAATGATGGGAAAATGCATAAAATATGGGAGAGAGGGTCATATGGTTTCCAACAACTTTCTTTGGCATGCTGCTTCCATAATAAAAGCCTCATCTGGAAGCACTCTCTGAAGACTGGCTGGTGGGGAACATGAATGGGAAATTGTTACAATCTTCATGTCCCAGTGACATCTACTTGATCATTGTGGGAACTGAATGCTGAGATAAACATCCCACTTAATCCAGGAAGAGCATTTTTATATTTATTCCCTGAGAGCCTCAGTTTGAGATGTATCCATTCCAGTACTGAGATGGCTTTGTACTGATGGACATCTTAGACCAGGGGGGCTCAACCCACTGCCCTCAGACTTCTAGTGGTGACCAAGAGGTTATGAAAATTATACTATGTAAATTCACTTGCAAAAGGGCAAGTAGCAAAAGTCTGATTTTTCAAAATAAAAGCAAAGGAAATGTATGAAACTATTTAAATAAACTTAATCTATATATTAATTTGCTATGACAGTTCCACCCACTCTAACTTTCTGACTTTGAAGAACTGCCCACTCAAAACCTAGCAATCTTAATTTATATGCAAATAGCATGTTATTCGTAGTCAAATCTTTTGTTTTAGGGAATCATAAAGATATTCTGGTTCAGCCTTCCTCAACCTGAGTATATGTCTGTGAATATTTTGATTTCCAAAATTCTCATCAATGGTCAAAAATTAAAAATCTTTTAAATGTATACATGGGTGCCTCCAGAAGTTCCTGGTTGTGTGCCATGTAACTTCTTTGCTCATCAGTTTTGTAGAGGTTCTGGTTAAAGTCAGGCCTTCAGGTGTGGTAGAAAGTGATATAAAATTGATTTGAAGGCACAAATATATATGCAGACTGTCTAAACAAGTCCCTGCAGTTTTTCTGGCAATGTTTCAGAAATGGTTTGCCATTGCCATCTTCTTTTTATCACAAGCTCACCTGGTTTCTAGCCTACACTTGCTCTTATACATCACTGCCCAAAATAGAAAGATTTAGCCACCGGAATGTTTTTATTCAGGGAATGGGAAAGGATGGCACCATGATCTTTCCCTGAGCCTGCCCAGAGCCACTGGTCTTCCAGGGGCTCTTTCCCCTTGTGCACTTTCTTCATAAGCATTGCTCTGGATCCTGAAATCTGAGTCTTTGCTTAGCCCGATTTTCACTCTCCACACTCTTCACTCAGAGTGGCTGTTGTACTTCAGCTCACAACAAGGACAACCTGGGACCGTCTTGGACATGTGTATCTCCCCAAAGCCTTTTCTTTTCTTTCATGATAGATCATGTAAAGTTGTTTGGATAAAGACAGACATAGGTAACAGGGGAACTAAGTAGATGGACAATTTCAACCAAGACCAGGAGTGGGCTAACATATCTGCTGGCATGACTTAATAGGTCTGTAAAAAAACCTGATTTGGTCTCTTAGCCTGACTTCATCATACTCAAGAAACTCCACTATTCAGCAGTGGGCCAAACCAGAATCTTCTCCTTTGTTTGTCTTGGCCTACCATGCTTCTTTATAAAGAAATGGTCAAAGTGAAGTACTTCCCCTGTGTATTTTGACAGGAAGCCTCAGTAATATGTTTTCCTTTTATTGTATATCTTGCTCTTTTTCTTCAGCCCTGTTCAAATATTTTCTAGCACAATGACATATTTATTAACCCGCCACTCACTCCATGAGGCAAGGCTTTGATTGGCTTTTGGTAAAGGGTTCCTGAAAAGTGGAGATTGCCCCCACCCCTGCTGTCTCCAATAAGAGTTAATATTATTACTGCTGTTTGTGTCAAACGCTGGAGAACAAGCACTTTTAAAAATGGGGCCCGTTTATTTAAAACAGCTGGGCAAAAGAACATGAAGGCCCAGCTAGAGTCGTCAGGTCAAAGGTCAGGGGTAACACCAATCTCTGCAGAACTTTGAAGCTGACATTTTACAGATTATATGTGGCTCACTGCACAGTGGGCATGGCGTATATATGGGGCTGAGGACCCCTGATTTGTCCTTTGGATTTTTATGAGTCCACAACATTGTTCTTTGAAGCAGCGCACACGGGGAAAATAATACTAATACTAATAAAAAGTTGCTTCAATGCTATTAAGCTATTTAAAGTAAATCAAGTGAGAGCTTCCTGGAAAGATGGCTGCACTATGAGATAATGTTTTAGTTCTTCCCCTTCCTTAAAGCTTTCCTTTTTTTCATTGATCCTTTGCTTTCCCATCCAAGACAACATTCTTCTTTGTTCTGCCTTCTACACATATTAGGGTTTTAATAATAGTAATAAAAACCTGAGATGGTTGGGATGTACATTTGAATCCCACCATGCTTTTTTTTCTGACTGCATTCTGTTATTGCTTTCCCCAGGATGAGCTACAAGACCTTGCCAGCTTCAATCTTTTGGGCAGTCATCGACTACGGTGAGTGCACAAAGAAGAAATGATGTAATGCAAATAGAAACATTGGGATTGATGGTTTTGGGGAGAAGACTTCTTCTTCCACATGTTAAACCTATTCAATAGCACGTAATTGCATTTTTTTTTTTTTTTGGCTTACTACCAAAACATGATGAGAAGCTACATTTTTGCTTTGAGGGAGCTCTGGAGAGCCATCAACAACCCAAGAGTTGTTGTAATCATTGCACAAAACTGACATAGACTGATGATTATGCAGCCAGATAACACCTCCACCTCCCATACTCGCTTAATTTTGGACATATGTTTTGCTTACCTGGTGAATATCAATATTTCCAGGAGTACATTTCTCTGGGATTGTATTTGTCTGTTTGATAAGCATTCCAACCATCTTTTAATCCAAGTCACTAATAATATCAAAGAACATAGGATGAATCCTAACATTGTAGGACCCTAGTTGATACCTTACCCTTCTTTGATAAGGAATATTGGTGAGCTCTCTTTGAGCATGACTTTTTCATCAGCCTTTTATTTGCTTGTCATGCCTCAGCCTCCATAACAAAGAAAGAAGTATCTGAACAAGCTTTTTGATTCACATGTGTGGAAGAGCACACAGCTGATTTGGTAACCTCTTAGAACCAAGCGGTGATTGGAAGGTGGAAAGTTCTCTGTGACTCCCTTGTCTTGGATAGATCACATCTTGGTCAGTTTTTGAGCAATTTATATTTTTGCTGAGATAGTGGCACAATTAAAATAATCTGACCCAGGGACCTAATAGTTGGAACTAGGAGTTTTCCATCTTATTTATCAGTAGTATTGATATAATCCAGGTTATTTTTGGAATACAGTGATAGCCAGGGTGATTGACACTATTGTTCCTAGCTACTTTCTTATCTCTTATCTTTCACAGAGCTTATTCAGCCCATTGATTTAGTAGCAAGCTGAAAGTGATGAAGCTGAAAGGACAGCTGGAGCACAAATTTTATCCACTGGGAATGGATGAAATTAAGCATGGATTGAAGACTGTTTGAAGACCTGCTCCGCAGCAATGAAAGCAATAAAGAGTACTTAATCACCATTGCACCTGGTGTTTTTTTTTCATGTTGTGTGATATCTTCATTATTAGGTGATAGAGAGATCTACAGAATAGCCTATGGCTCATTGTGCAACTTGTATTCTTAACCAGGACTCCAGCGCTGGAAAGTTCATAGGAATATAATGTTAATAATTACCCCCTCTATGAATTTTATCTTTTTACCTTCATAATGATATGCATATAACTATGTGGAGATATAAGAATTATAATATATTGCTTCCAGTTCTGTGTTACGGGAGGTGGGTGAGTGAGGATGTGTTCCCATGGTCTAAAGGAGACATGTTCTCTGTTGAAGAAACTTCCATTAACCCAAGAGATCTTTTTAATACACTAGCAAGTCTGAAACATTCAGATAAGTTGTCAAGAATGTGATGGACTTACAAATTCAGATGCAACTGGATGGTTTTGATTATCCAAACTCATTTCTATTTGGCTTTGCTTCCTTTTGTAGATGATCTGTGAATTAAACTGAACAGGGACAGTCACACTTCTACTGGATTTCTTGGCATCATTCAGTACCATTGACTACTGTATGGTCGTCTTCTGGATTATCTAGCAGAATTGGGCTGTAGAGGAATTGTTCTATAATTGTTTCGGTCCTTTCTTTGAGGCAGATCTAAACGGTGGTGCTAAAGTACCACTTTCCACTACCTAGGGGATTAACCTATGGTGTTCCAGGGTTTCCATTTTCTTTTTATGCTGTTCATAAAATCCCTTGGAGAGATCATGACAAATTTTTGGAGCAAGGTAACTGTCTACAGTTCTTTGCCTTCAAACTCCAAGGAGCAATCAGCATCTTTGTATATTGCTTAAATTTGATAGGCTGAATAAAAAAAAACAAGCTGAAATTAGACTTGACTTAAATTGAGATGTTATTAGTCATTAGTAAACTGGATTTGTTATTTGGGGCCTTTTATTAAAATAATAACTAAACTGATCTCCAACAGGGAGATGTGGCTACTCCAAGCAATGCATTTCTCAGCTGGACTCCACTTTCTGTCCCCCATGTATTTCTTCCACTTTAAAAAAACCCATCAAACTAATTCCAAATACACGTGAAGTTTTAGGAACTTTCATCTTCTTTAAAAGGGCAGAGTCAGAAAAAAGTAGTAAATGTAATAAACTAGTAGCCTGGCTAGCCATGGGGTTGGCTGAAGACACCATGGGTGGCTAAGCTGTATGAAAACCAGATGTAAAAACTTTGGCAGGGAGGGAAAAGATCTACTTCTTCTGTTTATTGGGTAACAGAAAGCAATTAAAAAGTAATGGTTGTGCATTAAAGACATAACTCATAACAAGAAGAACTGAATTCATTAGCCAGCTCAATAGAAATAGTACCTATTTTAGTTCAATAAAATTTATACGTTGTTTAAAATATCACTGATTAACTTTTTTGCTAATGCTGATCATTCTTCAATTGGCATGACATCAAGAATTACATAGGTAAAGGATACTTCCAAGATTTATTAATGTAAACAAGACTTCCAATGACCAATATCCAGACAAAATTATTTTTTGCAATATTTTTATTACATCAGTAAAAGATAATACAAACTAATATCAAAATGAAGAAGAGAAGATAGGGAAAAAAAGAACAGAAAGTGCAGAAAAGAAAAAGAAAAAATCTATTTAAAAATATTATCCTCATATTCGAAAAAGAGAATGAAGATGACCCAGGAAACTATACACCTGCTTGTACTGGATATATAAATACTGGGTAAGATCTTTGAGCAGATTATCAAGCAGCATGCTATTATTAACAGAAGCTAACCCTCATTTACCACAAACCAATTGTGCCAAACTATGCTTATTTCCTTTGGATGTCATAGACTATCTGAATCTGAGTAAAGCGTTTGACTGGGTGCCTTATAATAATTCTCCTTCATAAAATGGTGTGTGCTAAATAAAACTACTGTTAGATGAGCTCATAGTTGGCTGAATGACTGCACCCAAAGAGTGCTCATTAATGACTCCTCGTCAGCTTGAAAGGAAGTATCATGTAGAGTACCATAAGCCCTGTGCTGTTCAACATTTTTATCAATTACTTGGATGGAGTCAAAGAGATGCTTTAGAATTTGCAGAGGATAAAAAACTGGGAGGATGGAATCTAGATGCTTTAGATGAATAAGATGGACTTTAACAATGTGAAATTTTGCTGTACAGTTTTGCATCTGGGTAGAAAAAACGTAAGGTACAAATATAGGATGGCAATAGAACATAAGGAAGGGATGAATATCACTAAATCCAGGTTAAACATGAGCCATCACTGCAAAAAAACAAAAAACAAAAAACAACAACCTTTCCTAATATCACAAATGACATTTTGGGATGGATTAACAGGACCATAGTATCCAGATTACGAGACATTATTATACCACTCTGTCCTGCTTTAGAATCCCTTTGGAATACCATGACTAAGTTGGAAAAGAATAGTGGCAGACTGGAGCATGTCCAAAGGATGGCTGCTAAGATAATGAGAGGTCTGGAAACCAAAGTCTGTGAGGAATGGTTAATTCCTGGATACATTTAGCCTACAAAAAAAGCTGATATGACAGCAACCTTCAAATATTTGAAAAGTTTTCACACGGTAGCAGTCTTATTCTCTTTACTATGCTGAGACCAGGTCCAGATCACTTGGCCAAAAGTATAAGGAAAGCAGTTCAGGCTAGACATCAAAAGAAGTTTCTGTCTGCACAAGCTATCAACCAATGGAACAGGCTGTACATGAAGTAATGAGTTATTCTTGTCTAGAGATCTTTGTTCTTCCCCTTTCTCAGAGTTTTGCAGGCATACAACCTACCAATTTGATCCCTCTTTCATTTTATTAGTTAATTCATGCTTTTTACCATTTATTCGTCTTACATTTTAAGCCACTTTCCTGTATAATATGCTCCAGCCATTACCCACATGCTTTATTCTGTGGTTATATTGAATTTTAGCTTAATTTGGTCACAAGTGCAATCTCAGTTTAGCTTTACCGTAAGCATGTTTGCTCCATTCTATCTCTGGATCTTTAATATGGAGACTACTTTTCTCAAGATCTATTTCAAAATCCATTTAATATTAGTTGACATTGAAGGTTTTGTTATGGAGTGACTCGTTTATTCATAATTTAAATGGCATGCCCAAGGTTCAGAAAATCCACTAATAGTAAACAGAAAATATTTTATCAAGTTTATGCCAATGTATGAGTAAGTTCTGAGCTCTGCTTCTAAAAAGACAGAATCATGAAAGCAATATTGGCTATTTTCCAGTGTCTTATTTATATAAAGTTTCAAAATTGAACCAGTCATTAACCATCCATATCACATTATCCCCTTACTCCAGAAGGCAATTATATTTCCAATAAAAACTTCATTTTTGCAGAAAGCAAAATAATCCATAGACAGATGACAATTAGTACTTTGTGTGGCTGTTCAGACATATAAGAAACTGGAAACTAACTTCAGCCCTGTATCATAATAAATGGTGAGAAATTCCTCAGAGGTGACAATTAGCCATTAGGTGCATTTCTGTTCTTACCAGCAGCTTTGGAAAACATCACCTGAATGCTGACTCATCTTTGAGAAACAACAGGGAGTCTTTCTTAACTTGGTGCCCTTCAGATCTTTTGTGAATGTCACTCCTAAGAATTCAAGGCACCACAACCAAATTAGGAAAGAGTGGACCAAAAGAGCATGATCCCCCATCATCACCATAACACTTTGAAAAATTTGATTGGAGAATAGAATGAATACCACTCCTGTGCCAAAAACTCTGACTTGCATTCCAGCATATAGAATCCTGCAATATGTCCCAGTCAGGTCTCTTTGCTCTGTAAGTGAGCCCTTAGCATGCCAGAACCTCCAAATGGATGAGGCATGACTTTAAGAAGACACAGGAGACTTCAGTAAACACTCTCCATCTGTTTTGACAATAGAAGTTGGGCAGCTGGCCCATATGACTATATCGGGCCTTCAAGATTTCATTGGTGGACTTAAGGGAGTTAGAAATTCTTTTCTCCCTTGTTTGGTAGTTACAGAATTGGTCTAGAATTGTTAAAAAGACTTCCATGTGAATGTGAAAGTTGGGTTTTTTTCATCTACAAAAATTGAGGGCCAACCATTTTTATTTGCTTGTTTCTTCTTCGTGGAAAACTTTGGGAGAGTCTTCCTTGGGGCAATTTTTGTACCCAATTTTTGTACCCATTTTTTTGCATGACTCTAGATTTTCTCAATATTCTTCTAAGAGTATAGCTAATCCCTGATTGATTGATTTTTGGAGTTTCAATGTTTTCCATCAACATGGTTGCTTTTGCTTTCTAAAATTATAAGAAGAGGTATAAAGAAGATACAATTTTTACAAATATTCCAGTAGATCATTTTGCAAATGTGTTGTGTCATTGTTTATAACAAGTTTGTGTGATCTTCTTGCATGAGTATACGATCTACTGTTTATTCTGCTCCTTTGCACAAGCTGCCCTTTGAATCATTTGATGGTTTTTCAATTCTGCCCTTACATTTGTTTGAATAACTTGCTCTTGAGTTTCTTTTTTTAATTATTTTTTATGCTTTAATATACGTGTGGATAATGTTGTGGCAGGACCAGGGGATAGTAGACTAGAAGACAAAGAATTAGAGAAGATCGCAAGATTATTCCTGCCTTTTTTACCTAATACTCCCGCCTCTTTCTTTCTCCACAGTAACAACCCTGTCTCTATACAAGTCCCTTCCAGGCAACCCCCCCCCCCAAATAACAGCATAAGGTAAACCAAATTGGAGTAGATGAGACCAAAGAAACTATGAGGGCTCCCAGTCTGCAACTGTCATTGGAGACGAAAATACCCAGCGGAAAGCAAATGCAGCCCACTGGGCCTCAGCATTGTTCCCAGGGCTTTAGTTTGGTAGCAGGCTGAGGCAGGAATCTGCCATTCACCCACAAAGCATTGCTGACATTGCAGTAAGTGCTTTCCTGCCAGTACTGAAATATGTGGGAGGAAAGTAGGACATCTCTGGTGAGACAGTAGAGTAGTCAGAGCCTTTAGTGGTCTGCAACATCTACCAGGGTGAGAATGATGGGTGCCCTGAATAGCATTTGTGGGGCTTCTTCTGTGTGAGATCCCTAAGCCAACATGTGGTCCAAGAGGAGCAGACTTTAGGAGAAGATGGGCAACAGCTCTGGCTCCTTTTATCATCATTTGCAATACTGAAAATAAAATCAAAGTGGGCATCTCTTGGATCCCATGCCAAGCTACTTGGAGAAGCCAACTGGTCCAGCCATTACTCTACTCTATTGATAACCACATCTCTCTGAAATGTACTACAAGGTCAAATTGAAGAGCCAGAGCTTTCTGAAGACAGCTGCTGAAATATTGTTGCACATGAGTATGTTAACAATATAAATATAGAACACAGAACACAGTATAATAGACTTGGAAGGGACCTTGGAGGTCTTCTAGTGCAATCCCCTGCTCAAGTAGGAAACCCTACACCATTCTGGACAAATAATTGTCCAGTCTCTTCTTGAAATACCCACAATTTCCAGAGGTAAGCCTTCCACTGATTAATTGTTCCCATTGTCAGAAAATTTCTCCTTAGTTCTAGGTTGGGTCACTGCTTGATCATCTTCCATTCCTTACTTCTTGTCCTGCCCTCAGGTGCTTTGGAGAATAAATCAACCCCTTCTTCTCTGTGACAGCCCCTCAAGTATTGGAAAACTGTTATCATGTCACCCTAGTCCTTTTCATTAAAGTAGACATACCTAATGCAGTCAGTCAGTCATCATATGGTTTAGCTTCCAGTCTCTTAATTATCCTTGTTGCTCTTCCCTGCATTCTTCCTAAGGTTTCAACATCTTTTTTGTATCGTGGTGACCAGAAGCAGACACAGTATTCCAAGTGTATTCTCACCAGTGCAGTACAAAGCAGTAGTATCACTTCACATGATCTTAACACTATCCCTCTGTTAATGCTACCTAGAACTGCATTTGCTCTTTTGGCAGTTTTGGTTGGTTGGCTGATAACATAAGATATTAAACTGTCTTCTAATCCAATGAATTCAATTGAAATAAATTGCATATTTTATCATAAATGTGTGTCTCATCAAATCAGTGCAGAGCATCAAAGTCTGTCTCATACAGCTTCCTAAGCTTCCTGTATAAATTTATAATAATTTCAACTTAGAATGATTTATTAGATAAAAAGGAACATAACAGACATAAAGAAAAAGACCAGTAATGATAAGAGAAAGAAAGAAGTCAATTTCCCTTCTTTTTTTTATAAAGTTTCTGACATAACTGTTGTTGTCATATCATCCTCATCAGCTTGTTTTTTTTTAATGGTACAGAATAGAAAAGGGATCACCTGATATCTTACTTTCCATCTCTATTCTGCTACTGTTATGTACATAAAATGATTAATTAATTACATACATAAAAAGAATAACCAGGGTCAGTCCTTTTGGGAGTGTCCATGTTAATTACCCAGTGCATTATCCACTTCAGTGGCTCTGAAAAATTCTGATTGATATTGATAACATAGATTATTCTTACTAAACTCTCTTCCTCTTATATCTTGCCTATTGTTCACATTTTTTTTTACTTTTGCCTGCCTTTTGTCTCATTTTTGCAGGTTAACTTTTTAATACGTTTGTTGATGTTTAATAAATAATTAGTATTTTTGCTAGCTCAACTGAGTGACGTGCATGCTTGCTCTGATGTGCATATAGAGTTGGTTGTGAATGTGCTAGGTGCAAACTACGCCAGAAATTACACACCATAATTTTTCAACAATTTTGACATTTAGAAGCAACATTCTTTATTTTACTATTAATGACCTCAAACTTTATAGCCCTTCTGTGACAGATCAGGGCTCAATATAATTCATTCACAGCTTTTTAAGCATGCTGGGAAATAACCCCTCTGAACATAAGTAACTATAAATTGTGCCCTTTATAAAATAATATTTATGGTCACACATATATACCTTCTCTCACAAGGGTCCCCAAGGTTCTGAAATAAACATTAGTAATTTAGCACCTATGTTCCTTGCCTAGGGTTGTTGAAATGACTCTGTGTGTACCAGGATCTGAGGACCTTCAGTGCTCTTCTTACCAAACCTTCTCTGTAATAATGTCAGAGGCTTTACAGAGAATCCTCACAGACTGCAAGCAATGACACATGGCAGCACTTCATGGATCTTACTGCATCAGACAGTAGCAGCTGCAGAATCCCATGACTGAATTCTCCCCCATATTTAACAACAAACAACTCCCTCTATTTCAAAAGCCACAAATCAGTGAGGAACATTGTATTCCAGACACTTTCCTGGCCCACTACTTTACTATGTGATGGGATGGTTTCCTTCCGAGGAAAACCTTGAATATGCTATTTCTAGCTTTCACATTCAGAGTATGAATATGAAGAACAATTGCAAGAATTAGGTATGACTAGTCTAGGGAAAAGAATGACTAAGGGTGACATGATCCCCGAAAATAAGACCTGGTCTTTTTTTTTCTTCCAAAAGAAGCACCAGGTCATATTTTCAGGGGATGTGTTTTTCATGGTCTCACCTTGCGGCAGTGGCACTGACAGGCCCACTTCTACAGCCAAAGAAAAGGCTTCTGAAGCTGAAAAAGGAGCTCAGGCCTGCATTTCGCCATCAGAGGCCTTCTAGAAAGGCCTCTGAAGCCGAGAACCGAATTACAGATTGGTTCTCAGTTGCAAAGGCCTTTCCAGAAGGCTTCTGATGGCAAAATGCAGGCCAGGGGGCACCGCAGAAGTGGCCTGGTGAGGCGAGGCAAGTGTTGATTCAAGGGAGGCCTGGCTGCAATGGTAACTGGGTGCAGGGCACATGGGGCATGTCTAACCCCCACTCCCACCCTAGCTTGATTTTTAGGTGTGCGCCTCATTCCAAAACTAGGTTTTGGAGTAGGGCTTACTTTTGGGGAAACACAGTAGTAGAGTTCCAATATTTAAGGGGCTGCCACAAGGAAGAGGGGCTCAACCTATTTTCCAAAGCACTGGAAGGCAACACAAGAAGCAATGGATGGAAGCTAACCAAGAAGAGAAGCAATCTAGAACGAAGGAGAAATTTTCTGACAATGAGAGCAATAAACCAGTGGAAGGGTTTGCCTTCAGAAGTTCTGGGTGCTAATATAAGGTCTCCTGATTGAGTAGGGGGTTGGACTGGAAGACCTCCAAAGTTCCTTCCAACTCTGATGATGATGATGAAGATAATGAGTAATGTATTGCAATCTAGGTCCAAGAATTCTGCCACATTGTCTGATTTTTGTTTTCTGGATGTCACTCCAGACGTTAGTAAATCTATTGGAGTGAAAGCTTGGAACACCAATGCAGAGGACAACAATGCAGAGCAGCATTTCTGGGTTGGTGGCCCGACACGGGAGGGAGGGGATGGTTTTGTGTGATGGGCAGGCAGCTTCATTTGTGTGAATGGTGGACACGAGTGAGGTTGTGAGCAACAGTGCCTCTGATTGCACAAGTGGAGCTGTGAGTTCTGGTGCCTGCCACTCATGCAAGTGGGGCTGTGTGCATGCACTGGCCCACCACTCATGTGACCCGGTTGGGAATAGGCCATGGTCTGGTAGTGGGACCCCTGATTTAGAGCACAAGAGAACTGATGTGTGTTTGTATTAGCTGACAAGGACATGGGGGCATGAAGGCAAATTCAACTCAGGGTGACTTTGGCTGATATGAAAACAGAAGACCTCCAGGAAATCCCTGTAGAATAGGCTGGGAAGTCCTAGGCTACCAAATCTAGGCTGGAAAATTTGGGTAATCTCTAAATAGCAGCAAAACCTCAAGAGTTTTCTTTTCCTCTTTGTTTTCAGCTAGAGGCCATTCAGATTTTGGCAGGCAACTTCTGATAACATAAGACAGCTGATAATGGCAAATTGCTTTTGTATTATTGGCAAGAAAACTATATAGTCACCAGGTGTAAAGTCTGACTTGAGAGTCTTTCCTGCAGAGTTATAATATTCTGTTTAATAGTGGAACAACTGAATGTTATTTCTTTAAATAAAGCAAAGAAGTGGAGTAAGTGTGTAGGAATTCTTAACTGAAAGACCATGAGTTCTAATCACTAGGAGTAAAAACTGTTTTGAAGGTGCATACACAAATATGCACGCACACATACACGTGTGTGTATACTCACACAGAAACAAAATATTTATTTACCGGTAAGTCTTCTCAGGAACTAGGGTTTTTTTTGCAGCTTGAAGGATTAAATACCTCCTAAATGTAGATTGCACTGCAGCCTTATAATAAATCCAATGTTCTATCTATGGTTCTATCTGAACTTTCGTGACATTGAAGCGGGGTGTGCAATCACTCTAAGCCTTTGCTTGTATAACCATGACTATTAAACCACTGTTGGTTGGCCTTCCACAATAAGCCTAAATCAAGTAAGCGTACTCCAGCTTAGTATGGTGTTGAACCAGGTCCAAATGTTGAAAGAGTCACTGTATTTTACTTGAACTTGTTGAGGTTTTCCATCCCACATTACATCATGCATATTATGGGAAGCCAGAATGCTGGTGGTAGAAAACATTAATGTCATGCTATTAACTCTTACCTTCCAGAAAATGGCTTGCAAATATTTGCACCAACTGAGCTTTCAAATTAACCCTCATGTTACAATATACTAATACTCTATGTGTAATATAATAACAGGCAATGCAAGCTAATCTTATGCATATTGATATAGAGAGCTAGTATGTCATGTGTTTGGTTTGTTTTTGGCTTAATGCGTTTTGTCAGCTTCATCCCTGAAGTCTCTAAGCATGATTTATGACTTGACAAGAAACATGAACCCAGACGATTGTGGTTTACTCAACTAAGTATGGTTTTGTTTAATATGTGAACTCAGCTATAGGGGCTAACCTAGAAGGCTCCCACTAAAACCCTTGAAATAATTGGTCATAATTGTATATCAGTTGTATAACTACTGAATTTTGACAAAGAACAAAATATTAAAAACCAAAGAGAAAAAGAATTAGAAAAGTCAGAGGAGTGGGTGCAAAAAATTTAATTTTTTTAAAAAAGCCTTCCAATTTTCTTCTCTTCTTCTAAAATTGGCCATAAATATATATCGAGTAGGAGAGGTTTTCTATCCTGATGTCCTCGGCTGAAATGCTAGGGTGACCAGTTCCACAGAGTTGCCCACTTTGCTTTACCAAAGTGTTTTATCCAGGCAAGCATAGACAAGTAAATCCCAGTTACTGTGAGTACATAGTTTTCTTCTTCTGAACAGACTAAATCCACCTGCTAGGATAAATTCCTTGTAAAAAGATATTAGAGGAATAATAAATCTTTCTCATGCAGCTCTCCATTAGGTATAAGATATCCATCATTTCTCTTTCTGAGCATTCAAGTTTAAAAGCAAATTCTTTGTTGCCAGAAACTGCTGGCCTCATCATCATTCCTACTGTAGTTTAACTAGGTGAGTCCCAAGTATGAACACAAATGTCTCAGTTTATCTCTGTCTTAACAAAATTACATACTGTCTTTCAAAACAGGAGTTTTCCCAAATAGATACTGTTGTGTCCTGAGCCTGCAAAAGCAGGCTCGGGACGTTGCATTGGTTCCAGGCATTCCAAAAGCTGCCCGGGACAAGACAGAGCGGCGCAGCCTTGTGCGCATGCGTATGGCGCGAAAACGCTCTGTTCCATTGGTTGAAGTTGTCCAGGTTTCTGGCCATATAAAAAGGCTTGCGTGTCTTTTGTTTTTGCTTGGGTGTTGTTAGAAGGAGAATAAAGAGTTGTTCAACATCGCCATGTGTCTTCATCATTCGCACGCGAACAAAGTATACAACACTGGCGACAAAGGAGGGATACTTTCCAAGCTGAAACAAGCGTTTTAAGGACTTACCTAGAAAGTCCTGAAGAGGGGAAGACGGCGTCTGAATCAGCATCCCAGCCTGCCAGTATAGCGTTGCTGGAGGGTGAGCTCGGCTAAAGGACCCTTTCCCCAAACAGAAGTTTGCAGAGGAGTGAGTGGTGAAGGTCGTAATAGTATGATGGCGAAGATTGTCTGTTTGTCTGATTTTGATGTCTCACACCCAGAGAGATGGAATTCTAAATCAGATTAGAGAAGACGGCTTGAAGGCTGCAACTCTTTTGTGTGTTTGTGGACAGGAAGCTTTTGAAATCACAGAGAATCTGGTGGTCCCTGCACCTCTGGAGTCAGTAACATATACTGACTTGAAGAAAATGTTGAAGGAACACTTCCAGCCAAAGTTATCTGTTATTGCTTGGAGGCACGCATTCAAGCAGAGAGACCAGAGGCCAGGTGAATCTGCTGCGGATTTTATTGCGGCCTTAAGGCGAGCAGCCAGATCTTGTGAGTTCAAGGATCTGGAAGAGAGGCTGCGAGATCGCTTCGTATGCAGTTTAAGGAAAAGAGACTTACAACAGAAGATTTTTGCAAAAGAAGATGTCTCTTTCCAAGACGCGCTACGAGAGGTAACAGCTGAGGAAGCAGCAGGCAGGGCTGTGAAGGCCTTATGGCTCACCAAGAACCCTCCAGACACCACTACCGTCCATCAAGAGGACGCTCAAGAAGGATCAGAAGTGGATCCTGAAGAAGAGGTTGACAGAATTCACCAGCCAGCTGAGAGGAGGCAGAAGGGACGTCCGATCAAGGCCCCAGCATCTCTTCAATGCTTCGGGTGCGGAGGACGCCACAAGCGAGCTGACTGCAGGTTTCGCTCAGCCATTTGCAGGGCGTGTGGCAGGCAGGGCCACATTGCATCCATCTGTTTGGGTCGCCAGAAGGTTCAACCTCAGGAAGAATTGTTCAGAAAGGTACCAGGGTCCCCAGCCAAAACAGGGTGGGTTTCTGCGCATTGCGCAGGAGTATTCTAAGAACAGGGTCACACAAGCCCCTTAAGAAGAAACTTTCCATTAACGTAAGATTGCAAGGGGTTCCCCTATCAATGGAGTTGGACACTAGGTCTGCTCTCTCAATTATTTCAATTAACACATTCAAAAGGATATGCAGCAGCAGTGGCCTTCGAGTTAAACTCAGGCCGTCAAACCTAATACTTACTGATTTTCAGAATTCTGTGGTGTGTGTTAAGGGGGAGGCCACCCTTAGAGTACAGCATAAGGATTTTGAAGGTCCCCTAGATGTGGTGGTTGTTGGGGGTGAACGTATGAGTCTTATTGGATTCGATTGGTTTGAGGCGTTGGGAATCCAGGTAACTGGGCTGCACCATTTGCAAACATGGAGCCTTGCAGAAGTCTGCAAGGAGTTTGCAGATGTGTTTAGTTCAGAGCTAGGATCCTACAAGGAGCCTCCGATTTCTCTATGGTTAGACCCAACCATCACGCCCATCAGGGTTAAGCCTAGGAGGGTAGCTTTCACCCTCAGAGGCAAGATTGATGCTTAGCTGGACAAATTGCTCCAGCAGGGCATTCTAGAACCTGTGGATTCTAGTCTATGGGAAACCCCCATAGTAATGCCTCTAAAGGCTAATGGGGACAGACGTATATGTGCAGACTATAAGTGCACATTGAATAAGGCGCTGCAACAGCACTCTTATCCAGTGCTTGTAGTAAGTCACATTCTGGCCTCCCTCAAGGGGGGGCACATTTTTGCAAAGCTTGATCTGGCACAGGTCTATCAACAGTTACCTGTTGATGAGGCAGCTGCAGAGGCCCAGACTATTGTAACCCACAGGGGGGCCTTCAAGGTCAAGAGACTGCAATTTGGGGTAAATGTAGCCCCTCGCATATTCCAAAGTGTCATGGAGAGCACACTTTGAGGTATTCCTGGGGTCTGTCCCTACTTCGATGATGTCCTCATTGCTGGGGAGTCATCTCAAAATTTAGCAGAAAGACTAAGGGCTGTCTTGCTTCGTTTTCGAAAAGCAGGCCTTAAACTAAAGAAGGATAAATGTAAGATAGGAGTCACTTCTACTGACTTCTTAGGATTCAGGATTGATGCTCAAGGCTTCACCCTGCTGAAACTAAATTGCAAGCTATCCAGCAGGCCCCAAGCCCTAAGTCTAAGAGTGAGCTGCAAACCTTCTTGGGGCTATTAAATTTTTACCATGCATTTCTCCCACATAAAGCTGCAGTAGCAGAGCCATTACACAGGCTCTTAGACAAGCAGGCTCCTTGGCAGTGGACTAAACTCCATGAAAAGAGTTTCAATGAGGTTAAAGCCTTGCTCACTTCTAATGCTGTTTTACCGCATTTCAATGAGCAACTGCCTGTTTGCATTGCATGCGATGCATCTCCTCATGGAGTGGGAGCCATACTTAGCCATCTGAAGGCTGATGGGACACAGCCTATTACTCAAGGACTCTGTCTTCTGCAGAGCGAAATTACGCTCAAATTGACAGAGAAGCATTGGCCGTAGTGGCTGGCATTAAGAAATTTCTTGATTTCTTATATGGCTGCCATTTCATGGTCTTTACTGACCATAAGCCCCTGCTGGGTTTGTTTACCACTAACAAACAGACCCCACATATCATCTCTCCTCGTATGCTGAGATGGTCCATTTTCCTATCAGCATATGACTATACTTTAGTTCACAAACCAGGAAAAGAAATGGGTCATGAAGATGGCCTGAGCAGATCACCACTGAACCAATTAGAGCCAGATCTTGCTCCAGCCAATAATAATAATCCATTCAGGAGTTGCCTGAGTCTCCCCTCAATGCTAGGGACGTGGCTGCAGAAACTGCCACTGATCACATGCTTACACACGTGCTGACACGGGTGTTGTCAGGATGGCCTGACAAGTGCCCAGATACTGAGTTCCAAAGCTTCTGGCACAAGAAGCATGAGTTTCCCACTTTCAAGGGTTGCCTGTTATGGGGTAGCAGGGTAGTGATCCCAGCCTCATTGAAGTCTAGAATATTGCTCTCTCTGCATGAGGGACATCCCGGTATAGTCAGAATGAAAGCGCTTGCGCACAGCCATCTTTGATGGCCTGGGCTCGATAAAGCCATCGAGGCCCAGGTGCCCAGGTGCCAATTGTGCCAACAGTCACGGCCTGAAATGCCTCAGGCCCCAGTACATAGGTGGGAAGAAACTCAAACCCCATGGTCTAGGGTGCATAGAGATTATGCTGGGCCCTTTCAGGGGTAATTCTTCCTGGTTGTTGTTGATAGCCATTCCAAGTGGCTAGAGGTTGTTCCTGTTTCCTCCACTACTACTGCCAGGACTATCCAGGTGTTGAGAGGAATTTTTGCATCACACGGTCTTCCAGATGTTCTGGTTTCAGATAATGGCCCTCAATTTACATCTTCTGAGTTCCAGGTTTTTCTTCAGGCCAATCTGATCCGGCATGCAACATCGGCTCCCTTCCACCCTTCCTCCAATGGACTGGCAGAGAGAATGGTGCGCACCACCAAAGATGCCCTCAAGAAACTTACTTACGGTAACTGGCATCACAGGTTAGCAGATTTCCTTCTTGCACACCGCACCACAGCATGCACTGCAACAGGGAAGAGCCCTGCTGAATTCCGCTGAGGTCGCCGCCTCATCACTAAACTGGACAGGTTGCACCCTGACCGGGTGGCTTCACAGGTGTCACAACCACGGGCACCTAGGAGACTCCAGGTGGGCGATCCGGTTTGGGCACGGAACTATGGGCCTGGACATCTCTGGGTCACATCTGTGGTCTGCAAGGTCTCTGGGCCGTTGTCATATGAAGTTGCCTTGGGGGATGGCCGCGTTCTTCGCAGACACAGAGACCAACTGCGTTGGAGACTGGACTCTCACCCTTCTGCTCCTGTCTCTGCTCTGGGGGGGGAGGAGGACCATAATATGCATTCTGGGTCACAGTTTTCCAGGACTAACAGGCCCTCACTAGCTGCTACTGAGGCTGTTGGGAATTCATCCCAAGGTTCCACAAATGCTCCTAACAGGAATTCGCTGGATAGGGGATCATCCCAGACATCCATAATTACTCCAGACAGGGAGTCACACCGGGGGTATCCACAGTATTCACATATGTCAGATAGTGCTCCAGACAGGGAGACTGACTGGGGGTACCCACACAAATCACAAGCAGCAAGAGAAAAGGAATTCCATCAGGGGCGCTTGCCAAATTCCACAATTGCTCCCAAAAGGAGGTCTCCAGCAAAAGGGGTTGCCAGGGAGGCGACTCCTGACTCTGGCACCTGGGGCACATGCTTGGGGGCCACAGAGTACTGGGGCACGTCTGCTACCCAGCCCTCTCCATCTGCTGGCCTTGGGCTTGAGGGACAGTGTTCCCAAGAGAGGTCCATTGTGGACTCAGGGACTTCCACCCCTCCAAGGTATGCTGGCTTAGACTTAGAGGGTCCAGCCAGCCAGCAACTGGGCGGGTCAACCGGGTATTTGGGGCAGCAAAGTCCTGGCCTGCCTCTCTCCGGGCATTAGAAGGTCGCAGCGGCCAAGTGCCCACCCAAACATCTGAGAGACTTTGTGAAGTTGCTGTCAAATCATGAGGGACCTGTTCATGAGGCCCCTGAATAATGGGACCAACTCGTGGGTAGATTATTTTGTATTTTTTTTTATTTCGGATACATTAATTTTATTACTAAAGATAGAAGGGGGTTTGCCTGAGGGCAGACTCGAGTATTCCACACTAATTGCATTTGAGCTTTCTGCTGCAGCCCCCCTGCTGGCTAACCCCTGGTAGCTGGGAGCAAGCAGCTCATTCTTCCTTGTGGGGCAAGGAACCTGCTGAGCCCTGGTAAGTTTGTGGGGTTTCTTGTTTAATTACAAATTCACCTTTTTTTTAGCAGCCATCGCACCCCTGACGGCGCGTGATAAAATCCTAAAACAAGGGACCCTCCTGAGGACGCGGGACCCTCCTGAGGACACGGGAGAAGGTGGCCATGGCGGCACTCGGCAGTCTCTCCCGGCGGCTGGGGGCCGGCCCGGGCTGGAAGCGGGCTCTCTCGACGGCGGCGGCGGAGGCGCCGGAGAAGCACCACGGGACCGATCGTATATGGAAAATCTTGTCTTTTGTCTTGTCTTCCTGCCGTTGCTATCTGCCAGCTAAATTGCTATCTGAGAAAAGAAAAGCATCATGAAAGGCCAGAATTTATTCCTTACAAGCATCTTTACATCCGGACCAAGCCCTTCCCTTGGGGTGATGGGAACCATAGTCTTTTCCATAACCCGCATGTCAATGCACTTCCAACTGGCTATGAAGAGTGACCATTAGGCAAGTGGGCCACAGCCACAGCATGGACCATTAAAGGTAGTTGGACCAGAATTGAAGCTGGGACCAGAATCTGCATATGCTATATTGTTTATTCTGACTTCTCAGTTGATGTTTTTCCTGTAGAAGTCTCCTGAAATAAAAATATTCTAGCCAAAAAAAAATATATCCTAAAACAAGTAAGAAAAAAAATCCAAAAAGTAAACTGAGACCAAAACAAAAAATTTGAACAACCCAAAAAAAGTTGTGTGTTTTTTTAAAATAATAACTAGTATAATAATAACAGCAAACATATAATAACAAGAAATGGAGATAGATAGCGAGCAGACAGAGGGGAGCTTCCCAGTGTTTTGTATTGAGTGTCACATGTATGACTATCTGTCTGCTGGACAGAAGTCTTGGGTGTGTGATCGGTGCAATGAGCTCCTGGCTCTCAGGGAACAGGTTCTTTCCCTTGAAGCCAAGGTAGCAGACCTGGAGAAGCAGAGAGAGATAGCGAGGCAGGAGAAGATCTTCAGGGATGCAGCAGGAGCGTCCCACTCCATGCTGAGCAGCTCTCCAGCTGCTTTGGAGAATGGAGATCTTGGGCAGGGAGGACATCAATCTGTGGAAGAGGGACAGGCTCCCTTAGTTGAGACCCCTTCCCTGGAGGATGTGCCCATATCCTCTTGCACCGAGGATACTTCTCCGCGGGTGGTGGGAGGGGGGCTTCTTGTAGTGGGTGATTCAATTGTTAGAAATATAGAGAGACGGGTTTGTGATGGAAGCGTTGACCGCATGGTAAACTGCCTGCCGGGTGCAAAGGTTGCGGACATCACGAGGCATCTAGACAGGCTGATAGACAGTGCTGGGGTGGAGCCAACTGTTGTGGTACATGTCGGTACCAATGACATTGGAAAAGCTAAGCGGAAGGTCCTGGAAGCCAAATTTAGGTTGCTAGGTAGAAGATTAAAGTCCAGGACCCCCAAGGTTGCATTCTCAGAAATGCTACCTGTTCCACGCGCAGGGCCAGCTAGACAGGCAGAGCTCAGGAGCTTCAATGCGTGGATGAGGCAGTGGTGCCGGGAGGAAGGGTTTAGATTCATTAGGAACTGGGAAACATTTTGGGACAAGCCACACCTGTACAGAAGGGACGGGTTACGTTTGAACCATAATGGAACCAGACTGTTGGCGATTAATATTAAAAAGGTTTCAGAGCAGCTTTTAAACTGATTCATAGGGGCAAGTCGACAGGAGCTGGGCAGCTTCCGGTTCGAGAAGGCGCACTGCCTAATATGGAGGGAGGAAGTTATGCACACATTGGTAAGTCAACAGGAAAACTAAATTGTAATAGTCAAGCAGAAGGACATGGTAGACCATCTACAAATTCTACAACCAAATTCTACAGTCAAAATCCACAGTCAAAGTTGAAAGTGCACCAGAAAATTACATATAAAGGTCTGTACACAAATGCTAGAAGCATTCGAGCAAAAATAGGGGAATTGGAATGCTTGGTGAAGGAAAATAATATTGATATTATCGGCATAACAGAAACCTGGTGGATGGATGAAAACCAATGGGACACAAGGATTCCAGGTTACAAATTGTATAGGATGGACAGGAGAGGGAGAAATGGTGGTGGCGTGGCCTTGTACATAAATGAGGAGTTAGAATCTCATGAACTCGAAATTCAAGAAAATTCAAACTCACCCACAGAAACATTGTGGATAAAAATCCCAGGACAGGAAACTAATCTGACGTTAGGGATCTGCTATCGCCCTCCCAACCAAACTCCAGAGGCAGATTGCTATTTGGAAAAAGAATTTAAGGAGGCCTCAAAAAGAAATAGGGTAGTCATAATGGGGGACTTCAACTATCCCCAAATAGATTGGGTAAATTCTTGTTCTACACATGAAAGAGAGACAAGGTTCCTCGACATGTTAGCCGATTATTCCCTTGAGCAGATGGTCATGGAACCTACCAGGGGAAAGGGGATCCTGGACTTGGTTCTAACTAATGCACAGGATTTGGTTCATGATGTCCTTGTAACCGAGCCCATAGGAACCAGCGATCACAACACAATAACCTTCAACTTAACCATGGATAGCAAATTGTCAGTGAAAACTAACACAGAGACCTTAAACTTTCACAGAGGAAATTTTGACAAAATGAGGAAAATAGTAAAGAAGAAACTAAAAGGAACAGTAAAAAAAGTCAAATCCCTCCAAAATGCTTGGAAACTGTTTAAAAATACGTTACAGCAGGCTCAAATAAAATGCATTCCTAAAAGAAGAAAGAGGATTGGAAATTTCAAGAGGATACCAGTATGGCTTACGAATGAGGTAAAGGAGGTTATTGGAAAGAAGAAAAACTCATTTAAGAAATGGAAGGCTCTTCCTACCGAGGAGAACAGGAGGGATCACAAACTCTGGCAGACCAAATGCAAGGCGATAGTCATGAAAGCCAAGAGAGACTTTGAGGAGCATATAGCCAAGAATATTAAAAATAATAACAAAACCTTTTTTAAGTACATCAGAAGCAGGAACCCAACCAGAAAATCAGTTGGGCCACTTGATAACAATGGTCAGAAGGGGATAATCAGAGAAGACAAGGAGATTGCTGAGAGGCTAAATGACTTCTTTGCCTCCGTTTTCACCGAGGAGGATAGAGAACATCTGCCTGCCACTGAATTAGTTTTCCCAGGGAGGGAAATAGAAGAATTAAACCTGATAGAGATAAACAAGGAAGATGTTCTTGCATGCCTTTCTAAACTAAACGTCAACAAATCGCTGGGTCCAGATGGCATCCACCCTAGAATACTCAAGGAACTCAAGTGTGAAATTGCTGAACTTCTAGCTAAAATATACAATCTTTCTCTAAGATCAGGCACTGTACCGGAGGATTGGAGGGAAGCAAATATAACCCCGATCTTCAAGAAAGAATCCAGAGGTGATCCAGGAAACTATAGACCAGTCATTCTAACCTCAGTTCCAGGCAAACTGATGGAAACCATTATTAAAGATAAAATTACAGGGCACATAGAAAAACAGGCATTGCTGAAATAAAACCAACATGGTTTCTGCAAAGGCAAATCATGTCTTACTAACTTGTTAGAATTCTTTGAGGGTGTAAATAAATACATAGATAAAGGGGCCCCAGTTGATATTGTATATCTTGACTTTCAAAAGGCTTTTGACAAAGTTCCTCACCAAAGGCTCCTAAAAAAGCTCTCCAGCCACGGAATTAGAGGACAGGTCTTGTCCTGGATTGGTAACTGGCTAAATTGTAGGAAGCAAAGGGTGGCAATAAATGGACAATTCTCCAGATGGAAAGAAGTGAGAAGTGGTGTACCCCAAGGTTCAGTTTTGGGACCTTTACTTTTTAATTTATTCATCAATGATCTGGATGTAGAAGTTAATAATGAGGTAGCCAAGTTTGCTGATGACACTAAATTGTTCCGGGTTGTGAAAAGTGAAACTGATTGTCGGGAGCTCCAGAAGGATCTCTCGAAATTGTGTGAGTGGGCAACAAAGTGGCAAATGCATTTTAACCTAAACAAGTGCAAAGTTATGCACATCGGGGCAAAGAACCCCAATTATACTTACCAACTGATGGGGACCAAACTTTCTGAGACAACCCAAGAAAGGGATCTTGGGGTTTTGGTGGACAGCTCGATGAAGATGTCAACCCAATGCGCAGCAGCAGTAAAAAAAGCAAATTCCATGCTTGGCATGATTAGGAAGGGAATCGAAAATAAGTCAGCAAGTGTTGTATTGCCTCTGTACAAATCGATGGTGAGACCACACTTGGAGTACTGTGTACAGTTCTGGTCACCGCACCTCAAGAAGGATATAATGGAACTGGAAAAGGTGCAAAAAAGGGCAACAAGAATGATCAAGGAAATGGAGCGCCTCCCTTATGAAACCAGATTGCAACGCCTTGGTCTCTTCAGCCTTGAAAGACGGCGTTTAAGGGGTGACTTGATCAAAGTGTATAAAATCATGCATGGGATAGAAAAGGTGGATAGAGAAAAATTCTTTTCTCTATCACACAATACCAGGACAAGGGGGCACTCCCTAAAGCTCATAGCTAAGAAAGTGAGGACAAATAAAGGGAAATATTTCTTCACCCAGAGGGTCGTTGATTTATGGAATTCACTTCCTGAAGGGGTCGTGACAGCTGTCAGCCTTGACAGCTTCAAGGCAGGGCTAGATAGATTCATGGATGCAAAGTGTATCGGTGGTTATTAAAACGGATGTCCATGTGCCGCCTCTATGTTGGTTGAGGCAGGCAGGATTCCCTTGGGTACCATTTGTTGGGGGTCAAGGGAAAGGGAGGGTTTTGCCTTCTCTTTCTGCTCAAGATCCCCATGTACAATTGGTGGGCCACTGTGTGACACAGAATGCTGGACTCGATGGGCTTTGGCCTGATTCAGCATGACTCTTCTTATGTTCTTATGTTCTTATGATTAATGAAATTGTATGACACTTTCCCCAATGCATGGCATACATGTGAGTGCGCAAAGTATGTTCCATCTAGGGGGGAGGGGTATTGTGTCTTGAGCCTTCAAAAGCAGGCTCAGGACGTTGCATTGGTCACAGACATTCCAAAAGCTGCCCGGGACCAAACAGAGTGGCGCCAGCCTTTGCGCTATGCGCATGGCACGAAAACGCTCTGTTCCATTGGTTGACGTTGTCCGGGTTTCTGGCCATATAAAAAGGCTTGTGTGCCTTTTGTTTTTGCTTGGGTGTTGTTAGAAGGAGAATAAAGAGTTGTTCAACATCGCCATGTGTCTTCATCATTCACACGCAAACGAAGTATACAACAGATACCTTATATAAAATGACTATATTTTCCAAGAACTGCAAGTTGCAGAAATTCAACAGGTGTAGTTTCTCTTGGCATGAATATGCAGCGGGGAGAAATGTGAGACCTTTCCCCTAAGCCAAGAAACTTAACATGTGACACGTGGCTTCTGCCAAAGAGGTGGTTGGCACTGTCAACCTTAGAAAGCCCTTTCATAGGAGACTTAAGTGTACTTGTTGGGAATGTTGGCATGAAGGAAGAAAGACCTCTGGCCAGCCTCTGTTCAGACAGTGTTTCTGCATTCCAAACTTTTGTAACATGGCAGTTCCTGAAGTTTTTAGGCTTCACTAGTTGTGAAAGTTTATACATATTTGTTGGATCAAAAGAGATCTTTCTCCTCTATCAATATCTTCAGGGAATAAAAGCCTCTGTCAATTGATAGATTTGGGATATACTGGCAGTCCTCCTTAATAACCATTTGTTCACCAGCTGTTACAATAGCACTGAAGGAGAAGATTTACAACTGGTCCTTGTATAGTGGTTGTGGTTGTCACAGCATTGTCATTGTGATCACATGATCATGGTTCTGGGGCTTAGCAATCAGCTCACAATTATAAAGTTGCAGCATCTCAAAGTCATGTGACTGCCATTTGCGATCTTCATGGCCAGCTTTTGACAAGCAAAGTCAATGGGGTAGCTGGCTGGAGATCACATATGGTGATCATATGACCATGGGATAGTGCCATTGCATGAGATTTGCCTAACAATGACAACCACGAGTTACACAACGCTGTTGTAATTTAGTGCATCCACACAGTGTCATGCTTTATTATTGTTAAGCAAGAACTGACTGTGTATAATGATTCTTGGAAAGGACTCAATAGGTGGATAAAAATGCCAATTCCAGTCTGAACATCTGACTGATGAACCAATAATAATAATATAATAAATTCTACAAGAAATACCCACTTGCCTGCAACAAGAACTGGTGGGACCATAAAATAGATGAAGTAATAGAAAATGAAGAAGCTATGGGGCTTTAGAATTCAAACTGACAGGCTCCTGCCATGTAACATCTCAGACTTAACAACTCTTGATAAGAAAGACAAAGAAGTCTGGATAGTAGAAAAGAAGAGAAAGAACCAGAGAAGATAACAAAATACGAAGACCTGCAAATAGAAATAGAAGGACTGTGGCAAAAGAAAGCAAAGCTAATAGAAAGCAATAGTAATAGGCATCTTGGATGGAATCCCAAAACAACTGGAGCACCACTTGAACACCATTGGCATTAAAAAAAAATCACCATCAGTCAATTGCAAAAGGCGGCTTTACTCAGAACAGCTGACATTCTGTGATGATAACCTTTAATACCAACAAACATCCATATCTACCTACCCCAAGTCTTTGGGAAGGACTTAATAGATGGATAAAAATGCCAAATCCAGTCTGAACATCTGTGCACCAAACCATATTATGATATGATATAATATGATGATACTATAATTCCTCATTATTCTAAAACAGATGCCAATTTTTCTGTTTATTTTTAATGACTAGTTTTCATAAAGTGGTCTGGTTTGTTTTAGTTTGCAATGTTAAATCCAGCCAGTCAATGTGATTCATAAACTGTGATTTATGGATAGGCATACTGTGTGAATTTAGCCAATTATGATTTATTTAGGAATCATGCAATGTTTATCCATCAGTAGTATGAACCAGATTTATAGAATTTTACATGAAATTACAGTCAAGTATAAGCATCTATGCATATGCATGCCTATGTGTGTATGTATACAATCATGCATTCATGGACATGCACACCCAATACATGTACTACCGGTATGTAATTTGTATATCTAATCTTCATTAGATATTGAACTTCTCTTTAAAATGCTAATTTTAGTTCATGACTTTCTTTTACTTTAGATATTTTATTATCAAGCATATATCTCTGTTTTTAAATTTTATTTTGAAATAAATTGAAATTCTCTGAGAAAAAACCCCCAATTTGGAACTCTTTGAACATTAGAATAAAGCATCTTGTTATGCCAGAAAATACCACACTTCAGTAAGAAGTCACCTTTTAAATGAAAGTGAGTATTTCCTGCATTGCAAAATGATGATATTTTGGGCTTTCCTGTATTCTGCATAATTTTAAACATGAAAGCTTCAATATCAAAGAATTTTCTTTCAGTCTTTTCCAATACAGTATCTTCCCTGTTACAGGAGACAATAGCTCTCTCCACCTAGAACCATCATTTTGCAGTGTTTCTCAACCTTGACAATTTTAAGGCATGTGGACTTCAACTCCCAGAATTCCACAGCCAGCAATGCTGGCTGTGGAATTCTGGGAGTTGAAGTCCACATGCCTTAAAATTGTCAAGGTTGAGAAACATTGATTTAGAGAGCAACAAGGAATGCAAGGTTGCTTCAAAACAGGTAGATTAATAAAATAAATTGTGTAAGTAGATGAATTAGTTGAAACAGCCTTCTTTATGCTGAAGCTTTCTGCATGCTCAAAGCCCAAATGTCTATTCTGGGAATTCTTCTCCATTAAACCTTCCAGAGAGTTCAAGGCTGGGAAAGATTTTCCTTAAGATTTGCCTCAATCTTTTTCAAAATGAGACCAACATCCCCATCTCGTGGTGCAGATCAAAATTTCAGGCTAACACTTCACCCAGTGGCAAATTCCCAGTCGGAAAGACACTCTTCCAAATATAACTCCTACACCTGATTCCAGACTGCTTAGTGACAGATCCACATTTATAATCTTCAAGCTCCAGATTTTCCTGTTCTTACTGAAGTGGTTTATTAGTATAATTATATATTTGTGGACTGTATAATTAGGCTTGATTGACTGGTTTACTGATGTTTCATGAAAGCTAGGAATGGATGGCATTGCCCTGTTTCATCAATCTCTGTCAAACTCCTTTGTCTCTACTGAGTGATAATATTTGGCTTTCTAAGAAGGTCACACCTCACAATCTGTTTCTGAAGGCTAATCCTTGATTTAAATAAATGATTCTCTGTACCCCCTGTAGCTTGAGAAACACCAACCCAAGATCACGGCTGCTCTCCGTAATTTCAAACCAATCCCTTGCTACTGATTCTTTATCTAATTCCAAATGCCTATGAATTGCCTTCTTAGTGCCAGGCAGTTCTGAGTTCTCAGCCCATCTATGTTTTTAAGCAAGCAAACTTTCAGCCTCCGATATCATTTTTATGCCCCAAAAGAATTTTTAGAAAATAAAACAGGAAGATAGCTGCTGCCCAAGCATTGCTTAGAAATATATTTGTACAGGAAAAAGAGGGGAGGGGATGAGAGAGGACGGGAGGAAAGGAGAAGGAAAGAGAGAAGTAGGTTAGGAAAGAAGGGGGTTCACCCCCTGCATCGTACTGCACATTTCTCAGTTCACATCACATGCATTGTTTTCTTTCTTTTCTAGGTGTGTGCCTTAATTATTTCCCTCATAAAGTTGTGTCTTCCTTGTTTTACAATGCATTTGTATGGGTTGTATATGTTTGACCAGCATTTGTGTGTGTGTGTCTCTGTGTGTGTGTCTGTGTCTGTGTGTGTGTGTGTGTAAGTGGAGGATTAGTGTCTGCATACTGCCAATATTTTTCTGAGCATCTTCAATTTTAGTTCTGTTGTAGTTGCCATAACTTAGTTTGGCATTTGAGGGTTAGGTCCCAGCTCTGCCTTATATTAGGACTAGGGTTAGAGGTAGAGATCAGATCTGGACTGTGAATATCCAGATTACTAGCTATGTCTTGATTAGTGTGGATAATGACTCCTACTAAATAATCACATTATTTGAATTCAAAATGTTCAAAATGATATTTCTATGGAAAACATGGTAATTGGTTCAAGCTCCACAGAAATAGGTGAAATTTTTTAAAATATAATTATTTCTATGTAGATTAATGAAATACGTCAATAAAGGATAAAATAATACATTTATAATTTAAATTCATTTTTAACAAAGTCACAGAATAGTTACAAAAATAAAAAAATCTACATTTTTATTGTCTTTCCAAATATCTTAGCAGTGCAGACTGTTTTCTTTTTCTTTTAAATCTTAATTTATATGCTGGTGGATGCATAATGCTTTATCCACATCTCAGCAAATGTGCATATTTCAATCAAGATTAGCATCAGCATCTATAATTTTTACCTCATGACTTCTACAGCTGGAAGATATCTTGAGAGTGAATTCCATTACATTAGTTTTCTCTGATAGAATCTTCCTTTTCTCCATTTCTAAAACCCCAGTGGCAACTGCATATGTGCTAGCTATGCGTTAACTAAATTTTGGTTTTCAATAAATGTATCCTGGTATCAATTTACAATTTGCACTAAATTGAATATCAGATTATTCAAACTCACAATAATTGTGACCTTACTATAGTTGGCAGAAAATAATTACTATTTTCTGTATCAGTTTGCTGCTATTTAATGGTTGTTTGAAGTTTTAAACCCTCAGATTTAGTAGCTTCCCTTATATTTTGGTTCTTGCACAAATTACTTCTCTTTAGCCTTCATATTTTGCCTGCTATTGAAGAATTATTCTGTGATATGCCAGGCCAGATAGGAGTGGCCATAGCAAAAAAAGTAGTGTATAAATCAAAATAATAAAGAAGAATATTTGGAACTCAGGGTTGAAATGTTTTTGGCAAGAAACAACCAAGCTCAGAAAGCACCAAAGACCCTCAAATCAAAATAAATCCAAATGATTTTCTGAGTGGACAAAGGCTTCAACAACCAGTTTCTGGGAATATCCTTGATATCCTCTCTAAATTGCAAATATACGAAGGTGTATTTCTACCCTCCTCCAATATATACCCTGGTCTTTGTTATTTGGCAAAAATCAGTTATCTCTTTTCTTTAAGCTGACTGAGAACTGATTTAGACTGAAATCATTTACACCCCAGCTGTCTTCTACTTGATGCCTTGCTAAACTGTTAGGTTTCACCTCCTATGATCTCCAGCCATCTGGATGGGGGTGGGGAAGTTGAAATCTACTTAGTAACACTGCCATATTTGAAGGGGCCCTGAGCAAGATGTCATGTTGGAATATCTGGCTGCTAATCATCAAAAGTGCCTGAGTGCTCCTACTTCCCAGAGGACATTTTCTTCCCCACTCCTCCTGTTTCTGCCCCAACTACCCTACCTCACTGCCCATGCCTCCTTTCTCTCCCTGTTGCTGACAAACATGGAAAGAAATGCGACAGAAATGGCTTGTTGGCTGAAGCCTTCATACCTAGTTTTATGTATTGGGGTTCGCGGCATTGAAGCGACACACAAGTTGTTAACCAAGTTCTTCTTTATTCATTCTACATTACCACTCGATAACCCAGCAGGCTCGCAGGCCTTTTATAGATTTCCAAACATCCAATCATAAATCCCCTTTATTCGAGCCTTGCACCTGCGCGCAAGACCGGCGCCAACCAGTCTGGTCCCAGGGCAGCTTTTAGGTTGCCTGGGACCATTTGCACACACCACCCCTCCCCCCTAGATGAAACACACAACTATATACATAATTACATTTGTTTCCTGGCAGGGAAAAGAGGACTTCCTCTGTCCAGCATATAGGCAGAATACTTTTATAAAATACTGAGGTTAACTTAAACAAAATGCTCTCCAAAATTATAGTTAGTCTATTCACGCTATACCAAGTGTAAATCCCCATCATCCAGTTATACACCAGCAAGGTTCCTTTGTGATGACAGAAATCTCACATAGTCTCCCAGATGCTTGGGAGGGGCCTTAGCCCTTTGCGACCTACGCAAGGTCAGGGAGGGTGCCTGGTCTGTCAGCTCACCTGCCCGGCTAGACAGACTAGGACTTTTACTTAATGGTGCCTGGCCTACCGGCCCGTCTGGTGAGCTCGATAGACCAGGACTTTGATGCCCTTGGATGACAGGTGACCTCCGTCGCAGCGGCCTGGCTGGATCTTCTGAACTCCAGCCAGGTTCCCTCGGAGGCGAGGGAATTCCCAAGCCCAATGGTGGACTGGAGTTTTCCCCTTCCACCATGGACTGCTCTTGGGAACAATGTCCCTCGAGCCTGCAACCAGTCTCGGACATGACCTGTGTTGCAGCCGTGCCCCAGTAGTTCCAGTCCCCCGTGTATTTGGCTGAGGTGCCAGAGTCAGGAGCTGCCTCTATGGCAAACCCCGTCTCAGGAGAATTCCTGTTTGGAGCACTTGCGGATGCGCAGGCCACCCCTCGGGATGACTCCCTGTTCGGAGCAATAGCTGAACCTTGAGGATGCTCTTGCTCCTCCACTGGAGCATTAACAGCAACCTGTGGAAATCCCCAGGCACTGTAAGACTGATTCTCAGGATTTTGACCTGAAATGTGAGCTTGTTCCAGGTCCCCCTCCCTCCGAGAGCAGAGCCAGGAGCAGAAATGTGGGGGGACAACCGCCAGCGCAGTTGGTCAATATGATGCCAAAGGATGTGGCCATCTCCCAAGGTCACTTCGTATGATAGCGGCCCCGATATCTTGCTGACAACAGCAGTGACCCAGAGATGTCCAGGACCATAGTTCCTTGCCCAGACCAGATTGCCCACCTGAAGTCTCTGAGGTGCCCGCGTCTGTCGCACCTGTGAAGCCACCCGGTCTGGGTGCAATCTGTCCAACTTCGTTATGAGGGGGCGACCCCAGCGCAGTTCAGCTGGGCTCTTTCCCGTGGCAGTGCATGGTGTGGTGCGGTGTGCAAGAAGAAAGTCTGCTAACCTGTGATGCCAGCTACCATGCATGATTCTTTTGAGTGCATCTTTGGTGGTGCGTACCATCTGTTCGGCTTGCCCATTGGTGGAAAGGTGGAAGGGAGCTGACATTGCGTGCCAGATCAAGTTGGCCTGTAGGAACGCCTGGAACTCAAAAGAAGTAAATTGGGGGCCATTGTCAGAGACAAGGACATCAGGAAGCCCATGGGTGGTAAAGATTCCTCTCAACACCTGGATGGTCCTAGCAGTAGTAGTGGAGGAGACAGGTACAACCTCTAGCCACTTAGAATGACTATCCACCAGGATAAGGTAGAATTGCCGCTGAAAGGGCTCAGCATAATCTAGATGTACCCTTGACCAAGGGGTTTGTGTCTCCTCCCACCTGTGCACGGGGGCCTGAGGCATTTCAGGCCATGACTGTTGGCACACCTGGCACCTGTGCACCTGGGCCTTGATATCTTTATCAAGCCCAGGCCACCAAAGATGGCTGCATGCAAGCGCTTTCATGCGCACACTGCCTGGGTGTCCCTCATGCAGAGAGGACAAGACTCTAGACCTCAGTGAGGCTGGGATAACTACTTGACTACCCCATAACAAGCACCCCTTAAATGTAGATAGTTCGTGCCTTCTTTGACAGAAGCTTTGAAACGCAGTATCTGGACATGTGTCAGGCCATCCTGACAAGACCCATGTCAGCACACGTGTGAGCGTGTGATCAGTGGCAGTTTCTGCAGCCACATCCCTAGCATTGAGGGGAGATTCAGGTAACTCCTGAATGGAGAGAATGTGAATAGCAGGAGCAGGATCTGCCTCCATTTGTTTGAAAGGTAATCTGCTGAGGCAGTCTGCATGGCCCATCTCTTTTCCAGGTTTGTGAATGAGTGTATAATTATATGCTGATAGGAAAATGGACCATCTCAGCATACATTGGGAAATAATGTGTGGTGTCTGTTTGTTAGTAGTAAACAAACCCAGCAGAGACTTATGATCTCTGTAGACATGGCAGCCATATAAGAAATCATGGAATTTCTTTATGCCAGCCACTATGGCCAAGGCTTCTCTGTCAATCTGAGCATAATTCCGCTCTGCAGATGACAGAGTCCTTGAATAGTAGGCTACAGGGACTTGTGTCCCATCAGCCTTCAGGTGGCTAAGTACTGTTCCCACCCCATAAGGAGATGCATCGCATGCGATGCACACAGGCAGTTGCTCATTGAAATGCGCTAAAACAGCATTTGAAGAGAGCAAGGCCTTAACCTCATTGAAACTCCTGTCATGGACTTTAGTCCACTGCCATGGAGCCTGCTTGTCTAAGAGCCTGTGTAACGGCTCTGCCACTGCAGCCTTATGTGGGAGAAATGCATGATAGAAATTTAAGAGCCCCAAGAAAGCTTGCAGCTCACTTTTGGACTTGGGACTTGTGGCCTGCTGAATCGCTTGAAACTTGGATTCAGCAGGGTGGATGCCTTGAGCATCAATCCTGAAGCCTAAGAAATCAGTGGAAGTGACTCCTATTTTGCATTTGTCTTGCTTCAATTTAAGGCCTGCTTGGCGGAAACGAAGCAAGACAGTCCTTAATCTTTCTGCTAGATTTTGAGACGACTCCCCAGTAATGAGGACATCATCGAAGTAGGGACAGACCCCAGGAATACCACGAAGTGTGCGTTCCATGACACTTTGAAATATGCCAGGGGTACATTAACCCCAAACTGCAGTCTTTTAACCTTAAAGGCCCTCTATGTGTTATAATCGTTTGGGCCTCTGCAGTTGCCTCATCAATAGGTAGCTGTTGATAGGCCTGTCCCAAATCAAGTTTTGCAAAAAGGCGCCCTCCTTTGAGGGAGGCCAGAATGTGGCTCACCACAGGCACTGGATATATGTGCTGTTGCAATGCTTTATTCAGTGTTCACTTATAGTCTGCACATATGCGGACTTCTCCATTAGCCTTCAAAGGCATTACTATGGGGGTTTCCCATGGACTAGAGTCCACAGGTTCTAAGATGCCCTGCTGGAGCAGTTTGTCCAGCTCTGCATCTATCTTGCTTTTGAGGGTAAAAGGCACCCTTCTAGGCTTGATCCTGATGGGTGTGATAGTTGGGTCTAAACGTAATGCAATGGAAGGCCCCTTGTAGGAGCCAAGCTCTGAGCTAAACACATCAGCAAACTCCTTGCAAACTTCTGCAAGGCCCAATGTTTGCAATCTGTGAAGCCCAGTTATTTGGATTCCAAGGGCCTCGAACCAATCGAGTCCAATAAGACTCGTGCGTTCACCCCCAACTACCACCACATCTAGGAATCCCTCAAAAGCCTTACGCTGCACCTTGAGCATAGCCTCCCCTTTCACTCTGACTTTGGAATTCTGGAAGTCAGTGAGGATTAAATTCGATGGCCTGAGTCTGACCTGAAGGCCATTACTACTACAAATCCTTTTGAAAGTGTCAAGTGAAATGATTGATAGAGTGGACCCTGTGTCAACTCCATCGATAAGGGAACCCCTTGCAACTTCACGTCAATGCGAAGTTTTTTCTTAAGGGGTTTGTGTGTCCCTGTCCTCAGAATATTCCTGCGCGATGTGCAGAAACCCACCCTGTGTTGACTGGGGACCCTGGTACCTTTCTGAAGCAATTCTTCCCAAGGTTGCACCTGCTGGCGACCCAAACAGACAATGGCAATGTGGCCTTGCCTACTACATGCCCGACAAATGGTGGAGCGGAACCAGTAGTATGAGCACTTGTGGCGTCCTCCATGTATGAGGCACTGAAGGGCTGCCAAGGTCTTGACTTGCCTTTCTCGCGGCCTTTGTACTGCAGGCTGGTGAAGTCTGTCCACCTCTTCTTCTGGATCTGGGTCCTGAACTTCTTGAGCAACCTCTTGATGGATGGATGCGACTGTTGTAGCCCTTTTGGCAAGTCACAAGGCCTTCACAGCGCCACCTGCTGCCTCTTCAGCTGCAATTCACGTAAGACATCTTGGAATGTGACTTCAGCTTTAGCAAATATTTTTTGTTGCAGCTCTCTACTTCTAAGGCTGCAGACAAAACGGTCTCGTAAGCGTTCTTCCAGGTCCTTGAACTCACAAGGCCTGGCTGCATGTCTCAAGGCAGCAATGAATTCCGCAGCAGACTCACCAGGCTTCTGGTCTCTTTGCTCAAAAGTGTGCCTCCATACAATTACAGATAGCTTCGGATGAAAATGATCCTTCAGCATATTCTTCAAGTCTGTGTACGTTACAGATTCAAGTGGTGCAGGAGCTACTAAATTTTCGGCCATGTCAAAAGTGTCCTGCCCACAGACACACAGGAGGGTTGCTGCCTTCAAACCGTCTTCTCGAACCTGGTCAACTCGCAGGTAGTTTTCCACCCGGGCCACGTAAGAATTCCAACGCTCCGGGTGAGACACATTGAATTCGGACAGCCGGACGATCTTCGACATTGCTAGCTTCTCTTAACCTCACTGCAACTCGGCTGGGAAGAGGCCCATTTGCCAATCCCACCTCCAGTGTGAGTGCAGATCTGGGCACCAATTTCCTGGCTTCCAGCTCTTTTTGTAGAGGCTAGGTTCTTCGAGTTGTCTTCTTCTTTGCAGCGATCCCACCTTCGTCGCCACTATTGGGGTTTATGGCATTGAAGCGACACACAAGTTGTTAACTAAGTTCTTCTTTATTCATTCCATGTTACCACTTGATAACCCAGCAGGCTCGCAGGCCTTTTATAGATTTCCAAACATCCAATCATAAATCTCCTTTATTCACACCTTGCACCTATGTGCAAGATTGGCACCAACCAGTCTGGTCCCCTGGCAGCTTTTAGGTTGCCCAGGACTATTTGCAACATTTCTGGGCCTGCTGAGTTTCCTCAGCAGGCCCAGGACACAACACCTAGCTTATGGGCATTGCCATAATTGTAATGGAATGTGTGGATGACCTTGGGGGATGAGGGAAAAAGATGCTGTCTAGAAAACAATCAGACAAGACAGGGAGGAGCTCCTGGTGGCTTAGTAGACAAAGAAGGAAACTTAGAAAAGATCAGGATGTTAAAAGTGGCAGTTGGAGATTTGTGCCTTCAGACTTGCAAGATTCTCTTAATGTAGCCTTACAATTAAGTAGGTTTCCTGTCTGTTTATCTGGGAGGACTGACAAAAATTTTGCAATGAGCTGGCCCATTTAGCCTCTTTATTGTCCTTAGAGCTGAAATGCATGCTATTTATTTCTTTAGTTTGAACAATTTCATGCCACTTTTCATTTTAAACATTCCATAACAGGGTACAATAAAATATGTGATCAAAACCCAATTAAATCCCAGTAAAATAAAATAGGTATCCTAGGACCCAGATTGTTGGGGGCAATATGCTAATTCTGTAAACCGCTTAGAGAGGGATGTAAAGCACTGTGAAGCGGCATATAAGTCTAAGTGCTACTGCTGTTGCTATGCCTTAAAATGACAAGTGCACAGTTGCAGACTAGGAGTCTCTGTTCACTGCCCAGCTGTTTTACTGCCAGAACCATATTGAAGGGTACAAATGGTAACATTGCTCTGTACTCATAAATGCAACCTCTGGACATGTTTTCCTGCCGTGGTTATAAAATCATATTTCCCACTTTTATTTTGGCTTGGGTACTCCTGTAGTTTTGGCTGCTATGCTTACTTTCCTCCTTACAGGCTAACTCTGCTGTTTATTGGTTACATCACCAAGCCAGGAATGCCTCCTGTTCTTCTCAATGGGGTCATTAATGACTATGGTCTCTATTGCCATTCCTTGCCCTCTTCTGATGGTTACTGATCAACCTAAGCATGGGCTCAGGGTTTCAAAGTCAGCTGAAGTGAAGGTGATGCAAGTCAGTTTGAAGCACTAAAAAGGAGCTTGGGAAATGGATAGCAGCATCCATGTGTGGTATCTGGGATGGGAGTGGGTGGGAAGGCAAGATGGTAGTTGTGCCAGCACAAGCTCAACCCCAACCCTTCGCCTTTTGTACTTGTCCCATTGTTGTATGCATGTACAGAGGATTGGGTCTTGGATCATACTGCCCTGGACAGTGCTAGGAATAAAAATGCTCTTGTGGGAGCAGCCATGGATGAATCAGGTACTACTGATTTAAATGGATGTCTTCTAATAGTCTTAAATCAGTCGTCCGCAGTCTTGGTGATTTGGGTACACTCCACAAAATGACTTCCATGGACAGTATAGCAAATTATAAAGCACTATTCTCAGAAGTCAAATTAGAGATGATAAACTCTGCTGCTCTGTCTGTCTGTCTATCATCTATCATTATTCGCATTTGAAAAGATTAACAAATATTAAGCAAATAAAATCAGATAAGCAATAAAGCCTATTGAGCATTACATTAAGAAACCAATGTCTAGAATCTACCTCTCCAAAATATGCACACACTCATACATACACATTCTCTCTCCCTCCCCCTCTCTCACCCACACACACAAGTTTTCATCAAATTGAAAAGGGAAGTTATCTCCATTTGTTTCTGAAAAAAACTTCAGCAAATTAAGAATAACTGAATTTAATTACCACAGTTCATTAACTATAACAGTTAGCATGTTTATTAATAGAAAAAAGCAAATGATAGCCTTTATAATGTGACTTTTTGTCTGTTATTTGCATAACTGATTAATACTGTAAGAAAGCTTCACTGCTGTTCTAGAAATGATAGATTGAACATTATAAAATCACATTTAATAATATGCCATGAATTCCAGTGCAATGTTTGTGGGAGTAAAAAGCTAGGTTTCATCTATCTCTTTTGAAGTGCTGGCTTTGTATGTGTATGAAGGGTTTTTCTTTTATTTTCAAGAGAGAAAAGATTCAGTTATGTCTACACGGCAAAATCCCACAGGCAGAAACTTGCTTAACGCTGCTTCAGCAAGAAGAGGTGGATTTGGTACTATAGCTGTGCTGACTGAAGGATTATGGGAATTGAAGTTTGAAAGCCCCAGGCCTAGGAATTCCACTATTGTTGTTTTTGGTGATGTGGAAATTTCTTCAGCATGATTGTTTTTAATTGTTTTCAACTATTCAATGGATAAAATATATTGTTTAGTCTTGTTTTAATTATGTACATCACCTAGAGTCACATGCACATGAGATGGGCAGCTATATAAATCCAATAAACAAACAAATAGTTTTCCCTATTCCTTTTCATTTAAACTTCAGGACTGAGTCTATGACTTAGGCCCAAAGTAGTACCATTTGAGATTATCCAGAGTCTTGGAAAAGGATTGGTTATAGAAAGGATAATGGCAGAGCAACTTTCTTGCAAAACAATCCCATTGAGGGTTGAATATGTTCTGCTTGTGGACGGCTTAATTTTTTGAGGATGGGGACAGAATAAAAAATAAGAGTTTAGGGAAGAAAGAATATATGGTCCTAAAAAGGTCACATCTGCTTGTCTGAAATGCTGAACAGAAGACTTTGGCTGGAACTACCACTGCAGCTATTGAACATTTCGTGAAATTGAAGAAGTCAAGATTAAAAATAAAGTTACTGTACTGTGAAACCATAGTTTGGTAAAACAGGAACTAACTTGACTGAGTTTTACTATAGCCATTGACTATTTATGTCTCATGTGCTTTCTGTTTCCTCCTACAGCTGTTTCTCTCATTATTGTATTCTTAGGAACTCATAATATCCTGGGAATTTCTATTTGTTCACAAGCTATGGTTTCTTCCAGGAAAAGATGGGAATTAGATCACTTGCAGCATGTGCCTGAACTTGATTTTTAAAAAACAAAATCCCACATTACATTTTAACATTTAACAGTAATCTGTTATCCTCATTTTCCCCACCCATTTTTTCAAAAGTACGCTCTAATTGATTGGCGGTCTTCAGCCAAACACTTTAAACCAAGCTCTGAAAGTTTCCTTTAACAGATTCATAGTGCAGTGAAATTCTTTCCATCTTTTTCAGAAGCACTACAGGACATTGGTTGAATAGAGGAATTATGAAAGACGGAGCTGTTTACTTTGAATATTTATGTTTTATTTTTATTTCCCCTACTTGTTTACTAAAAGTTATGAATCTAGCCTATGAAAATTAAAAATTCCTGTAGGTAATAGGTGGAATCCAAGAATGGTTTTCACCTTCCAGCAGGCAGGATTGGGCCAAGAGTCAGTCCTTTGCTCCCGTCTTCAAAATCTGCTCTGGAAGTTTGGGAGACCACCCACAGCGAGGTTTGAAGGCTCCTGAGGATGGCTGCAAGGTAGAGGAGAGGGGGAAAATGTCCTGTTAAGCAGGAAATCTGCTTCTGCAGTGTGATATTTCACCCATGTAGTAAGAAAGAAACTTAATGATTATAGCTGAAGACTCATTAAAGTCAAATATTATAATCATCACTACCTATGTAAAACCAGTAAAAAGGGTTGTCTGGGGATCTTTTTATGGAAAATTGATTGCCACCAATGGAGAACAACCAGTGTTACTTTGGCTGATTGTCTTCATATGCTAAAAGATATGATAAATAAACTGTCCATAGGTCCATAGGCCTAGTATTTGCAAACAATTAGCTAATACACTATTGGTCAAAATGGGCTAATTGTCTAGCCTGAGAAGGAACTTGGAACCATAATATCAACCTAATATTTTCTATCCATATTATATGATAATTCCGTTTGCTTTTGGCATTATAGGAATTGTGGCCTAATTGTGGAAGGTTAACGTAGGGACATAAAAATCAGTCCAGATTAATTGGTAACAAATAAAAATATTTTAATGTTGGAATGTGAAATCATACAATAAGGAGATTCACTTTTGGAGCCAGCCAAAACTTTTGAACTGTCTTCATGGATAATCACATGTACATTGTATTACAGCAATCCAGCTTTGAAAAGATTAGGTAATTCATTGGATATATTGGTTGGGCATATTGGGAGCTGTATTTCAGAAACAAATGGCTATAATTTTCCAGTTCTGTATTAGAAGAATATTTAGATTATAGAACTGCAATACTTTGGTTAATTTTTCCTTTTTTTTAATCTACTAACTTAGTAATAACAAAGGAAAAACAGCTTGCTTCTTTTCACAGAGACATTTCATTACTATAATAATAATAATAATAATAATAATAATAATAATAATAATAATAATAATAATAATAATAATAAAGTTGGAAAGGACCTTGGAGGTTATCTAGTTCAACCTCCTGCTCAGGCAGGAAACCCTATACCATTTCGGACAAATGGCTGTCCAGTCTCTTCCTAAAAACTTCCAGTGTTGTAGCATTTACCGCTTCTGGAGGCAAGTTGTTCCACTGATTAGTTGTTCTCACTGCAGGAAGTTTCTCCTTAGTTTTAGGTTGCTTCTCTCCTTGATTAGTTTCCACCCATTGCTTCTTGTCCTGCCTTCAGGCGCTTTGGAAAATAGCTTGATTCCCTCTTCTTTGTGGCAGCCTAGACTATGAAGAATCATCAGTGGATGGGGGCGGGGTGATGGTGGTGGTGAAGTTTTTTACTAATTCATATCTGATAATTTTATTCTTTTTTTCTTCACAGCTTTTTGGGTGGGGCATTGTTTCTTCTGTGATTGATCTAATATCTGGTGATAATTTCTGCTTATCTGGATGTTGGTTAATAGCTGTAGGATGAGGAAGGATATTTGCCTAAGCTCACATAACTCATCAAAGCTGGTAGGCCAAGCTAAATACATAAAAACAGCCAGCTGACTCTACTCCCCCATGCACTAACAATGCTATCTAGACTGGTAATAAACATCTTCAGGAAGAGAAACAAGCTAAAAGAATGCCAAGGACCCAACAACTCAGTCTTAAGCTGTACATATTCTCACTATGGCAGGGGAAAAATAATCTTCTAAAAATCCTAAAAAATTAGGTTAAATTATGCTGATCATAACAGAGGATTTTCTCCTAATGCAAATAATAGATTCAAGGAATAGGTTTTTCCTCCCCTCAAAGTCTAATAATGGAGGAAAGGATGAAACCACCCTTTCCAATCTGTTGATCTTGTTAATTATCAGCCTTCCCCAGTAGCTTCTATTCCATTTTTTTGGAAATGTACCTGTAGACTGTAAGTCAGCAGCTTATATACTACAGCAAACTAGTTCTCAAAGTAGCTGTTTTACACCCCCCCTCCCAATTTTGACTGTCTGATGGGAAAGGTGGTCTGGAAGGCAAATGAGTTAGCCATGTATTGGCTTGATTATGATGATTATCAAGTTTTGTTGACCATCAAATTTTGTTAACTCTTGGCCACCATATAAATAGATGGCTGCTGCACGCAATACTTTTCATTTTGGTTTAGATATTATGTGATCCCAACTTGATATGTGTGACCATAACTACCATAGCTTGTTCAGCAAACCATGGCTTAGCATAGTGTGAACTCTGTCACTGAAGTTGACCTCATTCCAAAGTAATAGTACCTCTGCTCATTAACCTGGAATTAAAATCTTAAGAGACATCAATATGCTATCCCTCCACATCGTACCAATAATTAAAAAAAATTGTCTAGAAAACAGTGAAAGATACAATTGAAAAACTTTTCTTTGAAAGGCAAAACAAAAACAAGAGTGGGTTGAACTTCAAAATAGATCAGAAAAATCCTATCATCCTGCCTTTGTGGCCACTCCTGTCCTCTGACTAGAGATACTAATTTGTTTGGGCTGGACCTGAGGATGGTAAGAAGTGGGTTTTCCAGCTGAGGTTCTCCAAAGAAGGAAATTGCCTGTAGAGATTAAAATGTGATTTTGGGAGACGCCTTTTGGGGGAAATCTGAAGGTAAAACTCAGTGGATTGGGCTGCCCAGTGAAGATCTGAGACCAGAAAAAACATTTAAAAATTGTGGAGTCCGAGTTTGGTGGTTTGCTTGCAGACGTTTCATTACCTGACTAGGTAACTCTGATCTTGTTACCTAGTCGGCTAATAAAACGTTGGCAAGTAGACCACCAAGTTCAGAGAGCACCAAGGACTCCTTATTGCAACTCTGAGCTACAGATATTCTCTTCTATTGGGGACATTTAAAACGGAGGGAGGGTTTGTGCTGCGGATTCAGGGTTGAGCAGGAACTGCGCCTGGCTGAGGAGCGCCTTCAAAGATGAGCGCTGGGCGGCGGCGGCCCACGGCTGTCTCCGCGGCTCGGGACAAGTCCCTGCAGGACGGCTGGGAAGCCCCGCCTCTTGGCCCTCCCTTCTTCAGTCTCATCCCTCAGGTGTCTCCCTCCCTTAATAACTATTTGCCTCTTTTTCTTAGCCGAAGCTGCTCTGAAACAGCCAGGAACGGAGGCAGGCAGGCAGAGCAGAGCAGAGGACTGGACTGAACCGCAGGCGGCTGTGTGGGTGAACGGGCGCTTCGGAGGAGCTGCGCCGACAGGAAAAGCCACCCTGCCGCTTCTTTGAGGCAGTTTCTTCGTGGGCTGGAGAAGCGAGAGAGAGAGGAACGAGGCGGGAAGAAACCGAAGCCCCCGAGCCGGAGAGCAGGAAAGGCTTTTCGGTTTCTCGAGGGCCGACAGCCACTTTGGGGCCTGGCGGGAGTTGAGGCTGTTCTGAAAGAATGGTTTGCTCCCCTCCGTCTCTCCTTTGTGTTCTGGATCCCTGATCTCAGCAGCTCTCGCCAGAGGCGAAGAAAGCAGCGAGTGAAGTGATTCAGCAGCTTGGCTTATTTCCTTCCTGGCTCCGAAGGCAGAAAGGAACTGAGTTGGGGGTGTGTGTGTGTGAACACACCAACATGGCCCGGAGACCATGCTGCCCAGACCCCCAAGGACTATAGTGTCCCAAATCAGCTGGGGCTCGGGAGTGCCCCAAGTTGAAGTTTCCTATTTGAGAGGGAGGAAGCCTCCTTGTTTCGGTTTAGCTGGGACCTGCCATGTCCGGAGGGATGAAGTTTAATGGGTACATGAAGGTGCGCATTGGGGAGGCTGTGGGGCTCCAGCCCACCCGCTGGTCACTCCGGCATTCACTGTTCAAAAAGGGATACCAAGTGCTGGACCCTTACATCACAGTGAGTGTGGATCAGGTACGAGTGGGACAAACCAGCACCAAGCAGAAGACTAACAAACCTACTTACAATGAGGAGTTTTCTGCTCCTGTCACCGATGGGCGCCAGCTGGAGTTGGCTGTCTTCCATGGCACTCCTATTGGCTACGATGACTTTGTGGCAAATTGCACTGTGCCCTTTCACGATCTGCTTCATGGCACAGGGTCTTCTGACAGCTTTGAAGGATGGGTAAGTAGCTGACTCTCTTCGGGAACTGGAACTCCCGTGGAGTGTTCACCTGGGCCGGTGTGCAACATAAATATGGGTGTGCATCCCCTTGGTCTGCCTGTGCAGATTGTGTGATTTGGGAGATGAATCAAAGTTATTCTGCAAGGCCGGAGGACATACCAAACTCTCATCTTTGGGGAACCTAAAACTTAATTATTGGGATCCATGATTTATCATTCTATTTCTTCTTTTTAATAATATGAATGTTACCGGAAGTGCATCTAGTCCAGTATGCTTATCTGGATTTGGAGAAGTTCATAAACATAGGATGATTAATAAGATAGTCCTTTCCTATTTATCATCTGGCATGTGATTTTTCAAACTATATCTGACTAATAACTGCAGATATACTTATTATTTACATAGTTATCGATTTATTTAATGCTGTTTGCCACCTGGAATTTCCATATGTGAGATGGGTGGCCATATAAATTTAATTAATTCTTATTGACAAAATAAATGAAAATGCATACATTTATGTAAAAAGGAAATATACAAAAATATAAACATGGCTCTAATTATAAGAGGAAAAATGTGAATCCTCTCTTAGAATGCATTCTAAAAATTATTAGATAATTATTATTTTTCTGCAAAATTATTGTTTTACAGAATCAGATTCTGTTGATCTCTAACAAATTTGATATCTATAAGTTTAGAAACCTCTTCTGTTTTCCAAGATTGCACTATAGGTAATTGTGTTTATTTCTTATTTTTCAAGGCCATTTGGAAATTATAGCAATAAATTACATAACCTAATGGTGTGTTCCAAGAAGGATATACATTTATTACTCTTGCTCTTAATCCTGCTAATTTCTTGAAGAAAATCTTTTGCTCAGCATTGGCCCACAGCATCAGTTCTTCAGTTTCTTCATAGGCCAGTGTATGGCTGATCTTGAAATATGAAATAGAGTGTATTTTTATTTTCAACTTTTTTAGAGACAGGAGTCAAGTCTCTGCAAGACACTTGAACTTGACTGTACTATCCACCATGAAATAAATCCAATATTGTTGACTTCTAAGCAGATTTCATGCTTTTCCCTCCCTTGCCCATACCTCAATAAGCAAAATAGTTATTTAAAATGGTATGTTGAATGTTCAGAGAGGTGAGGCAGTATGTTTGTGTATTGCAACTACAGATGCATTGCCTACTGATTCTCCCACTAATAGGAAATATAGGAAAGAGGCTAAAAACCTTTTTCCTTGGGAAAGTTGTCTTTCCTTGGAAACCTTGGGAAGTTGTCTTGTCTAGCAATTAAAATCTTGTGGGGAAAACACACTCATCAGCCATTCTCTAAAATCAAAGCATAGTGCAATTTGTCATGCAAGAACCATTGAGATCTATTAAGCAGTGGAACAGTCTGCTTCCTGAAATCATAGGTCCTTCATCACTGGAAGTTTTGGGACAGTATTTTGTCTGGGATACTATGTGGATTTTTTTCATAAGTCAGGGGGTTGGACTAGAAGTCCTGTAATTTTGACTTAGCCATGAAAGCCAGTTGGATGACTTTGGGCCAGTCACTCTCTCTCAGCCAAATCCACCTCACAGAGATGATGCTGTAGGGAAAATAGGAGGAGAAAGGTGTGTTGGATCGATTCGCCAACCTGAGTTGTTTATAAAAGTAATAAATATGGAAAATAAATAATAAACAAAATAAGATCACTTCTAATCTAGATTCCAGGATTGAGCCTACTGTAGAAATTTCCTCTTCCGTCCTTCTTTCCTTTTGTCACATTGATTGTATGAGGCTTAGACCTATTTCATAAGTCCATGGCAAACCATTGTGATTCTGGCAAAAATGGGTCAGCCGGGCTAGGAGAATGAGAGAAAAACAATGGCCATGTGATCCTCCAAAACAAGTCTTCTGCTCCAACTTTAAATAAAGATGGTGCCTGTGATCTGATCACAGCCAAGTCAAGAGGGATTTGCTTCTGCCATTCAAAGGGAAATATTTCTAAATCAGAAATGTGCAATCTCTCTGCGGACCCCAAAGGCCTATCATGGGTGCATAGTTTTCTCCTTTTTTTTGCTGAAGCCAGCTAAGCCTGAGAATGAGCTATATATTACAGGAAGATTCTGAAATCGATCATAGATCCCCCTTACAGAGGTTACCGTAATGGCTATGGAAAACTTGGCTAGTTGTCTGTAAATTCTAATAAGTAAAGAAATAACAGTACCAGAATGTAAATGTGTATTGTCTCTCTTATTTATTCCTATATCATAGTTCCCAATTAGGTGGCAGTACCCAGGTGATCAAGTTAAGCATCCACTCACTAGTTAGTACATGGATGGAGATCATTAGAAAATCCTGGGGCTGTGAACTAGATTGGGGAAAACAATCCAAAAAGCTAAAAGGTAAGTCAGGTCCATTTAGGTTGCTAACTTGTTGGACCTGTTCATGAAGTCCCTTTTGTCTTCATGATTAGTAGAGGAAAGATTCAGGCTAAACATTAGAAGGAGTTTGATGAAGTTAACAGTTGTTAAGTGGTGAAACTGTCCATATAGTGGTGAATTCCTTCTTGCTGGAGTTTTTCAAATAGGATCTGGATAGCCACCTGTCAGTTAGGGGTTAGGGGATTCCTGCATTGACTGGGGAATGGACTAGATGACCTAAAAGGTCTCTTGCAACCTCTACATTCTATTATAATTATTTCAGGGTTAATTACCTCTGTTCATCATCCTTATACCCTGGATAATTCCTTATTCCAGTTCATGAGTCCTTGCCGTTTATTGCAACGCTTGTCACAACTGGAGAAAAGGTTTTCTCTGAGTGACATGCTCTTGTGGAATCCTTTCTCCAGTCTCAGTGCTAATTCTGACTATCTTTCTTCAAGTGCACGTACCCACATACATACACCTACAGACTCACAAATTCCCCACCAATGGCAGAAGTGGTCTTAATTCAGCCTCAGATGAATGTACAAACTCTATATTTTACTGTTGAAATTAACACCCATGCTATGAATGGGATCAATGAATCATACTGCAACTATGGCCATGAATGCCAAGGTGGGTAGGAAATAATAGGGAAATTATTGATCAGTTCAGGATGGAGGGCTTCATCATGCAGCACACAGTTAATCCTTGCAATTTGCCACTATTAATAGCAATCTTAAATGCCTTTCCAAAGATAGGTATCCTGGTCTATAATGATTGTTATTTCCAACCACCTGGCTTTAGGTCAAAGATTTTATAATCCAAGATGTCTACATAAAATCCTAACTTGGAAAAGTGTGGGTTAGATGTTTTATCAGATGAAAAGGTTTATCAAAGAGCATCAAACCTAAGGAGAATCCTTTATGTTTGTATGCTAGGGCAGGAATGCTAGACTTAAACATCAGATGAAGGGTGCTGGAGAAGTTGATCTTCATACATACAAATATATTGCTAGGTTCTGACTTTAAGTAAAATAACAACCACAAATATTTTTTTTAACAAACTATAATAATTATGCTTAAAAGACCCCAAAATTAAAACAGAGTAGTTTTCGTGTACATGTTATTTATTTGAAGTATTCCTCATATTGTAAATTTTGTTTTCTGATGAAAGAGTAGGATTTTGGGAATGATCCCACACTGTACACATTAAAAAAATAAGCTTGATGAAGGTCCCCCAGGACAAGCTTTCCACAATTCCAAATTCCAGCCCTTCTTCCTGCAAGTTGCCTGTTGGTTATATCTATCTGGCAGTAAAACTTTGTTTGTTTGTTTGTTTAACTTATATGCCACCCTTCTCATTATCCCAAGTGACTCTGGATGGCATAAAGACCAGCTCATATATTGCTCCCTCAGTTAGGTTGTCCTGCAGACATTCATACTCCTGGTGCAAAGCAGGGAGATCAGGACTGTGTTTGCACAGTGAAAAATATTCAAAGTCCTGTGAGATCAGGTAGAAGGGTCAATCCAAAGCAGAGAGGAGAGAGAAGACGTTACTGTACCTGAGTGGGGAAAAGAAATGGATGCATCATCTCTTCAATATCTTTAGTAAATAGCTAAAATTATTATCAGAAATTGAGGTGTTTGGGGAAAAGAAGAGAGCTTTGCTTGGGATTAGATTATCTCTTAAATCATTGGTAAACGCTTTAGGCAGAAATTGCATGAACATACAGTTTATTTTTTCTATGCTCAACCTCATTATTCTTTATTATCTCTGTAGGATAAAACTTCAACCTTTTATGATATAGCAGGTTGTGCATGAACATACTTCTTTCTTTCAAATCACTTGGGATCATAATTTTTTCCTGAGAAACTTTTTGAATATTGTAACAGATCACTGCCATCTTGCATCTTTTGGATTTTTTATTTAGTTTAATTTGTGAACTGTCATATGTTGTAAATTGCACAGCTCTATTCAGTATTTCGTCATTGCTAGATTTCAAAGGATACATTAAGACTTCAGCACGAGTCCAAAAGCTCAGAAGACTAAACCCCTTGGTCCTCGTGACCGACCCAAATTGGATCCTGGGATACATTAAGAGCCTGATGCTTAGATTAAGAGAGTTCAAAATTTTATTTATTTCCCATTTTTCTTCAAGAAGTTGACTCCCCTTCCATTTACCCTGAAATGGGGACTGAAATTTTCTATGGAGATTCTCAGCCATTCAGGTCACGGTTGTCCCAAAGGTTTTTTCAAAACGCAACTGGACCTTGTTTTTTCCTTGAAGACATTTTGCTTGTCATCCAAGAAGCTTCTTCTTTAGAACTGAAGAAGATTTTGGGATGAGAATTGAAATGTCTTCAAGGGAAAAAACAAAGTCCAGTTGTTTTTTGAAAAAGCACCTTTAGGTCAGATTGAAGGTTTCTTCAGTTCTACTTCAGCAGTCCAATTAATTTGTTCTATCTTCTTCAACCTTGAGGTATTCTAGACTGCAGGATTGGGGGTGGGCACCTAGTTTTCTGAGCTAAAGGCCATGTTTGACCTTTGAATGCAGTGGCAGAGGCTGCCTTCCAAAAAATAGTAAATGTGGCCAACCAAAGAGATGTGATTTAATTTCATTTAATTAAAGCTAGGTACAATCCACACAATAACTTAACAGCCATATGCTTCCTCATTTCTCTCTTCTAATATAGAAACATCTTTTGGCGCTTTTGGAAGAGTCACAGCCAAAATTTCGAATTCTTATCATTTTGATCATTGTCTATACTGCCTATGGCTGATGTAAATTGTAGCCTGAAAAGGTTGGAGGTGCCAGATTGTAGGAATCCATAGCATTACACAGTTCACTTTTTTTTGTGTGCCACTATAATGCTTTAAATTTTATATCAGTATTGTCCTTTTGTTTTATTGCCTTTTCTACCTATGTGATATTGCCAAGCTGCCCCGTAGATATCAGATGTTCGGGAAAGTGGAATATAGATCTTATATACAAACATACATGTCTATGGGCACAGCTAATTATGTTGAATATATTTATCTTGCAGTTATGTTCTGTTAAACATAAGCATTAGCCATACTGAGATGATGTTGAAAACTTTTAGAATATTTCAAGACAACCATAACCAGCCCTTAAATCCCATGGGGACTGAAAAGCACAGCATAAAATTTGAAGTTAATTAATTGAGAAAGAAGCTTGTTGAGGTTTGTTGATTCTAAGCAGCTTCAGAAGCTGGGGCCTTTCGTTTCTTGAACTGTGCAGTAATTGTTTCCACAGGAACTCAACCCAGCACCCATGTCGCTCACTGATAAAGCCACAACGTAGAGATGTGTGGCGTGGGTGTTTAGAATTTCACAAGTTTCTGAATTCTTTCCATCTCTCAGTTCTTTCATTTTTCTGGTTTTCTCATTAGCTTATTACACTGAGAATTGCTTGAATCAGAGGTAGCTTAAAGCCTTCCTTAACAATCTTTGTCTTAACCATTGCCTTCTTACACAACGGTATCTTGTTTATAATTTCCCTCAGTCCAGGCTGTGGAGAAGTAGCCTTAGACAATATTAAATATATAAACAACTTATTGGTTTTATTTAATTTATTGTCTGCCTAACTCCCAAACAACTTTGGGCAGCTTACAATAAAAACTAACTTAGCAAAAAGAAGAAGAAGACTAGAAGAACAAAATACATAAAACCCCTTGAAGAAATCAAACCAAAATAAAGTAAAGCACAGCAGAAAAGGATCTCCATAATCACCCTGCCTCCAAGGCCTGGGAAAACAACAAAAGGGTTGGAGAGATCATTCCAGAGGGCAGAAATTGGGACAGAATAGATATACTTCCTGTGTTCTACTTTTTTAATTGATAGGACTGAAATGCCCAGAATTCTTCATTTATATTACTCTTTGTAATAACTCTGTATGATATTCCAACTATTTATTTCAAAGAAAGAAAGGGTTACATTCAAGTTGTGTAGTTTGTGCAAAATTATTTGTTTTAGTGAAATTAAAATTGGGACTGGGAATTTCTAGCTCATTATTGTTACCTGCTGCTCCAACTCTGTGTAGTGCTGTTCCAAGTTTATTTTTGTTGCACATATGAAATAAGGGGTGCATATCTAGACAGTCTCCTTGCTGTATACTGTATGCATATTTGGTATATTTGCAGACACTTGTTCAATTGAAATAAGTATGATTCTATGGAAAAAAAGATGGGCTGAACAAATGTGATGGATTAAGTAATATGAACCAGTTTCACATTCTTCCTTTTAAACTCAGTCCTCCCACACAGAGTTTACACACTGCACATAGTGTCTTTTGTTTGATTTTGGCTTAGAATGTTGCATGAACTCAGTCACTATGATTTATATACTACAATTCATGACTTAGCATGTTGCATAAATCCAGTCACTAGTGTTTTATGAAAAGTTATGGGCAACCATGTACAATAAATCTATTAAATAAATAAATAAATAAATAAATAAATAATCACAGTTAAATAACCCATGACTTAGTATGATGTGTTATCCCAATCACAAGCTTCCTCTTCTGGATGTGGAAGTACCATTGGGGATGGTGGGTATCACCCGTGGGAATCAAAGGAAATAATACAAGGAACATGTTTTTGTTGTGAAGCAAGAGGTACCATGTGGCCTTGAAACAGCATATACTTCTGATAGAAACTGGGGAACAGACAATTCTGATTTGTGGCAGAAAAAGTAAATTCTTAGTTGCATAAAATGTTAAAAGGCTGCCTTGGTGTTGTGTCCTGAGCCTGCAAAAGCAGGCTCGGGATGTTGCATTGGTCCTGGGCATTCCAAAGGCTGCCCAGGACCAGACAGAGCGGCGCCGGTCTTGTGTGCATGCGCAAGGTGCGAAAATGCTGTTCCTATTGGTTGACACTGTCCGGGCTTCTGGCCACATAAAAAGGCCTGCGTGCCTTTTGCTTTTGCTTGGATAAAATGTTTGTTCAGCATCGCCATGTGTCTTCATCATTCGCACGTGAACGAAGTATACAACACTTAGGACAGCAGATGTTGGAATATAGCAGGAAAATATTAGAGGAGATGATTTATATTATGTGGTTGTCCTGCAACCTATAAGCTAGCCCAGTGGTGGCGAACCTGTGGCACGTGTGCCAGAGGCGGCACTCAGAGCCCTCTCTGTGCCACGTGTGCCGCCGCTGCCAGCAGCTTGCGCAGGTCCATTAGACCGTTGCCACTGCCCGGAGCGGCAGCCCCACCCAGCACAAAGGAGGTGAAGTGGCCAGCTAGCAAGCTTGAGTAGAGGTGGTAGAGCACGCCCACACTTAGCAAGCCAAAGGTCACCCCGAGCAGGGAAAGCCAGATCCTTATCGGCACCATGGCCCCCCAGTCCCAGATAGGATTGCGTGCCTCCCCCATCTATGTTAGGCCTCCTGCCCACTGCCCCACCTACCAGAGACCCCCTGGATCTCCCCCAACCCTGCCCGGCCCCCACAGGCATCTCCCCATGAGCAGCATTGCGGTGGCCATGTCCCCCCAGCCACACCCCCCAGTCTGCTGTGACAACCGCAGCCATGCCCACCCAATGGGCCACACCCCCATGCCCCCCCCTGAGGGCACCACAATGCCCTGGCACTTTGCGATAAATAATTGGGTCTTGGGTTGTGATTTGGGCACTCGGTCTCACTGAGCTAGCCTATTGTTCTCAGGTGTGGGACAAGGTGTTGGTTTATCAGAAAGACTAAGATACATTAATCTGCTAGCATCAGTGGAAGCAGGTGCCCTCCTGTCCTTGGCTTCAGGTTGCAAATAGTCTTGGGTTGGCCTGGGCACAAAGTTGTTTTTTCTCCTTGAGAGAGCAACCAGTTCAAGCATGTCTGCAGAGCCTGAAATGAGTTCTGTAACAACAGACAATATAAGGTGTCCCATTGCTTCAAACCATTGAAAAGCACAACTGTTCCTACTCTCCATCCTTTTCATTAAGGGCTGAAATATTCCTTGGGATTTCAAATAAATAACCAGTAAGTTTGTAGAAGAGTCTTGTAGAAGGGAACTTAGACAGCTCTCTGGAATTGTAAAATTCCATATTGTTTTTAGACAAGTATGTATAACATACTTTGCTGGATTATTGAAAAATTAATTAAAATTTTAGTTTGATTACATCCCAGTCTTCTTCTGAATAGTTTAGGGCAGCATATGACCTTTTTTCCATTTCTCCTCACAACAGTTTTATGAACTAGGTCAGGCTCAGGAAGATTTAGTGGCCTAAGTTTACACTGGGAGCTACATACCGTAGTTGAATGAAGAATTGAATACTTCTCTTTTGTGATTATCCAGCAGCCAACTATTAATAATATTGATGTTCTGTTCAAATATGAGGCATATAAATTGATGGTTTGTTCCATTTGGGAAAAGTTATGGAAGATGTTAAAAACTGTAATGGAAAATCATTTTAAATGAATACTGTATTATGGAGTCCCTAGTGATCTCTGAGCTTATTTGCTTGCAGATATTTCATTACCTAATAGCTTAGCATCATCAGTGCAATATTGTACTGCACTGATAATACGAAACAATTTTGTGTTACTAAAGTATTTTTACAACTTTAATAACTCCATTTTACAATGTCTTATAATGGGATGGATTACTGTGTCTAATGCCTATAAATAGTTTCAGGAAGAGAATTTATATATTTCTTATATTCTAGTTGGAGATATAATAACACTTGCCCACAACTTCTTTTGATTTGTGTTTTGGCTGGATGAAATCTGCACTAAATAGAACTGTATTTTTTTATAATGAGGAAGATATACCTATATCTGTAATAGGTTGCAAAGTTCAGATATGCAAGGATATTGCAAAATTTAGGACAGACAGAGCAAAATGCTTTACACTGTTCACACAGTGGGCCTTGCTTTTTTCTGCAACTGAAGCTAAAAACAGATTCCCTCATTTCTATAAATCAACAGAGCCCAATTTGATACATTATTCATTAATGGTATTGCAGTGATGTGTCCAGGATCAATGTGTATTTTAGTGCATCTGCTTATCAAAAACGCAGTTTATGATCTGTATCTTCTCAGCTTCAAAGAATGGAACCTAATCTATTTCTTCACCCTATTCTTTTGGCTCAAGAAGAATAAGTAGTCGATCTTTAAGAATGTCATGTTCTTCTTGATTTTCTTGCAAGTGTAGGGTCTGCTTTTTTCAGATTGACCAATCTGAACTCAGTTTCCTGGTTTCTAGCCTAATGGCTCCCCCCCCCGACACATTTATCCTCTTCTCTTTGACCAAATAGGTCTGTTCTGCCATTTCCACTGATTCTGATCATTTTACAGTCCATTTCTCCACTGTGGAAATTTCAATACTTTTTCTTCTTGTGCATATAATAATCTTGCTGTTGTTATTGGTGACAAGACAGGATCAAGAAGATTCCTAAAACGTGCTTGGAAGAGCTATAGGTGTAGGTCGAGATACTGGATATTTGTCCATGTGATTGCTAGGGATTGGGCTTGATTCAATGGCATGTAATTAATTCCCTCCATGCAAAAAACTCAAAATGAACATGGATTGGAGTAGATGACCTTTAAGGTTAAGATACTCCCCAACTATGATTTGAACAAGTACATTCCTCTCTCCTTTTCCTTATGAGCTGTTATAAACATATTAGCAGAAGAGCCCAAGTATGATGCGGCACCAAGGAACGCGAACACACCCTACAATTACTCAGGTGTCATGTTGTGGTACGAACTGCATTTTAGAGACAGTGTAATTGTGCTACAGGACAATGAAATGATTACAAGGAAGGGTGCTTCCACTCTACTAATTAAGGAATTTTTACACTGGTTATTTTTTCCTGTGTAAAAGAAAGAGGCAAACTCTCAGAAAACTTCTAAAAGTGCAAGGCACTTTCATTGTTTTTCATGTTTTTTAATTTACGTACAGTACTTAATTTTTTCCCTCCTATTAATTCTTAATCTGCATAGTATTCTCAGTGTGACTTACATTGCCAAAGGATTCTAGCTCATAGGTAAAATATTTGCATTTCATACTGAAGACTTTCTATTTCCTCCAGGGCATCTCTTGGCAGAGATGGGAAAGATTCCAATCTGTACCTTCTGGTACAATATGTATAGAGCTATGTTTCCCTTCTTGGTGTATTTGAATGCAACTCCTACTGACTGTGCTGATTAGGAATCTGGGAGTTATAGTTCAATACATTTGGAAAGGTATGAGAATGGGGAAGACTGCTTAATAGTAAATGAAAATAAAAAAAAATGAAAAAAGAGACAATCTTGGGAAAATGCATTCAAACATTCAATTTGAGGAAGTTAATTAAGGGCTTCTCAAGTCAAGACCTCCCCACCAGTTCACAAAATTTACACCAGTTTTTGCTTCATACTTTGACTGGGCAAATCTGAAGTAGGAAGGGTGGTACTATAAGGTTGGAGAAAACCTGTGCTGCTATATAGATTGAAATATTATTGGAAGCGTATATGTATTTCTTGCCCAACCAAACCCTACTGAAACTATTAGTTTATTCATGAGATCATTGCACAAATTCATTTATCATTCTATGTGATTGCAGTTCTCAATCCCAAATTAATGTGTATTGTGTTTGACCACTTCAGGAGAAGACTCACAGTATTTGATTCCATTTTCTGTAGCAAAAGCTCAGGCTGTTGCTGCTCAATGCCAGGTCGGTTGTAAATAAAGCTCCCCTCATCCATGATCTTCTCCTGGATGAGGAGGCCGACCTCGCATGTGTGACCGAGACCTGGCTGGGCCCGGAGGGAGGAGTTCCTCTCTCTGAGATGTGTCCAGCTGGGTTTCAGGTATGGCACCAGCCACGACCCCAGGGAAGGGGGGGAGGAGTGGCTATTATAGCCAAGAAGACTTTTAGCCTACGCAGGCTCGCTGTTTCTGAGATTGCGGGTTGTAAGTTGCTCCTTGTGAAGTTGGACCTAGGGGTTCAGGTGGGCTTGTTGCTCGCGTACCTGCCTCCCAACTGCGTGTCAACAGCCCTGCCTGTGCTACTTGAGTGGGTTGCTGGGCTGGCGGTTGAGTTCCCCAGGCTTATTGTCTTGGGGGACTTAAATCTTCCGTCGCTCGGCGAATCCTCTGGGTTGACGCAGGAGTTCATGGCCACCATGGCAACCATGAACCTGACTCAAGTAGTTCAGGGACCGACTCACGAGAGGGGACACACTCCTGACATGGTATTCCTCTCAGAACAATTGAGCAATGATCTGAATTTAAGGGGCTTAGATATCTTGCCTATGTCATGGTCAGACCATTTTCTGTTACGGCTTGTTTTCAAGGCTCCAATCCTCCCCTGCAGGGAGGCGGAACCGATTAGGTGGTTCCGCCCCAGATGTCTGATGGACCCAGAGAGCTTTCAGAGGACGCTTGGGGAAATACCGGATTCTCTCATTCTCGGTTCGGCAGAGTCCCTGGTTACGGCCTGGAATATGGCTGCAAAGGGGACTCTTGACCAGATCGTGCCGCTGCAACCTCTCTGTGGTAGCAGACCCAGGAGATCTCCTTGGTTTACTGAGGAACTCAGGGGGATGAAGCGCCAGAAGAGATGTCTAGAGAAGCGATGGAGGAAAAGTAAATCTGTATCTGACTGAACACTATTAAGATCTTATATTAAGACTTATCAGGTGGTGCTCAAGGTGGCAAGATGCGCCTATCATTCTGCCTTGATCGCATCTGCGGAATCCCGCCCAGCCGCCCTGTTTAGGGTGACTCGCTCCCTCCTTAATCAGAGGGGGGGGATGATGTACCCTTGCAGGGTAGTGCTGAGGATTTTAATAAGTTTTTCGCGGATAAAATCGCCCAGATTCGGATGGACCTTGACTCCAATTGGAATGCAGTGTCGGCTGACAATGAGTCAATCGAGATGACAGGGACTCGTCTTGATCCTGTTGTGTGGACGGAGTTTGACCCTGTAGCACCCGATGAAGTGGACAAGGCCATTGGAGCTGTGAGTTCCGCCACCTGTTTATTGGACCCGTGCCCCTCCTGGCTGGTTTCGGCCAGCAGGGAGGTGACGCGGGGCTGGGTTCAGGAGATTGTTAACGCCTCTTTGAGGGAGGGGTCCTTTCCGGCTCCCTGCAAGGAGGCAATTGTGCGCCCCCTCCTCAAGAGGCCTTCCCTGGACCCAGCTGTATTAAACAACTATCGTCCTGTCTCCAATCTTCCCTTTATAGGGAAGGTTGTTGAGAAGGTGGTATCACTCCAGCTCCAACGGTCCTTGGATGAGGCCGATTATCTGGGCCCTCAACAGTCAGGATTCAGGCTCAGCTACTCCACGGAAACTGCTTTGGTCGCGCTGACGGATGATCTCTGGCAGGCCCGGGATAGGGGATTTTCTACTATCCTGGTGCTACTTGACCTCTCAGCGGCTTTCGATACCATTGACCATGGTATCCTTCTGCACCAACTGGAGGGGTTGGGGGTTGGGGGCACTGTTTTGCAGTGGTTCACCTCCTACCTCACTGGTCGGTCGCAGTCGGTGTTGGCGGGGGGTCGGAGGTCGACCCCTAGGTTCCTCCCTTGTGGGGTCCCTCAGGGATCGGTCCTCTCCCCTCTGCTGTTTAATATCTACATGAAACCGCTGGGTGAGATCATCCGACAACATGGTTGAGATATCATCAGTATGCTGATGATACCCAGCTTTACATCTCCACCCTGTGTCATTTCAGTGAAGCAGTGGAAGTGATGTGCCGATGTCTGGAGGCTGTTAGGGTTTGGATGGGTGCCAACAGGCTCAAACTCAACCCTGACAAGATGGAGTGGCTATGGGTTCTGCCTCCCAAAGATAACTCAATCTATCCGTCCATCAGCCTGGGGGGAGAGCTTTTGACCCCCTCAGAGAAGGTCTGCAACTTGGGTGTCCTCCTCGATCCACAGCTAAATCTGGAACATCATTTCTCGGCTGTGGCGAGGAGAACATTTGCCCAGGTCCGCCTGGTGCACCAGTTGCGGCCCTATTTGGACCGGGAGTCTCTTCTCACAGTCACTCATGTCCTTATCACCTCGAGGCTCGACTACTGCAATGCTCTCTACATGGGGCTACCTTTGAAAAACGTTCGGAGACTTCAGATAATGCAGAATGTAGCCGCGCGAGCAGTGTTGGGCCTGCCCAGAAATGCCCACATTTCGGCATCACTCAGCGAGCTGCATTGGCTGCCTATTGGTCTCCGAACGCAATTCAAAGTGTTGGTTATGACCTATAAAGCCCTACATGGCATCAGACCAGGTTACTTACGGGACCATCTGCTGCCTCATGAAACCCAACGACCGGTTAGGGCCCACAGAGTCGGCCTTCTCCAGGTCCCGTCAGCCAGACAGTGTCGCCTGGCGGGGCCTAGGGGAAGAGCCTTCTCTGTTGCGGCCCCGGCCCTCTGGAATCAACTCCCCCCAGAGATCCATATCGCCCCCACCCTCTCCGCCTTTCGTAAACTCCTTAAGACACACCTTTGCCGACAGGCCTGGGGCGGTTGACATCTTGCCCCTAGCCAGTGTATGTTTGTGTGTACGTTTGTTGAATGAATGGTTTCTTAAATTTAGGGGTTTTCTTTTTATATATGTATTTTTATATATTTATTATGTAGTATTTTAATATTGGATTTCTATTTATACTGTGAGTCGCCCTGAGTTCTCGGAATAGGGCGGCATAGAAATTTAATAAATAATAATAATAATAAATAAAAGTTCTCTGCTCATAGTATATATTTAAAGGGAGTTTTAAAGTAACACAAAGCTTGTAATCTCAATTCAATTTTGTTTCTGGAACTAAAAGAACAACAATCCATTCTTTCCAGAGTAGTCTTGCTGTCAAATACTCATTCTGCAGGACATTCTTCTGACTTTATTACTGTGAAGCATTTATTACAAATCTTGTGGAGCAAAATATATTTGCTACATGAGGCCAGTATTCCTCTACCTTGACAACTTTAAGATGTGTGCACTTCAACTTCCAAGATGCTGGCAAGGGAATTTGTTTCTGATTTTTCCTAACTAAATGTATTGCTCTCTGTTCATTTCATTAAAATTATTGTGCCAAAATCACCTTGAATTTCTTTCTGTCTAGTTTAATAGGGAAGTTCAGTTTTGCATAGTGTAGAACATTTAGCTAAAACTCTTACTCCTAACATGCTATACTTTTATTTGCATAGAATTTTATTTTTTGCCTAGAGGAGAACTAATTTATAACTCTTCTTCCTGATTTATTAAATTTATGTGTGTAGGGATTTAAAGGAAGGGGAACATTCAGTCATAGAATACAACCATAGTTAGCTTCATAGATGATGGAGGTACAGAACATTTATTTATTTATCATATGTAAAATCCACTTGCTGTTGCATGGGAGAATATAAAAATATAATAGGTGGAAGAAGTGCGGAAATTTACATTACATTTGCCTCTAGTGCTGTCACTGAAGTCAGTGGCTGCTGAATTAGATCTTTTAATAAAAAGCTTTGTAACATTTTGCTCTGAGCTCCTTTGGAATAGGCTTCAAGGGGCTGATCAAACAGGTTTATCAAGTGGTGCAGGCAATTTATGTGAATACTGTAGATTGTTGTTGTAGGGTGAAACTCTCCACAAAACCTGGACAGATAGTAACAGTCTCAGAGAAAACAAAGTATGTGTGGGAGGGCAGGGGGAAGGCAGTGCATGGCTTCATTATGTTCAGGGCTGGAAAAGAAATTTTGATTACTGATTGTAAGTACAGAAACATTTTAAGTGATAACGGATGTCAGCTGTTTTTTTAAGCATTAAAGGCTTTTTTCCTTATCTTTATGACATTAGCAACTTTCCCATTTGTGTACTTAAAATTTGATTTTTTCTAGATTTTGAATTTTAGTACAAATTTAGTATGTATATCTATATATCTATACACATACACAATTGTGTTCTTTCCAAGCCCTTGGAGCTGTGGGAATATGGTGCCATTAAAGAAGGTTACGTCACCTCGTTTTTCTACCACTTGCAAAATTCTTCTTTGAGAAGTTCTGATTTTGTTCACTGACATAAAACAGATGGAAAATTTATATTGTAGAAAATGGAATCTATGTTTGCTCCTGAAAATGAAAATCAAATGGCATCTCCCTTTCTCTTAGAGAATAGCTGATGAGGAAGTCCTACTCCCTTATTTTATACCTTCAATAAATCAATCAGACTTCCCAATTTCCACATGAGATTTCAAATGCTGTCATCACCAGCCAGCATGTTCATGATGGCTTACATAGCCATGCTTCTTGAAGATGATGGAAGTTGTAGGTTGTAGTCACTGGTGGGATTCAGCTGATTTGCATCATTTCGACAGAACTGGTAGCTAATTTGTTGTTGCCCAGGCCCAGAATGGACTTCCGGAAGCGGCATTCACACAGAGAACCAATTATTTACATATTTGAATCCCACCACTGGTTGTCCATCATATCTATAGGATACCAGGTTGGGGAAGTACATATTTCATTCACTTAACATGATACTACATATATATATATATATATATATATATATATATATATATATATATATATATATATATATATATATATATAGGCTTAATCAAAGATATTTCAGGCTTGTGTGCCTCGTTGTACACAAAAATATAAACACCATAGTGGATCTTGTCCATCATTCTGTTCCCACAGTGGCCAATCAGATGCCTCTAGAAGCCTTGAAAATGATTATTAAGGAAATGGCACACACTTCAGCACACTCATACATTCATGTTTCTGAACTTCTGGTATTCAGATAGCAGACTATTAATTTTTGTAAAATTATCTTCTATTTGGCTTATTTTGTTTTGAAACAATATAACCATCTAACATAGAAACCTAGTGTGGAAGAGACAGTTTAAATAAACCATTGGTCCTAACTGATTGCTCAGTGAGGGATCTAGTGCATTTCTAAAAAAATATCAATCCAACTACTATTTGAACATATCTAGGTAAGGGTAGGGATATGATAAATCCCTTCATAATTGGTTCTTTTGATTTTAACAAGTTTTTTCTAACTTTCAGTTAACATCTGTCTTCCTGCTACTTGAATCTATTGTTTCATGTCCTGTGTTTAATGATCACAGAGAAGAGGTCATGAGCTTCCATGCAACACTGTGCTTTCCTTCTCATCTATAGAATCATCTATTCTCAAAACATTACGTTTTCTCTACTGCTCTGTGTAGGATTTAATTTCCAGGTCTTTGATCATTCCTGCTCTTGTTCTTCACACTGACTCCGGATGTCTGGACTTTCTTAAAACGTGTTTATGTCCATGCTTGAGTGGAATGATTTCTTCCTGTTGCCTGGAAACAATGCTACTCTTGATATATCCCAAATCTTACATTTGTCTTTTTAGCCACTACATCATGCTCCAAACTAAGAGCTTTGTCACAAAAATGCCTTAATAATCATTTTTCTGCTGTATTCCTGCATCACTGTCTTGATTTTTATATTATTATTGTGGTTAGTTGCGAAGTCGTGTCTGACCCATCGCAACCCCATGGACAATGTTCCTCCAGGCCTTCCTGTCCTCTACCATCTTCTGGAGTCCATTTAAGCTCGCGCCTACTGCTTCAGTGACTCCATCCAGCCACCTCATTCTCTGTCGTCCCCCCTTCTTCTATTGCCCTCAATCTTTCCCAGCATTAGGCTTTTCTCAAGTGAGTCCTTCCTTCTCATTTATATTATATGGACTGCTTAAATATTCTTTAATAGTACTTCCAGTAAGTATTTCCATTGCTGTTATGTGACATCATCCAACAGCATTTTAACAAGTGCAAAGTGTATTAGGCTCGGTCATCTGTTATTCCTGATGTGGAGAGCTAACTCATTGTAATTATTAAAGGTTCTAGGTTAGAAGCTGGGAGACTATGAGTTCCAATCCTAACAGAGGTTGGCTGGGTGACTTTGGGCTTGTTAGGTTCTCTCAGCCTTAGAGAAAATATAAAGGCAAATCACTACTGAAAACATTACTAAGAAAGTTGCATGAGCTTGTCCATGTAATCATGAGAGTCAAGACTGACCTGAAGGCACAGGAAACAATGTAACAACAACAACAAACAACATTTTTGACGTGTCTATTGGGAAGAGAACATATACTTAGAGTAGGGGTTGGCATTGGAGATATGGTAGTACCCCAGCTTTCCACATATACAGAATGTGTGTGTGTGAGAGAGAAGTTCCTGGAGGATGAGCTCCAGCACAAGTCTGAAAGCTTGGAGGAATAAACCTCTGGTCTTGGTGATTGACTCAGATCATGTCCTTCAACATTATCCTGAAACACGTATATTTATTTATTTATTTATTTATTTATTTTAATTAGATTTTTATGCCGCTCCTCTCCAAGGACTCGGAGCGGCTAACAACATAAACAAAAACAACATCTCAACATTTCAAAAATCTAAAACCAAATCTACAAAGCATTTAAAAAGACTCCCCAAACACATTCATCATTCACACACAATCACAGTCATCCCCAGGCCTGCCGGCATAGATAAGTTTTTAGATTCTTCCGGAAGGCCAGAAGAGTGGGGGAAACGCGGACTTCAGGGGGCAGTTGGTTCCAGAGGGTGGGCGCCACAACAGAGAAGGCCCTCCCCCTAGGACCCACCAGACGGCATTGTTTCGCTGACGGGACCCGGAGGAGGCCAACCCTGTGCGCTCTCACCGGTCGAAGGGAAGTATGTGGCAGAAGACTTGTTCATCTTTCTTATTTATTTTTTTTGTAAAGGAAGCTAGGAGAGGGACCTTTGGGGGTATCAAGGGATGTGTCTGGGGACACATTATTGTCTGTGGACACTTCACCACTACTCTTGTATTAGCAGATATGTCTGATAAGATTGACTTTGACATTTGCATGCCAAATCTGTGGCCTTTGTGTCTTTTTCCAGAATAGTAATTCCTTCACTGATTAAATACATCAGTTAAAAGCCAGTTAACCCCCAAAGAACAGATGTCTGACCAAACTGAAAGAACCTGTTAATCACACATTTGATTTGATGTAGTATGTAATAGAAACTCTGAATTAGTCATCAGCAGCAGAGGATTTCCAGCACACATAAACACACGCATGCAACACTTCTTGCTAAGAAGCGGGCAGATACTGGTATTTGTACAAAGGATCCACTGAAGTGGAAGATCAAGTACAACCAGTTGGTGTGAGACAATTAAACTTGGCATTTTTCCATTAAAATATTTCTTATACTGATGAAGATGAGAGGAGCAAATGAAAGCTAGTAGCTAAACCTTAATTAATGTGGAAAGAAAATAAATAACTAAATAAATAAAAAGAAAGAAAAAGAAAGAAAGAAAGAAAGAAAGAAAGAAAGAAAGAAAGAAAGAAAGAAAGAAAGAAAGAAAGAAAGAAAGAAAGAAAAGATCGTATAATATAAGATGTTTGGTTTATATAAGACTCACATCTTACATTAGCCACGTGCACCTCATGTTTGTGGACTATGGTTATGTAGCTCCTCAGTTAATTGCCTAGTTAATTTCTATTTTATATCTGAACCAGAAGTCAGAAGGACTGCTATAGCAGTTTTTCAGACCAGCTAATTTTTATTAAAAGGCATACACTTTCTTGAACTACATGGAAACTTATGCCTTTTAATGAAATTTGTCATATAGGAAACTATGATTATCAGAATCCAAAGGATTCAGGAAATTAATCCTTTTTATATTTATATTTATTTATTTTAGTAGCATCACTCAGCTTTTGGAATCCAGTTGTCCCTATTAAAGCTCCCACTGAAAATAAAGAGGTATAATTTTAAAATGACCTGATTGATTATATGGAATATGTGGCATTCCAGGAGCCTTGTCCAACACTAGTGTTCAAAAGCATCAATACTCTTTCTGTGTTGCTTCTTCAAAGACCAACGATCACTTCCATATTGTCTCACAGGGAATATCATTCCTTGCATGACTCTGATCTCTGTAGGTAGAGATATACCACAGCATCTGAATATCTTTTCTAAAAATGTTTAGAAATCTAAATTACTCTACTTTAATGTAAACATATTTATTTAATGTAATCAATTTATAAAATGTCTCAATCACTGTAGCAGCTCTAGGCAGCCTTTTACAAATGACAGCAACAAAGAAAAGATTCAGTACTAAGCTTAACATTCTGCATTTGGGAAATAAGCAGCATAAAAGCAAACAATTGGTTTCAAAAAGTGTGGTTACAACTCTCCCTGCTCTCCCATGGTTTGCTGAAAGAGCCAGGTTTTCTCAAGCTTAGCAGAATTGGGGCCATCTGGATTTGGGGGGGGGCTGTGCCACAGAGAAGACCTCTGTCCAGCCAGTTTGCACTACTTCGCCAGAACCAGTAGCTAATTTTTTGTTGCCCAGGCCCAGAATGGACTTCCGGAAGCGGCATCCACACAGAGAACCGGTTGTTCACATATTTGAATCCCACCACTGCCTCTGTCCAAGGCCACCAAACTAGCTTTGATTTAATAATGGAACTTTAATGATGGAATGATGAAACATTCTGACCCTGCAGAATTACCAATCAGACAAAAGCAATCTGTAAAGAGAAATATAAATGTTGCTGGCCTAATGTAAAAATAAATTCCAACTGACTTCCTTTCCCTCTCCTCAATCTTCATAGACATACAGAACAGCATGCACAAAAACAGGGAAGTCTGTCAAAGGAAAATCAGTGTAATTTTCCCCATGCACACAAGGCTCTGTAGAAAAATAGTGCTTAGGGAGACTGTTTCTGCCTGTTTTTCTCTTAGCTCAGAAATTTAAAAAGTAGAAAGTTTATTCAAAATCTGGACAGTTTTTAAGTGCAAACTAAGCCAAGGACTAAGCAGTTGGTATTTAAGCCAGTTGAGGGGGATGTTTGTCCTGTGGTTGAAAGGGATACTCATTTTCATTAATGTACCCAGAATTTTCTTTGTTCACCTACTAACATCTGATGCCTTTTAGATGTATTGGGCACCAGATGAAATGACCATTGTGGCAGAGGATAATGAAACAGCATTCATCTGCAAATAAACAATTTGGGAATATTGACTTCAGTTCTCCATCATGTATGATTTTTTTTATTATCTGCCATGTTGACACTCATGATGGGACAGATTGAAACTGGGACATTTTGTATGCTGACCTGATACCCTCTGCCCCGCTCCTTTACTAGTCCTTAAGAGCCATTGCCAGCCATACTGAATCAAATGGAAAAATAATATGCTGTAGCATAAGATAGTGTATGAAAGAGCTAAAACACATGCCCATATTTTATTTCTCAAGTGCTTAGAACCTAGCTAGAGCTCCAGCAGTGCAATACCAGTGACTTCATAGTGGCAACTTCTGGATAAAAGAAACCATTGACATGATCTCTGCTGTCTTTTAATGCCACTGTGATGGAGAGAGACAGTTTCCAGCCTAGCAATGACACCAAGAATCATTGTAGCTGCATCAGCTCTATAATCCAGGCTTGGTACTTCCATCTGAACAGTTCATTTTTCAAATGCACACTGAGCTCCATTTAGACTGCCTATTCCTGCCTGTTTACCACCTACCTCTTGACTCCAGGGTATCAAGTTTAGCATTTGCATGCAGAAAATGTTTTGTTTACTCCCTGGTACCTTTACTTAAAATATTTCCAGAAACTAGACTGTAAAAGCACTGTGCTCACCTAGGAAAGAAGTGATGAAATAGGAAAAATGAATGACATACTCTTTCTCACCCAGTCTTCTGGTTTTTGCCTAGGTTAGGAAGATGCATACTCTGAGTTTAAAGAATATAGGTCTCCCTAGAGGAGAAATGCTGCATTTTTAAGAGATTGTGGCAAAAGCCACAACATTTCGCTTCTGAGAAACCCAGCTTTTAGAGAACAAAAGGCACAATTATTTCCCTCATGGTAAGTATGATGTACTTGTGGCAGGACCTGAAAATAATAATCTATCTGCTTATCTAAATTAGCTCCAGGTTGCACAAGGCCCAGAAATTTCAGAAAATGCTTTTGTGTGGTCTTGCAGCCTCCAAAAAGAGCAGGAGAGCAAGTCTAGCTTTTGCACACTTTTTAGAGGGCCTTCTTGCATGTCTTTCAGATATCCAGAGGCCTGGCATGTCATCAAAAATGACACAGCATGTCACAGGTTTGCAATCATTGGGTTAGGAAGACTGGAGTAACTTAAGACCAATAAGCAAACTCATGGAGATTGTCATTTTTCTATAAACTGTAAGATTATTTTTGTCTTGTTTTGCAGTACAGTATTATAGTCGCCTTACCTGGGTATTATGACTTTTTTATTCCATACTTTGATTGTGATGTATAATATTTTTCTAGCCCATTCTTGATGTGAGATTCTAGACAGCCCCTGCCAATCACAGATATAGGCAACGAGGCATTACACGTGGCTCAACACCACTTAGTAAGAAATGTCTCTTGATGCAACTGTCAGCTTCAGAGGAGGATTTTTCTTCTCAGGGATCTATCAGAGAAGAATGGGAGAAATAACCCAAATAATTATATGCCCCAACAGTTGATGTTTTTGTGTTGTAAAATAAAATTCAATCATCTTACTACAAAAGTACATGAAATGTCATGTTAGGTTTGACTCTCAAAATGGATAATATTGGATGAGATGAGCAAAAGGTATATGCTGGCCTTCTCCACTCTGGTCTTTCTGACGAATCTTTGCCTGCAGGCTGGTAATATTTTGACAAAATACTTTAGAGGACTGCATCCATTTCATCTGAATAATTACATTAGTATTTATTAGCCCCATGATGCAGATGGAGATTTGAGGCTTAGGGGTGGAGAAAGACAGTATTCTGACTTCATAATAGAAGTGATACATGAACCAGGAAATTTACTAATTTATAAACAATCTCTGAATTGCTAAATTAAATGCAAAAGTCTGGTGATTACATGGACATACCAGTTTCTTTTTCTTGTCAATAATACAAAAATTATTTGCTATTACATTTTCTGAGATGTTTTTTCACTTCCAATCTAGTCTGCAAACTTGGGATTTCCTCCTGCCCAAATAATAATCAAGTGTGACCCCACATAACTTAGGCAGCTAAATGCTTTTAGTAGCTGGAATATAGCATTGGGGAGCCAAGTATTTATTTTTTGTTATTTATTTATTAGATTTTTATCCTGCCCTTATTACTTTATTACTTTTATAAGTAACTCAAGGTGGAATATATAGCTGATATTCCCTCCTTGTTTTTCTACACAACAACAGCTCTGTGAAGTGGGCTGGGCTGAGAGAGAGAGTGTCCCAAAATCACCCAGCTGGCTTTTATACTTAAGGCAGGACTAGAACTCACAGTCTCCTGGTTTTTGGCCAGCACATTCACTACTATACCAAACTGATATTCAAAATGAACTTCGGATTCTACTAACACAAGTATTGGAATCTGTGATTGTTTAGTACGTCATATGGTTTGCTTCCCCTCGTTTTTGTGTGACAGATTAATAGAAGAAAAAGAAATGGAAAAGCAGCCGATGTGAATTGCATCAAATTTATGCACAAGCAGTATACACCTGTGTTCCTTGATTGGGCAAGCAGCCCATGTATTGGCTCTGGACCAAGTGGGCCAGTGGGGCTGCATATGATTTGGCGAGCACATTTCAGGATTACTTATATAATATGCTGGATATTGGATTCCCACATCTAAGATTAATATCTTTTGCTAATTCTGCTTATAAATTTACTCTTTAGATTGTGTGATGCATCTAGGGCTAATAGGATAATCTGCCATGCTACTTTATCTGTGTACAAGTGGTCCTTGACATACAACCATTTATTTACAGATCATTTGAAGTTACAACAGCACTGGGAAAAAGTGACTTATTACCCTTTTTCACATTTATGACTGTTGCAGCCTATCCATAATCACATGATCAAAATTTGGACACTTAGCAATTGACATGTATTTCTGATAGTTGCAGTGATCATGTGATCATCTTTTGCGACCTTTTGAAAGCAAAGTCAATGGGGAAGCCAGATTCACTTAACAACTGTGTTACTAAACTGCAGTGATTCACTTAACAACTGAAGGCATAAAATGAGGCAAAACTCACTTGCTTAGCAATGGAAATTTTGGACTCAATTGTGATCATAAATTGAGGAGTACTTTTACATTGCAATTGAAGGAGATTACAACCCCTTATATTTGGAGTGTCCTTATCTTCATCCAGAAGATTGTTCTTATTTCCAGACTACTGCAGACTGCCAAAGTCCCAGTGTTTTGCTTGGTGTGTTTGTGTACTATGTAATGCATCCTGTGCTGTATTACTTTCTGAAGCAATCTGTATTAGTCAACTGTTTGCTTGTCAATTTGTAATTGGAATGTCGCACATGGCAATGGATCTACTTGGCACATATGTTGCAGAATAGAAAAAATCTCTAAATGAGTTCAGCAAAATAGTTATTAACTGGAACAATAGCTGGTCACAGTGCAAAAGAAGAAAAAAAATGAAGGCTTCAAAAGAAAATACAAACTGCCATTTTTATGAAGGGAGAGTTTTGGTTTGTTATTTCTATCTGGGAGTCATGACGATTGTAGTCTGGGAATTCTAAATTGGAAATTAGTGTTTTAGTGTGAAAATAAAAATCCGGAGCAAGCATCAGGCTTGCTCATTTGTCTCTTCTATTACTGGAAGGCTTCAGAAGCTGCTCTTTCTTCTTTAGATTATAGTTTCTGGCCATCAGATTCCAGTCCATCTGTGGCTAATCTTGTTCGTTTGAAATAAATTTCAAATGGTAGGTTATGACAGCAGTTCACTTTAATAAGTTGATAAATTCTAAACTTGCTGCATTAAAAAAGAGACAAATAGGAATACACAAAGTATAAACCCTCTGTGGTATATTTTTGTCACTTCAAATAGCGCTTATTGTTTGACCATGGGCTCTGTTTTATCCCTTCCCTCTCATTTATTTTTAATAATAATTTTATTAAGCATTAAGACAAATAATTAAAGACCAATAGACACTACAAAAAATAAAAGAATAAAAAGAAAATAAGAAAGTGTGAAAAAAGAGATATAGAAAGAAAAATATAAAAATAAGCATATAGCAAAGAAAAAGAATATATATTATTCTCTTCCAACCCTCTGCTTAAGCAGGAATCCTTGTACCATTTTATACAAATAGTTGTTCAATCTCTTCTTAAAAACCTCCAGTGTTGGAACATCCACAATTTCTGAAGGCAACTCATTCCACTGATTAATTGTTTGGTCAGGAAATTTCTTCTTATTAAATTCTTCATTAAATTCTCTAGATCTTTAACAGAAGTCTTTTGGAAATCCAATATTAGGAAGTTATCCAAGTTGCTTTTTTTGGTTTGACATTTGTACATTCTTTTTAATTATGACATCAACTGCTTTGATTTATATATCCAGTTTAACATCTTTTTCCATACCATTCTTGTAGCTTGTCAGTTTTTAAATCCATTTTCATATCAGACTCATTCTTATCTGGTAAAACTTGTTCCTCTTCCAAAACATCTTTTAAAATCAGTCCATTTATAATGGTAGACACTTTTAAGGTTAATTTCTGGATCCATATTTCACAAAAATGCTACAGTATGTTAAAGTATTTTGCTCCATTCTGTGTTAGTAAATCAAATATATGCATACTTCTCCTTTAATTGGAACTTTCAGTGTTTTCTTAGTCCTTCTAGTGTCCAACATTCAAATTCTCATCCTATCATGTTTTTTTTAAAGAATTCCAAAACAAGAGCATTTTCCCATGGGAAGGATTGTTATTACTCAAAACCTTATTTCAAATCCATCAGGACCGTTAGTTTATTTATAACTTTCCAAAATCAACGCTATTTACTGTTTATTCTAAAAAAAAAGTTTTAAAAATATTCTTACTTATCTTTAACATTTCTTTTTCTAAGGATTAAAGGAAGCTCCTGGTGCACATTGTTTGAAAGGTTTTTAATAGTTGAAAAGCAGTTAAGAAGCAATATCCAAAACTGATTAAGAAATGAAGTTTGGCAGAACTTTGTGTCCATAAGGCTACACCGAAGCTGGGAACTTGGTGGGAATTCCTTGATTCCAAAGCACCTCCATTTCTGCAGGTTACTCACAAGAAGCAACTGTTGGGATCTCTCCTTTACCTTGGCCAATCAGAAATCTCTGTCTAGCTGTGAGTCTTGTTGCAATGCCATCTTTACTCCTTTAGAGAAGTCTAGGTCACCATGAATTCTCACTGGAAATCCCCATTCCCTCATTTCTGGCATGGTTTGTAACATCAGAGACATTGCCTCATTACTTTCTATGAGAAAGGAGAAAAATGCATTCATCTGAGAAAAAAGTTTCTGTAGTGGTTTATCTTGAAGTTTTATAGGGCTTAAACAGGAATTTACTTAGTAATTTAAATACTACTGCATTTTACAGGGATTATTTTGTAGTCAAACTTTTCACTGCTCTGGTTGCATATTTAGAGCTCATAATTTTACTCATCTGTTATCTGGGTGCTGGTGGTAGTAATTGTTTCCATAAGTCTGACATCAAGCCATACTTTGAAACTTGAGGATTCATAAGTGGTTCTACTGTGCATTTCTCTCCATACTAAACTGAGTTTGCAAATTGTGTTGACTGCTCCTTCCCCTTTTACAATGGCTTATCAGAACGCTTATTTTGGATCTGGTTGCAAGTTCAGCCACGAGGAATGGCTGTTGGAAATCACTGAGTCACCTAACCAGAGAACCCTATTTTCAGACTGTTTTAATTGTTGCCAATGTTACACGTGGTGTGTTAGATTTATATTTACATTTAGCTGTCAACATTTTTTTTATCAAGAAGAATAAGAGGAAGCTTTTTATAGAAGGCATGTGATGGGGTGACTTGAACTTCAGCAGACATTTTTGGAATTGCTATAAATGGAATGACAAACAAAACTCCCAATTCTGCAATCTTTGAATAAAGAGTTGTTAAAAACATGAACTTTTAGTGGAAAACAAGAGTTGATTTTCTTTAATAGAAATATAATCACTTTGGGTTGTCTTTTTGTCTAAACTGCAAAACAGTGGACACACACACACCTATCAAGCTGTTTTTGACATTTTATAAGTACAGGGATTCTGACACAGTCCAGGTAGTCTTTGACTTGGGATCACAATGGAGGCCGGAATTTCCATCATAAGTCATTCTGTGACCGGATCTGATTTTACAACCATTTTCTATCAGTACATTCCTACTACCATTTTATTTTGCCAATTTTGGATTTGTAATGATTGGGGAGCAGGGACAGGTGGGAATGAGAAGATTTAAGATGAGTGGGTGTGGCTTCCTTATTGGAAGCCTTTATTCAAGCTAGAATTATCTGAATATACTTATATATCAGTATTATATATGGTAAAATAACCTTCCTTCCCCTCCAAATCATTTGGTTTGTTTTTTAGAGTCTAAATGCTAGGAATGCGTTAGAAAATGCATTAGTTTTTACATACTCCAGAGGAACCTTCCTCAGCATAATATTCCCCTAGATACTGAGAATACAATTCTCACAATCCATATATAGAGGTCTATATGCTCATAGAGGCAATGACAATTGTAAAGTCAATGCATTTGGGAAGCATCCTGTGTAGAAAGATGGCTTAGAACATGGTGTAGGGAACACGGTGTAGTAAGGTGACCAACCGTCCTCCTTTAGGGAGTTCAGTCCTCCTTTTGTAAGTTCTGTCCTCCCTCGAAAAGTGTCCTCCTACATGTCCTCCTTTTCGATATTTGAAGACTAATCTGCAGGGCTTTTTTTCCCTCATAGAACGCTCAGAACAGTGTTCCGGCACCTTTTTTAATGGTTTTTTTTTTCAACTTTTGCATGAGCTGTGCTACTTCCCCTATTGGCTTTTGAAAGCCAATAGGAATTGCTGCTGAGCGCAATTTTATTTACAATATTTTTTCTTCAATTTATTTGTGTCCTCCTTTTCATTGTAAAAAAGTTGGTCACCTTAGGTGTAGGGAACATGGTATCCAGCAAGTATGCCTCTGATTATTTATTTGGAAAGTTGTAATCCAAAATATCTTTGCTGTAGAGATTGCTTTAGGATCTCAACCTCTTGAGGAGTAGATACATCTTGACTGAAGATGTAAATTTTTATGGACTTAAACAGTGCACTGTTCTTTTCTTTGAAATATTGTGTGTGAATTTGAAGTTTGGCAATCAAGATGTTCTAACTTCTTTTTTTTTTAATAATTTTTTATTAAAGCAATCAACATCAAACATAAGATCATATTAAGAAGCAATCATCATAGAACATAAAGTACAATATTAAGTATTAGTCTTTGTAAACGTCTGATTTGGTAAACATTCCTCCCTCCTCACGTCAAGCCTCAACTATACGCTTGATACATTTTATTTGATTGGTGTTTCTCTTATATATAGTCTATCCACTATTTCTAGTCTATCACATATTGTTCACTCGAGCGATCCTTCAAGTATGCCAAATTCTTCGCTATTTCTGCCAAATGTATTACTTTCAGAGTCCAATCTTCAATAGGTGGTAATTCTGGCCTCTTCCAGTATTGTCCCACCAGCAGTCTAGCTGCTGTGACCAAATTCAGAATTAAATTCGTCTCAGTAGTAGTGCAATCTTTTATGAACCCTAACAAAAGATCCTGAGGTAGAGATTCAATAACCTGAGGTAGAAATTCAATATGCTTTTTCAATATTAAAGCTATCAACATTAAACATAAGATCATATTAAGAACCAATCATCATGAAACATAAAAATACAACATTAGGTATTAGTCTTTGTAAACGTCTGATTTGGTAAACATTCTTCACTCCTCACGTCCAGTCTCAACTATACGCCAGATACATTTTATTTGATTGGTGTTTCTCTTGTATATAGTCTATCCATTGTTTCCAGTCTATCATGTATTGTTCATTTGAGCAATCCTTCAAATATGCCGATATTTTCGCCATTTCAAGATGTTCTAACTTCTAATGCAAACATGCTCAATTGTAGATTGATTGACATCTGGGTTTAGTGTTTATTTTTTGTTTGCTTGTTTGGGGGAATGGTTATTGATTAATTTATATATTATTTATATTTACTGTGGTATGTACAGTATATTTATTGGCTAACCTCCAGGGGTTTTCATAGCTTACAGTCCCTACCAATCAAATACAGATTTTTTTTTAGGTTCAGGTATGAGGGCTTAAGACTTTGCCATCCATTCAAAAGAGATGCTTCACGAATGCTCATGTAAGTGAACCCCCATCTGGTGTATTAAAGCTCACTTCAAGTTTCTATAATGTTTTTGTCACCACAAAGACAGCCCTTTTACTGAGATCACCAACTAAACAAAATAATTATGGATGCCCATGCAGACAGGTAGGGACAGTTTTTCCAAGAAGGAGTGCTTTGCTTATGCATGGGTAAATTCAAATGCTTTATTTTATTTATTATTTATTTAATTGGATTTCTATGCCGCCCTATTCCAGGAACTCAGGGCGGCTCACAACATGGATAGAAATCTAACATTAAAACACATTATAAAAACCCTCAATCAAAAACTAATCATCCAAACAGACATGCAACAAACATACACTGGCTGGGGCAAGGTGTTAACTGCCCCAGGCCTGTCGGCAAAGATGTGTCTTCAGTAATTTGCGAAAGGTGGAGAGGGTGGGGCAATACGGTTCTCCGGGGGAAGTTGATTCCAGAGGGCCGGGCCGCAACAGAGAAGGCTCTTCCCCTAGGCCCCACCAGGCGACACTGTCTAGCTGACGGGACCTGGAGAAGGCCGACTCTGTGGGCCCTAACCGGTTGCTGGGTTTCATGGGGCAGCAGACGGTCCCGTAAGTAACCTGGTCCGATGCCATGTAGGGCTTTATAGGTCATAACCAACACTTTCCACAGTAATAGTAGCTATATGGGATTACAGTTAATGTAGAACTTTTCTGAATGGGTATCCATAGGGTTTGGGGATCAAATATTGAAATGATCACAATGTCGTGAGGCAGTCTCTACCACTTTTGTACATGCATTGTGATACGCATCTAGATAAGGGAGGTGCTTATATTGCAACATCACATTTGTTTCATTGCTTGGATGAACCTACCTCATTGGACAAATGCCTCTACTTTTTGTGGTGAAATCCTGAACACAGATCCAACTCTAATTCTTAGCATCCACACTTGGTCTTATCTTCCAGGTCATAGTCAAATTGTTACTAATGGGGATACACCTAATATGGCCTTTTTATTTCCAAAGCACATTTGACAATTTCTCTCTCTCTTTTCTCTTCTCTTGCAGGTGGACCTGGAACCTGAAGGGAAAATATTTATAGCAATAACCCTCTCAGGCAGCTTCACCGAAGGTAAGAGGAATACTGCATCTTTTCTCTCTAATAATTGTTATTACTAATACTTCCACACACCATAGTATGTCATTAAGCTCCAATTGCAACAGATGTAAAATAATAAATATTGAATAAACAGAAGAATGTCATAATTGCCAAATTATGCATACTTTGTTGGAATGGAGGAAAACTTGCATTGGACATCTTCAGAAATCTTTAAGTTGGGTTCAGAACACCGAGCCTTGTCTCCACAATAGGATAGCTGAGAAACAGTGGTTGATTAAGACCTCTAAGCAGATTTGTAATTCATAGGAAGATCTAAACTAGGTTGCTCATATATCTAGCTGTTCATTTCACTCTTAGTTGGGCTTTTTGAAACTTCCCAGACAAACCCAGGATATAGTTAATTTAGAATCTTTATTGCACCCTAGACTGAAACCATAGCAACATTTTTTACTGCCAAAATAAGCCTGCCCTACTGCTTTATACCTTCTTCAGTGCTGCTTTCTTCTACCTTCTCCAGAACTTAACAAACACATTGTATTGCATTTCTCATGGTTAATGTGAAATTGCAATTAGTTAGTGATATATTTGACATTTCTCCATAGGGAAACTCTAGTTTCTAATGTGTCTCCTTCACTAACCCCCTTGGTACAGGCCATCTAGAAAGCAGGGAAGACATCCTTCTTCTGGAAGATCTTTGGTGATTGAAGGTCATCTTGCAACAGGGGTTGGATGAACTTTGATGGGAGTTTCAGTTATAGTGATTTTTTGAACGGTTATGGATTGTTCTACCACAGATGTGGTATAATCAATAATTAGTGTGGACCTGCTTTTTTGCAGGCCCATAATATCCTTGATGATGTCAGTTTGTACTCTTTGCCATACATCTTACTTCCTTGCGGGTAATTCATCAGTGCCACTCCAAAAAGTTCAGGCTACCTTCTTTTAGACTTCTCCTTTCCTTTTCTCTTAATTTCACAAATACATGAGATATCTTACGAGATTTCTTCCTTTCATTTGTTAATTCACTCTTCCATATGCCATCACTAGAAAGGTCATTGATTGATTTCCCTCATCAATCATAGCTTTGGTGAATGGAGGCTTTCTCATGAGTTATTTCATTTATTTACTTACTCCTACCATTTGCATCTATCTCCTTTCTTATTCTATAGATAGAGAAGCTATAGATTAAGCTACCAGTCTTACCTTAAAGCCCAGATTTTCCTCAAGCACACTCATGATATTCTATGCAAGCCTCAATCTCTACCTTGCAATATCCTGCAGTTCACTTTCTACCAACTTGGAGATATATGCATGTACAGACACACTCAATATACATTGCTCTACATCTCCATTTCTTATGGAAAGAATTATTAAAAGGAGAGCTCCAAATAACTTTTATTTCCCCCCGTTTTTTCTATAGCAGATCCTGAGCAGGAAGGGACAAACTTTTACAAAAGAAAGGAAGTAGGCAGGATGATGTGCTTGTGGACAGGCTGAGTGTCATTATTAAAAAAAAACTAGAGGTAGTGTTTCTATAAAGAAAAAAAAACTGCTATAATTTAAAGATGGGATTGAATTAAAAGGTTTTGCCCAAACTGTGAATTTTCCATATGAATCCAAATTGGAGAAAAGCATTTCTACTTACATTCTTCTGTGTGTGGGAGAGCACAGGAGAGGAAGAAGATATACAGTAAACAATGTGTAACGAGAGAAACTTGTATTACAATCTTATTTCCATATCGAAATCTCACTACAATATGCAACTGTGCCAGCCTGGGATGGGCTTTCTTTGGCACTGGATTCCTTGGGGAGAATCCAGGATGTTGCAGGAGAAGAAAGTTAGTGACTCAGGAGGGGAGCAGCAGTTTTTTAAAGGCACAGGAGTAGGCAGTTCTGTTTTCAGTTCAGTATAAGCCCAACCTTTCACCGTGTTTGTTGAAGGAAGCTGTTGAGTTGCTGGTTGAAAATGAAGCTTTGTGTATGCCATTCAATTCAATTCTTTTTTTTTTTATTATTATAAAAATTCTTTTATTAAAACAATCAACATTGAGCATAAAAAACCTATTATGCAGCAATCATCATGACACCTGGTATACAATACTAAGTATTAGTCTTTGAAAACATCTGAGTTAGTAAGCCTTTTTCCCCACTCCTCGCGTCTAGCCTCAACTATACTCCTGTTACATTTTATTTTGATTGGTGTTTCCCCTATCTGTTTCAATATTAATGTGATCAACATTAAACATAAGATCCTATTGCTAAGCAATCATCCTAGAACATAGCATACAACATTAGGTATTAATCTTTGTAAACATCTGTTTTAGTATACGTTCTCCCCTCCTCCCTTACATCTTCAAGTATACTCCGAATACATTTTGTTTGATTGGTGTTTCTCTTATATATGGTCTATCTACTGTATCTAGTCTATCGCATATTGTGCGTTTGCGCTTCTGAATTGACTTCATCCCATTACTAGTGCAATCTTTTATGGTCCCCAACCCGAGATCCTGAAGTAAAAGTTTCATATCCTGAGGTAGAGATTCAGTCTACTTTAACAATATTAAAGCAAACAACATTAGTCATAAGGTTATGTTAAGAGGCATTAGTTATAGAACATATACATTCAACGTTGGGTGTTAGTTTTTGTAAACATTTGATTTGTTAGCCCTTCATCCCTCCTCCCATCGATCCTTAGCTGAACGCCAGCTGCATTCTGTTTGATTGGTGTCTCTCTTGGATATAGTCTATCCACTGTTTCCAGTCAGTCACAAATTGTTCATTGGAGCGGTTTTTCAAGTATGCTGATATTTTTGCCATTTCCGCCAAATTTGTTACTTTCACAGTCCATTCTTCAATAGGCGGTATTTCCGGATTCTTCCAGTACTGTCCCACCAACAATCTTGCTGCTGTAATTAAGTTCAAAAATAAATTTGTCTCTGAGGTAGTGATATCCTTTGTGATCCCTAACAGAAAAGCCTGAGGTAGGGATTCTATACGCTTTTTGAAAATAGTTTGGAGTGTCCACCATATCTTCCTCCAGAATGCTTTGATTTTTCTGCATGTCCACCATATATGAAAGTAAGTAGCCTCCCCGTCCCCGCACCTCCAGCATTTGGGCTGGGAGTCCGGGTAGATGAGTGATATTTTTTTCGGGTCTAGGTGCCATCTATAGAACATCTTGTAGAAGCTTTCCCTTAAGTGTTGCGATTTCGTGAATTCTACATTCCTCACCCAGATTTTCTCCCACGTGTCCATGGTGATAGGGTGTCCGAAGTCTTGTGCCCACTTTATCATACAGTTCTTGACTAGCTCGGTTTCAGAGTCCATTTCTATCAGAATGCTGTACACTCGTTTGATGTGCATAATCCCCTGTTCTCTAATCTGTTTAATTAGATTCTCGTCGGTCTGGGAGAAGCCCTTCTTCTTGTCTTTACGCCACCTTGATTGTAGTTGTATATATGATAGCCAGTTACTTCCTATTCCTCTGTTTGCTAGCGTTGCTTGAGATTTCAAGAGGAACCCGTTTTCTTCTCCCAGTCCATTCAATTCAATTCTATGAGGATCGAAGTGCATATAAAGAGATTGAGGACTGAAGGCTACTGAGTCATCTCAACCTTCAACAAGATTTTGATATCAGGCAGCTGATCTGGGAACAGAAGCTGGTTGTCAATCTAAGCCTGGGATGAACTTGAAACCTGGAATGAATCAAGTTACAAAGGAGGGACACACAAACTGCAGGCCCATATGCTTTCTGTAAACAAATGCTGCTAATTGCAATGTTTATTATGTCGAAAGGATAAAATTACTAAAAATGTGTAAGAAATAACACAGGAAGAGAAGAGTTCAGACCCACATTTGAAAATGCATAAAGTGGCCAGGCCTCTTGGTCTTTTATTTAGAAGCAAAAATGGGTGGTTGTGTGGTTATTCCAGGAAGGTGCTGCAAAGGAGAAGCAGCCTCTGCAGAAAGAGCTGTGTTGCTTTGGCGGTGGGGTGGGGTGGGGGAGAGACAGAAAGTGCTGTTAAACAAAAGAAAAACAAATTGGTGTCCTGGTCACCTTGTACATTTTGCAAAGTTAGGAGTATTGTAATGAAATGTTGAATGCTAGACATGATTTATTCCTGCTGTCCTTTGACCTGCCATGGATATGGGAGGAACAAAAGTTTCTAGTTTACTCACTTATGGAAATGGGAACTTTTTTACACGGAAAACCAGATTATGAAGAGAACAGAATAGAATGGCCACTTCCATGTTGCTGAAAAGAAGAAAAAGGGGAATATAGTTTGCATGAAATTTTCCTATACAAATTTTATATATGGGTACCCAATGAGAAATCATTATTATTATGGAACAGAAATGCAGACATCTTGCCCTAGTAGAGGAAAGACTGCAAGCCAGGGTTGTCATCTTCAGTTTCCTTCTGAAAAGGAAGGAATCTAGACTTGTACCTGTTAGCTTTTCAAATAAAGAATTAACATTTTAAAAGTAGGATGGTAACCACTGTAGAATCAAGTTGGATCTAAGTGACCGTGCTTTAGCTTAATTATTTCCTTCTGCTTGCTCTATAAATGTACCTATGAAACAATAAATGCATAGCAAGCACTTCAGTGTGGAAAACTGAAGGCTGAACCTGGAGACATCAGCAATAAGTAAAACTTGTCCTTGTTCCTGAGTCTGGATGGCTTGGCCTCAACAGGGATCTTGCTTGGCTAATTTAGGGTGTAAATACAGAATTGGAGGTGTACAAGTTCTTGCAGGCTTCCCTAACACATCCACGTATATCAAATCTCATGTCAGTCCTTCCAGATAAGCCAGATCAAGAAGCAGGGATTGCTGCTTCATTGTTGTAGGTCAAATGAGCAGAATTTTGAAAGCCTGTTCTAAATTTCTCACTGTTCTATTTTATACCAAAGAAAATGAAAGTGGGACTATTCTGAGTTGCTCTTTCATACATCCTTCACTGAACTGTCTAATTTCTTCACCAAGCCCTTCATAATGATTCACTCTCTCCCCCCCCCATCACTAACAGGTTTCTTGTTCCCTCCAAAAAGTCAACTCCAAATTCCTTTACAGGACATTATAGTCAATAAAACCAATGGCTGTTATTCATGTCCTTCACCATGCATGGTCTGCAGCGATTCTGCTCTTGTTGACAATTATGTCTGTTCATAGTCCCAGTCTTGATCTTACAAAATATAATAGAGACATATCAGAGTCTTTTTCAATCGGGGCAGTGGCCCTGGACCTTCCATATGGTAGTGGGCTACGTGATGTGTAGTTTAGAATTTGGAATGAAGAGATGAATCCAGACTTTTCATTCAAGATAGCAAAATGAATCAGATAAAATATAGTGGCAGATTGTTTCAGTATTTGAGGCTGTTATTTTCAATGGACAAAGACAATGGAGCAAAAATATATCAAGATAGGATGTATCAAGGACAAAGTGGATGGAGGTGGTAAGGGTTCAAGTGAACGATATGCCCCCAAGCAACTCAATGTCTTGGAAAGGTTCTGGGACACCCAATGCCAGTTTAAGTTTATCACCACCTCACTGTTCCTATGGTTGTCTCTTTTGCGGTGTTGTATGTGATTTGGAGAGAGAGATAACATTTATCTTTCCTTCTAAAGAAAACTGGTTTACAAATTAATTCACTGGACTGAAACCTTGAAGCCATATCCAGCATATAAACCATGTGACTTGTAAAAGTAGGAAATATGCACCATGTGGATGTTAAAATAGCTGGTTTGAAGAACTGGAAGAAATTAATGCTGAGATTTTTTTAAAGGGAAAAAAAGACTATTCAGTTCAGGAATACTTTTTAAAAAATGTTATTCCAGGAACTGTGGTTGAGTTTATTTAATCAATAACAACATTAACATAAATTCAAGGTTTTTTTAAAAAATAAATCAAGGGAAGCCTTAATAAATATAATGTACTATGAAATGTTTTGCATTTTTGGGAAATATTTGAATATTGGAAATACTTCATATGGAATAAAGATTGGAATTGCTACTTCCTGAATTAAGGAGACCCTGATGAGACTTAAAGGATATGACTTTGTCAATTGTGATCTAAGGCATTTTAGCACCAAAAGAGTAAAACTGGTTCATATGCCTACACTTAAATCAAGCTCTGCATTTTGATGTATGAAAGAGAAACTGAGACTTCAAACAGGAGATGGAAAACAAAGGAAAAGAATACTAAAAATAAGATTGACTAGAAGAAGCCCATGCAGTCTGGTAGGAGCCCTGCTTTAAGGTTTGCTAACAGATTAACTGGGAAAATGAAGTGATAACTAAAGGAGACAGGGTACTGCAAAGTAATGGGGAAAGCTAAAGATAAATTGTTTTGGGATAAACATGGGTGGAAAATTAAAGGAAAACAGCAATAGAGAAGTCCTAACATTTGAATGATAGGCAGCAATTTATTCACTTGTTTAACCACTCTGTTTGGGTGCTCAGGAACACTCCAGAGGGACAGGATCTTTAAAAACTTCACACGGAAACGCCAACGGGCCATGCGCAGGAGAGTTCATCAAGTCAACGGACACAAGTTTATGGCAACTTATTTGCGGCAACCAACATACTGCTCACACTGTCGGGAATTTATCTGGTATGCTTGAAATGAAAACTGGCTTGTATGGGAGCTTTCACCCAGGAAGTTGCTTCCATAATTCCCTCCCCTTTTGCTAAGTAAAAAGTTCACTTCAGGTTGAGCTCAACTCCTTGTGATTTAATAAATGCATCCATGTGGTTTCCTGGCCAGAGTTCAGAAGGGATTTACAATTGCCTCCTTCCAGGATGTGTGTTTAACCCCAGCTTAGTTTTACAGCCCTGGCATTCTCTGGAATTCTCCCCTCCAGGTACTAGCCAGGCCTGACCCTGCTTAATTTCTGAGCTAGGTATTTAAAGCCAGGTGCTGCCACCTGCTGAATTCAGTGCCAGCAGACTAATCCCTAAACAAGGCAAGAGCAGGTTACCTGAAACAATTATGCTTCAGATCAAAAAGACAGGTTACATCAGGAGCAGTCATTGACTTAAGCTCTGATACTTTCCCTGAAAGCAGCTTGAATCAAAGCTATGCACGCTATCAAATCTGCAGGGGAAGAGTTGGAGGTATTTTCCTGTACAGGTGGAGATAGTGGAATCAGTGTAGATTCTGAAGAATGTGATCTTCAACACCAGTTTTAGCTTTCATTTTAAAACATGCAAATTATTGTGATTAAGATGGTTGATGCAGTGGAACAGCCTGCCTTCAGAAGTTGTGGGTGCTCCATCATCGGAGGTTTTTAAGAAGAGACTGGATAGCCATTTGTCTGAAATGTTATAGAGTCTCCCACCTGAGCAAGGGGTGGACTGGAAGACCTCCATTTCCCTTCTAACTCTGTTATTCTGTTAAGTTCACATCATCTGGTTTTATTACAACCATTGATTATTAATTATATATTATATAATATGTATAAAATAATTTTGGTTGGAGCAAACTAGTCAAACCACTAATTTCACAACTAATAACTGTATAGAATTAGGACTCAGGCATGGAGATTTGGGACTTTAACTCCCCTCTCTCTTTTCTCCATGGCAATCTCAATCCTAGATTGAGCCCTTGCCTCTCTGTTTGCATTGGTGAAAAAGCTTCCATTGAATTTCATGGAAGCTCTTTTATCTATTCAGTTGGCTAGACCTGATTGGCAAAAGAGGAGAAGAGTCATTAAAGCCCTCTACCATGTTATGTTCCCAAGATGCTTCCAATGCATATGCCAACAAAATATTTATTTCCATCAAATGTTAATAATGTACACTGCTTATTGGATGCTATTTGCAATATCCTAAATTGTTCTACTCAGGACAGTTCTGTGAAATGCTCTCACTTTTTCAGTACAAAACAATGAGTGCATGTTTTCATAATTATATTTCCATTATTCATTAGCTGAAAAAAGAAAATTGAATTGCAAAATTGTTTGTTGGAGTGGGTTGAAACATTTTGGGTGCCAGTCAGCCAGTAGAGTGTAGGGACATTTATTACAACATATATAAATGTGTTCATAGAGTTTGATCCTTAAAATATTAATAATCTAAACTGCTTAGTGTTCATAAAGTTTGATCCTTAAAATAAAACAACATTGTGGCTATAAGCCAAAGCTCATCTATTTCTAAGTAAGCTATATCAAACCTAACAGGATTTCTATCTCAGTTATTGTGGAAAGGATGGGATTGATAAATTAAGATGATACATATGTTTCACATGTTCCTGAGATTAATCTCACTGAGATTTGTGGTGTTTACTTCCTACTAAGAGGTTGCACTGAATTTTGTATATATTTAAATTTATTTCTTAAAGTTTTGATTATAAATTTTAGTCAGAATTCATTCTGAGTTTTATCAATATTGGAAGTAAGATTCATCATTTAAACTTGGATTTTAGGTATTCTTAAATTTATTTATAAAATGTTTATAGTACCCTAATCAATTGACTCTGGGCATTTAACAATGAAAGCAAAATGAACAACCCATAAATGAAAACTCATCACCTCTAATTGGTCTTACTTGACGAAAGGAAATGATTGTGTTGTGTCCATCAGTTCAAATGTCCTTTAGAGATTTTTGGAATGGCAAGAATGAAGGAGCATGTTCTACGTTACGGGGGCAACTTACAGAGATCCCTTCTAGTTCACATCCCTTTCAGCTCTCATCATGAAGGGATCTTGAGCAAGCCTCCCTCACTGTTCAAAACAGGAAGGCATTTTGGGCAAGGCAGTTCTTGATGAAACCCAGTGTTGTGCCATAATGGGCTTCATAAATGATACCTAACACTTTAAACTGGGTGCAGCATTGCAAAATAAGTTCTATCCTGAAATAGCACATTCCAGCCACCAGCAATTTGGCTACTGCATTCTGTGTGAGCTGTAGCTTCTGAGTTATTTTTAAAGGCAGTCTCACCTAGTGCATTGCAGAAGTCAAGAAAGGATGGTAAAAGGCTTGCAGCTCCAGGTGGAGACATATTTGGCACATCAGTTAAACCTGGCCAAAGTATCCCTGAGCCACAACTTCCACCTGTTCTTCCAATAGTAACTATAAATCCTAGGCAAGCCCCAGTGACACACCTGCTGTGTTAAGGGGAGGAAGATTCCACCACTAGTACTAAAGTTTCTAGAGTGCCTAAATGTTTCTGGATGAACAATAGTTTTGTCTTCTTAGGGTTTAAGCTGAGTTTACCTCTCCCCATATTGTTGATACGATATACATTTGCAGCTGCATTTTAACCTTTGTTTTGTTCTTGTGTCAGATTACCTGACCTACTTTTGAAGTGTTTGATCTCATCCTGAGTCATATGTTGCTTCTGCTTTATCTTCAACAGGGGAGTATTTGGAAAGCAAGGATACCAATGCCAAGGTACAGTAACTTATTGTTAAGGTTACATTATGCATTACACATTTGTCATTTTCTCCTTTTTATATAATCTGCTTGCAGTGAGTGGGAGAATTTTTTGTGGATCACTAAATGGTTTAAACATTTCTCTGCCTGAAGAGTTAGTTTCCAGTCTTGACCCCTTTTTATTGTCCTTCTTTGCTTCAGGTTGTCTGAATCTCTCTTAAAGTATAGTGGTGAGCCCTACATAAACTATTGAAAGTGGAGTTCAACCAATGAAGAATAGGGTAGATTTCTTCATGATGTGGAAATTGTTTGCCTGTTGATGCAGTCTAAAATTGCAGTTGACTTTTACAGCCATCTTATGTTGCTGACTCCTATTTAGCTTATGATAAAGTACAATTCCAACATCTTTTTCACAATTTTATGAAACCAAGTCTTGCCCAATCCATTATTTCTCTTTCCTGGGTAAAGATCTCTGTTAATTCCATTTGGTTGTTATTACCCTATTTCTCTAGAAGACTATTAAAATATTATTGAATTTCTTTTCAATCTTCTAGATTATGCTGTGTGTTTGTCTATATGTGTCTCTGGGTACGTGTCTTGAAGCCAATGTTGACTCCTGCTGACTGCCTGGACTAGTCCCTGTAGTTTTCTTGGCAAATTTTTCAGAAGTAGTTTGCCACTGCCTTCTTCCTAGGGCTGAAAGTGCAAGGTGGCCTAAAGTAATCCAACTGGATTCCATGTCTAAGGCAAGACTAGAATTTTCAAATTCCAGGTTTCTAGCCTCTTGCCTTAATTACATAAAGCTGACTTTCTCAAGATGAACTATTCCTTCTAATTTTGTAACATCTGCAAATATGATAAGCCTTCCTTATCCGGTTAATTAAAATGTTGAAAACTCCCAGTCCTAGTTTGAACCAAGGTTGAAGAGGAGCTCTTGATGAGTGCTTTTGAAGGGAGTTTACCAGCCAGGTTGGAGTCTACCTAGGAAAAATGTTGACCTAACACTGAGGCAATAAAAATTCTGGTCCATTTAAGAGCAAATCATATTTTTCTGTATTAGTTTCTGATAGTTTTCTTTGTTTTCTTTTTCTTTTTTTCCAGTTTGCACATGTGTTGTGCACAAGCGTTGTCACCATCTCATAGTTACAGCTTGCACATGCCAGAATAATAAAAAGAAGACGGATATAAAGGTAAAGTCACAGTTACACATTTGGATTTTTGCATGTTGTTAATTATGGGAATGGCTTTGGAATAGCTATGACTCACTATTACTAGAGACAGATCAATACAATAACATATACAGGAGTCAAAACCAAACTCAGCAGCATCTGACTAATTAAATATGTTGTCAGCTGCAGCATTATGACATAATCTATTACTCCTTAGATAATAGGCTTTATCAGATTAATTTCAAAGTAGTTACGATCTTCTATTGATATGCTACTTAACTCTCTTGGTTTGGGAAAAGTTTATGTGGCAATGCAAAGACTTGGTAAAGGTATCAGCCAATCGGTGCTAATAAAGATATTATCAAATATATTTATTTAACAAATTTATATGGCCAGTCACAGCAACAATTAAAACAAGGTAACCAAGTGCAGCGAAAGAGAATGTTCTGCTATTCTATTTTATTTATAGCTTTAAAACCCTACTATAATTGGTTAATTTAATTCAGTGTTAAATGAAAATATTCGCCATGATTGGTTTTTAGATTTTATACTTGAAATTTGCTTAAGTCCAAAAAGTTCCGTTTGTTTTTAAATGCCATTTCTGTTTTCCAAAGAAGTAAGCAATCTTTACATTTTGTGAGCGCACTACGTTCTTATATGTGACCTCTTCATCTTGAAATGGAATACATGGTCTAACACAGACATGTCAAACTCACGACGTCACCTGACGTCGCGCGACGTATCGGGACTGTTTTGCCATTGCCGGCAATGGGGTGGGTGCGGCTTCCATGTGACGCGTCCAGCATGCGGGCTGGCAGTTTGACACCCCTGGTCTAACAAGATACTGTGCCAGTATGGCTGCTCTCTTCATGCGCTAAAAATAGTGGGATATGACTTGGTCAAGAAGAACCTCAGACAATGAATACATTTGAGCACCAAACTGAGCACAGTCTCATTCATCCTGATGCCTTTTTAAGGAAATAGGTTACCAATCATAAGCCTGGTAGATAGCTATTTGATCACCATGCCAATATTTCAAAGAGCTCTCGTGTTTGCACATTGTAATGCCCTGCAAACAGAATTTCCAGAAAGACCCATATAATCAATGTCTTTATTACTTTAAATCAGAAGCCATTGAAACTATCCCACATCCATTTTTGTCAATCGTATCACGATCAACAGCACAAATTTATCACACCGTCATTAACTTGATCTCCAGACCATAATGACTTTTAAAAATCTCAGTTATCCTTTAGCTGATCAAAGTGATAAACTGCCTTATAATGTCACCAACTTTTGTTTAATAGACAGCAAGAGTTATTGACAAAATTTCGACTTGATTAAATCTGCTCCAAGTTCATTAATAACAATGACTATTCTACCTATGTTTATTATGGTCTAAGCATTAATAGCCTCAGCATTCAAAGAGGTTTGTCTGAACTAAGAAAATATAACCTATATGCTCAATTTATTTTTTTGTTTCATTTTGTTTTATTTATTTTATCTTTTAATCTTATATTACTTCTATGTCTTATATCATGCACTTTGACTTTAGTTCTGTATCAGGTTCTAAAGATCCACAGATTAGTTAGACATCAGGATTGTACCAAAGTGTTACAACTTTTGTGCTACTTTTATGTATAGGAGTTCAGCTGAAGCATTATATCTGATGTGAAATTATGCCATGGTATTTGCAAAACAATTGTTTATTTTACTATCTGGATGAATTTAGGAATCATGTTCAGAAAAACACATGGATGTTTTCTTAACCATTGTATCATTTGAGAAGAGAGATGGGAAAGAGCAGGACTGAATACTTCTCAGGTTAAGGATTTCTTCATGTGGAAACTAGATCAGGAAGAATCTAGCTTGAATACCCTGAAATATTGGTTTTCTGAATGTGGGGAGTTCGGATGTAGAAGTAATTTAACTGACTCTGAACTGTTTGACAGCCCAGCATGAAATTGCCCTTATTTTAGAGTAGCTGTTAAGTTACCTGAAACTTGTGCTGACATCAATTAAAACTCTGAATGCTAATCAGATGGTGATTTTTACTGTTTAGATGGAGAGAGCATCTGGGTTTATTCTGTTTTGGGCAAGCCATTTTTCAGCCTCAAAATCAAGCTAGATATGATTTGATTTCTTTTGTGAGAAGAGATGGCAGACCCTGTTTTTTTTCTTTAACAAGTAACCATAACTGGCATGTTTGGGACCAGCTGAATCAAAAACACAAATTGTGACTGGTGGTGGGGGAAGGACTTTAACTTTGGGGTCCTAACTGGTATTCCTAACTGGTATTCATTCCTTTTGCCCAAATTATTTGCCGTGAGGAGAAAAAACTCATGAAACCAACTTTATGCCATAGAAACATTAAATAAAACTCCTAGGCCAACTCACCCTGGCTCTCTCTTTTCTTCCTTTACCTATCAAATGGGGGCAATAACATTCTCCATCTGCCTTGCTTCAAGAACTGCAAACTGCAAAATAAGGATTGGTCAACCGTTATTATTTTATCACTTATCACCAACTTTTTCTTTTGCTGCTTTTTCTTCCTCAGATTTCTGAGCAGAGATTTGGAATCAATATCCCACACAAGTTCAGAATCCACAATTACAAAGTGCCAACCTTTTGTGATCATTGTGGTTCTCTCCTCTGGGGAATCTTGCGACAAGGGCTTCAGTGTAAAAGTAAGTGGAAAGTCTGCACAAAGATGAGAGTCCATCTCTGGGGAATTTGTTTAGTTTTCCTGTCCTGAATTGACGGGGAGGGACATACTTCCCCAACATAACTATAACAGAATAACAGACTTGGAAGGGACCTTGGAGGTCTTTTACTTCAACCCCCTACTCAGGCAGGAAACCCTATACCAGGGGTAGGCAACCCAAAACACTCGAAGAGCCACTTGGATCCGTTTTCCACCAAAAACAAAACATTGGGAGCTGCAAAACCCATTTGATATCTAAAATGAAGCTAACACTGCATATATCCTTTTTTACCTTTATTATAAGTGTGTGTATGTGTATAATAAAGGTAAAAAAGGATATATGCAGTATTATCTTCATTTTAGATGTCAGAAGGTCTCTGTCTCTCTCTGTGTCTCTCTCTTTCTCTCCCCCCCTCTCTCCCCCCTCTCTCTCCCTCTCTCCAATCTTCTGCTTACCTGGCAAGCTGGCTTCAAGCTGTTCTCCAACAAACTCAGGGGTAGGCAACCTCGGCTCTTTTATGACTCATGGACTTCAACTCCCAGAATTCCTGAGTCAGCATAGCTGGGCTAGCTAGCTCTCTCCCGCCCTTCCTGTTTCCTTCTTCCTGCAGAGACGCAGCAAAGGGAGGAGCTTTGCCCAATAAGCTTTTCAGCTCCTCAGAGAACACTGTGAGTGCACTCTCTTTTACACACACACACACACACACACACACACACATACACACACACACACACACACACACACACAGAGAGAGAGAGAGAGAGAGAGAGAGAGAGAGAGAGAGAGAGAGAGAGAGAGAGAGAGAGAAAAGCAGGGAAGTGCAAGTGCCTCTCTCTGTCTCTGTGTCTCTCTGCAAATGGCAGAGGAGGCTGGGAGCCGCAGGGGAAGGCTCAAAGAGCCACATGCGGCTCTGGAGCCGCAGGTTGCCGACCTGTGCCCTACACCATTTCAGACAAATGGTTATCCAAGCTCTTCTTAAAAACTTCCAGTGTAGGAAATTTCTCCTTAGTACTAGGTTGTTTCTCTCCTTGATTACTTTCCATCCATTGCTTCTTGTCCTGCCTTCAGGTGCTTTGGAAAATAGGTTGAGCCCCTCTTCTTTGTGGCAGCCCCTCAAATATTGAAACACTGCTATTTGGCAGAGCAGTCAGAAAGTGACAATACCGAAGGCAGGACAATACTGAAGACAGAAACAAACTAGAACTGTGGAGGAATTTCCCAGAAGTTAGAACGATTAATCAGTGGAACAACTTTCCTCCAGAAGTTGTGGATAGTCCAGTATTGGAGATTTTTAAGAAGAGATTGGACAACCATTGTCTGAAATGGTATAGAGTTCCTACTTGAGCAGGGGGTTGGACTAGAACAGGGGTAGGCAACCTTGGCTCTTTTATGCTGGCTCAGGAATTCTGGGAGTTGAAGTCCATGAGTCATAAAAGAGCTAAGGTTGCCTACCCCTGGACTAGAAGAAAGTCACTTCCAACTCTTTTATTCTGAAGTTGAGAGTGCTGGGATATCAGGATATCTGGGTAGAGCTAGGTTTCCCCCCACTGGTATATAAATGAAAACTTGTACACTGTTTGCCTTTTATTTTAATTCCCTCTCCCAGCTCAGGAAATCACATCTGACGTTTCTCAGCAATATGCTGCCTAATTTTACTGCTAAATTCCTGGGACTCTAGGGACTGCTGAAATACCTTTGTTCTATAAGAATAAAGGATAGAAATGGCAAGGAAAGGGACTTTGATTTTCTTTATTGCCATATTGTGTTCAATTAAGATAGATATGATTTGCATGTTAAGTGTGAACTGAGGGTTTGTAAGTATGTACAAAATAAGTATTATAAATAAGTAATGATGATTGAGAATCTCCATAGACAGGAAGTTCAGATATGGAACAAATTCAGGAGAAGTGATGGGGTCTCTTTTCATGGAGCTAGGAGTCTTCAAACTTAGCAACTTTAAAATTTGTGGATTTTAACTTCCAGAATTTCTCAGCCAGCCATACTTTATGTCCACAAGTCTTAAAGTTGCCAAGTTTGGAGACCCCTGAGCTAGAGGAATAGTAGCTGAGGGATATTGTACTCAACTCTTGTGCTGCAGAGTCACTATTAAACAGGGAAGATAAAATGGTATTCATCAAACTGGTGTGTAGCGAGCATCCTATGTTTTGTTTAATACCGATTAAATAAAACACAACTGCTTGGATTCATGTGATATGATTGAACACTCTGCATAAACCTTGATTTGTGATTCAGATGGAAGGAATAAGGATTGGATTTCTCTCATGCATTCCCATGCTGTCATTAGGAAAGAAACACCATTTTGTTCTTGTTCCAGTTCCATGTTTGTTTTCTTTTGTTTTCACTTTTCAGTGTGTAAAATAAATGTACATATTCGGTGTGAATCCAATGTAGCTCCAAACTGCGGGGTGAATGCAGCAGAACTAGCCAAGACGTTAGCATGTATGGGACTGCAACCTGGAAATATCTCTCCAAATGGGGTAAGGACTTGGTTTTCCCTCTTCTTCTTCTCCACAGTGAATTGGATTAAAAAAATCCTTTGTACATATGTTACTTTGCATATGCACGGCAGGATAGATCAGAATAATGACTGTTCATGCATACCCAGCATGTTATTTCTTTTCAGGGTAAGCAACAGAAAGGAATACGAAATAGTAGTCTTAAGAAATTAACAATAATAAGGAAAGGAAAAGGAAACATAGCGGATATAGTTTAATCCAAGACTATTTTTTATCCCTCTTCTTGACTTTCTATCCTTGGAAACTAATCTTGCATCTTCCCTGTTGTTCTTTAAACTTCCCCTCTTAATCATGACTTTCTTGAATTTCCTTTTCCTCTCCACCCATTCATTCTCCCTTCATATATTTGTTTTGTAATTTGATCTTTATTTGTTTTCTTTATATGTCCAAACTATTTAAGTATATTTGTTTTACAATAATTATTCACTTTGATATTCAGTCCACATTCATTTGGCCCTTCCTTCCTTCCTTCCTTCCTTCCTTCCTTCCTTCCTTCCTTCCTTCCTTCCTTCCTTCCTTCCTTCCTTCCTTCCTTCCTTCCTTCCTTCCTTCCTTCCTTCCTCCCTCCCTCCCTCCCTCCCTCCCTCCCTCCCCCCCCTCCCTATTTCTTTTTGTTTTACTACACACATTTATTAAGTATACCATTTTCACTGCATTCAACTTACTTCTGTGTTTCTCTTGGCATATCCAGTTCTCACCCCTGTATGACAAAGTGGGGAAAACTATTCTTTTCTACCCAACAATTTTCACTTCTTTTAACAAACATTCATTCCTTGCAATGGAATGCACATCCCCCTGCTGCCTTTCTATCAGCATTTTCACATCTTAAAATTCCTTATTCCCCCATCTTTAGTAAACATTCTATCAAGGTACAGGGTACACATTCATTTACTTGCTTTAGTTTTTGACCTGTTGTATAATTAGAATTTTATTTTTTTTAACAAAAAGTTTATTGTTTTTTTTTAATTTTTATAACAAAATGCTCAAAGCACACCATGGTGTTAGGGTAAACAATCATCCAAAAGCAAAACATTTATACATACTTCAATCAATACCTCTAGTATTCCCTCTCTTTCCCCTTAACTAACATAGTTTATTTAAGATAATTCAATCTAGTTTAAATTTAGTCAACCTATACCTGTTTCTAACACTTTAAAAAATTTATACAACCATAATCAAATTAACTTTAAATACAAACTCTATCAGTTCGGGTATTCCTTCCGACTATATTCTGGTACCTTAGCTTTTATTGTAAATTTTATTTAACTCTTCTTCGACTAATATCCGTTAATTAAACTAAAACATTAATCTATCCTATATATATCTATTCTATCAACTAATCAATCTCTTATAGCTAACAGATAAAATCAAATCTTAAATTTTTTCAATCCATTAAACATAATTCAGTTCATATCCAATTAAATTGTCATAACCAATGACATCAATCTTATCAAGCAGAAATCATCTTATTAGGTTAATTCAAGATTACATAATAATTTTCTTACAAATAACCCTATTGTCCTAAACAAAACAAAAAAAGAAAAGAAAAGAAAAAAGAACAAATACATTCTTAAAGAATTTAATATGTATTTCATTAGTCACTCCTTTTTTCTCTTATATCTCTTTTTTAAACTAAAGTATTAATCTGTCCTAAAGCTATATAAACCATCAGTCAACTTTAAACTAACAAGATAACATCAAACTTTAAGATATTTCAATTCATTAATCATCAAACCAATAAATCTTCAGTAATTTCCATGTAGATAAATTTTATATCTTCCATTAATCCCATTTTCCTTACATCTAATTTATAATCTTGGTCCTTAAGTCAGTCCATAGTTCTAGATTGCCTTTAGTCCATTATTCAAAACTTTAACTTTCTTTTTTTTTTAAATCTTATTCTAGGTTTTCTCAAATGCCAGGTAGGTTTCCATAGCAAAGCTTCCTTTCCAACAGATAAGTCTCTCTTTGTTGCTTGTAATATCTTTTGAATAAGTGAAAACCATCTTGACCTCTGAGTTGGCCTTCTGATTTTTTTTTGCATAAAGTCTCGTTGCTTTAGAGTTCCAAGTCCCAATGTTTGCTTTTCCTGATTCTCAATGCCATAACTGAGTTGCATATAAAGCAAAGTCAATTTCTCTTTGTTCTCAGTTAGGTCCTCTTTTTGTAGAGTCTGTTTAATAGAAGAGTCAGGTGCAATCTGAAAGTCAGTTTTAAAGTTTGAGGATGAGATTCTGGCTCTTAGTTCTGTAGTAAGCTCTTTCATTGTAGCACATATTTCCTCTTTAGTCTCATATATTTTCTCCAGAATAAGTTTGCAATTTAAATGTGAGTACAGCTCCATTTTGGGAAAAAAAATCAAACATCCAGTTAATTTTCATATAAAAAGATCATCTCCTCTCCAATTGCAATATTACTTTTTAACCAGTAGATGTCCTCAGAAAGCTAAAAAAAATAGATACATCCATTTTCCCCCCCAAAGTCATTTCACTTTTCATTCTTCTTTCTTTAGTCAAAAAAAAAAAAAACAGCATAGGCTAATAATAAAGTTCGTAAAAAAAGTTTTTCCGATACCCCAAAGTACTTATATGAAAAAAACAACGTAATTTCTAAAACTTTACTTTGTTCCTTTGTTCGCCTTTCTTCCCCAGCGAGTAAAAGCTACGTATCCAAGCTGGGGAAATCTTTCCAACACAGCTCTTACAGGCAAAAAACAAACAAAAAAAAAAACGAAGAGAGGGAAAAAAAAGGAAAGGTCTCACCCAGATTCATCACGGTGGGTCTGCAGCTTAGATGTTCTTTGGACTTGCGGTTTCTTGCGGCAGAACAATCGGCCATTTTATTGGCCGATCTTTTCTGTCGGCCCTCGGAGTTCCGTCCGGACAGCTGGAGGAGCCACCGCTCCTCCGCTGCCAGAACGCTGCCTCCTCGTAGGAAAGTCGCGCCCTCCAGGGCGACTTTGGACCTGCAGAAGGGTCCACCGACGGAGGGAAAACTAGTCGGTGAGGAGAGCAATCTCCCCGCTTGACTAGCGACACCGCGGCCGGAACATTAATAAACATTCTATCAAGGTACAGGGTACACATTCATTTACTTGCTTTAGTTTTTGACCTGTTGTATAATTAGAAATTATTGATTTCATGTATTTACCAAATGTTACTACCTTGGTTTTTCAGTCTTTAATTTTCAGTTTGATACATTTGTGCATAATTTTAGGAATCATTCAGGTTTTCAGCCAAGAACAAGTCATCATCTATGTACAAATCCACATATGTTTACGTCCTTGAGCTGTATGTCACCATAAGCATTCCTTATACATTTATTCATAAATTCATTACACCTTAAAGGGGATATCAAGCACCTTTGTCTTTATTCATTATTCATTGTTGAGCTAAGCATTCACTGAGCTTTCAATTAATTCTCATGCATGGTTTATTTCCATCATATACCACTCCTATTGTATTTAGCAATCGACCTTCAACTCCATACTTGTATCATACATTCTGTAATTCAAGTCAATTCAGTTTATTTCACGCTTGCTTTAAATCAACAAACATACAATACATTTTCCACTCATATCTGGGCTTTCCCCCCCTAAAGAATAGTTCTACTCTTTAAAGCAGAACTGGGTGAACTAGAAATTTTTTACTACAATTCCCATTAGGTCAAGCCAATTTATTTATGAGGTTTGATGTACAAAACTTCAGGTGCATGCTTGCCTCTTCCTGTTCATGCCACGTTCAAAATATTACATCCCCCCCCCCGGACAGGTTTCTTTTAAAAATTGAGTTTCTGAACTTCAAAGGCACTGAGAAAATTTGGGGTGCAAAACGCAACTCATGACTATTTAATGTTTACAGAAATTAGTCTCAAGATCAACATTGAGACGTCAGAAAAAAGACAGCACAAAGGATGGCAGTGGGATGGTTGAAATCTCAGCCAGTAGGCTTAAAATTGAAGATCTAATATTCATCAGAGTGCTGGGAAAGGGCAGTTTTGGAAAGGTAAGTGTTTCTGTTGGGATTTGAAGTTTCCATACTGGTGTTACTTTTGGTTTAGTTGGACCAGGCTGCGTTCATATTTTATGGTAATCTATACGTGTAGTTTGATTTTTGTCTTAAAAAGTAGTGGCTTCTAAATTATTTCTTATAACACAAGTACAAAATTTTAATCTTGGCGGGATTTTTGTTTTGAACCATGACACCTGCTTAGCTCTTTCACCTTTATAAGAAATAGCATTAAGGACATAACATTCATTTGTCTGAAATGGTATAGGGCACAGGTTGGCAACCTGCAGCTCCGGAGCCGCATGCGGCTCTTTGAGCCTTCCCCTGTGGCTCCCAGACTCCTCTGCCATTTGCAGAGAGAGACAGAGAGAGGCAATTGCGCTTCCCTGCTTCTCTCTCTGTCTCTCTCTCTCTGTGTGTGTGTGTTTGTATGTGTGTGTGTGTGTGTAAAAGAGAGTGCACTCACAGAGTTCTCCGAGGAGCTGAAAAGCTCCTTTTTTACCTGTGTGTGTGTGTGTGTGTGTGTATACACACACACACACACACACACACACACACCTATAATAAAGGTAAAAAAGGATATATGCAGTGTTATCTTCATTTTAGATATCAAGAGGGTTTTGCGGCTCCCGGTGTTTTGTTTTCGGTGGGAAACGGGTCCAAGTGGTTCTTTGAGTGTTTTGGGTTGCCTACCCCTGGTATAGGGTTTCCTGCCTGAGCAGGGGGTTGGACTAGATGACCTCCAAGGTCCCTTCCAACTTTATTATTATTATTATTATTATTATTATTAGTAGTAGTAGTAGTAGTAGTAGTAGTAAGAGACCCTGTATCATGTCCCTTTAAATTGTGAAGATGTTTTCTGTTATTAAAACTTCAGTAAACTTTAAATCAAAATGAAGTTTTCTTTTCTTTCATTCTTGTGTTTCACATTGTTTTCACTAAGTTCTTAGTGGAGTCTTAGGCCTCAACTGCTCTTCATATGCAGCTTCTAACATGTCATTATTTAAAAGCTGTTGTGGTCCTCAAACCAAATAAAGTTGCATATCCCTTTTCTCTAGCTTAGCATCCTGTGTGGACTCGACCAATGTGTCTTTTTATTCAGAGAGCCCCATCTAATGTCATGTGACTTATAGGTAGTCCTTGAGTTATGATTGCAATAGAGCCTGCTCATAATCTGTGGCAGTTGTAAATAGGGTCCCCCATGTGACTGACCTAATTTTATGACCTTTTTGTGACAGTTGTTAAGTGAATAACTGCAGTCATTAAACGAACCAATGGTTTGCTATGGGTGTGGTTTGAATTAAATGCTGGTTTCCAGCAAAACCATTGTAAAGTACAGTCATGTGACTGTGGGACTCTGCAAACAGCAATCAATGTGGCCCGGTTATGGAGTGCCTGAAATGCAGTCCCATTATTGTGGGAATCCCCAACTGTTAGAACTGTCATAACTTCAAGCAGTTGCTAAGCAACCAGTCGTAAGTTGGATACTACTTAATTTCTGAACAAATACACTTAGGTTTGACCTGTTGGCAGGAAACAGCATGTCTTGCTGTTTCTGAGATACTTCCATAATTATTTGTTTTCTTTTGCTTTGAATTAAAAATCCTGCTTTGTGGCAAATTTAGGTAATGCTGGCTAAAACAAAAGAGACGGGATATCTTTATGCCATCAAAGTGCTGAAGAAAGATGTAATTCTGCAAGATGATGATGTGGAGTGTACTCTAACAGAAAAGCGGATCCTGACTTTAGCAAGAAACCATCCTTTCCTCACTCAGCTTTTCTGCTGTTTTCAGACCACTGTAAGTATTCCTTACAACTTCAGGAGGGGTGAAGGCTTACCAGTTATGAATCATTGCAGCAATTCTTTTTTTAAAAACCTTATTCATGGTTTTATGTAGAAAGAAGAATGAAGAAAATAGTGAGCTCACAAATCAAAGACATTGAATTTTCATTGACGTGAATACAGAGTCTTGCATTCCCTCCTTTCCACACTGAAAACAGCATGATCACAAAATAAAAATATTTTTTGAAAAAAGACTTACATAAGACTTTGTGTAAGCAGTGATCCTGCAATTTTTCTAGAATCAAAATGAAATTACAAAACTGAAGTGTCCCTAGAGACCATCTAGTTCTTACGTGATACAAAAATGTTGAGCTGAAATATCTTTGCCAGACATGCCCAGGTTTTGAATAAAATACAAATAGAATAGAATAGAACTGGAAGGGACCTTGGAGGTCTTCTAGTCCAGCCCCCTGCTCAAGCAAGAGAACCTATACCATTTCAGACAAGTGACTGTCTAGTCTCTTCTTAAAAACCTCCACTGATGGAGCGCCCATGATTTCTGAAGGCAAGCTGTTCCACTGGTTAATTCTCCTCACTGTTAGGAAGTTTCTCCTTAATTCCAGGTTGTTTCTCTTTTTTGTCAGTTTCCAACCATTGTTTCTTGTCCTGCTCTCTGGTGCTTTGGGAATAATTTGACCCCATCTTCTTTGTGACAGCCCCTCAAATACTGGAATACTGCTATCATGTCACCCCTGTTTCTTCTTTTTTTTAGACTAGCCAAATCCAAGTCCTGCAGCCGTTCTTCATATAGTTTAGTCTCCAGGCCTTTGATCTTTCACTCCAACTTTTTTTTAACTGTTTCCTTTCTGATAAACGTTTCTACCTTGAAATCAAAATGTTATTAGTGCCAGTAGTCCAACCCATCTGAGCTGAGGTTGCTTTACTTAGAAGAAGGGTGAATATGTTCAATATGTTACACTTGCATCTGCATTTCTTCCACTGTTCATGTAGCGGGAGCATTATATATGCCATCTTGAGTTATACAAAATATAAAGATGATGATGATGATGATGATGATTATAATGTCTCTATGTCTACTCGGACATCATCATTACAAAAAATATTGTTCATATTTTCAGAGGGCCTGCTGATCCTCCAGTGTGATACATGCTATCATCTATAAGGAATATGCAGACACTGAACAAACTGATCAGTCCTTACTCAGCAGAATACAATGTTAACTTCTTTGTTGAGACAAGTCCTATTGACAGCATATCCATGCTGTTTTCTTAGAAACAATACAATAACTGTCGCATACAGGATAGTTTTTGACTTCCCCATCTAGTCTATAGGTTTGAGATATCTTGATGGTTTCCCATCCAAGCACCAACCAGGTCTGGCCTGCTTGGCTTTTTTGATACAAGCTAATGTTGGCTAGGTTTTGTCATTTTCTTTAGAATTTAGTTTCCTGAGACACAAAGGTCAATGCCCTTAAGATAGCTTTCTTTGAATTAAAGGATTACAAAGACTAATTTCATAATTAAACAACCAATGTGGAATTTGTTAGGCCATTTAATTGCACAAAGGCAATTCTTGCTTAAAGGCTACTTGTTCAGCAACTATTCAAAGTTATGACAATGCTGTACCAGGAGACTTACAACAGGTCCTCATAGTGGCAGTCAGTGCAATGTCCCCATGGTCATCTGATCTCTGTTTGGGCACTTTGCCCAATTATGGCAATTATGATGTTGCAGTGTCCCAATATCACATGGTCACCATTTGCAACCTTCCTAGCTGACTTCTGGCAAGCAAAGTCAAGGAGAAATTGGCAGAAGGTCATAAATAATGATCACATGACTGCATGACACTTTGACTATGCAGGATTTGCCTAATGACAGCAACTAGGACTGTTGTAACTGCCGTGGTTAAGTCAGTGCAATAACATGATGCCTACTTTATGACTGTGTCAGTTAGCAATGGAATTCCCAGTCCTAATTAGCATTGGCAAGTGAGAATTGCCTATATCTCCTGGATTAAACACAAAACAAGACTTCTTATTCCACATGCTATTTATCTGTTTATATAAGCTTGTCGGTGTTGCATCTAGCTAGCTGTTATGTTGTTAATGTTGCCACTTTATAGATAATTTTTTCTGCCCCCTCAACTTTTACTGTTCTTCCCTTTTCCTTTGCTCTTCCCATAAAGCACTGCATATAGGATATTCCTTCCTTGAGATTAAACTCCATGAATCTGATCCACGAAACATGTGCAATGTAATTTTTTTTTTGTCTTTCAATCACCACTCAAATCTGTGTGGCTTAAGTGAGGGTGACCACTAGGTGGCAGTACCTACACGTGAAAAAGCACAGTTTGCCATCACGTGGTCTTTTTAATTGAGGAAGAGATTACAGTAGTTGCAAAGAGTCAATAGTAGCTCTTTAATTCGGTTTCACTACTTTTCATGTTCCTGCCAAAGAGAGAGACTGCTGATTGAGCCCCATGCCTTAATATGACTTCACAAAGCTTACGGTTTCTTGCAGAAAAGGGAGGAAGTCTTTTGCAGCCCTGGTTTTCCATCATTACATGTTATTCCTAGCACCATGATGTCCCTGTCTTGCCACCGCCCAAGCCTAGGAAATTGGCACAATGTGTTCTAATGATGATATTTCCTCCAAACTTGTTTTTAAATTGTCATACATTTATATTTAAATCTGCATGATATCATTAGTTCTAGAAAATTGGCAGCATAAGCTCTGTGTCTAATCTTGCTTTTGGGCCAATTATCAGAAAAAAAGAATTCCAAGATACCATTATTATGGTATTATGTTACTTCATCATACTCAAGTCCATAAATATGTAGATATTTATATTAATATGGACAAGAAATAACGGATGGAAACTAATCAAGGATAGAGGCAACCTAGAACTAAGGAGAAATTTCCTGACAGTTAGAACAATTAATCAGTGGAATGACCTGCCTCCAGAAGTTGTGGGTGCTCCAACACTGGAAAATTTTAAGAAGAGATTGGACAAGGATTTGTCTGAAATGGTTTAGGGCCATGGTGGTGAATCTATGGCATGTGTGCCACAGGAGGCACACCGAGCCGTCTCTGGTGGCACATGAGCCATTGCTGGGCCGAGCTGCTCCCTCCTCCTCTCCGCACATGCGCAGTCTGGGAATAGGCGAGAGGCTATAAAAGGAGCAACTTTCTGCAGAAGCAGCATTTGCTGCAGACAGCGAGAGAGCGAGCACAAGTCGGAGCGGACAGTGAGCGAGCACGAGCTGACAGCTCGGTGGCCATGCCCACTCGGTGGCCACACTCACCCAGCACCCGGCGATGCATAAGTGGGTTTTGGGTTGCAGTTTGGGCACTCGGTCTCTAAAAGGTTCGCCACCACTGGTTTAGGGTTTCCTGCCTGAGCAGGAGGTTGGACTAGAAGATCTCAACGATCCCTTCCAACTCTGTTATTCTGTAATTTTTTAAAAGAAAGATTATATAGTTGTGCAGATAGCAAATGATAAATAAATTTAAAATTCATTAACTGAATTTTGTACAGTGTCATAGAATCATAGAGTTAGAAGGATGCTCAGAGGTCATCCATTGTTCTTTCCTGTTCCAGTACAGCTTCTTTTACAAATCACTACGTAGGCTCTCCAGTGAAGGAGAAGTCACCATTTCATGTTCTAGCTCAGTGGTTCTCAACCTTTTTCAGGTTGAGACTCCACTTGCGCCGCCCATGCGCGGCGCGACGGTCCAATTGCGCATGCGCATGCGACAGGCCGATCCGCGCATGCACGGCACGTGCGACAAAAAACAAAACAAAATGGCGGACCGCGGTGTCCGGCGACCCCCGCGAAACGGTTGTTCGACCCCAAATGGGGTCGCGACCCATAACTCTCGCGACCCAGAACCGCTGTATCTAGCTTGTTCCACTAGTTAATAACTCATTTTGTCAAGAAGTTCCTCATAATGTCTTTATAGTTTTAACTCATTGTTTCTTGTCCTACTCTGTAGAATAACAGTGAATAAGTCTTCTGTGTGAATATATTTAAAGCAATTTCTCCTTAGTATTATTTCTATAGTCTAAATATATCCAGATCCTTTATCAGATCCTCATAGAACTTGATTTCCAGATACCTCACCTTGCTTGTCCTCCTTTGAATTCAATCAGATTTGACATTGTCTTGTCTGAATTGTGGTTCCCAGAACTGGATATAGATGGGGCTCACCGGGTCAGTGTAGAATTACTTGGATTTCCTAGATATTTGTATCCAAATATATATTATCAACTCTTCAGCCATTTAAAGTCTTAAAGACTAGCATCAACAAACTGAATTGCGTCTGGAGAACAATTGGCAACCAATTCAAGTCCTTCAAAAAGGAGAAGAGTTACTCCTAGAACTCATGTTCCAGTTAACGTAGTTACCACTTTATACATTAATTGAAAAAAAATGTTTTTTTCAACATGTTAAAAAAAATCAAGGAAATGATTGGTCCACTAATAGGAGAAAATGGGAAGAAAGTGATGGACAGCAGGGAGAAAGTGGAAATGCTTAATTCATTCTTTACATCTATCTTCATGTGAAAGGGAAAAATAACCCAACCTACCAAAAGCAGAACTGTAGAAGACAGAGTAGAAACAGAAGTCAAAATAGGTCAGAAAATGGTAAGACAACACCTGTTAACCCTATATGAGTTCAAATCACCAGGATCAGATGGATTATATTCCAGAATTCTGAAAGAATTGGCAGACGTGTTCTCGCAGCCACTGAACCATATCTTTCAAAGATCCTGGAGTACCAGGGAACTACCAGAGAACTGGGAAAGAGCTGATGTGGTTCCCATCTTTAAAAAAAATGGATCCAGGAAACTACAGACCAAATCATTCTGACATCAATACCTGGAAAGATGCTGGAAAATATAATCTAGCAACTGATCTGCAAACACCTAGAAGGAAGCAAAGCTATTACTAAAAGCCAACACGAGTTTTTCAAAAGCGGATCATGTCAAACAAATCTTACTGCATTCCTTGATCAAGTGTCTAAATTAGTGGATCAGCAAAATGCTGTGGATATTGTACAGTATACTTGGACTTCAGTAAGACATTTGTCCACAAGTTAGACCACAACCTATTTCTTGTTAAGATAAAAAAATGTGAGATAGACAGATTGATTCAGAATTAGTTAACAAACCTCATTCAACATGTAGTCCTCAATGGAACTACATCTACGTGGAGCGGGGAGAGGTACCCCAAGATTCTGTCTTGGGCCCAGTGCTTTTCAACATCTTCAAAAGCTTTAGATTTAATTGAGAGGATAGAAGGGGAACTCAATAAAATTTGCAGACAACACCAAGTTGGGGCAATAGTCAACACTTTAGTAGATAAGGTCAAGATCCAGAAAGATCTTGGCAGACAATTCCTGGTCTAGTTCCCAAGATCACACACAAACCAAGCTTTTGATTTTCTTTGGAAATATTAATTAAGTAAAATAACTCAGTTTGGAGGAAATATCTGGACATTTTCCCACAAATCCATGCCAAGCTTCAGAAATGCTTTCCTTTTCCTGAAGTCAAGATACAGAGTGTCCAAGGCAAAATCCTTTTAAGGGAGAAAATCTTAAAAGCACATTTCCTTTACTTCTAGATATATCTACATATATTGAGTAATTCAGTGGCACTTAAAATAGGTACTTCTGTCTATCTCAGGAGTGCAGAAAATATAATTCACTTGCCTTCTTTTTGTAGACCATAGAATTCCTCCTCTCCGCCATGGGGCCTTCAGAGAAAGATAAATTTGAGCAAATTTTAAGGGAAGAAATGGGTACCTGAGTCTTGCCACCCAAATGAGATTACTTTGTATTTTGGCTTCACTCACCAATGGATTGTACCCACTGAAATTTTGTAAAGTGGTTTCTGTGAGTCTTTTGCTGACGAAGAGTATGTATCTCTGCTTACCTAGTAGTCGATTTCCTCTAAACTAAATGCATCTTCTCTTTTAATTTATACTGAAGACCTAACCAGGTAGAGCTGCAACTGAACACAAATAATCCAGTCTGCTTCCTATAATTAAGGGAATTAGATTTAGACAATGGTCAAATGTCAGGTTTAGGTCCTGCCAAGTCAGCAAAGATACGTTTTGGGAAAAGGCAAATTGCTACCAGAATTAGAAGTTTTCTCATTAGAACAGGCATAGCTGACAGATACTTTTAAGGTTGGACCATGTCACATGGTCTGTTCCAGGCAGTAAAGGATCAAATGGCATTTTGTAGGGCTGAATAACCTTTGTCATCCATGTAATCTGTGCTTGATCTCAGTATAAGTAGTTCATTCCCCTGAAGAACAAATTGCCTGGCTTCTTTGCCACTACTTAGTCATATCTACACATTGATTGTGTAACTCTTATAGACAGACAAACTCATTGACTTTCAACTTTAACAGTTAAGGCAGGGGTTCTCAACCTTGGCAACTTTAAGACTTGTGGACTTCAACTCCCAGAATTCCTCAGCCAGCTTTGCTGGCTGAGGAATTCTGGGAATTGAAGTCCACAAGTCTTAAAGTTCCCAAGGTTGAGAACCCCTGAGTTAAGGGATATCTCTTCTCTTCTTGCATTTATCAAAAAACAGTATGAAAGTGGAAGTGCATTTATTTTTTATGTAGACACCATTGTTATAATTAAGATAGAGATACAAACCAATTCATTTTACAGTCCTCACCACTGGTATGCTTGCTTAGTCTTCTGACCAAATGCTACCAGTTGACTAGTAGGTTGAGAACCACCATTTGTTCTACCTTCTTTAAACCAGATTTGCATTCGATAGCCATTCAAATAAAACCCATTTTCAAATAAAGGTCAGACCTCCAATGGCATTTCAAACAAAGAATTATTTTCAATAAAACAGGACACCTGACCTCTCTTTATCAATACAAGTTCTGAGTGCATGGCAGGCAGTCTGAACTGGGGTTGCAGGGAGAGCAAACCCAGATTTCCAATGTCCAATTCCAGGATTGAATTAGGTTGGTCAAATACTACGTAGTTTGGTCTATAAAGGTAAAATCTTAAATATTTTGCTCTTTTTGGTGCTCTTTCAATTCAAAGGGATTTTTAAAAAAATAGATTTGGGGAGAGAAAAAGAAATACAATTAACATCTTTCCACTGATGATGGTATCTGGTATTGCCTTTGATCAGGATCGCCTCTTCTTTGTTATGGAGTTTGTGAATGGAGGGGATTTGATGTTCCACATCCAGAAATCCCGTCGCTTTGATGATGTCCGAGCCAGATTCTATGCTGCAGAAATCATTTCAGCTCTCATGTTCCTTCACGAGAGTGGCATCATTTACAGGTCAGCAAAAAGAAATTTTGATTTGTTGTTTTGTTGTTAGGTTCACTCAAGAGTTGCTTTTTGTTGGAGAGGATTCTTAGTGGTGATTAAAATACCTGCGGGAGTTCATAAATGGGACGGCTTCTTTGTATTTATTATTGCACTGAAAGAGAAAATTTGATGTATTTAATTGAGTGAAGGCATAGCATTTTATGGAAGACGGGATTTGATTGGGAGCTGCTCAGACATGGGCAGCTACATGAGCAATCAAATCCCATCTTTTTTAGTTGTTCAGATCTGAGGTGGGAGAACATTCAGGAGGTCTGCTTGAATATCATCAAATGTTGGTGACTGTTATTTTAAAGATGCTTGTTGTGTAGCAATTTGAAATCTACTTTTTGGGGAAATGGTATAGTCTGTGAGAAGGGAAATGAGACATAGTGACCATGAGGCACAACATTTGCTACATATTTGGAAGCAAAATGTTATGTTGACTGGAAGAATTATGCAAAGTATTCCCACTGAATTCTGATCCATGTGCATAATAAAAAATACTTCTGGAACAGGTTGTCCTGTGTGTTAACTTATGTGACACCTCTCTGGATTCTTAGGCTGCCTTACATGCTAGGAGGCCAAGATGATTTTGTTTTCATTGTATATTGCAATATCACACAACATAACTGAAACAACCTTTGAACAATTGTATGCAATAAAGTTGGAGAACTGCTCATTGAAAGTTGTTCTCCCTAAATGTAGTAGGTTTTGATTTCAGCATCTAATCTATCCAAGGACTCTGTCAATCAAATGGTTCTAAAACCATGTCAAATGTGCAGATTGAATTGTGTTTGCATAATATGAGTTGACACAATGTGTATTTCTTCAGTTCTGTTTTCTTGCATTCTTCCTTCACTTTATTATAGAACTTGACATTAGGCTCAATAGTAGTCATAAGTTGAGAACTATCTCTAGTTTACATAAATAATCATGGTTTTGCTGTAGAAAACATATAATGAAGGAGAGTGAAGAACCAATTACATGTTTTCATGCAGTCAAAATTAATTGAAGAAAAAGATACTCAATAAGACATAAATAAGGAAACAGTATGTGCCAGCTAAGCCCTTTCTTAGAATTGATTAAATCATCTTTTTGTTGTAAAAGACAAATGCAACCTCTCTCCTGGGATCCCATATGTAACACTTTTGAGAGAGACTTGTATCTTTACTGGAAACCATCACTGAATTCAAGAAAAGTTCTGGTTAGCTGATTAGTATTGCAACCTGGACATTGTTCTTTAAATCTCTTATTTAAAACAAATGTGCAACTCTTCACAAAGCTAATAACTAATAATGAAGCAAATTCCCAGGAACCATGTACAGAAAGATAGCTTTATATTTTAATGAACTGAATTTTAAGAAATTTGCATTCAATAAAATGAAATTTCTGAAAAAGGTTGTTTTTAGATAGACTATTTTGTCTAAAGGGAAAAATACTTGTGATATTGATATTTATATAGACAGTGGACATGCTTAAGGGTCTCCTTAGAACAGGCATGTCTTTGTGTCTATGGAGATTCTCAGTCATCTAGGTCATAGTTATCCCAAAGATGCTTTTTCACGAGGCAATTAAACTTTTTTGTTTTTCTTTGAAGATATATTAGCCTCCAGGTAGTTTTAACGACTCTCTAAAAGAACGCAAATGACCAGCTGTCTGCAAGGAATATAAATCCTTTCATTCCCCACCATCCAGTCAGAACTGAAGAAGCTTCTTGGATGGGAAGCAAACTGTCTTCAAAGAAAAAACAAGAAAGTCCACTTGCCTCGTGAAAAAGCATCTTTGAGCATGTCTTTGTGTGAGCTCAGCCTCATGTCCCACAACACAAAGGTTTTCAAGGAAGATGTCTCCTTATCAATAGTCCTCCAAAACAAAAAAAAATCTGGCTGAATGGCCAAGGACATGGAATGAAGCTGGAGACTCTCCCAGCCCTGAATTGCTACACATTGTGGAAACAATCTGTAGTCAGATCATTTTCATCTGGCATGGAATTAAAAATAAAATAAATTAATCGGTACATGTTATATGACATTCTTTTACATTGTAGAAAAACCGTCAAAAATAAGATACTTTTACTCTAGTCAAACCATTTGTTCCAAGACCAGACAGAAGATACCGGTACTCAAAATAATATATGCATTTATGGGCATTTGAATCATGCTTACTAATTCTTGGGTTCTGGATGTTCTCTGAGCTTGGATGTTTTCTGGCAGACATTTCATTACCAGGCTAGGTAATATCATCAGTGCATGGGAGAGTGGAGTTTGTTTGTTTGTTTGTTTGTTTGTTTATTTATTATTTCAACTTATATGCCGCCCTTCTCCCAGGACCCAGGGCGGCTTACAAAACAATACAATAAAACCATACAATAAAATTAATCACATTCATACAGCAAACAAGCACAGTCAGCTCACAGTTGCATTACTCATCCTGATAATGAAACCTCTGCCAGAAAACATCAAGATTCCAACTGTTCTGTCTTGAGCTACATATTTTTATGCTAATGGAATTGGAATCACTGTTATTTCCAAACTCTATGAACCCCTGAGCCCATCTGGAATTTATGAAGTATGTGATAGGATGGACATTTTCACAAAATGTTAGGCTGCTAACACCCTTGCTCTCTGTCACTCCCTCTTGTCTCCCAAGAATCTCTTGACTGCCTCCTTTAATAATCCTTTTCCTGGGCAGGTTGACACAATTCCAAACAAAGCACAGAGCTGCAGCTAACTAAAAGTAAACAACAAGAATTGTTGAGCTAGCTTATTGTTTTGTAGTATGCTAGCTTTTCATTATGTTCTGATATGGAAACCACCAACACATTTAAGATGCGGAGAATGGAATTTGCGAGGCATGTTGGAAATTCAAGATGCATGCATCGCATGGGATGGTTTAGTTGCTATGATGGCAGACAGTGAAGGATAAAGGGCTGCGGAAATTACCTTTGGAATCAGTCTGAACTTTGTTCTTTACTAAACATTGCTGCAGATCTTTCTCTTCAACTGTGTATGTGAGAGGTGTAATGTTATAGGTCACGTAAGAGAGTTTGGTGTGGGCATCCGCCTGGGACTGATTTGTTTTGTATAAAAGGCTATTGTACTGCTGACAGCGCTCTCTTACAGTTATCTTAATGTTTTGGCTATTAATGTTTCTTGATGACATCACACACAGGTTTGAACATGTCTAAATCAGAGGCTTAGGTAAAAGAGGCACGTATCATCACAGTTTGGGTGGCATGAAGAAAGCATGAACTGTCGTTTGGTAGTGCAGCAACAATTTTGGATCCTATGATGTCCTTACCTCTTGATAAATTTGAGATCTGCAGCAGAGAAGTTTATTAAGCACATAATGCAGCTTGAATTTTGTATGTTTTACTGCTCTGAAAATAAAGTCACTCTCAGTATTTCCCCCTCCCTTTCTTCTCTGTTTAGACATAATGCTTGCATATTTCTTGGCATACATCTATTGAAAGCTTGGCATCCTCTAAGTCTAAGCTATGTATTGTTCACCTTACTTTTTAAAAACTGTTGCTCGTCCTCCCTTGTTTGGGCAGGTTCTATACAAAGTTTTAATGGCTCTCTCTGGAAATACATACTTGTTCGCCAAAGGGTGACATGAGAAGATGTTCAGGAATTATTTTGATTGGCATAGAAATAATGAGTATAAGTTGCAAGTACAATATTTTGTGTAAATATTGTGATGATCTGTGCAAACAGTGGAACAGTCTACCTACAGAGATGGTGGCTTCTCCATCTCGTGAAGTTTTTTTTTTTTAAGAAAAAGCTGGATAGCCACCTCTTGAAGACAGTTTTATTGCTTTTTCTGTTAGTCTTTTCTGACTCCATATTTCGGATCCTATGAGTGTACCAAGAATTCTTATTATTTTCATAATAATCTTGTGAGAATTGGGTTGAGAAAGCCCATTAATCAAATTCTTTGCATGTACATGAACTTGGGTTCAAGCTAGGCTAATGCGTTGGCAGATACTCTACCTAAGAGACTGGAAAGTTTCTGCTGTCAAGGAAATTAATACTAGGCTGAATGGATTGTTGGTACAAGATCTATAGAATTGGTTTGACTCTCTTAAGTAAGATGCATTTTCACTCCTTCCAGAAAATTGCTTTCTCAACGTGTTAGCTTTACTGCAATGGTAAGTAATTTGTCTTAGCTCAGTTAGTAGGCTGTGCATTTCAAGAAATACTCTGGAAAACATGACTGTGGCAAAAACTAGAAGAAAGAATTGGAGGTATGTAAGTTTCCACTAGAAGGGTTTTTTGCTTTTTGTCCTCTAAGGCCTTATGATCACAGTTCCTGTAAAAATGGCTGAGGAATCTTTACCCTGGCTCACATATGAATGTGAATAAGATTTAGTGGAAAGGCATCTTTCATGATCCCAGTTTTATTCCTAAATGAGTATTTATTAGCCTTTCATAACCAGGAAGAAGTTACTCCCACACTGATAAATCAGTGGAACAGCTTGCCTTCAGACATTGTGGGTGCTTCACCACTGGAGATTTTAAAGAAAAGACTGGACAGTCACTTGTCTAAAATGGTATAGGATCTTCTGCTTGAGCAGGAGGCTGGACTAGAAGACCTCCAAGGCCCCTTCCAGCTCTATTCTAATTCTGATTCTGACAGTAATAGTGGCAGGAAGAGGCATTCCTCTTCTTCCAGCCAGTTTTTCATGGCATGAATCTACATTACATTGAGAGGACGGCTTCTTGGTGATGATGACCATCCTTTTGAGTAGCTGTAAAATGAGATTGGATAAAGTGATAGAGGACAGATCTACTCTTGATTCATAACACTTGTAGAATGTGTATTTCTTCCAGGTTCAGTACAGCATATTTCCAGTTGTATAGGGAACAGTATCAGTTGCAAGGAAATAAGGGTGAGAGAAGGATTTTCTGCTTAAAGACTTCCTGGAAGTATCTGGTTGGCTGTGCAAGAAACAAAATGCTGCATTAAAATGGGCTTGGTCTGATCCACTAGGGCTTTCTTATATTTGTGTCTTTTTATTTTTCACGATATTGTTTCTCTCTTTTAATTTTCAAATAAAATGAAACATATCACGAGAGTGGAATCCTAACAAATAAATAAACCATTAGGTCAGTGGTTCTCAACCTTTTTCAGGTTGAGACCCCACTTGCGCCGCCCATGCGCGCCGTGACCCTGACCCGGGCGCACGCGTGCGCGCAACGAAAAAAAAACACAAAAAAATTAAAAAAAACAAAATGGCGGACCGCGACGGGTGACGGGCCGAACCGCGCATGCACGGCGCGCGGCGAAAAAAAAAATCAAAAAATATGGCGGACCGCGACGGGCCGATCCGTGCATGCGCGGCGCGCGCGCGCAATGGCCCGATTTGCACATGCACGGTGCGCGCGCGATGGCCCGATCCGCACATGCACGGCACACGCGTGACAGCCCGAACCGCGCGTGCATGGTACGCGCGACGAAAAAAAAACCAAAAACAATAAAATTAAATTAAAAAACAAAAAAAAACAAAATGGCGGACCGCGGTGTCCGGCGACCCCCGCGAAACGGTCATTCGACTCCAAATGGGGTTGCGATCCATAGGTTGAGAACCGCTGCATTAGGTGAATAGCCAGTGATTGCTACTACTACAGTTGTGTCAGGAGCACTGAAACACTTCCAAGCTGAAAGGATTGAACAGTGATATTACCGTTGCCCAGGGGATGCTGTGAAAGGGACTCCTTTCACGTCCCCATTAAGGTGTCAAACAAAGTGGCACCCATTTATCTACTCAGGGTCGCCTGCTTTTGAACTTCTGGGTTGGCAGCAGCTGGAGTGAGTGACGGAAGCTTACCCCGTTCTATGGCAGCAACCAGCCCACCGTCCTAACCTAACCTGATCTTCTAATGCAGTGAGCGACTGCATTCCTAGTGATTGCTGAGAACTGGATATCACTAAGTCGGGCCAGAACTCAGTTATAGAGTACTTATTTAAGAGAATAAAAATACAGTGTTCAGGTGCTACCATCTCTCTGTCTTGAACCACATAGATAGTTATTGAGGACCAGTGTTTCTCAGCCTTCGCAAATTTAAGCTGTGCGGGCTTCCCATCATAGGGAATTCTAAACTTCCTGAGCCTGGATGCTTTCAGATATGTAGACTTCAACTTCCATAGGTTTCTGCAATGACCATGTTACTTAGGAAAATTGAGGAGTCAAAGTCCACACATCTGGAGGGTGCCCACATTGAAGAATGTTGAAATAGGTAAGGCTGACTGGAAGAATTAGGTTGACAGGGTAAGATACCTTTGTGCAGTATGTTCAGTGAAATGAAACTTGATGTCTGATCTTCTAACGCCCCTTTTCTTGATCTAGCTCCTGCTTCTCTTCCCAGATATTTATAGACATAAAAATAGAATCATAGAACTGGAAGGGACCTTGGAGGTCTTCTAGTCCAACCTCCTGCCCAAGGCAGGAGTCCTCATTCCATCCCAGATAAATATTTGTCCAGTCTTTTCGTAAAAACCACTAGCAATGGAACACCCGCAACTCTGGGAGACTTTCTTATCAAATTTTCTGTGAACTTAACTGTAAGGTCAGCTTTGTGGAATCAGGTGCAGCATTTTGCAACATGGCTCAATTTGTGTTCCAACAATGCTTTAAATTATAGTTCTTAGTACATATGTATTTACATGTATTTCCTCTCTCCCAACAGCTAACTCTTTTGAGAGCCTTCAAAATGCTGAGTGAAATTTTCAATTAAAGTAGGTAATATTGGGTAGGAGGTTTGAGGCAGTAAGGCAAGGCTAAGTTTGGTGTGACCTGGCAGAACTCCTAGTAATAGGCCATAGGCATTAATTAAACAATTGTGATAACCAAACTAGACTCCAAAATACCAGTGGAGATGGCTGAATGTCTAAACATCAAGCCTTTGCTGACAGCAGGATTTATAATTTTAATTACACTTTATAATTAGGGCCTAGGATAGGTATTACAGTAGCTCAGCTGAAGGGCTCAAGCCTATATTTTAGGGCTAGAGTGATACATGTTTTTCCAAGTATGTCACAGATTATTTTTCCCCATCTTTATTCCCCCCCTCTTTGTATTCCAAGAAATGCAAGAGTAACATCTGGACAGCCTCCAGAAACTGATTTCTCCAAAGAATAGGAAGCAGTTTTAATGGGTTAAAAAAGAGAGAAAACCTCTCTTTTTTTAAAAAGAAACTTCTGCAATTTAACATGCATAGATTTTTTCTTTTCTTTTTGGCTGACATGGGATTTTCTTTGCATAGCCACAGATTGTTTTCTAAGCTGAATGGCAACCTGCAAGTAATTTCAGTGAGTCACTTTTTGGCACTCCTAAAGAGTGATATCACTGCATCCATTTTCTTTAAATGTTTTTCCACATCAAGGCAATATAATTGGATTTGCACAGGAGGCAAGAAGAAACAGGAACCTAAAGGAAAGAGCTTTTGTTAGTGACCTTGTTGAAATCAGCACAACTTGATAATGCTGGAGCTTTGTGCCAGGTTTCTCGTATCAACCCTCACTGCAGATTCATCTAAACGTGAGGTGAGGTGGAGAAATGCAGTGTGTGTGTGTGTGTGTGTGTCACAGTCTCTATTGCGATCAGTTAAAGTAGTGGCCCTCAAATATGGCTCTGCATTTCTTAGTCTAACTCAATGTTTCTCAACCTTGACCATTTTAAGGCATGTGGACTTCAACTCCCAGAATTCCACAGCCAGCAACGCTGGCTGTGGAATTCTGGGAGTTGAAGTCCACATGCCTTAAAATGGTCAAGGTTGAGAAACACTGGTCTAACTCTAAGGCATCAAGCCTGGAAAAAAAATTCACCCATTTTTGGCATGTTTTTTTTATGCAAAACTACATATTTAATATCAAAGCTGAAGGAGATGAACTGGACTTTTCCAGTCTAGTTTTCTGGTAGCTCCTGATACGGTTCAGTGGTTCTGAGATAACATCTGCCAGCTCCTTCAGAACTCCAGGATGTAATCCATCTGCTCTAAGAGATTTGAACTCATCTAGGGTAGAGAGGTGTTCTCTCACCATTTTCTTGCTTATTTTAACTTGTATTCCTAGTCTGTCTTTTATGGTTCTGGATTTGGTGGGGCTAGGCTATTTTTCTCCTTTTGCATGAAAACAGATGCAAAGAATGAATTAATCAGTTCTGCTTTCTCCCTGCTGTCACTTATTTATTATTTATTTATTTATTACTCAAACTTATATACCGCCCTTCTCCTAAGACCCAGGGCGGCTTACAAACAATACAATAAAATTATAACAATAAAATTAATCACATTCATACAACATACAAGCACAGTCAACTCACATTTGCTGATGGAGGAACATTCCTAGGCCCGGGGCAGAGCACAGCTCATACACCCCAAGCCTGTCGGCATAAATGGGTCTTTAACAATTTCCGGAAAGCTAGGAGGGAGGAAGCAGTACGAACCTCTGAGGGAAGCTGGTTCCAGAGGGCTGGGGCAGCAACAGAGAAGGCCCTTGCCCTAGGCCCCGCCAGATGACATTGCCTAACAGACGGGACCTGTAGGAGGCCAACCCTATGTGCCCTAACCGGTCGCTGGGATTCATGAGGCAGAAGACGGTCCCGCAAGGATCCTGGTCCATTGCCATAAAGGGCTTTATAGGTCATAACCAACACTTTGAATTGTGTTCGGAGACAAATTGGTAGCCAGTGCAGCTCACAGAGAGCTGGAGTGATATGAGCATGTCTTGGGAGACCCAAGACGGCTCACGCGGCCACATTCTGGACTACTTGCAGTCTCCGGACATTCTTCAAAGGTTGCCCAATGTAGAGAGCATTAAAGTAGTCGAATCTCGAGGTAACAAGGGCATGGGTGACTGTGAGGAGTGACTCCCGGTCCAAATAGGGCCGCAACTGGCGCACCAGGCGAACCTGGGCGAATGCCCCCCTTGCCACAGCCGAAAAATGATGTTCTAGACCAGTGGTTCTCAACCTTTCTCAGGTTGAGACCCCACTTGCCCCACCCATGCACGCCGCGACCCTGACCCGGGCACGTGCGCATGTGCGCCGGAAAAAAAAATTAAAATTTTTTTTAAAAAAAATAAAAAAACAAAAACAAAATGGCGGCCGTGATGGGCGGATCTGCGCATGCGCGGATCAGCCCGTCACGCGAACCGCACATGCACGGATCCGCCCATCGTGGCCACCATTTTGTTTTTTTATTTATTTTTTAATTTTATTTTTGGGCGCGCGCATGCGCCGCGCATGCACAGATCCGCCCGTCGCACCAAAAAAAAATAAAAATAAAAATAAAAAAATAAAAAAAATTAAAAAAATAAAAAAACAAAATGGCGGCCGCGATGGGCAGATCCGTGCATGCGCGGATCGGCCCGTTGCACGCGCCGCGCATGCGTCGATCCGCCCATCGCGGCCGCCATTTTTGTTTTTTGTTTTTTTTTAATTTTTTTAATTTTTTTTAATTTTTTTTTTAATTTTTTTTCGGCGCGACGGGCGGATCTGCGCATGCGCGGCGTGCGCGCGCCAAAAAATAAAAAATAAAAAAAATAAAAAAATAAGAAATAAAAAAAAATGGCGGCCCGCGGTGTCCGGCGACTCCCGCAAAATGGTCGTGCGACCCCAAATGGGGTCGCGACCCCAAATGGGGTCGCGACCCCAAGGTTGAGAACCGCTGTTGTAGACTTAGCTGTGGATCGAGGAGGACACCCAAGTTGCGAACCCTCTCTGAGGGGGACAAAACTTCTCCCCCCAGCGTAATGGACGGACAGTTGGAATTGTCCTTGGGAGGCAGAACCCATAGCCATTCCGTCTTGTCGGGATTGAGTCTGAGCCTGTTGGCACTTCCTTGCCATCTTCTCTAATCATTTCCTTGAGTTTTTTCTTGTTTCTTATATGTTGAAAGAAACTTTTTTATTATTATTATTATTTTTGACATTTGTTGCAGGTCTTAGTTTATTCTGAGCCTTAAGTTTCCTGACTTCATCTTTGGAGATTATATGCTGGTATTCTGCCTTAATTATGTGTCCCTCTTTCCACTTTTTATACTTGTCCTTTTTGTCCTTAAGTTATTCAGTTATTTGCTTATTGATTTAGTCAAGTGATTTATAATATTTGTATCCCTTTTTTCATATCAGTCCATTGGTAGCTGCCACTGTTCAGCATTTTCACATGAGGAAGCTACATGTAGATTCCACAATTCCTGACATAGTCCAAACTGATAGTTGTTTGAAATAAAAATATCTTCTCAAACTTGGGCTGTTATATAATTAGTCCAAAAAACTTCTCTCTTTTGGATTCCCAAACTGTATAATGGGGCCATGCTTCAATGTCATTAGAAGAGATGATGCATGGTAGAATAATTATATCCATTGTTCAGTGTTTAAGAATGGAGGGGAGATTATGCTACACTGATTTCTTCTTTTTCTAATAAATAAACAATTATTATATTCTAAGCCTAAGGTAGTTGTAACAATGCATCAGGATTCCTTAAGACTATTCATGCTATGGCTGAGAGATGAATTGAATTTCAGAAGTACCAGGAAGTTATTAACCTTGTTGAAAGGACACATTCAGGTCGTAATACCTGAATTATTTTCCTAATATAAGAGGAACCCTATTCATGATCCTATGAGCTGGCTGAGAAAATGCATTTATTTAATTTGGAGATATAAATGATCAGTACTTTCTGTCACTAGTTTCAGTCCAGTGAAATGATTGTGCTCAAAGAACAAACATTTAGTCTTTTTGCTCTGGAGTTAATGTCATTTGCATCAATGATTCCAGGAAGAAGGTTCTCTCTCTCTCTCTCTCTCTCTCTCTCTCTCTCTCTCTCTCTCTCTCTCTCTCTCTCTCTCTCTCTCTCTCTCTCTCTCTCTCCCCCCCCCCCTCCACAAATCTTATGAATAGCAGTGCTGTTAGGAATGAATGAGCTACAGGATATTAAGTAGGTTATGAAAATTCCACTGTTTCCATGCAGGGGAATGAAAGAATCTGTTGAACTTTGGTTGTTTGAGCACCATGAGATTTACCCAGTCAACATGCCATCAACTTTCTGGAAGGAATTTTCATCATACATTCAGTGAAATAGTATTTTCCTTGCAGTTCTGGGAAATCTCATTTTGCATGAAAGAACTATTATTCTTTCTTTAAAATGTGACTCCCTTCTAATGAACATTATTATACAACAACAGACAGATTGATGATTATAATAACATGTGTTATAAAAAAAACTGGAAGAAAAGCACAAAATCTTTGTATCATGAACAAAATGTCTCCAAAAATATTTGACAAGTTATTTTAACATCCACAATCTTCCCTTTAACTGAAAAAGAAACTAATATAAACCTTGATAAACCACATTTTAAAGAAGTCTACAGTTGCTGATGGTGCACAGCAGTTCTTTAGACCACTTCCTTGTTGAAGGGTTCTTGGTATTATGAAAAATTACTTGGAAAGGAAGCCAAGACCGTGTGGCTTTAACAAGCAGCAATTGTACTGTCAACTTGACAATTTTCTTGTCATTTTGATGGCTGTAGGGAACACTGTGGTCCCTCAGTACAAAGAGCAGGGTGTAAAATCAATTCTGGCTGATAGACCAGACTGGCTTTCTTATTGGGAGGTGAGTGATTTACCTCCCTCTTGTTAATCTAGATAACCCAGATCATTCTCCTTTCAGCCAGCCAAGTTTATTACCCATTTTGTACTTATTAAAATTACTAGGGGAAAAGATTTTTTTCATTGTAGTGGAAGAAATTGATAGCAAATAGTGTTTCACTGAATAGTGTTTCTTTATTTGCGCCCTTTCATTTTTCTCTTAATGCTTTGTGTCTCTCTGCTTGCTGGGAAGTGTCACAGGAGGCCCTCAGTGGAAAGGATAGCTTCCCCCAGGAACAGAGATTGGTTCTGTGATATATTTGTGTCCATATTTATATTTCATGCTGAAAAGATGAATGAATCTAATATTGTAATATAGTATAAACATATCAATTTTAGAATTTCTCCTAAGGTAGACAGCGAATTTCAGTTTAATATGTATATTTGGTTAGGGATTATATTTTAGCAGCAGAGAACCTGTTTTTAACATTCACTATGGCTAGATTCATACATGGAATCTCTAGTTAAATAAAAGAGTTAGGATAAACCTGTGATCATTGGTCTCTAATTACAGAGATATTTAAGAAGATCTTTTTGAGTAGAATCTGAGTAGAACATAGGAGAGACTATACGAGAATTTTATGTTCAACATTACCCATTGCATCTTGTTATAATGTACTATGTTTTGGCTATACCTTAAATAGAACCTTTTATAGAAGTTAATAATAATAATAATAATAATAATAATAATAGTAATAATAAAGTTGGAAGGGACCTTGGAGGTCATCTAGTCCAACCCCCTGCTCAAGCAGGAAACCCTATACCATTTCAGACAAATGGCTGTCCAGTCTCTTCTTAAAAACTTCCACTACACACTTCCCTCCATGTAGATGCGGTTCCATTGAGGATTACACGCTGAGTACGGCCGGTCAGCCAGCTACGGATCCATCTGGTGGTGATGCTGTCTAACCCACATTGTATACACCTTTCATGGCATGTGTATCCTGTCATGCAAATTTTCCTCCTTATTCTTTCCATAATTCTCTGGCAGTAGGTTAAATGTACATAAATTAATTTTCCTGTAGAAATAATCTTGCTTCCTAGATATTCACTATTTGCAAAGCACAAATTCACTCCTAATTTGTTCAGTATGTCAGAATATTTGCGGCAAAAACTCCTCAATAGCTGCATTTTCTTTGCTATTCCGAAAAATGGAACTGCCTTGGAAAATTAAGTTACCAGCATTCTGTCCAGTAATACTGAACAGCTATTCTTTTTTTTTAGTTTTTTTTCCAGATGACTCAGGCTGACTAGATTCCTTGGGACCATTTAGTAATTTTTTCCAATGACCTGAAAATTTAGAATATTTAGTGTACCCAAAATTAGCTCTCAAAATACCTACAAACAAACCTCTTCCTCTTGATGAGAATAGGACACAGAACCAGCAAAGCCAATCCTATTTAATTCAGCTCCCTGGACTTAAGCCCTCAATGCCCATGGCTTTCAAAGAAGACAGATTGCCAGTCTGTCCCCTGGTCCTGACACAGATTCCAGACACCTGAGAAAAATACAGTTATGCAAAAGGGATGACCACTGCTGATTTCTCTTTCATAACATGGTATTCTGGACTGGACGGTCACTATTTGAATCCAAAAAGTATCCAATCAATTCAGATTAAAAAAATAATACCAAAAATCTGTACTGAAGTTCTTATATATAATCCTATATCAAACTTCCAGTAATGGCCAACCAATGGATGTCCTTAAATGGGGAATAGCCATCCTTCAACAACTAGCTTTCAGCTATATATTATCTCTGAATCTGTAGGTTCCACATTAGTTGTTACTAATAAACAGCAAGAAATGATATCTATGACATTGTCCCATCCTTATTTTTTTATTTATATATATATATATAATTTATATATATTTTATATATATAATTTATAATAATTTATATATTATATATATATATAATATATATATATAATTTATTTATATATATATATATATATATATATATATATGTACATGTAAACCAGGAAAAAAATTCAAGTTAACTGCTATTCAATTTAATACAATCAATTTGAATTTGTAAACATTCTTCACTCCGTATATCAAGATTTAACTGTAAGCCAGATACATTTTCTTTGATTGGTGTTTCTCTTGTATGTAGTCTATCCACTGCTTCCAGTCCAACATATACCGGTATTTTTCATTTGAACGATCCTTCAAATATGCCGATATTTTAGCCATTTCTGCCAAATTTATAACTTTCAAAGTCCATTCTTCCATAGATGGTATTTCTGGCTTCCTCCAGTATTGTCCCACCAACAGTCTCGCTGCTGTGATCAAGTTCAGAATTAAGTTCGTCTCTGTGGTGGTACAGTCTTTTATGATCCCTAACAAAAACAACTGAGGTAGAAATTCAATACGCTTTTTCAAAATGGTTTGGAGTGTCCACCATATTTTTCTCCAGAAGGCTTTAATTTTTTTACATGTCCACCATACATGAAAATATGTAGCCTCCATACTATCACATCTCCAACATTTAGGTTGGATGTCAGGGTAGATATATGATAGTTTTTTCGGATCTAGATGCCACCTATAAAACATTTTATAAAAGTTCTCTCTTAAATGTTGCGCTTGCGTAAATTTTACATTTTTCACCCAAATTCTCTCCCACGTTTCCATCGTGATAGGTTGCCCAAAATTTTGTTCCCACTTTACCATACAATCCTTGACTAGTACAGTTTCAGAGTCAATTTCTATCAATACACTGTACACTCTTTTAATATGCATGGGCCCTTTTTCTCTAACCTGTTCGATTAGACTTTCATCTGCTAGTGATAAACCCCTCTTCTGGTCTTTTTGCCATCTAGACTGCAGTTGTAAATATGAAAGCCAGGTACACACTATTCCTTCATCTGCTACCGTATTTGATGGCTTTAGCGATAACACATTTCCTTCTTCCACTACGAGTTTACTATAGGGCACCACATCTTGACCTTGTATTAAGTTTATGTCCCCCATTGCGTGTCTGGGGATCGTCCAGATGGGAATCTTTTCGTGTAGTAAGTACTGATACTTCTTCCAGACCCGCAACAGCGGGATTCTCAGTGGATGCTCCTTGAAGCTCTTGTCCACCTTCTTGTCATACACTAGGTATGCGTGCCAGCCATATAGTAAACCATGTCCTTCAACATTCAGTATTCTGTCATTCGTTATATTAATCCAGTCACTCAACGCCACCAGCGCCGCAGCATAATAACATAACTTCAAATTGGGCATTTTTAAACCACCTCTTCTCCTTATATCCAGGATGATTTTTAATTTATCCCTCGGTTTCTTGCCATCCCAAATAAATCTGTTAATGCCCTTCTGCCATTCGTCTAGGTCCACATCCTTTTTGAGTATAGGTAGCATTTGAAAGAGAAATAAAAATTTTGGCAATACATTCATTTTTACTGCCGCTATCCTGCCCAGCAGAGACAGTTGTAATGTTTTCCACTTGTCCAGATCTGTTTGTATCTTGTTCCACAACACCTCATAATTATTTTTATATAATTTCCCATTTGCAGCTTCAATCTCAACTCCTAAGTATTTAACTTTCTTAACTATTTCACAGCCCGTTATTCTTTCTAAGTCCTGTTTTGAGTTGTTATCTAAATTTTTGACTAGCATCTTCATCTTAGATATATTTACTTTGAAGCCTGATACCCTACCATAGTCTTTAATTATCTCCATCAGTCTCTTGGCTGATTGTGCTGGTTGAGTCAGTGTCACCAGCAGGTCATCCGTGAAGGCACATAGTCTGTAGTCCTGTTGTCTAATCCGTATACCTTTTATGTCATCTGCCGCTCATATCTTGTTCAGTAATACCTCCAGTGTTAAAACAAACAGCAAGGGGGATAGAGGACACCCCTGTCTAGTACCTTTCTCTATATTAAATGAGTCTGTTAAGTCCCTATTCACAATGATCTGGCCTGTTTGTTTCTGATAAATTGCCAATATGGAATTAATAAACTGTTCTCCCATTTTCATCCCCCCAATCAGTTTTTTCAGAAACGGCCAATTCAGTCTATCAAAGGCTTTTTCTGCATCTACAAACATGAGAGTAGCAGGCACCTGGATATGCCTTTCCAAATACTCTATTATGTTAAGAAGTTGTCTTACATTAGTTTTCATCTGTCGTCCTTGTATAAATCCAGTTTGGTCCAGGTGAATTATTTTTTGTAACATTGTCATTAATCTATTAGCCAAGATTTTTGCAAAGATTTTGTAATCCGTATTCAATGGCGAGATGGGTCTGTAGTTTTCTGGTTGAGCGTTGTCTTTTCCCTCTTTAGGGATTAGAGATATGTAGGCTCTTTTCCACGACGGTGGAACTTGACCACCTTTTTGTATGTTGACAAATAGTTCTCTAAGACCATCTCCTCTCGAAGATACTTGTAATAGGTCGCTGTTAACCCATCAATCCCGGGCGATTTTCCCATTTTCAATTGTTTAATCACTGAAAGTATTTCTTCTTGTGTGATCAATGCATTCAGTCTATCTCTTTGTTCATCGGTAATTATCAATAACTTTTCATTTTGCAGAAACTTTTCTATCTCATTATCTTGTGTCTTCTCTTCAGTGTATAACTTGGAGTAGAATTCTGTAAAAGCTTTCTTGATCATTTCTTGTTGAAACTCTTCCTTTCCTTTATACACTATCTTTTCAATTATGCGGGATTTTTGCTTTTTCCTTAATATATAAGCCAGCCACCGACCAGGTTTATTGGAATTATAGAATGTATTATGCTTTGCATATTGTATATTCCTTGCCACTTGATCTGCCATCAACAAGTCAAATTGTTTCCTTAAAATCTTGATTCCCTCTTTGGTGTCTTTGTCCTCCGCTCTTTCTATTAATAGTTGCTCTTTCTTACTTATCTCATCTTCTAACTCTTTTCTTTTTTGTTCTTGTTTGCAACGGTGCCTTTTGTTCATGTCCGTGAGAATCCCATGCATGTATGCCTTGCTAGCGTCCCATATCATTTCTATAGGTGTCTCCTTATTCATATTTATGCTAAAGAATTCCTTCATAACATTTTTGCATTCATCCACATTTGTATCATATTTAAACAAGTTTTCATTAATTCTCCAGGATCTCCTAGGTTTCTGTCCTTGTCTTAATTCCATCCACACCGGGTTATGGTCTGTTAGTACTTTGGGTAAGATTTTCACCTTCTTTAGGCTAACAAGCAAGTCGCTGGTTGTTAATATAAAGTCAATTCTAGAGAATGATTGGTGTCTGTCTGAAAAAAAGGTAAATTCTTGCTCTTTGCCATGTCTTTCTCTCCAAATGTCGATCAGGTCAAAGTCATCCTTTATATCAAAGAAGGATTTAGGCAACTTGGAGTGTTTTTGCGGATTTGGTGTTGTCTTCTTTTTATCCAGGCCGACCTCTATGACACCATTCCAGTCTCCTATTATAATACAGGATCTATAGTTGAATTGTGTTAACTTTTTATGTACCAATTTGTAGAATTTTCCTTGTTGATTTGGTGCATATATGCCCATCAAAAGAATTTTCTTATCATCTTTTACTATTTCGATTGCTAGATATCTACCTTGAGAGTCCGACTCTATTAATTTAGCTCTTATATGCTTTTTCACATAGATGACTATGCCATTCTTCTTTACTGCTGCCGCTGCAACAAATTGTGTGCCTAGCTTGTTGTTGGTTAAATATTTCTGGTCCGTAGTTCTGATATGTGTTTCTTGTAAACAAATTATATCATTTTTACCTTGATTCAGATAATGAAATATTTTCTTCCTTTTCTGTGGGGAGTTTAACCCATTAACGTTCCATGTCAAATATTTACTTGTCATGATCGGCTTCAGGAAACTCTTGCCAGACCACTTCCGTTTTTTCCCCTGCTTTCTTCTTTGGTCTCGCTCCCATGGTTTCCAGATTGGTATTTGTATTGCCTTGTGGGATCCTCTTTTGCTGTTCTATACGTTTAGTAGTGGCCCTCGTCTGCCTTTGTTCTTTAGTCTTTCCTGCTTCCATGGTTTTATTGATATCCATACTTTGTGAAGTCGCTTCCCGAGAAGTTCCTTTATCTTCTCCTGCTGCTGCAGCAGTCTGTGTCTCCGGGGATTTTGATCGTTGTTTTAAGTCCATTCCTCTTTCTTGTGGCCGATCTACATTTTCCAGAGTTGTGGGCAGGGGTCTCCCCACCTTCAGTTCCTTTTCAAAAAATTCTTTTGCTTTCCGGACTGAGTTCAGGTGGTATCTTTTACCGTTATAGAGTAGTGACATTCCAGTTGGGGCCTCCCATCGATAATGTAGAGCGCGTGTTTTCAGTTCAGTGACCAAGAACTTGTTGTCTTTTCTTTCTCTTAACATCTTGGGAGGGATCTCCTTCAATATCACCACCTCTTGCCCCTCTACATTCAATCTCTTGTTATAGCAGCGGTTCTCAACCTATGGGTCGCGACCCCATTTGGGGTCAAACGACCATTTAACGGGGGTCGCCAAACGACGCCGTCCGCCATTTTTTTTAATTTTTTAAAAAAATTTTTATTTTTTTTTGGCCGGTGCATGCGCAGTTCGGCCCGTCGCGTGCACGCGATGGGCCGAACCACACATGTGCGGCGCGCACGACGACCCGATCCACACACGCATGCGCAGTTTGGCCCATGCGTAGCGCAACCGGGCCGCTCGCCTCCCACCGCTGCCTCAGAAACTCCGGCAGGCACATGAAGGAGCGGTCCGGAGCAGGCGGGCGCAAAGCTGCCTCCTTCCTGCTCCGCTCCGCCACGTCCCAGGCCCGGCCTCCAACTCGCCCTCCGGCAGCCGGCCAAGCGGTCGGGGCAGCCGGACCTCGAGGCGGGCCTGCACTTCACCGAGACCGGCTCGGCTGTGAAGAGAGGCGCCCGGCGGCCGCCTATGGCCCCCAAGTCCGCGCTACGGACTGGCGTCCAGGTCGCAGTGCTCCGCCTGCCAGGCTCGTCTGGGACTCCCGCGCCTTCCGCAGGGCTGGTAGCGGCCGCAGGAAGGTAGGCGGGCGGCAGGACTGGGGAGCCCGCCCGGGCCAGTTCCCTGCCTCGCTCGGCGGCGGCGGCCGAAGCAGGCGGTAAGGCGCCCAGCCAGCGGATCGGCAAGATAAACTGGTGAGTCCCTGCCGGGCGTGGGGGGGAGGCCGAGCTGGGGAGGGAGCCGGGCGTGGGGAGAGGCCGAGCCGGGGAGGGAGCCGGGCGTGGGGAGAGGCCGAGCCGAGAAGGGAGCCGGGCGTGGGGGGAGGCCAAGCCGGGGAGGGAGCCGGGCGTGGGGAGAGGCCGAGCCGGGGAGCCTGGCCAGACGCCCCCCGCCCGGCTGGCCGGCCCGACCCGAGCGGGACTGGCGCCGATAGCGAGCTGGCCCGGGTGGGCTCCCCAGTCCTGCCTACCTTCCTGCGGTCGCTGCCAGCCCTGCGGAAGGCACGGGAGTCCCGGACGAGCCTGGCAGGCGGAGCGCTGCGACCTGGACGCCAGTCCGTAGCGCTGACTTGGGGGCCGGAGGCGGCCGCCGGGCGCCTCTCGCCACAGCCGAGTCGGTCTCGGTGAAATGCGGGCCCGCCTCGAGGTCCGGCTGCCCCAACCGCTTGGCCGGCTGCCGGAGGGCGAGCTGGAGGCTGGGCCTGGGACGTGGCGGAGCGGAGCGGGAAGGAGGCAGCTTTGCGCCCGCCTGCTCCGGACCGCTCCTCCGTGTGCCTGCCGGAGTTTCTGAGGCAGCGATGGGAGGCGAGGCCAGCCTGGTCTGGAGCTGGCCGGCTCGCCGGTTCTGCACATGTGCAGTTCAGCGCTTCGCGTGCATGTGTGGTTCGGGCCTGTCGCACACGCATGCGCAGATCGGCCGTCGCACGCGCACGCGCAGATCGGCCCGTCGCGGTCTGCCATTTTTTTTCGGCGCGCGCGCACACGTGTGCACCCAAGTCAGGGTCACAGCACGCATGGGCAGCGCAAAGTGGGGTCTCAACCTGAAAAAGGTTGAGAACCACTGTGTTATAGGATGTTGTAAAAATAAGATCTCGGAATCCCTTTGTTACAAAATAGATAACCACATCTCTTGGTAGCTTTTTTTGTCTTGCAATCCATGAGTTAACTCTGTGGATTCTGTCGATTTGCCACGAGATATTTTTAGCCTCCTCTCCTAGAAATTGTTCCAAGGCTTTTACAAAAATTCTTTTCAAATCTTCTTGCTTCTCATTTGTTGGTTCTCCCAGTCCCCTGACCCTGATTGCTGTCGTCATCTGCCAATATTGCATCATAGTTGAGTGGTCTTGCACCTCACTTTTCATCTCAGCCAGTTGTCCCTCAACTTGTCTCTCCACCTCTTTCATCCTTTCTTCAACCCCTTCCCATACCCTCTTAAAATTTTTCTCAATATCTTCTCTCATTTTCTTATTGTGCGTTTGCATTGTTTCCTTGATTTGGTCTAAGTCTTCAGTAACAGCTTTGCCTTGTTCTTCCATCTTCCTCTCCAATTCTCTGCTTTGTTCCTTCAACTTCTGTTCTAGATCTTTGCCTTGTCTCTCCATCTCCTTTTCCATTCCCTCCATCCTCTTTTCCACTGCCTCCATCGTTTTCTCTAGTTTTTCCATCCTTTTCTCAGAACTGTCCTTTATTGCTTCCAGCTGTCTCTCTATTTTTCCATACAATGCTAACATTGTGTCTTTTAAATCTTTTATCATTTCTGGAGAGGCCTGGGTAGGCTGTGGGGACTGAGATTCTGTAGGTATGGAGGGAGATTGGGGGACAGGCAAGGTGTTCCCTGGTATTTTAAGGATCTGGCATGGGGAGGGTGCTGCCACCTTTGAGGGTATTAGTTTGGACTGCTTAGTGGCCATCCTGAGTTCAGTCCACTGTTAGTGAAGCTTTTATTTTTGTTTTTTTTGTTTTGTTTTTTTCTTTTTTTTATGCAGAGGATTAATTCTTACTCTTATATTGCCAAGATGTTTCCTCTTATATTCTTTTTATCTTCTTGTAGCCTTTTTTTAGGTATATTTTGCCAAGCTTTTAAGGTTTGTGTCTAGTCTGCCCCCTAGTGTTCACTCTCCCATTGCAATCTCGCTTTCCACTTTCTCTCTCTTCCGGCTACTTTCTCTTTAAAGTAAAAGTAGTCGTCATCTTGGATACTTTTTGTTTATTGTAAAAGTAGTTAATCAGCGGTATAATATAAGAAATACTTGCTTTTTTAAGCTCTTGCGTTCAGTCCGTCTGTCTCTGTGCCTCTTTAAAAAGTTTTTCTCAAGCGGAGGCTGGTCTTAGCGTCTGGGTCTGTCAGCCGACAGGGAAACAGCTCCGGGTTGGAGCTATCGTGAGCGCCCGGGGAATCCTCTTTCTTCCCTCCCGAAAATTTTTCCAGGGAGTTTTCAGAGGCTCTCGACCCTTACTCACAGCTCTTGACCCCTTCTCCGACCGAGGAGGGGTTTTTTTCTGCCACGAAAAAGAGCTGTTTTGCGCTGTTTTTGCGGCTTTTCAAGTCCCGGAGTCCGGAGCCTCCGAAATGGGCTCTATCGTCGCCAATGCAGCCACCGGAAGTTCCCATCCTTATTTAAGGCATTAGAGACCACTGACCTGTTTAGTTCACACTATCTATATTGGGGATCAGTGGCCACTCTTGGGAATTGCACCATGAGTATAACAAATCCAGTATCCCAAATGAATCAGGATATCTCTTATCTCTTATCTCTGATGCCACTTTTGCTTTCAGGCATACATTTTTTCTCTCATCCCCCCTCCGCCACTGTATGATGAAGGAAAGAAAAGACTATCCATAATACAGGCCTAAACTGATTTCTTGCAATGCACATGCTGCTAATTCTTAGTCTCTGTTGATTGACAGCAGTGTTCCAGAGTTTAGTTGGGAGGGATTGATTGGATTTCCAAGACCTAACTTGAGAACTGAGCCTGAAACCTAGAGTTTCCATCAGTTTCTTTGGCTATTCCTGGGATTCCAGTATTACAAGAGGCAAATAATTGTTTCTATCCATATAGCAACCATATTCTGTTACACCTCTATTATGTTCACTTTTAGTTGTTTGATTGGGCTTTTTTTTGTCTCTTTGAGTCAGTTTTTGACTTCTGGTGATTGCCTGGCCTAGTTTTTTTTTTTTTTTTTTAAATTCTTTTATTAAAACAATCAGCATTGGACATAAAAACATATTATGCAGCAATCAACATGATACCTGGTATACAATACTAAGTATTCGTCTTTGAAAAAGTCTGAATTAGTAAGCCTTTTTCCCCCCCCCCCCCACCCCTCGCGTCTAGTCTCAACTATACTCCTGTTACATTTTATTTGATTGGCGTTTCTTCTATCTGTTTCGAAATTAATGTGGTCAACATGAAACATAAGATCTTATTGCTAAACAACCCTCCTAGAACATAGCATACAACATTAGGTATTAATCTTTGTAAACATCTGTTTTAGTAAACGTTCTACCCTCCTCCCTTGCATCTTCAAGTATAATCCGAATACATTTTGTTGGATTGGTGTTTCTCTTATATATGGTCTATCTACTGTTTCTAGTCTATCGCCTATTGTATGTATGCGCTTCTGACTTGATTTCATCCCATTACTAGTGCAATCTTTTATAGTCCCTAACCCGAGGTCCTGAGGTGAGGGTTTCATATCCTGAGGTAGAAATTCAGTCTACTTTAGCCATATTAAAGCAAACATCATTAGTCATAAGGTTATGTTAAGAGGTATTAGTTATAGAACATATACATTCAACATTGGGTGTTAGTTTTTGTAAACCTTTGATTTGTTAACCCTTCTTCCCTCCTCCCGTCGAGCCCTAGCTGAACGCCAGCTGCATTCTGTTTGATTGGTGTCTCTCTTGGATATAGTCTATCCAATGTTTCCAGTCCATCACAAATTGTTCATTGGAGCGATTTTTCAAATATGCCGATATTTTTGCCATTTCCGCCAGATTTGTTACTTTCACAGTCCATTCTTCAATAGGCGGTATTTCTGGATTCTTCCAGTACTGTCCCACCAATAATCTTGCTGCTGTAATTAAGTTCAAAAATAAATTTGACTCTGAGGTAGTGATATCCTCTGTGATCCCTAACAAAAAAGCCTGAGGTAGAAATTCTATACGCTTTTTGAAAATAGTTTGGAGTGTCCACCATATCTTCCTCCAGAATGCTTTGATTTTTCTGCATGCCCACCATATGTGAAAGTAAGTAGCCTCCCCATCTCCGCACCTCCAGCATTTGGGCTGGGTGCCCGGGTAGATGAGTGATATTTTTTTCGGGTCAAGATGCCATCTATAGAACATCTTGTAGAAGTTTTCCCTTAAGTGTTGCGATTTCGTGAATTCTACATTCCTCACCCAGATTTTCTCCCACGTGTCTATGGCTATAGAGTGTCTGAAGTCTTGCGCCCATTTTATCATACAGTTCTTGACTAGCTCGGTTTCAGAGTCCATTTCTATCAGAATGCTGTACACTCGTTTGATGTGCATAATCCCCTGCTCTCTGATCTGTTTAATTAGGTTCTCGTCATTCTGGGAGAAGCCCTTCTTCTTGTCTTTACGCCACCTTGACTGTAGTTGTATATATGATAGCCAATTACTTCCTATTCCTCTGTTTGCCAGCGTTGCTTGAGATTTCAAGAGGAACCCATTTTCTTCTCCCAGTACAAGTTCACTGTAGGGCACCACTTCTTGCCCCTGGGATGTGTTCATATCTCCTGTTGCGTGTCCAGGGATCGTCCAAATGGGAATCTTGTCGTGTAGGAGGTGCTTATATTTCTTCCAGACCCATACCAATGGGATTCGTAGTGGGTTCTCCTTGAAGTTCCTATCTGCCTTTTTGTCGTATATTAGGTATGCGTGCCAGCCGAATCGTAGACCATGCCCCTCCACATTCAGAACTCTATCATTTGTCATGTTGATCCAGTCACTAACCGCCACCAACGTTGCAGCATAGTAATATAGCTTTAGATTAGGCATTTTGAGTCCCCCCCTCTCCCTTGCGTCTTGGATGATTTTTAGTTTCACCCTCGGTCTCTTGTCGTCCCAAATAAATCTGTTGATGCCTTTCTGCCAATTGTCTAAGTCCGCATCCTTCTTGAGTATGGGTAGCATTTGAAAGAGAAATAAAAATCTGGGTAATACATTCATCTTTACTGTCGCTATCCTGCCGAGCAGGGACAGACGTAACGATTTCCACCTTTCCAGGTCTGCTTGTATCTTATTCCACAGGACCTCGTAGTTATTCTTGTATAATTTCGCATTTGTTGATTCTATCTCCACTCCTAAGTATTTGACTTTCTTGACTATTTCACAACCCGTTATTCTTTCCAGGTTCCGTCTTGCTTTGTTGTCTAGGTTTTTGGCTAGCATCTTTGTTTTTGATATATTTACTTTGAAGCCTGACACCCTACCATAGTCCTCCATTATCTCCATCAATTTCCTTGCTGACTGTGCTGGTTGCGACATTGTCACCAGCAGGTCATCCGCAAAGGCACATAGTTTGTATTCTTGTTGTTTAATCTGTATGCCCTGTACATCCTCTGCCGCTCTTATTCTGTTCAGTAAAATTTCCAGTGTTAGGACAAATAACAGGGGGGACAGCGGGCAGCCCTGTCTCGTGCCTCTCTCTATATTAAATGAGTCTGTTAAGTCTCCATTGACAATGATCTGGCCTGTTTGTTTCTGGTAAATTGCCGTTATGGAGTTGAAGAACTGTGCTCCCATTTTCATCTTCAGGACCAAGTTCGTCAGGAACGGCCAATTCAGTCTGTCGAAGGCTTTTTCTGCATCCACAAACATTAGAGCGGCGCGTATCTGGTTGTGCCTTTGCAGGTACTCTATTATGTTCAACAGCTGTCTCACGTTGGTTTTCATCTGGCGTCCTTGTATAAATCCCCTTTGGTCCGGGTGTATTGTTTTTTGTAGAACTGTCATTAGTCTATTGGCCAAAATTTTTGTGAAGATTTTATAGTCTGTGTTTAGTAGTGAGATGGGCCTGTAGTTTGCGGGCTGTGTGTCGTCTTTCCCCTCCTTTGGGATTAATGAGATGTAGGCTGTTTTCCAGGATGGTGGGACCTGGCCTCCTTCTTGGATGCTGGCGAATAGCTTTCTGAGGGGTTCTAGCATCTCCTCCTGTAGATGCTTGTAGTAGGTCGCTGTCATCCCATCCGTCCCAGGCGATTTTCCTGCTTTCAGTTGTGTGATCACTGAGTGTATTTCCTCCTTTGTGATTGAGGCATTCAGGGCTTCTCTTTGTGTGTCGGTAATCGCCTGTATCTTTTCGTTTTGTAGGAATTCCTCTATCTCTTTGTCTTGTATCTTATCCTCGGCATATAGTTTCGAGTAGAACTCTGTGAAGGCTGTCTTGATGGTTTTTTGTCGGAATTCTAGCTTGCCTTTGTATTCTATCTTTTCAATTATGCGGGATTTCTGTTTCTTTCTTATAGTGTAGGCTAGCCAGCGGCCCGGTTTGTTGGCCTTGCAGAATGTCTTATGTTTTGCATATTGTATATTCCTTGCAACTTGGTCCGCCATCAACATGTCAAATTGCTTTCTTAAGATCTTGAGTCCTTCTTTGGCAACTTTGTCTTCTGGTCTTTTTATCAGTAGCCGCTCCATTTTGCTTATCTCATTTTCTAACTCTTTTCTTTTTTGTTCTTGTTGGCGCCGGTGCCAGCTATTCATGGATATGAGGATCCCTCGCATGTACACCTTGCTGCCGTCCCAGATCTGTTCTATCGGTGTTTCGTTGTTCATATGTGTGCTGAAGTATTCCTTCATAGCTTTTTTGCATTCCGCCACCTTGTCTCCATGTCTAAACAGGTTTTCATTGATTCTCCAGGACCTCCTCTGTGTCTGGCCGTGTCTTAGCTCCATCCTCACAGGGTTGTGGTCCGTCAGAGCTTTGGGTAGGATTTCCACTGCGTTTAGACGAGTTAGCAAGTCGCTAGAAGTTAATATAAAGTCAATTCTGGAGAAGGATTGATGTCTGCCAGAGAAGAAGGTGAATTCTTGTTCTCTGCCATGTCTTTTCCTCCATACATCTGTCAGTTCGAGTTCCTCCTTCATGTCAAAGAAGGATTTAGGCAACTTGGAGTGTTTTTGTGGGTTCGGTGCAGTTCTTTTTTTGTCTAGAGCGGTCTCTATGACCCCGTTCCAGTCGCCCATGATGATGTAAGATCTGTAGTTAAGTTGTGTTATTTTCTTGTGTAGCTTTTTGTAGAATTTGCCTTGCTGCTGATTTGGTGCATATACACCCATTACTAGAATCTTCTTGTCTTCCTGTGTTATTTCAATTGCCAGGTATCTACCTTGGGGGTCGGATTCTATTAGCTTCGCCATTATATGTTTCTTTACGTATATAACAATCCCGTTCTTTTTTCTTGGCGCCGCTGCCACAAATTGCGCACCTAGTTTGTAGCTGGTCAGATATTTCTGGTCTGCTGCCCTGATGTGTGTTTCTTGTAAGCAAATTATGTCGTTTCCTCCATGAAATAGATAATGAAATATTTTCCTCCTTTTCTGTGGAGAGTTTAGTCCGTTAACGTTCCACGTCAAGTATTTAGTCGTCATTATCGGTTTCAGGATACTCTTCCGAGACCGCTTTCATTCTATCTCCTGTGATAGTCTTTGGTCTCGCTCCCATGGTATCCGAGTTTGTGTTCGAGTTGCATATAGGGATCGCGTCGTGTTGGTCTGTGCGTTTGGTGGTGGATCTTGTTATCCTGCCCTCTGCAATCTGACTTGTTCCCTTGTTGTTGTTGTTGCTTCCTGTTCTCTGTGTCGTCGTGTCTCTAGTTGGTCCTTTCCTTTCTCGTGTTCTTGCAGCAGTCTGTCGGTCTGGTGGATTTTCTGCGTTTTCTCTCGTGGCGTATTGGGATCCCTCCGGCATCAGCTCCTTTTCCAGGAATTCTCTGGCTTGTTGAACCGAGTTCAGTTGATGTCTTTTATTTTTATAGTAGAATGTCATCCCCGTGGGGGTTTCCCATCTGAATCGCAAGGCACGTGATCTCAGTTCGTCGACCAGGAACTTATATTCCTTTCTGTCTCGCAGCATCGTCTGGGGGATCTCTTTCAGTACTTTCACTTCTTGCCCCTTTATGTATAAACTCTTGTGGTAAGACGTGGCTGAGATGCGATTCCGGAATCCCTGCGTCACAAAGCGGATGACCACGTCCCTTGGTTGGTGTCTGTTTGTTGTCGTCCGTGCGCCCACTCTGTTGATTCCGTCAATTTGCCATTCGATAGCTGAGGCTGGTAGTCCCAGAAATGCTGCCAGGGCCTCTATAAAGGTTCCGGCCAGGCTTCCTTGGGTTTCGTCTGATGTCTCTTTCAGGCCCCTGAACCTGATTGTGGTCGCCAGCTGCCAGTACTGTATCGTAGTGGCTTGGTCTTGGTTCACCCCTCTCATCTCTGCTATCTCTGTTCTCTGGCCTTCTACTTGATTCTCCACTTTTTCCATCCGCTCGTCCACCTTTTCCCTGATTTCCTGAAAGTTTCTCTCCATTTCCTCCCCTACTTCCTTGTAGTGTGTTTGCATTGCCTCTTTCATTTGCTCCAAATCTGCAGCTATTGCTTTGCGTTGCTCCTCCCATTTTCTCTCTAGCTCTCTACCTTGTTCTCGCAGCATTTGTTTTGTATCTTTGTGTCTTTTTTCCATCTGTGTGCCCATTTCCACCAACCTTTTATCCATTCCATCCATCCTTTCAACCAGCTTCTCTATTACCTCGTGTAATTTTTGTATCATGTGTGCTGTTGGGTCGGTCTGTGTGGGTGTATGGTTCTGGGTGCCTGCATTTGAATGGGAGGGTGTGGGGATGGGTAGAGTAGTTCCTGGTGGTTTAGAACGCTGGGCTGGGGTGGATACAACTCCCTTCGTTTGTGTCAGTGTGGTCTGCTTGGAGGCCATTTTGAGGTTATCTTCCTGTTGTCTTGGCACTGTTTTGGGTCCCAATTTGGATCAAATTGGGCGCTAGGTTGTGATCTGTTGTTGGTCCGGTGGTCTAGCCTTTCGAGGGGGGAGGGGCTTCAGGGCTTAGGCAGTGTGGGGGTAGGGGCCTGTATTCTGGCAATTTTATGTTCAGGGAGCCAGGGAACCAGTTCAGTGTTTTTGCCTTGGTTTCCTCTTCACTCCCCTCTGCCAGTCTATTTCTTCTCCTTGTTCCTTTCTGGTTCCTTCTTTCCCCCCTCTTTCTCTGCCTTCTTGCCCAAGTCGCTTCCTCCCTTCTTCTTTCAGCCTGTGTTTACTGCTCCCCTCTACTTTGCCCTTATTGCTCACCGGGTTGCTTTCCAGCTTTCTTCTTCCCTGCCGTCCGTTGTGGGGGGGGTAGGAAACAGTGTCTCTGCAGGGTTTTTCCCCTCCCTTCTCTCCCCCTTTGCTTCGTAGCCTCCTCTCACCTGGTCTGTCTTCTCTTGCTCCGCCCGCTTGGCTTCTTGCCGCCTCTGTTACCTTTCTTGGGGGCCTAGGGGGGTCTTCTGAGGGTCCCGTGAAGGCCTCCTCCTCCCGCTGCTATTTTCACCCTCTGGTCAGCGTCCCGCAGCGCTTGGTTCCACCCCCGCCGGTCTCACCGTTTTGCGTTGTCTTCTCCCGACGCTGCTGCCTGTCGTCCTTTCTTTGTATCAGCTGGCTCTCCTCCGCTGCGGCTGGGCGGCTTTGCAGCTTCTTCAGGCCTCCAGCTGGGTAAGTCCCGGGCTCTTCTTCCCTCGTCCCGCTTCTTCCTGGTCGCCTCTCGCTCCCGTCTCCTTCTTCGCTGCTTCCTCGGTCTTCTCTCCTCACTTCTATTGTTTCCGCCCTCGTGTCATCTTCTTCTGGCCGGCCGCAGCCGGCCTCTCCGTTTTCTTCTTCTGCTCGCGTCCCCTCCGGCGATCCTGCTTCCAATCGGGTGTTTTTCGGGTCGCCGGAGGTTCCGCTATCTGCCGGGAGTCTCCCTTTTTGAATTTGGCGCTTCGGGCTGCCAAAAAGCCGCCGAAAATCCGATCGCCGTAACGGAGCTTCCTAGAGATGGCTCCGTACGGCTCGACTGGAAACCGGAAGTTATATCGGCCTAGTTTTTCTTGGCAAGGTTTTTCAAGAGAGAGAGAGTAGTGACTGGCCCAAGGTTGCTCAGCTGACTTTAAGGTAGGACTAGAATTCACCCTCTCCCAGTTTCTAGCCTGGTGCTGTAACCACTATACTAAAATGGCTCTCAGTTGGGCTTAATCAGACAGAGACAGTGGATTAGGAAGTATCTGAACCATGACTGTTTATTTGACAAGGTGAGCCTAATCCAACAAAGCATTTCTTGTGTCCTTTTGGTTAACAATCCTTAGACCTATGAGCTCTTAGACTTGATCTCTTTAATTGTTTCGTCCATCATGGAACTGCTGAGCAAATGGAAATATATGCCTTTTTTGTGATTTAGCAGTACATCATGATGTTACATGAGTCTAATGTAAACATTTGTTTACATTATCTATCTTAGCCAAAAATAAGTAAAAACCACACTACTGAAGGTTTATAGAAATCAAATCATGCCTTCCAGATTACAGATGGTTTCAATGTGACTGCTGTATTGAGCAGCCATAAAATAACTCTTAAACGTTTTCTAGTTTCTATAAAAATATATAGAAGCATATAAAATAAAAACAAACAGAAAAAGTTTCTGTAAAACTTTTTATGTTTTCCATATTTCATATTAGTTTTAAACCTTTATATATGTACATCTTAAATAAAAATTATTATTAAAAAAGGAAGTATGGTACAGAGATATAAGATGAGATAATTGCTGGAATGAAGATTAAAAGAGAAACTTTAAAATCATGAGGATTTTCTGATTTCTTGGTGATACTTTTGGAAGATCCTCTGGAAGGATCTTGTCTTCAGAAATCGTGGGCGCTCCATCACTGGAGATTTTTAAGAAGCGACTAGACAGGCATTTGTCTGAAATGGAATAGGTTCTCCTGCTTGAGCAGGGGGCTGGACTAGAAGACCTCCAAGGTCCCTTCCAGCTCTATTCTACTCTATTCAGTAGAAATACTAATGGAAAAACTATCAAGATTTTGGGGTATTAGCTGGATTTAAAATTAAGAAACAAAAGAAGGATGTTCACAAAGAATGTGACCATTGAAAAGCAAATGGAAAAAAATGGTCATAATATTGAGAAAATCTTAAATACTTTGGTATTACAATGACTAACATGCATTGTGTACTATAATAGAATAATTATGTTAAGACATGGAATGAAATTAAAAAGGACATGTTAATATGGGAGAAATTACAATTATCAATGCTAGAGAGGATTTATGTGGTAAATTTTTTTGCCAAGGTGATTTTTTTGTTTCAAACTATTCTGATAACTGATGTAGTATTTAACCAGCAGTCCCCAACCTTTCTAGCTCCTTGGACCAGCGGCAGTGGGGTGGTGGGAGATGAATGGTTTCATGCATGTGCACACCACTTGTTCAAATGCAGCTTCGATACCAGGCTGTGGACTGGGGGCTGAAGACCCCTGATTTAAACAATGGCAGAAAGATATATTTCAGTTTGTATAACAAGGGGTAAAACAAAGAGTTGACTATAAAATACTTCAAGATGCAAAGAAGGGGAAATATTGGGATTTACCTAGTTTGGATTGATAGCCTGCTGCTTAATGTGTATGAATGTTGGGTTTACTGAGAAATAAAAGAATTTTAAAATTAGAAGAATACTGTATGATCTGAGGTTTAGATGACATGGTTTTCTACGGTATGATAAAGTTAAGCTCAATGTAGATTTTAAGTACATTATAATAGAAGTGCCTTATTGAGAATATGGAACAGATACAAGCCCAGGTTGTGCCTGCGAATGCCTTTAGACAGGAACATGGAAAAAAACGATGAAATCAAGACAACAAGCGATTGTAGAGAGATTTAATTTTAATTTAATTTAATTCTAAGAGAAAGATTTAAAATACATAATCAGACACTTGAAATTAAGCAGCAGAAAACAGAATTTGAAGTTGAACTATGGAGAAATAATGAACATGTAATTGTAAAATGTATAAACTTTAACTATAAATGGAAGAAGAACAAATGAAAGACTATACATGGGCACAACTTTGTCCAATAAAACTTCGGACATAATATAATAATGGAACAATGGGAAAATATCTGGTTAAAAGGATTGAGATTTACATTATGTTACAATATTACAATGTTACTAAAGAAGAATTTTTATAAAATAATATACCTCTGGTATATAACTCTAGAAAAATTATTTAGAACTTCAAATTTATGCTGAAAAGGGGGCATCATGAAAGGTCATTTTTTTAAATAAAAAATTCTTTTATTAAAACAATCAACATTGTACATAAAATCATATTATCATGTCTATAGGCCTTCTGACAAATTTATACATCACTATCTTATGTTTTCCTTGAGGTCAACTGGTTCTTCATTATTTCTCTCCAAAAATATTCATTTCTTTTTTCTTATTACTTTAATATTAACTTTTTTCCTTTATTATTCTGACATCCTTTCTGTAATGTTCTTGTTTCTATCTTACAATGTCTTATCTTAACATCACTTTTTATTTTGAACTTTCCTGTTTATTTATTTTTTTTTTTATAAAAATTCTTTTATTAAAACAATTAACCTTGAACATAAAAACATATTGTGCAACAATCATCATGACACCTGGTATACAATACTAAGTATTAGTCTTTGATAACGTCTGGGTTAGTAAGCCTTTTTCCCCCCCTCCTCGTGTCTAGCCTCAACTATACTCCTGTTACATTTTATTTTGATTGATGATTCCCCTATCCGTTTCAATATTAATGTGATCAACATTAAGCATAAGATCCTATTGCTAAGCAATCATCCTAGAACATAGCATACAACATTAGGTATTAATCTTTGTAAACATCTGTTTTAGTAAACATTCTTCCCTCCTCCCTTACATCTTCAAGTATACTCCGAATACATTTTGTTTGATTGGTGTTTCTCCTATATATGGTCTATCTACTGTATCTAGTCTATCGCATATTGTGTGTTTGCGCTTCTGAGTTGACTTCATCCCATTACTAGTGCAATCTTTTATGGTCCCCAACCCGAGATCCTGAGGTAAAAGTTTCATATCCTGAGGTAGAGGTTCAGTCTACTTTAACAATATTAAAGCAAACAACGTTAGTCATAGGGTTATGTTAAGAGGCATTGGTTATAGAACATATACATTCAACGTTGGGTGTTAGTTTTTGTAAACATCTGATTTGTTAGCCCTTCATCCCTCCTCCCATCGATCCTTAGCTGAACGCCAGCTGCATTCTGTTTGATTGGTGTCTCTCCTGGATATAGTCTAACCACTGTTTCCAGTCAGTCACAAATTGTTCATTGGAGCGGTTTTTCAAGTATGCTGATATTTTTGCCATTTCCGCCAAATGTGTTACTTTCACAGTCCATTCTTCAATAGGCGGTATTTCCGGATTCTTCCAGTACTGTCCCACCAACAATCTTGCTGCTGTAATTAAGTTCAAAAATAAATTTGTCTCTGAGGTAGTGATATCCTTTGTGATCCCTAACAGAAAAGCCTGAGGTAGAAATTCTATACGCTTTTTGAAAATATTTTGGAGTGTCCACCATATCTTCCTCCAGAATGCTTTGATTTTTCTGCATGTCCACCATATATGAAAGTAAGTAGCCTCCCCGTCTCCGCACCTCCAGCATTTGGGCTGGTTGCCCGGGTAGATGAGTGATATTTTTTTCGGGTCTAGATGCCATCTATAGAACATCTTGTAGAAGTTTTCCCTTAGGTGTTGCGATTTCGTGAATTCTACATTCCTCACCCAGATTTTCTCCCACGTGTCTATGGCGATAGGGTGTCCGAAGTCTTGTGCCCACTTTATCATACAGTTCTTGACTAGCTCGGTTTCAGAGTCCATTTCTATCAGAATGCTGTACACTCGTTTGATGTGCCTAATCCCCTGTTCTCTGATCTGTTTAATTAGGTTCTCGTCATTCTGGGAGAAGCCCTTCTTCTTGTCTTTACGCCACCTTGACTGTAGTTGTATATACGATAGCCAGTTACTTCCTATTCCTCTGTTTGCTAGCGTTGCTTGAGATTTCAAGAGGAACCCGTTTTCTTCTCCCAGTACAAGTTCACTGTAGGGCACTACTTCTTGCCCTTGGGATGTGATCATATCCCCTGTTGCGTGTCCAGGGATCGTCCAGATGGGAATCTTGTCGTGTAGGAGGTGCTTATATTTCTTCCAGACCCATAACAGTGGGATTCGTAGTGGGTTCTCCTTGAAGTTCCTATCTGCCTTTTTGTCGTATACTAGGTATGCGTGCCAGCCGAATCGTAGACCATGCCCCTCAACATTCAGAACTCTATCATTTGTCATGTTGATCCAGTCACTAACCGCCACCAACGTTGCTGCATAGTAATATAGCTTTAGATTAGGCATCTTGAGTCCCCCTCTCTCCCTTGCGTCTTGGATGATTTTTAGTTTCACCCTCGGTCTCTTGTCGTCCCAAATAAATCTGTTGATGCCTTTCTGCCAATTGTCTAAGTCCGCCTCCTTCTTGAGTATGGGTAGCATTTGAAAGAGAAATAAAAATCTGGGTAGTACATTCATCTTTACTGTCGCTATCCTGCCGAGCAGGGATAGACGTAGCGATTTCCACCTTTCCAGGTCTGCTTGTATCTTATTCCACAGGACCTCGTAGTTATTCTTGTATAATTTCGCATTTGTTGATTCTATCTCCACTCCCAAGTATTTGACTTTCTTGACTATTTCACAACCCGTTATTCTTTCCAGGTTCCGTTTTGCTTTGTTGTCTAGGTTTTTGACTAGCATCTTTGTTTTTGATATATTTACTTTGAAGCCTGACACCCTACCATAGTCCTCCATTATCTCCATCAATTTCCTTGCTGATTGTGGTGGTTGCGACATTGTCACCAGCAGGTCGTCCGCAAAGGCACATAGTTTGTATTCTTGCTGTTTAATCTGTATGCCCTGTACATCCTTTGCCGCTCTTATTCTGTTCAGTAAAATTTCCAGTGTTAGGACAAATAGCAGGGGGGACAGCGGGCAGCCCTGTCTCGTGCCTCTCTCTATATTAAATGAGTCCGTTAAGTCTCCATTGACAATGATCTGGCCTGTTTGTTTCTGGTAAATTGCCGTTATGGAGTTGAAGAACTGTGCTCCCATTTTCATCTTCAGGAGCAAGTTCGTCAGGAACGGCCAATTCAGTCTGTCGAAGGCTTTTTCTGCATCCACAAACATTAGAGCGGCGGGTATCTGGTTGTGCCTTTGCAGGTACTCTATTATGTTCAGCAGCTGCCTCACGTTGGTTTTCATCTGGCGTCCTTGTATAAAACCCCTTTGGTCCGGATGTATTGTTTTTTGTAAAACAGTCATTAGTCTATTGGCCAAAATTTTTGTGAAGATTTTATAGTCTGTGTTTAGTAGTGAGATGGGCCTGTAGTTTGCGGGCTGTGTGTTGTCTTTCCCCTCCTTTGGGATTAATGAGATGTAGGCTGTTTTCCAGGATGGCGGGACCTGGCCTCCTTCTTGGATGCTGGCAAATAGCTTTCTGAGGGGTTCTAGCATCTCGTCCTGTAGATGCTTGTAGTAGGTCGCTGTTATCCCATCCGTCCCGGGCGATTTTCCTGCTTTCAGTTGTGTGATCGCTGAGTGTATTTCCTCCTTTGTGATTAAGGCATTCAGGGCTTCTCTTTGTGTGTCGGTAATCGCCTGTATCTTTTCGTTTTGTAAGAATTCATCTATCTCTTTGTCTTGTATCTTATCCTCGGCATATAGTTTCGAGTAGAATTCTGTGAAGGCTTTCTTGATGGTTTTTTGTCGGAATTCTAGTTTGCCTTTGTATTCTATCTTTTCAATTATGCGGGATTTCTGTTTCTTTCTTATAGTGTAAGCTAGCCAGCGGCCCGGTTTGTTGGCCTTGCAGAATGTCTTATGTTTTGCATATTGTATATTCCTTGCGACTTGGTCCGCCATCAACATGTCAAATTGCTTTCTTAAGATCTTGAGTCCTTCTTTGGTGACCTTGTCCTCTGGTCTTTTTATCAGTAGCCGCTCCATGTTGCTTATCTCATTTTCTAACTCTTTTCTTTTTTGTTCTTGTTGGCGACGGTGCCAGCTATTCATGGATATGAGGATCCCTCGCATGTACACCTTGCTGCCTTCCCAGATCTGTTCTATCGGTGTTCCGTTGTTCATATGTGTGTTGAAGAATTCCTTCATAGCTTTTTTGCATTCCGCCACCTTGTCTTCGTGTCTAAACAGGTTTTCATTGATTCTCCAGGATCTCCTCTGTTTCGGGCCGTGTCTTAATTCCATCCTCACAGGGTTGTGGTCTGTCAATGTCTTGGGTAGGATTTTCACCGTGTTTAGACAAGTTAGCAAGTCACTAGAAGTTAATATAAAGTCAATTCTGGAGAAGGATTGGTGTCTGCCAGAGAAGAAGGTGAATTCTTGTTCTTTGCCGTGCCTTTTCCTCCATACGTCTGTCAGTTCGAGGTCCTCCTTCATATCGAAGAAGGATTTAGGCAACTTAGAGTGTTTTTGCGGGTTCGGTGCAGTTCTTTTTTTGTCTAGAGCAGTCTCTATGACCCCGTTCCAGTCGCCCATGATGATGTAAGATCTGTAGTTAAGTTGTGTTACCTTCTTGTGTAGCTTTTTGTAGAATTTGCCTTGTTGCTGGTTTGGTGCATATACGCCCATTACTAGAATCTTCTTGTCCTCTTGTGTTATTTCAATTGCCAGGTATCTACCTTGGGGGTCGGACTCTATTAGCTTGGCCAATACATGTTTCTTTACATATATAACAATCCCATTCTTTTTTCTTGGCGCCGCTGCTACAAAGTGCGCGCCTAGTTTGTAGTTGATCAGATATTTCTGGTCTGCTGCCCTGATGTGTGTTTCTTGTAGGCAGATTATATCGCTTTTATCTTGGTTCAGATAGTGGAGAATTTTTCTCCTTTTCTGGGGGGAGTTCAGTCCGTTCACATTCCAAGTCAAATACTTAGTTGCCATCATCTGTTGCAGGATACTTTTGCGAGACCATTTCTGTTATTTCTCCTGTTGTCTTCTTTGGTCCCGTTCCCATGATATCCGGATTGCTGCTCGTATTGGTTTGTGCGGTCTTGCTTTGCTGGTCTGTGTGTTTGGTAGTGGAGCCTGGTAGCCTGTCCTCTGTAGGCTGTCTTGCTGCCTTGTTTTTGTTGCTCTTTGCTCTCTGTGCCCTCGCCTCTCCAGGTATTCCATTCATTTCCCCTGTCACTGCCCTGATCTGTGCCTCTGCGCTGTTTGCTCGTTGGCCTCGATCCCTCCCGCTTTCCCGTGGTCTATCTACGTCTTCTCCCGCGGTGGGTTGAGGGCCTCCTGACTTCAGTTCCTTTTCGAGGAAGTCTTTGGCTTTCTGGACCGAGGTCAAGTAGTGTCTCTTGTTTCTATAGGAAAGTGACAGTCCTGTTGGGGTTTCCCACCGGTATCGCAGTGCACGCGATCTCAGTTCTGTGGTCAGGAATTTGTAGTCCTTTCTGTCTCTCAGCATCGCCTGGGGGATCTCTTTCAGAACCTTCACCTCCTGTTCCTCTATGTAGAATGCCTTGTTATAGGAAGTGGCAGAGATGTGGTTCCGGAGCCTCTGTGTTGTGAAGTGGATGACCACGTCCCTTGGTTGCTGCCTGTTCACTGCCCTCCAGGCGCCCACTCTGTAGATTTTTTCGATTTGCCACCCAATCTCATTGGCGCTCCTGCCCAGGAATGTTGCCAGTGCCTCTACAAAGGTCTTGAGCAGGCTTTCTTGGGTTTCGTATGTTGTCTCTCTCCACCCTCTGAATCTGATCGCAAATGACATTTGCCAGAATTGCATCATGGTCGACTGGTCCTGAACCTCAGCAGTCTGTCCCTCTATGCAGTTTTCCACTTCTTTCATCATCTTTTCCGTATTCTCCCTTGTTTCTTGGAGGTTCTTGTAATGTGTTTGCATTGCCTCCTTCATTTGTTCCAGGTTTGTGGCCGCCGCTTTGCGTTGTTCTTCCCACTTTCTCTCCAGGTCTCTCCCTTGGTCCGCCAGCATCCTGTTCATGTCTTTGTATCTTTCCTCCGTCTTCTGTTCTGCTTCTATGCGTCCTTTCTCCGTCTTCGCACTCATTTCTGCCAATTTTCTATCCATGCCGACCATCCTTACCACCAACGTCGCTATCGTCTCATTTAGTGTCTCAATCGTCTCTTTTAGTTCTTGGATCATACGTGCTGTTGTGGTGTCATGGGTTGGCGTTTGGATCTGAGGGCATGCAGTTGGATGGGGGTGTGTGTGGTTGGATGGGGTGTTCCCTGGCAGGTTGGAGAGCTGGGTCGGAGAGGGTGCAGCTCCCTTCGGGTTTGGCAGTTTGGTGTGTTTCGTCCGTTTGGCTCCTCCGGTTCGTTCCGGGGGCTGGGAGGGGTTTTGTGGGGGTCCTGCCGGGGGTCTTCTGTCCGCTGCTGGCCTCTGCTGTTGGGGCCTCTCAGGGAGTTGTTTTCAGGCCCCCTCCGGTCCCGTCGTTATCTGGAATCGTCTTCTTTCCCCTGTGTCTGCCGGCTCTCCCTCGGCTCTCAGCTGCTTCTGCCGTTTTGCGTTGTCTTCTCCCGACGCTGCTTGCCGTCCTTTCTTTGTATCAGCTGTGTGTCTTAACAGTCCCTCTGCTTGGGTCTTCCCCCGCTGTCAGCTTTTTAGTCGCCTCCTTCCTTTCGATGCTGCTCTCCGCCAGCTCTGCTTGCCTCCTCCTTTGTTCTCCGGATCTGGCCCCCTCCTCCGTTCTTCCAGCTTTCTTTTCTTCCTTCTGCTCGTCCGGGGGTCGTTACTAGGTCTGCAGACCCTCCCGGCGGCCCTTGCTGGTCTCTCCGGCTTCTTCCTCCTTCTTCTTGTCCCCGCTCGCGCCGGTTCTTTCCTGCAGCACGGCCGGCCACCGCCGGCTTCTTCCGCCCCGTCTGCGGCTTTTTCGGCTTCTTTGGAGGCGATTTTCGCCTCGTTGGCTCCGGCTGGGGGTCCTTTTCAGCTGCGCCTCCTTTTCCGGCGCTTCGCTCTCCTGGCGGTCCGGTATTTGGCCGAGAAACGAAAAAGTTCCTGTTTATTTTTTGATTCCAACTCAGTATTACTTATATTTTTCTGTTTATCATGATACATTTCCTTTTTGAAAATTCTTGATAAAGTTTTCTTTGCAATGTACTACTGCAGGATTTAGAGAAATCAGCAAGGATGTCTTATTGCTGTCATTATGTTATCTTTATTTACTTTTAATTTTCTAATATTGTAGTGATTATGAAGCTCAGAAGAAAGCTTTGTTTAAATAATGTAGGGGAGAGAGAAATCAGCCAGAATCATCTATCAGTGTTCTATCAAACTTGTTAGCTTCCTATTCTAGTGAATGCTAGGATTGTGGAGTAGGGATTCTACTCTTTCTGATCATGGCCCTCTAACTATATGACTCTATGCTGTAATGTATTCAAGTTTGGAATATTTATCTACTGTACTTTTACTTAGAATGCCGAAATTGTTGTTTTTTCTATATTGGCAGTAATTTCCATTTTCTGTTGAACTTCCATTACGTTCATGTAACTTCAGCACATAGGAACATATTTATACAGTAACATCATGTTTGAAAGTTTTCCATGAACTAAGCAGCTATAATCATGTTGATCTTGGATTTGTTGATTCATTTTAGTTTGTTTCTGCCTCAATTTACCACTGACAAACTGACATAATATCAATAACTCTTACAGAGATCTGAAACTGGATAATGTGCTACTGGATCATGAGGGCCACTGCAAGCTGGCAGATTTTGGAATGTGCAAAGAAGGAATCCATGATGGGATCACCACCGCGACATTCTGTGGAACCCCTGACTATATTGCTCCAGAGGTACAAGAATGGTTCCCTTTTTCTTTTAATGTATTTTAAACCCCAAATTTCCATCATATTAATGGAGTTTGAACAAACAAATTTGGTTGTAAAATCTACTTGGCTATTCAACATAAGCAAATAGCTACATAATCTGTACACTTATCATCAACTTGGTGCTTAAAATTGCTGTGTAAAGCATTTGGATATATGTTTTCATGGACTTATATGTCCATGCTTATATGTCTTATATATAAGTAGTAGAGATGATGTATTCATGGGAGTATTCATGTACTTCTGAATACATAGCCCATACATGGCCGGCTTATGATGACGTATCATAAAGGAAATGTTTTACACATTTATAAGCAGAAGTAAATCTCTTTGGGTATGGGAACAAACACAATAATAATCCAGTGCAGAATAGCTGATTGCCCACTAGATATAACATATATGCAGGGCTTTTTTTTCTCATAGAACGCCCAGAACGGAGTTCCGGCACCTTTTTTGGATGGAACCTTGTAGGGTAGGCAAGGCGGGTTGTATGATGTGTGTGAGTTCTGGCACGGTTTTTTTTTTAAGAAAAAAAGCACTGCATATATGTATATTAGCACATTAAACATATACAGTACCATTTTATGTCTGGATATCTCAGATCATACACTGGGTTAGTATGATTTCAGATTTTGGAATCGGTTTTCTAATCCTTATAATGTGACTCTCTCATTTGGCCCACACATTCATATACTTCTTGATTTCCTTATATCTGATGTCACATGAATTGACTTCCCATAAAATTAAATGATATAAAAGTTCTACCTGTGAAAATTAGAGTTGTGATGACTCCTTTGTACTATATGTCATTGCTTGATGCTGCATTTATCAAATGAAGGCTAAGCAACTGTAAATAAAATATTTTGTTAACTTGAGATAAAATTATCCCTAAGTCAATATTAAATGTTTATATATTGTATTTGACACATACAAGTCATAAGGTAACAAAGCAGTTATCAGACGAAGAATAGTAAAGACTCAGAAGAGTTGGGAGCATTAATGATTTCTACCTCTTTCTTTAATTGCAGATTTTGCAGGAGATGCTTTATGGTCCTGATGTTGACTGGTGGGCAATGGGGGTGCTCCTCTATGAGATGCTCTGTGGTCATGCTCCATTTGAAGCTGAAAATGAGGATGACCTCTTTGAAGCTATCCTCAATGATGAAATTGCCTACCCATCATGGCTCCAGGAAGATGCAGTGACAATTTTGAAAGCTGTATGTATATCCTTATTTTTATTTTTGTTTGAAGTAGTTTCCTCTGCTTAATGTGCTTTGTAAGACTGACATGAAAACACTGAAGCCAGCTTAAATTTTAAGACAATACACAAACATATACAAGCGAAAAACAATGTAATAGAAATGCAAAAATAAAAAAAAACCTAGGAAAGAGGTTTATCTTAGCTAGATAGGGAGTAAAAATAATGGTAAAATCTCCAACTTGGTCTTAATTCCTGGTATCATTATAGAATATCCATATAGTGTTGTTGGCCACAATAAGGAAACAATTTGCTGTCGTTTTTTTCCCCCCCAGTCTATTTCACAGCCCTGGAATTTCCTGGTAAGCTCCATCTAAGTTTAACTAGTCCCACTCTGTTTAGCCATCATTGCTTAGTCTGAGCTGGGCAAAGGCAGAGAGTGCTGGGGCCAGTTTCCATTTCTGAAGAAATATATTCTGTAGAATGGCAGCAATAGAGGCGAACAAAGGTCCTGTTCTAAATGTCCCTAAAATGACAGGTCATTTTCAAAAAGGTTTCTCCAGATGATTTTTTTTGTCCTGATAGGTTTATAATCCCCTGCCTCCCTTCTTCTATGAGTCCTTATTGCAGCCTATGAATAGTTGACTCAAAGTGCTACCAAGAGGAGTCATATTTCATTTTATAGAGATGAACTTGGGAAAACAACAGCAAATCATTTCCTTATTGTGGCCAACAACACTGTATGGATATTTTATAATTCTCTTTGCTTCTCCCTATTTAACAAAATGTGAAACACATCTTGTTGAGAGAGAGTAACTGTTCCATGGGCACAGCTAGTCATGTGGAGAATTACTTGGGCTAAATTTGATCTAGGATTTCTCTAGTGTAATTATAACTGTGTAACTGAACCACACTACTACCCTTCTTTATCTTTATGGCTGCTCTGACTTTAAGGATATGCTTTGTACTCCAAAAGGAAAATAATATACATAATAAAATGATGAAAATGTCATAGAACCACTGAAATCTAATCATATATTTCATGAGATCTTGGTATTCTCTTAGAAGATCTCAGTAATCTGTAAAGAATGGTATCCAGGGTTGATTTAGGGGCTACAAACCGCTTCTTTAAGACAATGTCTAGCAGGTCAAATTATATTAAAGCTGGAAAAGTCAAATGCAAATCATGTAGTGCCATGAATATTATCTCATGGAAAATGAGAAATAAACCAAAAACAAGACAGGACAAGATAGATGATGTCTATAATTCCTAGTTTTGTTCTTTGGTCTCTGAAACAAAATAATAATTTTCTCTTTAGAACCACATAACTTTCTCAAGATCCTTTGAATGGAAAGGAGGATCAGGAGGAAAACAGTAGTGATGACAAGGGGATGTTCATTTGGATCTAAAATAATTCTTCTTTTGCTTTTCCCCACCAATGATTTATTTTGATGAATAAATTTGTAGTGGGTTTCCAAGGCCACTAATACTTCTGTCCAATAAGAAAGCCAGTAACAAGTATTGTCCAAATACACTCGTTCATTTTTAAAATGCTTATGTTTTAAAGAGAGAGGCTTTTTGCAAGTCTTTTCATCCAAACCTGAGGACTTTTGTTGCTGCATTTCACTGGCAGGCAGAGGTTCTTCCTGCCCCCTCATTGCTCAAGCTGACATGACTGCGGTGGGAATGAATTAGCTCTGATCATGTGAAGTTCAGCTGAAGTGCCCCCCCTCCTATACCACTATTATAAAATATTAAAGAGTCTTTTTGTTTTTTTGTGTTTTGCTATGATATGTTAGTCCTGATCTCAAATTCTCTAATTATGAATTTATTTTATTTATTTATTTATTTCTGACATATATAGGCAGCCCATCTTACCTCAAGGTAAGTCTAGATGGCTTACAATCATAAAAAAAACTATATAAACTAAAAACATAAGTTAGTACAAAATCCAAACACTATGGCACAATTAAAAGATGGGGAGGGTAGGAACAGGATGGGGGAGGAAGATGGGATCTGTTGTTAATCTATTAACCACCCCAATATGAAGCCACCCTCCATGGGGGCCCCTAACTAGCAGAGCTGGCAGAGCCACGTTGTTAGGCTCTTATGGAAGGTCAGGAGGGATGGGAATGACCTCCCTTCAGAGGACAAGATGTTCCACAGGACAGATGCAATGGCAGAGAAAGTCCTTCTCCTGGATCCCACCAGCTGGAATAATCAGGCTGATTAGACCCACAGCATGCCTCTTTTGCCAGCATGTGTGGGGCTGGCCAATCCCAGTGTGATGAGATGGTCCCTCAAGTAGCCTGGACAAATGCCATGAAGGACTTTAAAGATGATTATGAATGTGTTTGGGGATCAAATCAGGGAGTGAAATACTGTGAAGCTGGCCTGGCTTGGCTGGTCTTGCAGTCTTTAACACAACTGAAACAGGTAGTTTGCTGTAGTTCTGATGGACACTCATAGAGGAACATAAATATTTATTTGACATAGAGCAATGACTGGGAATGTAGTGATAGGTATAAGTGGACTTTGGGTAAATGTTGCAGACTAGCTTCATTACACATTGACTAGGGCAACCATTTCATGGCCATAAAGAGACATAGAAAACACCATTTCTTTTCTAACATCTAATGCTTATTTAGATTCCTGCAGCCCAGATCTAGTAGCCCTAGCACCGATAGAGACTGCCAGCACCAGCGCTTTTTTTCTCATAGAACGCCCGGAATGGAGTTCTGGCACCTTTTTTGGATGGAACCTTGTAGGGTAGGCAAGGTGGGTTGTATGACGTGTGTGAGTTCCGGCATCTTAAAAAAAAAAAAAAGCACTGGCCAGCACTACTCCATCCCTGAGAGCATCCTGTGCCACTGTTACTGCCATTCCATCAACTTAAGTGTGCAAGCCAAGTTAGGTCTTGGTCTTTTGAAACTAGATGCTAGTTTTTGAATAATTTTGAGATGGTGAGTCCTAATTTGAAAAGTTTTCCTTGAGGGCCAGGGAACTCTACTTATGTCCTTGGACCCAACAAAATACCTTGAGAAACAGTTCCCTTTAATTCAGTCCATATGCTGCATGAAACCCTTAGCCCTCCATTTTTGGCTCCTAATATCCCAAGATCATACTGCACAAAACTGGCATTGTAACTCCTGATTTTTCATCTGCATTTTTAAAAAATGTAACTACAGAGAATAGGTACCGGGGGCTTCTGGGAGACAAATGTCTTCCACTTCCATCTTTAAACATTCTCCCAAAGGAGCCCTAAATCATGCTTCAGAAATTTGACCATTTTGTGCTGCTGAAGTTTTTCACTATAATTTTAAGCTATTTCCTTGGGGCTGGATTTTATTAAGGACCCATATGGGAACGGTTTAGTTCCCAGAGGCCTTCTCCTCCTGTTCCCTACCTTATAAAAAAATAATTTGAAAAATAAGTGGAAGAATAGTCTTCTTTTGTTCCAGTATATCACTTCCGGCACTCCATCTGGCTATGGGAGAAAATTGTAGCTCTAATGCAGTAGGGTAGAGTAGGGTCTCTTCATTAAACTAGACATACCCAATTCCAGCAGCCTTTCCTTATATGCTTTAGCCTCCAGTCCCCTAATCATCTTTGTTGCTCTTCTCTGTACTGTTTCTAGAGTCTCAACATCTTTTTACATCGTGGTGACCAAAACTGGATGCAGTATTTCAAGTGTGGCCTTACCAAGGCATTGTAAAGTGGTATTAATACTTCACGTGATCTTGATTCTATCCCTCTGTTAATGCAACCCAGAACTGTGTTGGCCTTTTTGGCAGTTGCAGCACACTGCTGGCTCATATTTAAGTGATTGTCCACTAGGATTCCGAGGTCCCTCTCACAGTTACTACTAGTGAGCAAGGTACCTCCTATACTATACCTGTACATTTGGTCCTTCTTGCCCAAATGTAGAACCCTACTTTTTTCATCATTGAATTTCATTTTGTTAGATAGCGCCCAGTGTTCAAGTCTGTCCAGATCCTCCTGTATCCCAAGCCTGTCTTCTGGAGTGTTGGCTATTCCTGCCAGCTTGGTGTCGTCTGCAAATTTGATGATTTCCTCATCTATCTCCTTGTCCAAATCGTTGATGAAGATGTTGAAGAGCACTGGGCCCAGAACAGAGCCCTAGGGCACCCCACTACACACTTCCCTCCATGTAGATGCAGTTCCATTGAGGACCACACGCTGAGTATGGCCGGTCAGCCAGCTATGGCTCCATCTGGTGGTGATGCTACCCTAACCCACATTTTTCTATCTTATCAAGTAGTAGGTTGTGATCTACTTTATCAAATGCCTTGCTTCTTAACACGTTTGTGCTGTCATTTTTATTTAAGCTTCTGGGAATAAGTTGAGTTGAATTCAAAGAGACTTGTTTTTGAGCAGACCCTCATGGAGATTAAGTTTGCAGACAAATATTTGCAGCATTTTTAGCCTAATTAGCAATGCCCATGCAGAAAGGTAAAACGGTGGCCTTTGGAAACTAATAATGATTTTCCTCAACAGAAATATATTTATGAGAATACTCCAGTAGTTTATATCATCAGAATTTCCGGTGATTCACAGGGGTCAATACGTATATATTGTTTCTGGAAATGTTCTTGCAATAAAATGTATTGTTTTCAGTTAGGAAATTTCTTCAGAACTCAGCCTGCCAGTTTCAGGATTATGAATCTAGCACTTCCACAACAGCCACCCAACCAAAAGAGATCTCCTTCACCTCCCATTTCAGCCTAGTTTTAAGGCTGTGCAAGATCTCTTCAACTTCAACGATCCATAGGTATCTCAAAGATGCCTTTTCACGAGGCAACTGGGCTTTCTTCTTTTTCTTTGAAGATGTTTCATTTCTCATCCAAGAAGCTTCTTCAGCTCTGACTGGATGGTAGGGAATGGAAGGATTTATACTCCCTGCAGACATCTGGTCATTTGCATTCTTGTAGAGAGTCGTTGATGCCACCTGGAGGTTTATCTGTTTCTAGAAGCCTGGCACTCTGACAAATCAGCCATCAATAGGCACATATACATTAACAACATCTATAGACTATGCAAAAGAGACAATCATCCAGCCCCAAAGAGAAAAAGACTCCAGCATCTCTCCACCAGTAATCAGCACTCAGATCAGCATAGATTAGCTCCAAGGTCAACTTTAGACCAACAATCAAGTAAGCAATACCCCAATCAAGAAACTGCCAAAGAGCCATTAGTAAAGAGACCAATCACAGAATCCCTAAGACAACCTGCATCCACACAGTCAGGCAAGACACCAAAATATAAACTGACAGCAAACAGCACTCCTTACTAGCACTGGTGATGTTACCTACAATAAAACAAGAAAACGACTGCAAAAAAACAAGCAAGCTCAGAGACAACCAAGGAACCTTCAGGTTTATCTCTGTTGTCAGGTTCACCTTAGTAGTGCAAATGTTGACCCATAGGCCAACAGAAGAATGTCCCTCTTCCTGATCCATCCATCATGCTCCATGATATGATAGCCCAATCATAAGCAGCATGTTCTAAATCGGGGTTAGGGAATTCATGGCCCTTTAAACTGGGCTGAATTGTAATTGTCAGAATTATAATATTGCTGGGAATTGTACTTTCATAATATGGTGACTCATATTGCCATTTCAAAGATGGGAAAAGATGCGTCAGAGAAAAAAAAGTTCTATTCAGTTCATGTTTACTAACATTTTATGCAAGATAGGATCCAATCCAGCTATGTGGCCTTTACACAGGAAGGTTTTCAAGTAATCTAGAGATGTTACAGGTATAAGCAATGCAAAAATTACGGCTCTCGTTGTGCCGAAGGATAGGAGTAAAAGCTTTGACTTTGCCACCTGGAGAATGGAGGTGGGGAGGGTCAATAAAGTAAGGATAGTGACCATGATCAAAGACCAAGGCCTTTTTTAAAAAAAACTTTTGGACTGTTCTGATTCTCATCATGCTTGTTATAAGGCTGGTTTCATGCATGATTAAAATTGCTGTCTGTGCTTTAAATTATATTCATAGTGGAGGCATTTACAAACTTGGGATTCTTAATTGCATTTTCTCTCTGGCTGTAGTGATATTGCATGGTGGCAGTGCCCTCTTGACTTTTTTTACCTCTACCATGGATGCCCTGGTCCACCATCATTGAGAATTGTATTTTGGGATGTACCCTGCCTTCTAAGAACTCAGAAATTTTCCATCTGTTTCAAACATTTGCAGCTGTAAGGGCTTTAAATACCAAATGCCTCATGAATCCCAGCGACCGGTTAGGGCACATAGGGTTGGCCTCCTACAGGTCCCGTCTGTTAGACAATGTCGTCTGGCGGGGCCTAGGGCAAGGGCCTTCTCTGTTGCTGCCCCAGCCCTCTGGAACCAGCTTCCCTCAGAGGTCCGTACTGCTTCCTCCCTCCTAGCTTTCCGAAAACTCTTGAAAACACATTTATGCAGACAGGTTTGGGGCGTGTGAGCTGCGCTCTGCCCCTGGGCCTCTGATTGTGACTGTATGTTGTATGAGTGAAATTGATTGCCTGGTTTTTACACTGTGAATTGGTAGTTTTAATTGATTTTGTGTTATACTTGTATTTTTGTTGTGAGCCACCCTGAGTCTTGGGAGAAGGGCGGCATATAAGTCTAATAAAATCAAATCAAATCAAAAATCAAAATGAAACCCACCTGGTTTCCAGATTTCTCTAATCTCTGAAACACTCACTCAGTGACCTCATTGACCTAGCTTCCCAGATACATTGAAGTAATTGTTAAAGATCTTATGTTTTATTTAAAAAGTCTTCCCAATACACGTTCTTCTTCCATTCTCATGAAAACTGTGGTTGAAATCGAGGATTTCCCCAATGAGAAAAATACCAATAGTCCTTGATTTACAACAGTTCATTTAGTGACTGTTCAAAGTTACAGTGGTACTGAAAAAAGTGATTTATGACCACTTTTCATACTTATGACTATTGCAGCTTCCCCGTGGTCACATAATCAAAATTCAGACACTTGGCAACTGACTCATATTTCTGACGGTTGCAACGTCCTAGAGTCAAGTGATCACCTTTTGTGACCTTCTGACAAGCAAAGTCAATGGGGAAGCCAGATTCACTTAATAACCGTATTACTAACTTAACAACTGTGGCAAGAAAGCTTGTAAAATGAGGCCAAACTCACTTAACAAATGTCTAGCTTAGCAACAGAAATTTTGGGCTTAATTGTGATCGTAACCTACTACAATTTTCTTTGGATTATAACTGGTGCCTATCATTAATTATTTAATGAACACAACTAGGAACTGGCTAGATAATTAAAAAAAATTATTATGCCTTTCAATAACCTTCCAGAGTAATGTAAAATAATTTAAAGCTATCATCACCAACAATGGCCAGCAATAAAGCTGTGGAAATAGCAACAGAGACAATAAAAAAAACAATTGTTTTTCGAAGTTCATACATTCATTTTCATAACAGAACTGAGCCAAAAGCTGTATCAGACATTTTTAATGAAATGAGACTGGGCATGGAAAGAACTTTTCCCATCTGTGTCACTACTGCAGCCTGTAAAAGAGGTTGTGAAACTGGGGAAAGCCTTCAACTCACCCCCTAAATAAAATGAATTCTTCAGTTCCCAGAACCAATCATGCTATCTTGTGTGCCTTTCCCACTTCCAGGGCACCAGGCTGGAGAAGGTGTGCAAGTATACTATCATTTGCTGAAGGGGAGGAATCATAGGATATGAATCTAATGTGAATCTAATGAATCTGAAATGATTTTTGCTACCAGAGTCCTGATTTGAAACTCTCATAAACAGACACAATTCTCCCATAACATCACCATCTCTGGTAGTAAGTACTGAGGGGGAACAACTTTCTTTGCAGTCAAGTAGAAATTTGACTACTATGTGCTGTTTCCATCTTTCAGTCTTTTTTCCATTTTCCATCTTTCAGTCTTTTTTTCCAGCATATGAACATTGAAGAACTGTCAGCCTTGACAGCTTCAAGGCAGGGCTAGATAGATTCATGGATGCAAAGTGTATTGGTGGTTATTAAAACAGATGTCCATGTGCCGCCTCTATGTTGGTTGAGGCAGGCAGGATTCCCTTGAGTACCATTTGTTTGGGGGTCAAGGGAAAGGGAGGGTTTTGCCTTCTCTTTCTGCTCAAGATCCCCATGTACATTTGGTGGGCCACTGTGTGACACAGAATGCTGGACTCGATGGGCTTTGGCCTGATTCAGCATGGCTCTTCTTATGTTCTTATGTTAACTATGTTTCCTTCTTTCTTACATTTTATTCGGCCACTAGTTTTAATTACAACCTTTGCTTTGTTTAAATAACTATTCTTTTTTAAGAGCAAATAGTTTTGGGGTAAAAAAAACCCTCTGTTCTTGTTTTTAGTGCTAGTTTAGTTCTTTTTAGTTTAGCTAAAGAGCCCTTTAACTCTTTTGGATGAACAAGGTTGCTGGATTCTTCATCCCTTTTTTATTTATTTTATTTGTTTAAATTTATTATCAGACTTCTATGCTACCCATCTCGTTAAGGTGACTCTATTTAGAAGGGCAATTAGATTAAAACATAATTTTCTTGTCTTACTCCTTACTTCAGTGTTTTTGCTTTGAGCAGGTTATTTGGTGTCATTACTCACAGAAAGGTGTTATTTTAAACCCCCTTTCAACCTATAAGCCAATATTTCCAGGAGGGGGCCAATGCCATAGCTTAGCTCAGGGGTCTTCAAACTTGGCCCTTTTATGACTTGTGGACTTCAACTCCCAGAATTCTGGGAGTTGAAGTCCACAAGTCATAAAAGGGCCAAGTTTGAAGACCCCTGGCTTAGTTTATTTAAAATTGTCTTTATGATTTATTTCATGGTAGTGGTGAATTCCATTTAAAGAGCTTATTTTAAGAACAAGAACAATTTTAGATTTCATAAAAGGACAAGCATCATTGTTGCAGTAAAAATGTAAAAAGTCTACTCAATTCAAAATTCCGTTGATTCATGTTGGGTTTTTAGTTATAATTTAAATTATCCTAAAAATACAAACATTGTAATAATGTTGAATGTTATAGTGTTAAAGAGTTAAATATCAGATTTTTTTTCAGGTTAGATTCTGTTATCTAGAGTTTTCTTTCTTCTATTTTCAATTTACTCAGCCAACAATAAAAATGTTTGTTTGTTTGTAATACCAAATGAGTAAGAATCATAACAGTATGACAGTAACCAGAAATTAAATTAAATAATTTCATCTTTGCTGACATAGTAACTAAACCTTTTCTCTTCTTTTTCTGGGACACTATTTGATACAAAGGATACTTTTTTTTTTTATAAAAAGGCCCTGAACATCAAATGCCTGTTTTTCAGAAATATTAAAACAGGAAGAAAGGTTTGTGATTAAGCTTTGCCTCTTTCTATCTAATCAATTCAAAATCCATTCATTTCCTCCTTTTCTAAGAATTCTGAAAACTTTGGGAGATGTCTAATTGGTAGCTTTTACATGAGTCAGTGCCTGGGCATTATGGTAAGAGTTTAATTAAACAAGATTAATTAATTAATATGTTGTCAGGATATCTGAAACACATATTCATAAGGCTCTGAGTGAGAATTGCTTAGTACAAATACATACCATTGGACTGTATTGATTATAACTATACAGGTCAAAGGTTGGGAAACATCTTTGTTTTTCAAAGCTGGTTTCGTTTATGATCAAAACTGATGATCATCTTTTAAAATACAGTACATTCCTGTACTTACTTGAAAGCACCTACAATCCATAGATGGTTAGTTATATTTTCCTTTTGGCTGCAGCAAGGATCTGGAGTATTAGGGGAGATAAGCTCCTGAATAGCTGAACTGGCTCAGGACAAGGTCAAACAAATCACAGTTACAGTGGTTAGTCAGCTCCAGAGGCATTTGCACCATTGAGACAAGATAGACATCAAGGCAGAAAGGGCTAAGCAGCAGGCAGAAAAAGCTTAAAAGTTTATACTTTCATCTTAGAGACAAAATCAACAAATGAAGTAGGTTTTTCTGGCACTTGCTGGACCAGGTTTGTCTTGCAGTCATCAATAATGCCTAGCAGGCTTGTACTGCAGACTAAAAGGTAGGCTTAGATCACAGGGCTAAGAACCTGTAGGCTGGCAAAAAGCATTGATTCTAATTATCAGGAGCTTTTTTTTTTTTATAAAAATTTTTATTAAAACAATCAACATTGAACATAAAAACATATTATGCAGTAATCATCATGGCATCTGATCTACAATGCTATGCATTAGTCTTTGAAAACGTCTGAGTTAGTAAGCCTTTTTCCCACTCCTCGCGTCTAGCCTCAACTATACTCCTGTTACACTTTGTTTGATTGGTGTTTCTCTTATCTGGTTCAATATTAATGTGATCAACATTAAACATAAGATCCTATTGCTAAGCAATCATCCTAGAACATAGCATACAACATTAGGTATTAATCTTTGTAAACATCTGTTTTAGTAAACGTTCTTCCCTCCTCCCTTCCATCTTCAAGTATACTCCGAATACATTTTGTTTGATTGGTGTTTCTCTTATATATGGTCTATCTACTGTATCTAGTCTATCGCCTATTGTTCGTTTACGCTTCTGAATTGACTTCATCCCATTACTAGTGCAATCTTTTATAGCCCCTAACCAGAGATCCTGAGGTAAAAGTTTCCTATCCTGAGGTAGAGATTCAGTCCGCTTTAACAATATTAAAGCAGACAACATTAGTCATAAGGTTATGTTAAGAGGCATTAGTTATAGAACATATACATTCAACATTGGGTGTTAGTTTTTGTAAACATTTGATTTGTTAACCCTTCTTCCCTCCTCCCATCGAGCCTCAGCTAAACGCCAGCTGCATTCTGTTTGATTGGTGTCTCTCTTGGATATAGTCTATCCACTGTTTCCAGTCCGTCACAAATTGTTCATTGGAGCGATTTTTCAGGTATGCTGATATTTTCGCCATTTCCGCCAAATTTGTTACTTTCACAGTCCATTCTTCAATAGGCAGTATTTCCGGATTCTTCCAGTATTGTCCCACCAACAATTTTGCTGCTGTAATTAAGTTCAAAAATAAATTTGTCTCTGAGGTAGTGAAATCCTTTGTGATCCCTAACAGAAAAGCCTGAGGTAGAAATTCTAGATGCTTTTTGAAAATGGTTTGGAGTGTCCACCATATCTTCCTCCAGAATTCTTTGATTTTTCTGCATGTCCACCATATGTGAAAGTAAGTAGCCTCCCCGTCCCCACACCTCCAGCATTTGGGCTGGGAGTCCGGGTAGATGAGTGATATTTTTTTCGGGTCTAGGTGCCATCTATAGAACATCTTGTAGAAGTTTTCCCTTAAGTGTTGCGATTTCGTGAATTCTACATTCCTCACCCAGATTTTCTCCCACGTGTCCATGGTGATAGAGTGTCCGAAGTCTTGTGCCCACTTTATCATACAGTTCTTGACTAGCTCGGTTTCAGAGTCCATTTCTATCAAAATGCTGTATACTCATTTGATGTGCCTGATCCCCTGTTCTCTAATCTGTTTAATTAGATTCTCGTCGGTCTGGGAGAATCCCTTCTTCTTATCTTTACGCCACCTTGATTGCAGTTGTATATATGATAGCCAGGTACCTCCTATTCCTTTGTTTGCTAGCATTGCTTGGGGTAGCAAGAGGAACCTATTTTCTTTTCCCAGTACAAGTTCACTGTAGGGTATCAGGAGCTTTTGAGAGTTATGTAGCAAAGAACCACTCCCAATTGTCCTTCAGCAATCAAACTATTATTATCAAGAAATTGTAATTATGTAATACCTTGATATGTCCTCAATATTTATGTGGATGTGGAACTTCCTTTTCAACACAGTTGTTTTTCCAAAACTTAGAAGCTGTTAAAAACAGAATGAATGTCACTACTTTGGATCACTTTCTGGACAAGCTCACCTTGATTAAGTTCAGGACATTATTTTACTTCAGGGCTCTCCTCTTTTACAGCCCCTTCTTTATAAAAATGAACAGTTCTGCCCTTGGAAGGACTTCTCTTTGTAGGAGATAATCTCCTGGAAGTTCTGTCCTGTTCAGATATTAACACCAAGACATCTGAATAAAGAAAAACAGGGAGCTGAAATTTTCCACCATAGTTGGCACCCATTTCATATACTGAGCAGGAGGCACGCAGCTCTTCCCATCACAGACTTTCCCACTGTAACATGCTAGCTTATTATTTTATATTTATAATTTCTAAATATCTATCTGTGTGTGTGTGCGCGCACACACACACACAGTATGATTGTTGTACAGATTTGTGCTCTTTTGGTTTTGGGGTTTGTGGGGGAGCAGAGTGACAAATATCTTTTTTAATGGCATGGATTAGGTACTGTTTTAAGAGCTGGGACTAACCAACCCATTGACTGATGAGTAAGCTCTATAAGGAAATTGGTTTCGTCTGAGAATAAGAGCTATGTAGAAACTGCGCAAATGGTTAAACGGGATGACACCAGTGATGACGAAGGAGATGTGATCAAGAAATGGATAGTTTTACTGAGAAATCCTTCAAAAGTAGTGGTTTGTTTATTCAAAACATCCTATTGAATGAAGGCTGAGTACATCACCCTTATATTCAATTCCAGTTCAAACTATGAATGATGCTTCGAGACTAATTATTTCTTTTTATTTCAAATGGAACTATGAACCCAGATTATACAGAGTCGCCTCAGTTGAAGCCATTTGGAACAGACAAAATGGTTCTATGATGTACTTGTGCTCTATCACATCTCCTCCGTGGTAATCTCCCTGCCTTCTTCTTTTTCTTTTCTTCCTCTCATCCCCCCCTCCTCCCCGAATCTTTATCACATCTTTGATGCAAAATTTCTGGCTCTAGACATTTACATTTTCAGTCATGTGTTCTTTTGAATCAAGAGCTAAAGCCTTTTAATAATATATAAAAATAATATAATAATATAAGCAGAGTGGTGTGGTGGCCTAGCGGTGAAGATACTCACCTCCCACTTGGAAGGTTGAAAGTTCAATCCTAAGCAGCGGAAGATGTTTCTCTCCCAGGCACAAAAAAAATAAAAATCTGCTCTGAACTCTGTGTGACATCAGGAAGGGCATCCAGCCAGTAAGGAATTACATGGTCATAAAAAAAGAGTTAATATAATAATATAAACATAATATTACTATTTTTTAGAATTGTGGAATATTTTAATATTGTTATTTTATACGCTTTTTAAAAATTGTACACCACCCAGAGTCATGCCTTGGGAAATGGGAGGCCATAAAAATATGATAGATTTTATTTATTTATTTATTTATTTTTCGGATTTGTATGCCGCTCCTCTTCGCAGACTCGGAGCGGAGATAGAAAGATGGACAGGTAGATAAATGCTAATTAGTTGGTAATACCTTTAAAAATGAGGCAATATTTTTCCAGTTAAAGCCCCATATATGTTTATTTTTTTCATTAGGAAGCTCCATGAAAACTGTAATGGAGGTAACTGTATATAGTTTGATCTGTACACGACATTCTCACACTTGCAGTGGCTCCCTCATTCCCTACCTTGGAGGAAAATGTTCTGTGTTCATCCTTTGAAATAATGGATGTCAAGCAGATTTGCATGAGCTTGAGAAAACATTGGTTCAACTGATTAAAATTAAATGAGTTTCTTAAGGTAGCTGCAACTTTTTTTCCAGATTTGTATAGAGTCTGAAAAGGCTTATGAATAACAGAGGAGTAATGTATTTATGCAAGACACAAAGTACTTTTTCCAATCATTTTCAAAGCGTGCTTAGGTCTATTAGATACTGGAAAAACCAAACTTTCGGACAGCTTCCAAAAATGTTGGACATACAGGCCACTGCTTACTAAAGAGCTTTGTTTGGTACCACAAAGCACATTAAGAGCGCCAGTGTTTACAATAAGCACTAGAACAGTGTTAGGGGATTTAAGATTAAACCATCTTTTATCACTTTTGTTCTTTGCATATATTGATGATTTAACATGCCAATATTATGTTTGCATTTGCACCATATGCTCAATGCGGTTATTGAATTAACTCATTTTTTTGAGTTTACATTACAGGTAGCCCTCGACTTACGACGTTCATTTAGCAACTTTTCAAAGTTACAGTCAGTGCTGAAAAAGTGACTTACAACTAGTCTTTGTGCTCACAATCCTTGCAGCCTCTCCTTGGTCATGTGATAAAAATTCAAATGCTTAGCAACCAACTTGTATTTACGACCTCCTGAGGTTAAGTGATCCCTGTTTGCAACCAGCTGTCTTCCAACATGCAAAGTCAATGGGGGAAGGCAGATTTGCATAATGACTGTGGCAAAAAAAAAAAAGGTTGTAAAACTGGGTGTGAGTCAGTTAACGACCACATCACTTAGCAATAGAAGTTCTGGCTCTAATTGTGGTCATAAGTCAAGGACTACCTGTATACAATGAATCATGAAACATAAACACAATCTAGCTAAGTTTGCATTGCATGCTAACACAAAGCAAACTATGGTTAAAACTAGTCAAGATTTTTGCATTATGAAATGCAGCCCCTGGGTCTTTAATGGGCCTTGATCATTGTGTTATGCAAATGGAAACAAATATAACTCTGAACATTGTACTGTAGCTCCTAGGAGGAAGTCATTTAATTTTGTTTCAGATTTCAGTAACCTTTAATCAGCTTTCAGAACAAATTATTATCACAATACGCTTTGATAATAGCTTTGATCTGCATATGAGATAGGCCAATACAGGTAGTCTTCAACTTACAACAGTTTCATTGAGTCACTGTTCAAAGTTACAGTGGCACTGAAAAATGTGACTTATGACTGTTTTTCACAGTTACGACCTTTACTTTACTTTACTTTATTTTGACTTATATGCCGCCCTTCTCCTCAGACTCAGGGCAGCTCACAGCAAATAATATAAGTACAAAATATAAATTAGTTAAAATAATAATATACAATATAAAAAACAATAAAACTATACCCACTCATACAACATACAGTCCCAATCAAAGGCCCAGGGGCAGAGCGCAGCTCACAAGCCCCAAGCCTGTCTGAATAGATGTGTTTTTAAAAGTTTTCGGAAAGCTAGGAGGGAAGGAGCAGTACGAACCTCTGAGGGAAGTTGATTCCAGAGGGCTGGGGCAGCAACAGAGAAGGCCCTAGCCCTAGATCCCACCAAATGGCATTGTCCAACAGACGGGACCCATAGGAGGCCAACCCTATGTGCCCTAACCGGTCGCTGGGATTCATGAGGCAGAAGACGGTCCCGCAAGCATCCTGGCCCATTGCCATATAGGGCTTTATAGGTCATAACCAACACTTTGAATTGCGTTCGGAGACCAATTGGCAGCCAGTGCAGCTCACAGAGGGCTGGAGTGACATGAGCATCCCCATGATTATGTGATCAAAATTCACATGCTTGGCAATTAGCTCATATTTTATGACCCAAGACTGCAAAAGGTGATCACAAAGATCACGTGATCACCTTTTGCAGCCTTCTGACAAGCAAAGTCAATGGGGAAGCCAGATTCACTTAACAACCAGATTAACACCTTATCAACTGCAGTGATTCACTTAGCAATGGTGGCAAGAAAGATGGTAAAATGGAGCAAAACTCACTTAACAAACGTTTCACTTAACAACAGAAATCTTGGTCTCAACTGTGGCCATAAATTGAGGACTACCTGCATTCAGATATTGGGTCCATATTAATCAAAAGTGATATTGCATGGCTGAGAGTTAATCTCTCCCCTTTCCGCCTCCTTTTTTCAATAGTTTATGACAAAGAACCCTAATGTGCGACTAGGCAGCAGAGCCGTGGGTGGAGAGAAAGCGATTCTCCTGCATCCCTACTTTAAGGAACTGGATTGGGACCTGCTAAACCAGCGCCAGATTGAGCCACCTTTCCGACCTCGAATCGTAAGTGTTTAAAACCGTGAGTTGTGTGTGTATTGGTCCATGCAAGGACAGATCATATCCAGTAAAGGAATACATGCATTTTATGCAAAATGTCAGAGTGAGTTCAGTCTGGGTCCAGCCAATATAATAGGGAAATAGACTAGGACCTAACTTGATCTGAGATGACTTCCTGGCCATTTCTTTTTCTTTCTTCTTTTTAATGAATGTGGGCATTGCCCAAACTGTGCTTATGTGCTTTTGCTGGGATGCTGCCCACTTTCAAAACTCATATTGGCCGCTTCCAATGTGAGAAATACCAGGTTTGCATTTGTTTGCGTGACCACCAGAATTTAACCAAAGGAAGAAACATTTGTTTTATTTGTTAGTTGTCAAAGTCAGGTCAAATCACAAGGGCTCCAGGCGCATCTGGCACATCATTATCGTCATTATTGTCATCAGTTAGAAGTGACCTTGGAGGTCTTCTAGTCTAACTCCCTCTTAAGCAGGAAACCCTGTGCCATTTCCGACAAATGGATGTCCAGTCTCTGTTTAAAAACCTCCAATGATGGAGCACACACAACTTCTGAAGGCAGGCTGTTCCATAGCTGTTAGGAAATTTATCCTTGGTTCTAGGTTGCTTCTTTCCTTGATTAGTTTTCATCCATTGCTCCTTGTCTTGCCTTCTGGTGCTTTGGAAAACAAGTTGACGTCCTCTTTTTTGTGGCAGCCACTCAAATATTGGAATACTGCTATCATGTCACCCCTCGTCCTTCTTTTCACTAGACTAGACCTACCCAGTTCCCGCAACTGTTCTTTATAGTTAAATTTATATTTTGTCTTTCTGCCCAAACTTCAAGGGAGCCTACACAGCAGTTCCTTCTCCAATTTTCTTTTGTGACAACAACAAGGTTCTGAGGTAGATTGGGCTATGAGAGAGTAATTGGCCCAAAGGCCCTCAGCGAAATTTATAAGTGAGGGGTCTGTTTTTCTCTGATCCTAGACCAATATTTTAAGCACTGCCTCAGTTCAGAGCATATTCCATAGAATATGCTGTCAGCAAGAAGAACTCTTCACATTTGTGTATCGGGTCACATTCCCTGACTCCAGTGGGGAGATAAGAAGCTATTATCTATAGCTCAGACTATGTGTCCTTCTAGCTTTGGCCAACATAGTATCCTCCAAGTAATGTCATCTAATATTTATTTTGTTTTCATTTGCCAGAAATCAAAAGAAGATGTGAGTAACTTTGATCCTGAATTTTTAAAGGAAGAGCCGATCTTGACTCCCATTGAAGAAGGAATACTATCCATGATCAACCAAGAGGAATTTAGAAACTTTTCTTATACAGATCCAGAATTAGAGTCTTAGCTCCATGTTGACTTGGCTCTCTATTCAGCAACAAAGAAGGATTGGAATATGGAATTGCCTAGTCATTTTTTCAACTGGACCATCCAACAGGCAGACTTATACTATGCATCAGAGTAAAGAGGAGAAAAATGAAACTAAGGAACTCAGCAGGAACAAATATTTCTTCCAGTAAATGAATGATGCACAAAAGACGAATGGGTAGAGCTTGTTAGCTCTGAATGGCTACTGAAGTAACTTTGCAGTAACTGTGGGGAATTTCTGGAAAAACAAAATCAACTCTGAGCCAAAACTACCTTTTTGCAGCACTGATTTCCCATGAAATAACTTGGCTGAACTACCTTCCGCAATCAAGGAAGCAAAAAGAGAATAGGGCTGACTGGTTTGAACTGTATTAGAGAAAGGTTACATGTGCTACTACTTTGCTTAGAGGTTATAGGTTCAGGTTTCCTCAAATCAGAGTGAGTACACATCTGTTAGAAATATTTTGGACGCCCATTTACAAATATATGTGATTATACACATTGACAGGAAATAAAGAAAAGAGAGTGGGAGGGCGGGAGAGAAGAAAAGGAAGGAAGGAAGGAAGGAAGGAAGGAAGGAAGGAAGGAAGGAAGGAAGGAAGGAAGGAAGGAAGGAAGGAAGGAAGGAAGGAAGGAATTCTGCATTGAATTCTACTGAGGATGTTTGATGATACTGTATGTGTGGGATTTGGTGGGATGCTCCACCATGCCCATCTTTATCATTATCCACTAGATACTGGCAATCATGATATACTCTCATGCTATGGATATGTGTCCATGTGAAGGAACAGGAGAATCAATCCACCTGCTACCTCTGCATTAGAATGTGGGAAATATTATCTGCAGATTTGTAAAATATCGAGGTTTTGTAAAATTTGGCTAATTTAGTTTTTAGGGTTTTCTTCTTTTTATGACTTTTATTCTTCTCGCCTGAATTTGCAGAACAACGTACAACTGATTCTGTTTTTTTATCCAAAGACAACTTTACTTTGGATTCCCTTTACAAACTGATGGCATTTCTAAGCTGCTCATTTTTTTAAAAAAATAGAAATTTAAAAATGTAGCAGTTAAATTACTTGTCCACCTGGATGAAGGACAATGCACTGAAGCTATTTGTAACTTAATTCACGTACTAAATCTGAATTAAGAGAAACCACACAATATTTGACATATTGTGATTGTGTGACTTCTTTGCCTCAATAGTAACATGGAGCTGAGAGTTTCATGCTCAAGTCAGGGAATTTAATCTGTTGTTATTGTTGCTATCTATTATTATTTTCAAAGCATGTAATAATGTATGCAAGTATCCTGGTGTTACCAGATTCTGCTTTATACCTCTCCAAGCATATCAATTCACACTTTAATTAAACTAGATGTCAACTTTATTTATAAATCAATTTGAGCTATAAAGTAATACAATGAATTCATCAAAATATTGAAAAGATGAGTGGAGGTTTGAAGCTTGGTAAAATACAAGAAATAATATAGAACAGGGTTCCCAAATTTCTGCAGAAGACAAACATATAGAAACATTTAGCATGTAGCATGTAGCAAGATGATACTACTGAAATCCTCAAATCAGATTATATTTAATATTTATCCAAAATTACTCTTAGAGTGTCAGGCAACCCCTGCCACCCCCGATACGAAATCATAAGGACCAATCTTGGGGAATAAAATATAGAGTTATATCCAACTTTAACTGAAAATACTTTGTCTTGTCAATGAGATTCTCCGTTAGTTTCCTACTTCCCACAATACATATCTCATGTCTGCCCTGAACATTACTGAAATGGGAAGCATGAAATCTCCTAAAATCAATGATATGAAGGGATTGCTCATTCTATCTAATCTTAGGACTCTCCTTAAATGGACTTGCATGTTGAGTTCAGTAAGTTTTTTCTTTATAAATTGTCACCTGTGATGATCTATTGTTGGTGACCTCTGTACCTGGAATTGGGTATGTCTAGTTTAGTGAAGAGAAGGACGAGGGGGGACATGATAGCAGTGTTCCAATATCTCAGGGGCTGCCACAAAGAAGAGGGAGTCAAGCTATTCTCCAAAGCACCTGAAAGCAGGACAAGAAGCAACGGATGGAAACTAATCAAGGAGAGAAGCAACCTAGAACTAAGGAGAAACTTCCTGACAGTTAGAACAATTAACCAGTGGAACAACCTGCCTCCAGAAGCGGTGAATGCTCCAACACTGGAAGTATTTAAGAAGAGACTGGACAGCCATTTGTCTGAAATGGTATAGGGTTTCCTGCCTGAGCAGGGGGTTGGTCTAGATGACCTCCAAGGTCCCTTCCAACTATTATTATTATTATTATTATTATATCAATATAGCAGCCATTTCTCAAGGGCTAGCTTATGAAAACGTACAGCTAAAGTGTAAACTTTAGTTCATTTTTTATACTTGATCAACTTATAATAGTGAGATGAGAGCTCCCTTATTTCCTCAGATATCTGACTGATTACAGGTCTATGATAACCGCCACCACTTGGCTGATTTAATTTACAAGAACAACTGTTTCCTGGAATGTACCAATTTAGGCTACAGGAGGAGGATGTAGAGACGTCCTGCATAATGGGGGGGGGGAATCTAATAGCTGGCATTTTTAAGAGAAGACTAAATTACAGTAAACCTTCAGCTTAACGGATTGTAAAGAAATGGGCCACCTTCAAAAAATAGTTTCGTTCATCTTGAGAAGCACATATATGATCAAAATGAAAGAGGGTTATGAATATTTAACAGATGTTGACACTCAGTATAGCAAATTCAAATGGGCAGGAATATAGCTTGGATTGATTAATTGCCCTGCAGTCTTCTCCAGGTTCATGAATTAAATCTTTTCTGGTGCTTTGAACAAATAACTAGAGGTGTACTTGGATGACGAACTGATTTTTTCCCCCCAAAGTCCCATCTTTTACTATGATTGTGTGATCTTCCACAATTGGATTATTTGGGTTACTGAATATGTACAGATGGAATACAAATGGTTTCCTTGGAAATAAGGTCCATCCTTTCATTTCAGACATCTAGAAATGTGAAGGATGTCCAAATCTTTCTGGTCAGTGCAATATCTATAGAATTAGCCCCAATTTTGCTGAATACACAAGAAAGGACATACATTTAAATTATCTACTGAACAGCAGTTTATCAGGGATTTAAAAAAAAATCTTATCTCTCCAAGCCACTGTTCAAATATCTGGATCCTTCTTGTCCATTTATTGTGCAAACGGATGGCTCAGACTATTTTAGGGTTGATCTCCTTCAAACTTCAGCAAAGGGAGGACAGGATTTCTTGCCTTGTGTATTTTATTCCAGATTTTTATACCAGATTCCAGGCAAAAGGAACTGTGGCATTTTCAAGAGAACTGCTTGAGATAAAAGCAGAATTCCATTAATGGAGATGTTTGTTGGAAGGAGCATCTACCCAGTGTAAATACTCAAGCGCACATAGCTCTCAAAAATTTAGAGCATTTTCAAAAAAACACAGGTGCTCATACCCTGTTCGATCAGATCAATGCAATTTTTCTTTAATTTCAGTGGTTTGTATCATCTATATTCCAGGATCACAGAGGACGCTACCAGATGCACTATCGTGTAAACTTGAATATAATCCCCACTTTTCACAATCTTGAACCTGAACAACTTTGTCCTTCTAATTCTTCCAGAAGGATTGAGGCCAAGAAGGATAGGTTTAGATTACAACAATAGGATCCATATGTCAGGACTCAGATGTATGACCTCCAGGGCAACTTACAGGCTGATTTGTTCCCTTTTTCTATAACTGACAGACAGTTGTTTCATAATGGCATTTTATATGTTCTCCTTCGTATAAGGGAAGAAATATTGCAACTTTGCTATGACAATAGAAATGCTGGACAAGAGGAAGTACTTAAAACTGCCATGGGTATTGAGAGAGTAAGAACAGGTAAGGTATGAGGTAAAGGTAAGAGCAGAAGTCAAGGTCCATATTTCATCCTGCCTTATTTGTCAATGGGCCAAGGTGGCCTGATTAATTTAATTTAGGACCCTCCCCTCCCTCTCTTGGGCCGAGACACAGTATCCATGGACTTTTACTACAAATCTTCTACAGATAAAGGGTTATAAACCATTTTTGTTATAGTGGATTTGTTTACTAAAATGCTCGTTTCATTTTTGGCAAAGGCTTCCCTTTTACTCAGAAAACTATACAACCCTGTTTTCAGTACAGGACCTTGGATCATGGCTCTCAACTTACATCCAGGTTTTGTAAGGACCATCTCCAGTTATGTTGGATTAATTTGTCATTGTGTCATTAGCTGGGCACTACTGGTAACTGCAGGACATGAAACATTAATCTCTGTCTGTTATGGCCAGAACAATTGGATTAAACAGTTGCCTTTTTCAGACTTTGTCTATAACTCAATTCATTCCTCCATAGATATGTCTCCTTTTCAGCCAGTTTATGGCTATCCGTATTTTGTTTGCACAATCAACCTTCTATATCAGGCATGCCAAACTTGTGGCCCACGAGCCACATCTGGCTCATGCAGGCCATGCCCACCCTGGTACTACAAAGGTGAAAAACCCCCGATATGTCACCATATGGCCTGCGATGTGATTGGGCTTGACATCCCTTTTCTATATGGTTATATAACAATAGCAGTGGTGGGATTTAGCCGGTTTGCACCACTTCGGCAGAACCGGTAGCCAATTTTTTGTTGCCCAGGCCAGAATAGATTTCCGAAAGTGGCATCCACACAGAGAACTGGTTGTTCACATATTTGAATCCCACCACTGAACAATAGCACTTAGCAACACCACTTAGACTTTTATACTGCTCCATAGTGCTTTACAGCGCACTCTGAGTGATTTACAAATGAAGCATATTGCCCCCCAAAATTTGGGTCCTCATTTTACCAACTTTGGAGGGATGGAAGGCTGAGTCAATCTTGAGCCAAGCTAGATTAACTCCAAGCTCTGGGCAGAGTTAGCCTGCAATACTGCATTCTAACCACTGCACCACCACAGCTCCATCCTTAAATGCATCCAATCAATCAGAATAGAGCTGGAAGGGACCTTGGAGGCCTTCTAGTCCAACCGCTGCTGAAGCAGGAGACCCTATACTATTTCAAATAGGTATGGCTGTCCAGTTTTTTTCTTAAAAACCTCCAGTGATGAAGCACCTACAGCTTCTGAAGGCAAGCTGTTCCACTGTTAGGAAGTTTCTCCTTAATTCCAGGTTGCTTTTCTCCTTGATTAGTTTCCATCCATTGGTTCTTGTCTTGCTTTCTGGTGCTTTGGAGAAGAGGTTGACCCCTGCTTCTTTGTGGAAGTCCCCCAAATACTGGGATACTGCTATCATGTCACCTCTTTTCTTTTCTCTAGACTGGCCATATCCAATTCTTGCAAGCGTTCTTCATATGTTTTTGTCTCCGGAGCCCTTAATCGTTTTAGTTGCTCTTTGCACTTTTTCCAAGTCTCAACAATCTTTTTTGTAATGTGGTGACCAAAACTGGATGCAGTATTTCAGGTGTGGTCTTATTAAAGATTTATAAAGTGGTATTAAGACTTCATGCGGTTTTAATTCTATGCCTCTGTTTATATAACTAAGGATTGTATTAGCTTTTTTGGCTGCTGCCATCATAAGTTATTACTTAATTAGTGATCAGATATTATTTCTGCCATCTGAGGAAATGGATTATAGCAGCATGGCAAAAACTTTTATTTGTTGCATTGAGAGCTGTTCCTTATTTCCTTGGTCTGCCCATCCGGAATAGGGCGGCATAGAAATTAAATAAATAATAATAATAATCCTGATTGAGTAAATTTGCTGTTGGCTGTGAAGCAAGTGCTCTCATGGCTGTTGCTTTTGGGGTACTTGTTCACGTGACTTGGCCTAAGCATTATATCTATGCTAATACTTGCTCAATCAAAAAGGCAACAGGAAATGCCCATTTTCTTAACAGCATACAACTCTCAAAAGAAGGCTTCAGTGACCCTTATTCCAAATTACAAGCTCAGAAGAGTCATCTGATCAGCTCTTACTGAATATTGCCATAAATATTACAACACCATTTCTCACCAAAGATATTGCCTGCTGTCGCACACTGTGTGGTTTGAGAGCAGTAAAAGTTGAGTAAACATTGCAGCTAACAATGAGTCAGTGTTTTAAGTTCAGTTCCAGGCAATGCACTTATCTATCATACCCTGAATTTAATCTTTAAGCTCAGAACTACGCCTGCTAGCATTTTTTGTCACTATGAACTAAACTCTACATCCACTTTTATAAATTTTGGGTTCTTTCCTTGCTCCATGCATATTTCCAAGCATTATTATCATGCTTCTTCATGGTCAGGAATGGTCCCAGAACTCTAGCTGAAACAGAGGAACACCAGGCCTATGAATCATCCAGCCCTGTGCTCAGAATTTTCCAACTCTGGCACTCTAGATGAATTGGATAATGAATCATCATTGCCAGTTATTTTAAATAGATGGGAGCTGCAATCCAACACTTCTAGAACACGTTAGCCTAGGTAAGGTTGGTATACATAGATTGAGAAGATCTACTCTGACCAATGTATCCAGAAAGGCAGGTTTGTTTTTTTCTTATTTCATTGCTAGTATGCAAATTAACAGAATAAAAGATGTGTAAGGGATCTTGGAGGTCTTCTATCTAATCCAGCACTCTGCTCAAGCATAAAATCCTACCTACACCATTTCAGACAAATGGCTGCACATTCTCTTTTTAAAAGTCTCCAGTGATGGGGCACCCACAAGTTCTGAAGACAAGCTGTTCCACTGATAAATTGTCTTTACTGTCAAGAAATGTCTCCTTATTTCTAAGTGAGTTTTCTTGATTAATGTCTATCCATTGCTTCTTGTCCTGCCTTCTGCTGCTTTAGAGAATAGCTTGACTTCCCTCTTCTTTAGATATTAGAACACTGCTATCATGTTACCCCTAGTTCTTCTTTTTATTAGACTAGGCATAACCAATTCCTGCAATTGTTCTTCAAATGTTTTATCCTGCAGTCTCTTAATCATCTTTGTTGCTTTTCTCTGTACTCTTTGTAGAGTCTTAACATATTTTTTTTTTATATCGAAGGACCAAAACTGGATGCAATATTCTATGTGTGGTCTTACGGAGGCATTATAAAGCAATACTAACACTTCACGTGATCTTGCTCAGATGTTGCAAAATGAACATGACACCCTGTTAGAATTCTGATCCAAAGATGAGGCAGAAGCCAAAGAACCATAAACTAGGCTTCTGCAGATCTATCTTCTGTGCAAACCCTGGGCCCTGATAGCAGTATTTGTGTCAGAGGCTCAGACCCAGCCAATTACCTAGGAACCCAGAGTTCAGGATCCAGAAGGAGGCAAAGAGAGAGATTCTTTGGAACAAATCGATCTCCTGAGAAGAAAATCTAATGAACAACAGGATCTAGTGATAGAGATATAAAAGCCTTTAGGATGGCCACAAGCCAGCAACTGGGGCAACATCTCCATCCCTTTTGGTTCTGGCTCCTTGCCCTGAACAACTTTATGTCTGATTTAAACTATGTGTATGTGATCATAGATTATTTGCTTTGAGTGTTGTGCTACTGATTTTTGGGTTATCTCCTGATTCCATCCCTACCCAGGACTAATATGCTACTTCAGTAATCTGATTACAGAATCTATCTTCGCCTCTGTCCTAGAACAGGACAGAACTCCTTGAGTCAGCTCAACTTTCCTCCCATTGTAGAAGTTGTAGAAGTTTTCCCCACTTTATTTATTTATTTAGCATATGGCATATCATACATCAGTGATGGCAAACCTTTTAGAGACCGAGTGCCCAAAAATGGCCCTGCCCCCGCTCCACCCTTCTAATCCAGCCCCCTGCTCAAGTAGGATTCCCTATATCATTTCAGACAATGGCTGTCCAGTCTCTTCTTAAAAACCTTGAGTGATGGAGCGCCCACAATTTCTGAAGGCAAGCTGTTCCACTGGTTAATTGTCCTCACTGTTAGGAAATTTCTCCTTAATTCTAGGTTGCTTCTCTCCTTGATTAGTTTCCATGCATTGTTTCTTGTTTTGCCTTCTGGTGTTTTGGAAAATAACTTGACCTCCTCCAGAGGCATCTGCCTACTAGTGACTGTTTATCAGTTTTGGAATCACAGATTAGGCATTACATGGGCTTCTTCTATATACAGATTTAGTGCTCTGATGAAACAATACTTGGCCTGTTTTTTTAAATATGGGTCTAATGTTAAAAAGCTGTATTTTAAAAAGCAGGATAGTGTTATTCTAGGTTGCTCAGAAAGTTGTTTTAAACCAGGAAAGAAAACAGTTTGACCATCTGCATATTGCTGGCTGTCACCCAAATAAGTGCATTATACATTTTCATAAAATCATTAAATGTAAAGTTGGAAGTGATCTTGGAAATCCTTTAGTCGAACCTTGTCCACTGCAGGAATCCATCATGATAGGATCCCTGATAGCTGGCCATCCAGACTTTGTTTAAACACTTCCACTAAGAACTCACTGCCTTCTGTATTTGATGGTTGAACAGCTTTTACCATAAGGAGTTATTTTTTAAGATGACCAACTGACAACAGCATTTTCCAGTTCAACCCTATTGTCCCTTGTCCTATATTCTGGAGAATATTCTGAGGATGACTGCTCTGTCTTCCACATAACAGCCCTTCTATGGTACTTCTATGTCTCCTGAAGTTTTCTCTTCTCCAGAATAAACACAGCCTGTGCTTATAACCAGTCTTTATACATTTTTCCTTTCAAACCCTATATCATTTTTATGGTTCTCTTCTGACACACTTTAATTTATCAATGTCTTTCCTAAAACGTGGCTTCCAGAATTGAATGAAATATTCCAGCTGTGATCTAAGCATCAGAGAATAGAGAAGTGGATGTTTGTTATTGTAGCCTAGAATTACAATATCTCTCCCCCACTTTATTTTGGCAGCTGCATCACTATTGGCTCTTGTGCTGTTGGCAATCCACTAAGACCTTCAGAACATTTTCACATGTATTGATGCACAAGATGCTCCCCCATCTTTCATCCAGCCTTTGATTGGTTTTCCTCCAAAATATAGGAATATAGGGAATCATCATGAATCTTGAGACTTCCCTCTAGGAAGTTTGCTATTTTCCCTATCTTTATAATCCATGAATTCAATAATATTTTCTAGATCCTCAACCATGTCAATTTTCTGCTGCTTCTGTTGACAATGAATTTTGTATACCATATGTTTGACTGTTTTTAATGGAGTGGAGAACAGCAGCAACATTTTGCATACCCATAAGCTTTTTCCATAAGCTGTGTCCAACTGTTGCCAACCAGCAAGTCAGAATTGGAGAATGATCATCCGGTAATAGCACTGCCACTCATTTGCAGCAAATCACCATTACAGTGCACTGCAGAATAAGTGGAGTATTGCAAGTACTCATGTACATTGCTGTCAGTGAAGAGGGATGCTAGGTGAATTGAGAGGAAGTACCTCTGATATCACTCCTCACAGTCCCTCCTCTGTGATCTGTCAGTCAGACTATTTTTTGGACACAAATCTAACCCTCTTTCAAAAGATACTCAACTCATGTTTAAAAAGTAACTTTATTGTATAGGACAGTGGTGGCGAGCCTCTGGCACGTGTGCCAGAGGCGGCACTCAGAGCCCTCTCTGTGGGCACATTCACCGTCCCCCAGCCCTGCCTCCCCCTGCAGCCCCCTCCTCACCAGCAGCCCCCCGGAGAGTCGCCCCCGGGCGTGACCCATGTGAAGCAGTGCAGCCAAGGACATGGCAGCTAGGCAGCAGGGACAAGACTCTGCCCTCGCACCCCATCACATGCAGTTGATACTGCGGGGCGCAGGCGGAGGGTGTGGCTGCCATGGTGCTGCAGGGCCACCTGGGAGATATGCTGCAGGCTGTGGAGGCGGTGGGTAGCCATGAAGGCGGGTGAGGTGGGGTGGTGGGTGGGCAGGGCAGGGGGGCAGAGTTGGAGCTGGGCGGGGATGGGGGCGGTTTTTGGGCACTCAGTCTCTAAAAGGTTCGCCATCACTGGTATAGGACTTTACAGAGTTGACCTGTTTGTTTTGTGAAGTAGGACTCTTCAGAAAGGGACTCCACTTCCTAACATTCCTGTATAAATTAGTCGTTAATTGGCAGGCATTTCAGCAGAACTGTAATCTGCTAAATATAGTTGTAAAAATATATAGAAGACAAAAGCTATCATGGCAATCTAAGGAGAGTCTAGTACAGGGGTTCTCAACCTTGGCAACTTTAAGACTTGTGGACTTCAATTCCCAGAATTCCTCAGCCAGCAAAGCTGGCTGAGGAATTCTGGGAGTTGAAGTCCACAAGTCTTAAAGTTGCCAAGGTTGAGAACCCCTGGTCTAGTAAGAGTTAAAAAAAGAGTGGTTTAGTCACCTATGTTTGAACTGGTGTCAAGGATATGATGTAAAACTGTAATCTCCAAACCACAAGTTGCCTTGGGGCAGTCCCTTAAACAACAGTGAAATTTCAGGAAGATTGTCTGGAAATTGTGGTTGAAAGCATGAAATTTGAAGGTTAAGCATTGGAGCCAGATTCTGTGCTGTATTTTTTGAAAAGTCTTTCTCTTCTTGTGTGGGAGATTGATCTCTAGGGAGAATGCCACAACTGTAGTCAGAAGAAAATTGAGAAAGCCAGAATGCAATAGGTCATGCACCCCCCCGGACCCCCTCCTCCCCATGATTCAAGTTTGTAATTGGAGATGATAATTTTGTGGCTGCATTTGTACAATATGCTGAGCTATTTATTTATTTATTTCAATATATTTGATTTGATGAATATCCTGCCTTTCCAGTAATTGAAACACCCAAGATGACTAAGCAGCAATAAAATATAAAGCATCAAACATACAGACAGACACAGAGACACTTCAAAGAAATAATTCAAAATCAAATATTAACAATTAAAGGCCAAGTAAAGCAGATAGATCTTGCAGACTCTTAAAGGCAGAGAATAAGTGTGGAACATAATGTCTCTTTGTACAGGTGTTTCTCCACTTTGGACACTTGAAAATGTGTGGACCAATTACATGGCTGACTGGAAATTTCTGGGAATTGAGGTCCACACATCTTCAAGTGGCCAAGGTTGAGAAACACTACTTTGTACTGTACCTTCCTTAGCCTGGGAAATGTCCTCTCCCACTTGCCAAAGAAGTAAACCTCTGTGTCAGCAGGGACAACTTCAGAAGGGCCTCTTCTGCAGATCTTAATGCCTGTGCGGCCTCATAATGACAGATGGGAAGGTGCTCTGCTCTAAGCCATTTAGATTTTAACACCAGCATCTTAATTACACTCAGGACAGAATTTTCAAGGTTTCAATATATTTTACCATGAGATATCTGCATCTTGTACCGATAAGCCGACTGATATATAAGTTGGTATATTGTACACTATTTTCAACCTAAGGTCAATGCAGCAAATAGGGTGAGTAGACATTTGGAATCATGCCAGGTAGTCTGACACATTTAACATTTGCCCTCTGTCTGCCTCCACCTTTCAGTAAAATAACATTTGGTGTGCCTTTTTTTTTTATCTTGGTGACTTTGCTTCCTTTCCCACAGAACTACTATAGGAGTTTCAGAAATAAAGATGATTGCTAGATTATTATTATTATTATTATTATTATTATTATTATTGTTATTATTTATTTATTTAATTTCTATGCCGCCCTATTCCAAAGAACTCAGGGCGGCTCACAGCATGATAGAAATTACAATAAACACATATCTATAAAAAACCCTTGAGCTAAAAGAAACCAATCACTCCACAAACATACACAGAAACATACACTGGCTAGGGGCAAGGTGTTAGCTGTCCCAGGCCTGCCGGCAAAAGTATGTTTTAAGCAATCTACGAAAGGCGAAGAGGGTGGGGGCGACACGGATCTCCGGGGGCTGCAAAGTCTCTCTGTTGACATCTATAGGGATTTTGGCAGCTATCCTATAGGATCTGACTGAGAGATAATAAGAATACAGCAAACCTTCAGCCAGCTGCTCACAACCTAGAAAGGTGGATTCTCACATTCTCATGTTTCAGATTTATTGAAGGGAAACAAATTAGGTTACAGAATCCTGAAAATCACATATGTGTCAGGTGGCTCCCACTTTATGTTACATATGACTATGTTAAGGTGGGGTCTCTTTGATCCTCTTTTTAATTACTTCTTGACACATAGAAGGAAGTCGTTGAAGGAAGACACTGAGATAATTGAAAAAAGGGGGCTGTGGAATTGATGTAAAATTTTAAAATCAAATGCATTGACAAATGTGCTCATAATTTTTAAAGAATTATTCCTACACATTACGTTACTCATACCTGTTTTTCCCCCCTTGTGCTGTGTTCTACATACTGTGAAAATGTGTTCTCCATCTTTTCCACAGCTGAGTATATAATGCATGTGCTTATCATCGCAGACAAAGAGGTGAATCACAGCGCCACAATTTTGGTTCACATTATTATGCTGCACCCAAGAGATTCACTCAGGTTGAAAGCTTGGCCTGGGGCTGAAGATGCTTCACTAGCTTCAGTGCAGTGTAATATATCCAACTTTTGTTTCTAGAATTGGAGAGGTTTTTTTCCTTTTTCCTTTTTGATAAGAGGATTGAACAAGGCGTTAATGGCCATTTTAACCCCAGAGTAACATTAGTAACTATTGCAGGAACACAAGTAAGTGGAAGACAGGATGCACAGCTAGAGCACAACATGATGATTAATGTGTGAGTGAGGACAGAAAGGGGGTTTGGATAGATAAGTAAATATTCAAGCAATTTTGGCAGGAAGAAGTCTTGGTATGTTTCCGAACCACAGGCACAAATGGATGATGCTAGCACAAATTGCACAATAACGATTTTTCCCCACATAAAGCAAAATTTTGATTGAAAATGATTGTGTAGCAGCCAATTTGCATAAAGCGAGGTAGCCTAGGCTCCTAGGGTAGCTGATGTTGCCAAGACCTGCTAATAAGAAAGCCAAAAATCATACATGTGTGTGTGTGTATGTATGTATGTGTGTGTGTGTATGTATATGTTGAAGAAAATTGTACAGATAGTCCTTGATTTATGACCACAACCGAATCCACAAATTCTGCAGTTATTAAGTTAATAACACAGTTGTTAAATGAATCTGGCTTACCCGTTGACTTTGCTTGTCAGGAGGTCACAAAAAGTGATCACATAACCCCAGGACACTGCAATGGTCATAAATATGAGTCAGATGCCAAGAGTCTGAATTTTGATCATGTGACCATGGGCCCACAGAGTCGGCCTTCTCCAGGTCCCGTCAGCCAGACAGTGTCGCCTGGCGGGGCCTAGGGGAAGAGCCTTCTCTGTTGCGGCCCCGGCCCTCTGGAACCAACTTCCCCCGGAGATCCGTGTCGCCCCCACCCTCTCTGCCTTTCGTAAATTACTTAAAACACACCTCTGCCGGCAGGCCTGGGGCAGCTAACATCTTGCCCCAAGCCAGTGTATGTCTGTGTGTACGTTGAATGATTGGGTTTTTTTTAATTAAGGGGTTTTATATACATGTATTTTTAAATGTTGATTTCTATTATGTTGTGAGCCGCCCTGAGTTCTCCGGAATAGGGTGGCATAGAAGTCAAATAAATAATAATAATGTTGCAATGGTCATAAGTGTGAAAAACGGTGAAAACGGTAAATGAATTGTTGTAAGTCAACAATTACAATTGCATGAGAGAATTGTGTGCAAGAGCTTTTCACATCACTTTAATCACCAAAGTAATATTTGTTGGTTTAAAACTCTGGGGTAAGTCTTTGTACACTGGATGGGTATATTGATAACATTCATGCCATAGGAGTTTTTGGTTCAGTTTTAAAATCATTATTCCTCAATATGCTCTTACTTTTGGTAAATCCTCCTTTCTGAATGTAACTTAATAGCCTTCTTGGCAACAACTGGCACTCAAGAGCAGGAGATCATAGAGTCATAGAGGTCACCTTCCTGCCTTGGTTAGACTGCAACCTGAAAGGATGTGAGGTCGGGAACCGTCTACTTCCCTTCTTTGCAAAAATCAAGGCTGATCCTTTGACCTATCAGCCCCACTGCGCAGATATCTGCAAGACGGTGAACAAAATGTCTATCATGAGCCAAATTTCATGACTTACCTGCTTTTGTCTGATCTCAGGATAAAAGTGTAAGGACCCACCCCACTTTGCATCTTAAGAAGACAGAACTCTTGGAATATTTCTTCCAACAGGCATCTTTATTAAGAGAAAATGGTTGCAGGCATTTTAGACAGGACTTGGGGGCCAAGCCCTATGGTTCAAGGTTTTAAGGGATTCCCAGCAACCCCACCCCACCCCACCATCCTTGGAATGTTATCACTTTTAAAGAAACCCACTATGGATAAAAAAGGAGTTAATCTATGGGCTTTCTGTTGGCAAGGAATTTATAGACTTACAGTTTAGTCTGCCCTTTTTCATAAGACTTCAGGAAGTTAAGAATCAAAACAATGAACAAGCAAAATGAAATCCATAACATTATTTTTAAAATCCTCCAAATCATTCAAACCTATTAATTAAATTAAATTAAAAAGAAGAAACTTTGCAGAAAGGAATCATCCCTGTAATGTGACAAGCTATTATTCCCAAAAAGCTCTAGAGCCTGGAATATAAGGAAACTATTTTTTTTTTAATGGTGTGCTTGTAGTCTACCTATTTTACTGCCTCCTTCCCCAATGCAGTAGTAGCTAGAGGACGTTTTGGGGCATGGTAGGACCCACCTTGTCACCAGGTTTTTAAGTGTGGCACTAAAGCTCATAATAGGCATATTCAATACCATTCAACACCATTCCTCTCATTCTGTCTTCTGCTGGGAAAGTCATAAATTTAGGTAAGAAGTATTTACATCCAAGTGCCAGATTTAGGCAATGGACAAACTGACTGGTTTCATAATGCAAGCTATTAAATAATCACATCTTAAATTGCTTGAGGCTTTGACCTAAAATGCTGTCTCTCCAGAGCGTCAGCAAATATTTTTGTATCTTATAGCCACTGTACTACATTACAGACTTACAGCTTGACACTGAGATTTAGTGCCTAAGCTGGACATTAGAGAGTATGTGGGACTGCCACCAACCAACATCAAATAAAAGGTTGTACATGTCATAGCTTCACCTTTCCCTGAACCAAGTCTTGCTCACAGTCACTCATGCCTTCATCACCTCTCCTCTGGATTACTGCAATGCACTCTACAGAGGGCTTCCCTTGAAGATCGCCCTTGAAAACTTCAATTGGTCCAGAATGGAACAGCATGCACAGTAATGGGAGCCCCTAGGTTTATTCATATAACACCTCTGTTGAGTGAGCTGCACTGACTTCCAGTTTCTTTCCTGATGCAATTCAAAGTGCTGTTCCTCCCCTTTAAAGCCCTACATGGCACAGGACCAGACTATGTGGAGGACTATCTTTCTTTAAGGACATCCACCAGATCACATAAGGCGGGCACACTCCTAGTCCCTTCCCCCAAATACTTTCATCTGATGAGAGCTAGAAAGCATACCTTTTCCATGTCAACTCCTGCCCTATGGAACCTCTTGCCTGCTGAAGTTTGGCTAGCCTCCACCCTTTTAGTCTTCCATAAGGATTTAGACCTGGCTTTCCCACCAAGCATTGGGAGAAGGTTAGAGAATGGCATATTACAAAGATTGGCACCACGTTTTTATTGTTCTTAATATTTTAACTAGTTGAGTTTTATCATTTTAAAAATGATTTTATATATCTTTTAATTTTTGATAGAGTTAACTATACAGTACACACATTATATGTGCATGACATCTGTGGAATCACTTTTCATAACTCATTTAATTTCCTTGGCTTATATTGTGGGTTTTATTTATTTATTTAAAACATGTATATCGCTGCCCAGAGTTGGTTGAAAGATAGATGGCTATATACATGTTATAAACAAACAAACAAACAAACAAATAAAACCACAGTACTAGCCAATGAAATTAAATGAGCTATGAAAAGTGATTCCAGTGATGTCATCTGCATGTATAATGCGTATAATGCAACCAGCATTCAGGTTTTCAAGGATGGAGCTTAAAGCAGGTTTTCAAAAATATTTTTTTAACCTTAAAGCTGAGTAGATCCTGCTCAGTTTAGCTTCAACAAAATTGCAGTGTTCTTCTCTTCAAACATCCTTAATATGGTAATGACCATCTGGATTGGACTTCAACCTCCAAAACACTCATCCAGAATGGGATTATGAAAGGTAAAGTCTAAAATATATGAAGAGCAACACAGATCGGATAAGCTTTTCAGATCCTATCCCTCTACCATTGTTTTTAGTATAATCAGAATTACTAAAATTGAAGATGCAGACTTTGCAGAATTACTTTTTCAGAAACAGCCAGCAGTAACAATATGCCTGACATAATAACATAATAAAAAAGAAAGTGCACATGGACAGCCAGTTAGAACCACATAATGTTTCCAAGATTCAACAATAAACTAAATGGTTTTTTGCACAGAATTTCCACCTACAATTTATATCTGCTCGCACACGAATACTATACACACAATATTTGTCATGTATTTATCCAATCTGACTATATTAATGTCCGACTCTGTTGCTTTTCTAATCCTTTCAAATGCATTCAAAGACAACTCTAGTCACACGTGACTATGTCGTAAGATTATGCCTATTATCCCAGAAGCCAGAATTCACAAATATTATAATGATTGAATGTCAAATTCTCCCTGTGCAGATTAGAGCTTCATAATGAGGAAATCCAGATCTCAGACTTCAATAGCATTCCATATTCCCATATTCCTCTAATGTTGCAAGCCAGGTCTATTCTGACTGTTTTAATATGGATAGGAGTGTCAAATTGGTAAGATAGTGAGCAGCCAATGGCAGCATCATGTTTAACAAACTCCACCTATAAATGTGTTACTCTGCTGGTTTATTTTAATTCCCAAGCTAGCCTGATAGCCACAGGTGTGGGGGAGAACATTGAACCATTCCCTCAACTGAAGGCAAACTGGTCAACTGATACATGCAAAATAGATTTATTTATTTATTTGGAAGATTGATATAGCAATAGCACTTAGACTTATATATTTGTTGTGAGCCGCCCCGGGTCTTTGGAGAGGGGCGGCATATAAATGTGATTTAAATAAATAAAATAAATAAAATACAGCTTCACAGTGCTTTACAGCCCTCTCTAAGCAATTTACAGAGTCAGTCTATTGCCCCCATCAATCTGGGTCCTCATTTTATTGACCTCAGAAGGATGGAGGGCTGAGTCAACCTTGAGCCGGTGAGACTCGAACTGCTGAACTGCTGGAAGCTGGGAGTCAGCAGAAGTAGCCAGCAACTGGCTTTGACAACTGCATTCTAACCACTGCGCCACCATCTTACGTACCATCACTCTGGACAGTTCACAGGGTAATAAAAACATAAACTACCATATAACTACCAAGATGTTATAAAGTGGTTATGTTGAGACTCTAGAAAGAGTACAGAGAAGAGCAACAAAGATGATTAGGGGACTGGAGGCTAAAACATATAAGGAACAGTGGCTGGAATTGGTTATGTCTAGTTTAATGAAGAGAAGGACGAGGGGGGACATGATAGCAGTGTTCCAATATCTCAGGGGCTGCCACAAAGAAGAGGGAGTCAAGCTATTCTCCAAAGCGCCTGAAGGCAGGACAAGAAGCAACGGATGGAAACTAATCAAGGAGAGAAGCAACCTAGAACTAAAGAGAAACTTCCTGACAATTAAAACAATTAACCAGTGGAACAACCTGCCTCCAGAAACTGTGAATGCTCCAACACTGGAAGTTTTTAAGAAGAGACTGGACAACCATTTGTCTAAGCAGGGGGTTGGACTAGATGACCTCCAAGATCCCTTCCAACTCTATTATTATTATTGTTGTTGTTGTTGTTGTTTTTGTTGTTGTTGATCATTGCACAGTCAGCCAGATGTTCAGACTGGATTTGGCATGACTCAAGATAGTCATTCTTCATCAAGGTCTGGCAGGATCTTGGTATTGTTATATTGAGTGAAATCAGTTTTACAATCCTGAAATCTATCCATGCTTGCTGTAAAGCAGACATGTCAAACACAAGGCCCGGGGGCCGGATGCGGCCCGCGAAGTGGTTTCATGTGGCCCACGAAGCCATCCTGGAAACAGTGAGGGAATGGCCCCTGCTGCCTTGTCCCTGCCCAGGCCGGCCGGGAGCCAATGTACAATTTTGTGGTGGCCATTTATGCTGAAACGCATTCAGTCTTAGCTCCACAAGACCGTCTGGAAACAGCGAGGAACCAGCCCCTACCATTTCGGCCCTGCCCCCTGGGTGCATGCTGGGGAGGTGTCACCCTTTGTGAGGAATGAAGAAATGCATCATTGCCTGGAAGTAGCCAGCACATGGCCCTCGTCTACTTCACTTATCCGGCTTGATGGGCTCCGGGGGAGGGGTTTCGGCAGGCAGTGGGGTGCTCTCCTCACAGCGCCGAGAGGCTGAGCCAGGTGGCACAAAACTGATGAGAAGTGCAATGCTGCCTAGCCCCCAGCCTGCCTAGTTTCAGCAGGCAGCAAGGTGCAAAGCTGGCAAGCTTCGCACCACCTGACTCAACCTCTCGGCACTGTGAGGAGAGTGCCCCGCTGCCTGCCAAGACCAGGCAGGCTGGGGGCTGGGCGGCATCACACTTCTTTTCAGATTTGTGCTGCCTGGCTCAGCCTCTCAGTGCTATGAGGAGAGTGCCCCGCTGCCTGCCAAAACCGGCAGCATTGCTCAGTAATGTTGACTCTCGTGTTGATCATGGCATCCCCTCCCCCAGAGCCCACCGAGCCAGATATGTGAAGTAGGCCCATGTGCTGGCCACTTCCAGGCGATGGTGCATTTCTTCATTCCTCACAAAGGGTGACACCTCCCCAGCTACGTATCTTGCCTGTTTTTCTCCCTCCCTCATATCAAATATTTTCCCACCACTCTGTACTTAGGAAGGAAGAAAGGAAAGAAGAAGAGGGAGAGTCTGAAGGAAGTCCTGCCTTAGTCCTGCCCTGCTGCCCTTTTACCCCTCCTCCTGGCCTATCCCGGAGGTCTCCCATCCTATTGCTAAGGAAGCTTTGGATACAAAGCCAGATCTCCTCCCATGGAGAGGGAATGGGCCTACCTCTGACTTTGCCCTCATACCCATCATGAGTAACCTGGCTAAGGAGAGCAAGCACAGCAGCAGCCTTGAGAAGGAGGTAAGTGCAGTTGGGCACCCCCTTGGGAAGTGGGGCTGGGATTGGTGCCACAGGTGCTCAAGGGCCAGGCTGGGCGTTTGACCTCTGCTGCCCAGGGCTCTGAGCAGCCCGCACCACCATCCCCCCCACACGGCCTGAGAGGAACAGTGAGGCTCCTCCAGTGGACCATGCCTTGGCACTTGCTCCGGTCCCACCCCCTTCTGCCAGAGACCCTCAGATCTGTCCCACTCCTGCCCAGGCCCCCACAGGCACCCTTGATGCGAATGATGTAGAGCTGGCCATGCTGACCCAATGGGCCACACCCACTCTGTCCACACTCACTCAGTAGGTCGCACCCACCCTGGCCACACCCATGTGCCCCTATGAGGGCAACCGCAATGCTGATGTGGCCCTCAATGAAATTGAGTTTGACACCCCTGCTGTAAAGGATAGGCAGATGCTAGTGGGGGGAGGAATGTGAATAACAAGTGCTGAAAGTTTAAAGAGAATTATTTACATTTTAATTTAGATTTTGAGAACATCCCAAACAGAAACATCTGTGTGAGCTTGAGGCCTCATGGACAGACCATGTCAAGAGAAACTGCAAATAGCAGTCTATTATGTTTCTAGGATGGTTATTGGGCAACAGGTCAGTAATCTGCAAATTGTAACAAACTGGGAAAACATTTGACAAATGTTGCAATGATAGCACATTCTTGCAGCTTAACTAACCCAATTGCATATTGCTTCTGTGGACCAAGAGGAATTATACTTCTGGAGAATTAGGCCAGAAACAATTGGCCTCGGCTCTATTTTTATGTTCCTAGAGCTTTTTCAAGATGAAGCTACCAAAATCTGACTGAAAATCACCAACTTTGGATAGTGTGATTTTTGCCACTGGGACGGTGGAGGAAGCAAAAATTAGGATCTATATTAGGGATGGCAGATTTAGTTAAGGTCAAGGCAGCATAATACAACCCTCTCTTCTCTAGTTATCTCCACAATAATCTGATGAAATAAGTTGGCTGGAGAAATAGTGAGTGGTCCAAAGTTTCTATCTCTCTCTGAATTTGGATTAATTTCCCCACCTCACAGAAAAAGGTTAAAAAGAGTCAGTATGACATAGCAGTTACAATGTTGAACCAGAATTAGGGAGTTCCAGGTCAGGATTTCAGACAGAAAACTCACCAGATGATTATGATCCAGTCTCTCTCTTTCTCTTTCCCTCTCCCGCTCCTAGAAAGTGATTGTTTTTTAAATTTTTTTAAAGTTTTAAAGTTTTTAAAAGTTTTTTAAATTTTAGGCTGTACACCGCCCCGAGTCCTTCGGGAGAGGGGCGGTATAGAAATTTAATAAAATAAATAAATAAATAAATAAATTGTACAGATAAAATGAATACACACTTTTCTATGTAACTATATTGAGCTCCTGGAGAAAAGGCAAACTATAGCTCAAACAATCAATCAGTCAAATAAATAATATGGCTAGCTTTTTGATGCTTTCACTGTTTTACTATTATGTTCCTTGTGCCCTTGGAGATAGAATTAATTTAAAAATGCTCATCTCCATTTGTCCATCTCTGTTCTTGTAAACCAGCGGTTCTCAACCTATGGGTTGCGACCCCATTTGGGGTCGAACGACCATTTCACGGGGGTCGCCAAACACCGCAGTCCGCCATTTATTTATTTTTTGTCTGCCATTTTTTTTGGTCTGCCATTTTTTCCCCTTTGCGATGCGGGCCGTCGCGCCGTGCATGCGCGATGCGGGCCCACCATTTTTTTTGGGTCAGCCATTTTTTTTGGTCGGCCATTTTTTTCCCCTTTGCGATGTGGGCCGTCGCACCGCGCATGCGCGACGCGCCCATCGCACCGCGCATGCACGATGCGGGCCGGGGTCGAGCCCCGGAAAAGGTTGAGAACCGCTGTTGTAAACTATCTAATCCATTATTCACTTTATGGTATTTAGATTCTCCCAGAAGATGGGACTGGAGCTGAAGACCTCTGGTCCATTATTCCTTTCAGCTATTGACTTAATTGTTTAGTTATTTTCAAGCTGTTTCCCATACACACAATCAAGAAGTTTCCATCCTTTAATTTAATCCCTTTACTTTATTCTGCCTCCTATCTACAAAGGTGGTGAGCACCAGAACCTAACCTTTGCTCTGGTTCACAATTGCTTGATGTGTAAGTACCTCTGAATATGAATATAATATTCTGTGTGCTCATTTTATCTGTTTCTCCATAAAGTTAACTTCTATTTCACAAACAGACAACATAACACAAATATTTACGGTCTATTGAAATCCTCTCTCCCACACTCTATATTATCTCATTCCTTGTTTTGCTTGTTTTGGTAACTGCAATTAAATAAAAAAGTCCAGATGTATACAACAAAAAATGTATTAATATACTAATCAGTGTATTTCAAACTGAAATGCAGACATATCTAGTATTACATTTCAGTTGATTAGCTGAAAGAGAATAGCATGGTGTGCATTTCAGTTTCACTATTCTGACTAATTTCATATCTCCACTTGAACTCTTCTCATGTGTGTTTTGTGTGTGTATGAAGAGAGAGAAGAGGGGGGGGAATATATAATATAAAAACCTCCACACTTTTTCTGCTAGTGTGCTGACATTTAAAATTTTAACAAAAGAGCCTCTGATATGTTTTAGCCTCCATTGATAATTCAAACTGACTTACTTAATGGTTACACCACCTTTAGTAATCTTTCTAGGGGGTAATGGTAGTGATAGCAATGGCAATAGCAACAACTAAAGCTTATAGGACTGGTACTTTGCTCAGAAGTGTCTAGCCAGATCTTTTGCAACTGTACAACAAAGCGGTTTAAAAAAAACTCAATATCACAAGCTAAAATGTTCAGCAAGCTAGCATGTGTATACAGTACTGCCAGATATAAGTTGCTACTTAATAAACTTACTATATTATCTGAAATCGATGTCATTGACATTTTCTGGATTGTTATAGATTACTAATCCTGGTTTCCAATCATGTACATTGTTTCAGGTTGGAATGATACAATACAACAAACACAAAGCTTGATTAAACAATCATGTGAAATGGGAGGAAGTAAAATAATGGCTAACTTGCTCATTGTGTAAGCTTTTTAACTTATCATTTTACACAAACACAACCCAAACATAGGGAGATTGAGTGGAAAAGAAATTTATCACTTTCTAATAAATTGTTTGCTGACCAATGAACAAGTGATGGAAATCAAATATGGTTCACATACATGGCAGTTTTTAGTACCATTGTAAGGATTGATATCTGTGTATTTTGGTTTCAAAATTAACTTTTTTAGCCAAGTCACATCTGTGCAAGTTCTGATATTACTAAAAGCAAGTCTGAATTTCTTGAGGACTCATATTTATTGCTGTTCCTGGTGTGAAATCTGACAAGGGTAGACAGGATCTACTCACAAGCTTTTCCACAATGGTGGGAAGTACTATTTTTCTATAGCAACCACAGCAATTGCTCTCTACATTATTTAGAATCATAAGATATACAAATTATATGCAAATCCTTGCCTTCTGAAGTGGTCAAAAGAGAGAAAGGAATATACATACTGATGATGCAGTCTATTGTTTATTTCTACTGCCAATGGTTATGTGAGGAATGCAGAAATAACAGCAGAAAGTTCTGCCTCAGATACTAAAATGTTTTGACTTGCTTCTGCTTGTTTTTCCTTTCCACTTTAACTCCAGATGTCCCTTTTAAATTCAGTTAGAAAATTGTTTAGTTTGGCCCTTGTTGTAACTTGCAATTCAAATTTCCCAGAACATCATCTGACCGTTCCTATCCATGAATCAAGTACAATCAAGTCTGTGCCAATTGCTTCATTTTTGCATAGTTAAGGCAATACTTATGGAAAAAAATAGCTGCTGGGAAAGATGATGCAAGTTGCAATTGCTTCTCATGCTTCATTTCACTTAGGTGGAAGAAGAATGGCAGTGTAGTTTGTTTTTAGATATTTTTGTTTGGACTTGTATTGAAATTTGATGTTCTATATACATGTTGTTAGCCGCTCCGAGTCTCCGGAGAGGAGCGGCATACAAGCCCGAATAAAATAAAATAAATAAATAAAATAAATAAGACTGAATAGATCAATGTTTTTTCATTCACAGCAGTAAAATACAATCCAAAGAGATTGATATTTCAAGTTTCTCCTTGTATCTATTTACTGCCCTCCATCTTCCCCACAAAATAGACCACAATGAGAAAATAATACATGGGGGGGGAGGGTCTTCAATGGATGTTTTGATCAGACTCTTAATAAAAGCCTCCTCTCACTGATCACAGAGGCCTGCTGATGCTGCTGTTTGCCATAAACATGCCTACATGGGAGCATTTTGTACTTAAAAGTAGTACATTCTGTACAAAAGCTCATTGGCTTCTGAGATTTCATCATACATCATCCATGTTCTGCATGCTTTAGGACTAGGAAGTTGACTTTGTTTTGTGTTTCTTGGTTCTAAGTTAGACTCCCCTGGAATTCAGATTCTTCTTGGGTTCTTGTTGTGGGGTTGGGAGACCAATAATTACAGAGGGGCGAAGATGCACCATAAACTACTGAGAGATCTGTACTGGTATCAGATGTCCTGACACACGTATGTAATTGTGGCATTTGTGTGATGGTATCATTGAACATATATTGTCAGTTTGGTGACCTGGACATCTTTGCTTAGCCTGCTGCGCTTGAGATGCCTCAACAAAATCTTTTGAACAGTTTAAACAGTTCATTTAGTAAGAAAGGCCCTGCCAGATTAGGAAATATATGTCCAAGTAGTTACATTTACTCAACATGATTAGCTTGGTTATTGAATTAATTCAATTCTGGACTTGTATAATACATTGCATCATAAACATAAACTCATCAAGTGAGCTGAGTTTTCACAATATGATATGCTGCACGTAACTTTAAAACAAGACTTTTTTTTCCCTGTTGTGTCCAGTTTTTGGAAATTGCCTGAACAGGTCCCTCAGTTTTTTCTTGGCAATCTTTTTTTTTAGAAATTGTTTGCCATTGCCTTCTTTCTAGGATTAAGAGGGTAAGATTGGCCCAAAGTCACTACTAAGTGACTTTAGGAGTGATCATCCCCCCTAAGGTGGGACTAGAACTCATGGACTGCCTGTTTCTAACCTGGTGCCTTAACCTCTACACCAAACTAGTTCACTAACTAATTTATTTTATTTCTTTGTTTAGCAATTGTATATGTAACCCTGGGCAGCTTACAAAACATCATAAAAATGATGTTTAATTTTTTTAAGGGAAAATATTATTTTATAATGTACCTTTAATATATTCCTCAGCACACTGAATTATTGGCACAGATATTTGTCTAATTTGCCAGTTGTTTTATTTTTATGATGCTTTATTTGTGAGACATTTGCTGGTTTTCTTTTTGGTTCTAAGCATATTTTCCTTGGTTGCCTTGAGCATTTTGATGTCAAAGCAGGTTACGACTGATGTAATCAAGCAAACAAACAGCCACTAATAAAGGCTGCAATTCATGCTTCTATTTAAAAAATCAGTGGCAAGTTTCTTAGTGCTTAAAATGGTTCTGGATTGAACCCAATATAAGCAACTTTTCTTTACATGGATAACCTGTCATTTTTTTCTTTTGCTGGGAGCAAAAGATGATGAGAGTGCAAGTATTTACAATGCAAACTGGGTGGAAATGGGAATGGAAAGAAAACTTGGAGATTTCTGTGGTATTTCATCCTGCAAATAGACTCTCTTGGCATTGTAGAAAACATCAATGCAACAGGTTGGGTTTTTGTAAAATGGAGACATTAACATAACACCAAATTAAAAAAAAAACTTACTTAGCAAGGTGGAAAGCAATATAAAAGCAGATCATTTATAAGATGACAGTCTTATTCATTCTGGGCTTGCAGAAAAAATGTTCTAGCACAGAGGTGCCATGGAAATCTCTTCAATTAGTCCTGAATTTCATGTGAAAAAGTCACAGGTGATGGATGGAAACTGTAATAAAATATTACAGCATGGGGTATTCCTTCATTACGTTACTGCCAGTTGGCCATACCCTCCTCTATAAAATGTAATTCAGTTCCTCCTACCTCCTTGACTTTATAATTGTGTGTCCAACTTGTCTGTTTCTCCAAACCTTACTGGGTAGAAACATGTATGGGGAGGAGAAATGTAGCAACCACTGATAAATCTCTGTTGGTTTAAATTGAAAGCATTATTTATAGATTAAAGGCAGAAGTCAATAAATGTTTAATTGGATTTTTCTTCCAGACAGCGTTGGGTGGATCTTGCTAAAGCTTAGTTGGCATAATTGTGAAGTGTGCAAATGAAGTTCAGTAAAGTGTTCTATTAATCCTCTCCTTGAATGTCCTAGTCTTTGGGATGACACACACTAAGCTTGCTCATGTGACCGACATATAACACCAAGTCACGTCCCAGCTATGCTGGCCTAGCACTGTAACTGAGATTCTGATTTGCAACTCTTGACTTCAGAACCTAACCAAGCCTAGATGTAGGCAACTCCGCTTCAGCTTCTCCTTCTTTCATATGGAGGTATTTACACTAACCCACCCTTCAGGACTGTATGTGATTGCAGGTATTCCTTGACTTACTCATTTAGTGACCATTCAAAGTTACAATGAAAAAAGTGACTTATGACTGTATTTCACACTTATGACCATTGCAGGATCCCCATGGTCATGTGATCAAAATTCAGACGCTTGGCAACTGACTCACATTCATGTCGGTTGCAGGGGTCACGTGATCATCTTTTGTAACCTTCTGACAAGCAAAGTCAATGGGGAAGCAAGGTTCGCTTAACAACCGTGTTACTAACTTAACAACTGCAGTGATTCACTTAGCAACTGTGGCAAGAAAGGTCGTAAAATGGGGCAAAACGCACTTAACAACTATCTCACTTAGCAACAGAAATTTTGGGCTCAACTGTGGTCGTAGGTCGAGGACTACCTGTACAGGATTTTCTTTGGTTCAGATTTAATAGTAATATTTCACAGAACCAAAAAATACTGCCAAAGCCCAGCCCTAATATTAAACTCAAAATTGTCAAAAAGCTAGACAGTTCACACAGTTTTTTTTTTTTTTGCTTTTATTTTAAAAACCTTTTCCTATCTGACACATAAAAGTAGTGCTTTTAATGTTTGGTAGCTTTGTGGGATTTGCTATGAGGTGCAGATTTTCAAACTATCCAACTTTTTGACTCATCCAGGCATATCAGTCAGCTTTATTTATGTAAAGTTATAGAATGAACACATGCTTGAAAAGACCATTTATTTGAGGAAATAAGGAGGGAAGGTCAATCAGCATTTCCGGAAAGTGGATGGGATATACTAGACAAACCTGACCATTAAATTTATCTTAATTGCAGCATCAGTTAAAGCTATTAAGGTGTGTCCATGGGAGGAAGAAAAGGGCAGAGCTGTACCTGTTGAGTTACTGTGTACACTTATTTCCTGCTCTCTTTCTTTCTCTTAAGAATCATGTTACAGGGGAAATGGATCTGGATCATCATCTAGACCAGCGGTTCTCAACCTGTGGGTCGCGACCCCATTTGGGGTCGAATGACCATTTCACGGGGGTCGCCAAACAACACAGTCCACCATTCCCCCCCCTTTTCCTTAGCTGTGCTACTCTCTCTTATTCGATTGGCTTTTGAAAGCCAATAGAATAGACTCTCTTGAATAGAGTCTAATTCTATTGGCTTTCAAAAGCCAGTAGGAATTGTCCAGGCTGTCTCCGCCCTGCTGAGCCCGCCAAAAGTCCCAGTCTGCAAACGGTGCTGCAAGTTGTCTGCAGCGAAGGCAAGCTGTCCGGAAGTTTCCACCCCTCCCTGCTGAGCAAATACTAAAAATGTAAGTAAAAGAGGGCCAGGGGTGGGAGGTGGGAGGCCGGCGGGCACAGGGAGGGTAGCTGGCGCACGTGGGGCCCAGCGGGTGCCTTACCTCCCTTGGTGGCCCAGCCGGTGGTCGCCCTGCACCATCACTGCCCCTTGCCAGCTACGCCTCGGCTGGCGCAGGGGGCGGCACCACACATGCGCGGCGCTCCCGGGCAGGGAAAGTCCTCAACTTACAACCGGTTGGGGTCCTCGACTTACGACCGGTTGGGTAGTCCTCAACTTACAACCGGTTGGGGGTCGCGGCATTAAAAAGGTTGAGAACCACTGATCTAGTCTAATCATTGCTCATTGTAGAAATTGGGAAAATTAGAGATGACTATCCAGCATCTGTTTAAAGTACTCCAGGAAAAGATAGCTCAACATCTGAAACAATTGATTCCACTGCTAAACAGCTAAGGAACTTCTTGTGAGTTTTAGTTTCCATAGAGTTTCTACTTGGAAGTTCTTCTTCTGTTTCCTGGAGAAACTGATTATAAGTTGGTGCCATTTTATATAGCACTTATGTACTGGATCTCCAGTTCTCCAGAATGATTGTATCCGGCAATAATCCAGATGACCACTGAAGGTCCTTTGCTGCCATCCAGATTTTTGCAGATCAGATATTATTGCCAAGGGCACAGAGAACTTTTTTTTCCCCAAGTGGTAAAACTGCTGTAGAATTTTCCAGGTGTTGTAAAATGTCTATGTAGCTCATAGTTTATTTTTGTGCCTTGGGTTGTCTAAATGGAAGCCACTTTCCTGGACCACTCTGGATAGATGACCAAAAGAAAAATGCAACCAAACCAGTCAACATATAATTTATTTATTTAAAAAAAGTAGTTTGTGGCAGGAGAGAGAGAGAGGCATCATTCTGGATTTTTATTTTAGTCAGGTAAGTGCTATGGCGCCTTTTAGTCACTCAGCAGAAAGGCTAAGTGGTGTCATAAGGTTAATAGCAAGACTTCAAATGTGTTCTTGAGAGTCTTTGGTGAAAACAGTGGCCCCAGTACCTGACTATGCAAATGCGAGTTACAAATTGTAGCCTCCTGTTCTCCAAGGTCTGGTTTGGTCTTTGGATAAACTACCTGTTCTTAATCTAGAACTCTTTTATTTTTTGCTTTAAGTGTAAAGCCTAAAAGTACTGTTGTACCCCGGGGTTAGACTCAGGAGTGGCCTGCTGCTGCTGCTGCTGCTGCTGCTATATGTTGTGGCCTCATCACTGAAAGAAAACCAGTGACTCTTTTTTTTTTTTATGCAGTAAAACAGCAAAAAATGTTAGAACTGGACATAAAGGTGGGAAATCTCCCAAAGGATCCTAACTCTCAGAGAAAAGATTGCGGCCCTTCTATTGGTGGAAGCCCATCTCCCTGAGAGATGAACATTCCATCAAAGGGATATTACCTCCCAAGAAGAAAAAAGAAAAGCTTGTTTCATCTCTCCATGAATATAATCTCTACAATAGATGGTTCTGTTTGGAGTGAGCACAAATAGGCCACTTGCAGCTAGGCAACCTCAGGAAGACAAAATCTTGCATTCCTTCCAGTGACCCTTCTGAAGATCTCTGCTTCTCTGTTACTAATGAATGCAGAAAAACAATGCTTTGGAGAAAGACTGCTGTAAGAGTAGGCTGGTAGAAATTTATTTTATTTATCCATTTTTTTGCCATCTCCCAGTTTATGCGACTCTGAGCAAGTTATGTCTTGACTTTTCAGATGATGCTCTAAAAGATATGTATTTTGGTGGGTATAAGTTTCTGTGTGTGGCAAAGAGGGATCCCTCAGGGGGATCCCTCCCTCCTAATGTAGAAGTTCCACTTGCAAACCCTCTTCCCATTAAGAAGAAATGCAGAATGCCACTATTATGCGGTTATATCCAGAAAGTGTTAATAGCAGGCATAGCACAGTTGTTGACAGAAGATTGTGATGAGTTTTCCCACTGATAGCTGGGGGTGGGGGTGGAGCCCGTCTGCCTGGAGGGGAAGGAAAATCTGGCCAGGGCTTGTACAGGAAATGAAGTTCCCATTCAATACTAATTAGAAAGAGATTTTAAGAGGATCACGCAGGACAGAGCAGATGTACAGTATAAGCTGCAGTTACTTCAAATGACCTTCCAGAGCAAACACAGCTTTCATAAAATGCCAACAGCAGATTATCTACTCTTAAGAGCGTGTGGAAGATTGATCTCCATTCAATTGCACTCATGGAAACAGAAAACTGATGGCAGAAAAAGACCTAGTGGTCCATCAAAACAGTCTTGGTGAATTATTTGTGAATAAATGATGGAAGGACCATCCCAGGGCATACATAAAGATGTACTGAAATCATTTTTAAAAATACACTGTTCTATCCACAGGAGGAGAAATGTTAATGTAATTATTTACATAGAACAATCTTTTACTTCGGCATGTGTGTATAACAATTTTGCATACAGTAGGGCTACCAGTTTGGAACTGCAAAGATCTGGATGACTAGGAGATTGCAGCAATGAGACACTGAGAATCTAACACTTTCTGCCTTTTAGTGATTGTCCAGTTTTGTTTTGTTTTTTTAAATCCCAGAGTTGATAGCCCTTCCTTCAGAGAACGCTGATGTCCTTATTTCCTACTGATTAAATATTGAGCAAACTATTGTTGCTAGTTTCTGGGGGGGGGGGACTTTCAGTTTCTATAATATCATCCATCAGATCCTCATACAATTGAGAATTCTGTAGCTTTGGGATTACCAAATGTTAACATTAAATGATTTATCCTGTTTCCCATTGGAGGTGAATAAAAATATTTAGAGTTTCAAATATTCAGTTATCCTAGAAGGCCTCTCTGTAACTGTGATCCTATGATTATATTTGAAAATAATCTTAGCAAAGATGGTGCTTAAATTCAGAATTCCAACATTGAGTCAACCTTTCTATATTCAATTGGTCTGAAAGTTCCATTACAGTTGTGTTACATTGGTTTTATAACATTTGCAGTGCATAACTTACACTATGTCATACTATTCTGTGATATTATATGTGACCTTAGCTACTCTCAGAAAGTTTGTACCATACCTTCCTGATTGTTTGGAAATCATTGAACACCATTTCCCATGCATCTCCAAATGGAAAAAAGAGAAGAAGAATATCAACTGCTGAATGTCTTTGGGAGATTCTCAGTCATCCAGGTCATGGTGATCCCAAAGGTGCTTTTTCAACTGGACTTTCTTTGTTTTTCCTTGAAGATGTTTCGCTTCTCATCCAAGAAGCTTCTTCAGTTCTGACTAAATGGTAGGAAATGGAAGGATTAATATCTCTTGCAATCATCTGGTCGTTAGCACTCTCTCTGAGAATGAGAAAGCACTCAAAAAGAGTGCTAATGACTAGATGACTGCAAGGAACTTAAATCTTTCCATTCCCCATCATTCAGTCAGAACTAAAGAAGCTTTTTGGATGAGAAGCAAAACATCTTCAAGGAAAAACAAAGAAAGTCCAGTTGCCTTTTGAAAAAACACCTTTGGGATCAATCACTGAGAATAAACTGAGAATCTTTATATCAAAGGTGAGAGACTAACAAGAGCAATCACTTAATTTAAGTGTTCCGGAAACACTGGAGCACATTGGACTTATTTTAAAAACTGGAGCTTTTTTTGAAGCATTTTTTATTATGCAAGTAAACTACGATGTTGAATGATTAAGAGAAATGAGAAATCCAAATCAAGGTATTTGAAATCAGGCGAATGATGTACACTATGCCAAGAATCAGAGCATTGCTCTCACCCCATCATTCTCCAGAAAAATATTGATTAAGGATAGAACATCCCAAACAAATATGTTCTTTGCAAGAAATAAATAGTATTCTGCAACATAAGCATTTTTGTTCTCTCTTGCCACGAAAACTGCTTTTCTGTCACTTACCAATAACAGATAACAAAATATATTCTGCCTTTCAGTTAACTTCCTTTCAGAGCATGTTTGTTTTCAAGCTTTTCCAGATCTCAGTGATACAATTAAAATAAAAGACTTTATTTATTTATTTATTTATTTATTTGTTTGTTTGTTTGTTTGTTTGTTTGTTTATTTATTTATTTATTTATTTATTTATTTATTTATTTATTTGTACTTAAACTTATATGCCGCCCTTCTCCTAGGACCCAGGGCGGCTTACAAAACAATACAATAAAATTATACAATAAAATTAATCACATTCATACAGCAAACAAACACAATCAATTCACAATTGCTGATGGAGGGAATTCCTAGGGCCAGGGGCAGAGCACAGCTCATACGCCCCAAGCCTGTCGGCATAAATGCGTCTTTAACAATTTCCGGAAAGCTAGGAGGGAGGAAGCAGTATGAACCTCTGAGGGAAGCTGGTTCCAGAGGGCTGGGGCAGCAACGGAGAAGGCCCTAGCCCTAGGCCCCGCCAGATGGCATTGCCTGACAGACGGGACCCGTAGGAGGCCAACCCTATGTGCCCTAACCGGTCGCTGGGATTCATGAGGCAGAAGACAGTCCCGCAAGTATCCTGGTCCATTGCCACTTTGCATTCTGTGCTGCTCTCATAGCTAATAAACTCTGGCTTATGCCTTAATTGCATGTATTTGGCCATTGGGAGTTATTCAATAAATTAGACTGAAAACAAACCATACTGTTTTCCATAATGTATGAACTCAGCCAATACTTGCCTTCTAGAAGATGGGAAGCTGGTTGTCTGAATCTTTCTTCTCTTTCATAATGAGTGATTGACTACGCACAGACTCAGTTATAGAAAGGAACGGAGTTAAATAAGAAATTCTTAGAGATCGTTCTATGTAAAAAAGAAGGAATCGTAAGATAGATTCACGGCCAAAAAACATGAGAGTGACAACTATTTTTAATTACTCTAAAAAAAGAATAAACCAATTTAGGGGGAAAAGAAATGGTCAGTCCATGATTATTAGCTCTAAAGTCTAATAGAAAAATCTGAACTATTAGTGGCAGCAAAGTTGAAAAATGTACTCCGTACTTTGAATTCCAGTTGCTGGAAAACAACAGAAGGAAAAGAAGCTTTCCTCTCCTTTCTGGGAATATCTAATTAAACACTGCGGGAAGCAGGAAGTGGGACTCAACAGGCTTTATTGTGTTCCAGTAAGGCATACATAATATATATTTTATTACATACACATTACTAATTGTACGCCACTTCAGTCATAACTGCAATCATGCATGCACATTTAGTAAAACAGATAAAAGTATCACAATATAAAATTTAAGAAAATAAATCAAATTATATTATGCCACGGAATAACCATATCAAAATTGCTAAGTACGGTATCACTTGCTGCAGGGAGGATCCCAAACCTCCATTCCAACTCCAAAACCTTCTGGGAGGGGAGGGGGAAACAAGTGTGAAGAGCTTTTCTAAAGGCCTATTACAAATAGTCCTTTTTTAGTGACACAGTTAGGACCAGCAATTTGGTCATTAAGCAGAGTGTCCACTAAGAGAAACCGCAACTGTGATTACAATCTTACTTCAGATTTCCTTTGTTTTACAAACCTGCCAAGATCGTAAATGTGAGGATTAGTCACAAAGTTACTTTTTTATTATCATAATTGCAAACAGATGCTAAAAGGGGCAGGCGCTAAATGAGAACTACTTAGATAGGGTTGGTGCTAACCTGAGAGGATGCTGTTCCACTGAAGGAGGCAGCAGTGGAAAAAGTCTGTCTTTATAGCCTGATTTTTAATGGTCTCTTACAAGGAAACTTCCCTTCTATATTGTATGAATAGATACCAAAGCAGCAAGTAATACCAAAAACATCTAGGTCCTGAGCCAATAGGCTGACCAAAGCTTTTCCTTAGCACCCTCCCTTTTCTTTCATGCTGGTATGATTACCTGTTGTTCCTCTGCGCTTTGTCTGCTACAGACAAAGGAAGCTTCAGAGCCATTGCATTAAGAATGGTAGCATGACTGGTGATTTAAAACAGTGGTCCCCAACCTTTTGGGCACTAGGACCGGTTGCGTGGAGAGAGGTTTTTCTGTGGACCTGAGGGGGTGTGGTTTCATGTGCTGTCTGCATCCTGTGGATGGGACTTCACTTGTTTGCACAGCCCGGTTTCTGGCATGCTACGAATCGGTGCTGCTCCATGGACAGGGATTGGGTACCCCTGATTTAAAAGGTACTCAAATGCACTGGGGGATACTGGGCCATAAGAGCTGTGGTGCACAGTGGTTAGAATGCAGAATCCACTACCAGGAGTTCAAGCCTGATCGGCTTAAGGTTGACTCAGCCTTGCATCCTTCCGAGGTCAGTAAAATGAGGAACCAGATTGTTGGGGGCAATAGGCTAACTCTGTAAACTGTTTAGAGAGGGCTGTAAAGCACTATGAAGTGATATATAAGTCTAAATGCTATTTGTTCTGTTCTGTGCATTGGTAAAGCTTGGCAGACTGGGACTTTGATGCCCACTAGGTACAGGCGAATCCACATCATGCTGACTGGCGGGGTCCTGTAAACTCAGACCAGAGTTCCTTGGTGGGGTGGAATTCCCCAGGTCCATGACAGACCCCTCTTGGGAGCACTGTCCCGTAGGCACAAGGCCAGCAGATGGAGTGGCCTGAACAGCCAGTTGCGTGCAATGTCCCATGGACCCAGTGCCAGAGTCAGGAGCCGCCTCATTGGCAAAACCTCTATGTGCAGAGTGCAAACCCCTACTTCCGCAGGAAGACTCCTCCCCCCCAAGAGCAGAGTCAGGAATGGAAGGGTGACTGGGTAGCCTGCAGTGCAGCTGGTCAATGTGCCAACGCAACACACAACCATCTTCCAGAGCCACTTCATATGACAGCGGCCCAGTGACTTTGCAGACCATTACTGTCACCCAGAGATGTCCAGGTCCATAGTTCCTTGCTCAAACCTGTAGTCTCCTAGGCGCCCTCGGCTGTGACACCTGTGAAGCCACCTGGTCTGGTTGCAATCTGTCCAGTTTGGTAATGAGACGGCGACCCCAGCAGAGTTCAGCTGGGCTTTTCCCAGTAGCTGTGCAAGGTGTGGTGCATTGGCAAAGAAGAAAGTCAGCTAACCTGTGATGCCAGCTCCCGTGAGTGAGCCTCTTCAAGGCGTCTTTGGTTGTGTGCACCATGCACTCAGCTTGGCTGTTGGAAGCTGGATGAAAGGCTGTCAAAATAGCATGGCAAATCATGTTGGCCTGTAGGAAAGCCTGAAACTCAGAAGAAGTGAATTGAGGTCTGTTGTCAGAGAAAAGAATATCTGGGAGCCCATGGGAGGCGAAGATCCCCCTTAACACCTGGATGGTCCTGGCAGTCATTGTAGTGGACACTGGAATGACCTCTAGCGATTTAGAATAACTGTCCACAACAATGAGGAAGCGTAGTCGATATGAACCCTCGACCAAGGAGCATGTGTCTCCTCCCACCTATGTACAGATGCCTGTGGCATTTCAGGCCTGGACTGTTTGCAAATGTGGCAACCCTGGACCTGGGTCTCAATCTCCTTATCAAGCCCAGGCCACCAGAGATAGCTGCGCACAAGCGCCTTCATCAGGACTATTCCCGGATGTCCTTCATGCAGAGACTGCAAGACTCTAGTCCTCAATGAGGTTGGGATCACTACCCTGCTACCCCATAGGACACAACCCTTAAAGGTGGATAACTCATGCTTCCTTTTCCAGAAACTCTGGAAATTAATGCCAGGATATGTGTCAGGCCATCCTGACAGCACCCATGTCAACTTACATGTTAGCGTGTGATCATTGGCTGTTTCTGCAGCCACATCCCTTGCATTGAGGGGAGACTCAGGCAACTCCTGGATAGCTAGTATGTGGTTAGCTGGAGCAGGATCTGATTCTACAAGCTGTAGAGGCAACCTGCTAAGGCCATCTGCGTGGCCCATTTCTTTGCCTGGTTTGTGAACCAGTGAGTAGTCATATGCAGAAAGGAAAATTGACCATCTCAACATTCTAGGGGAAATTATGTGTGGGGTTTGCTTGTTTGTTGTAAACAACCCCAGCAGTGGCTTATGGTCTGTAAAGACCGTGAAGTGGTGACCATACAAAAAGTCATGGAACTTTATTATGCCAGCCACTATGGCCAAGGCTTCTCTGTCTACCTGTGCGTAATTACGCTCAGCAGATGACAGAGTCCTAGAATAGTAGGCTACAGGGACTTGTGTCCCATCAGCCTTGAGGTGACTTAAGACAGCCCCGATCCCATAAGGGGATGCATCACAGGTTATACACACTGGCAACTGCTCATTGAAATGAACGAGAACAGCCTTTGAAGACAACAATGCCTTGACCTCTGCAAAACTCCTTTCGTGGACTTGTGTCCACTTCCATGGAGCCTGTTTGTCCAAGAGCCGGTATAACGGCTCTGCCACTGCAGCCTTGTGAGGAAGGAAGGAACGATAGAAATTTAGAAGCCCAAGGAAGGCTTGAAGCTCGCTCTTCGACTTGGGGCTTGGGGCCTGCTGAATCACTTTGAGCTTAGATTCAGCAGGATGGATGCCTTCTGCATCTATACAAAACCCCAGGAATTCAGTGGAAGTGACTCCAATTTTGCATTTGTCTTGCTTAAGCTTCAGCCCCGCTTTACGGAACTGCAGCAAAACAGACCGAAACCTCTCAACCAGGTTTTCGGGTGATTCCCCTGCGATGAGGACATCATCGAAATATGGGCAAACTCCCGGAATGTTACGGAGCGTTCACTCCATAACGCTTTGGAAAATGCCAGGGGCTACGTTAACCCCGAACTGCAGTCTTCTGACTTTGAAAGCTCCCCGGTGCGTTACAATTGTCTGGGCCTCAGCCGTTGCCTCATCAACCGGTAGCTGTTGATAGGCCTGAGCCAAATCAAATTTGGCAAAAACTCGGCCTCCCATAAGCGAGGCCAAAATGTGGCTTACCAAAGGCACCGGATAAGAGTGCTGCTGTAATGCTTTGTTTAGTGTGCATTTATAGTCAGCACAAATGCGGACTTCCCCATTGGCTTTCAGTGGCGTAACTATGGGTGTTTCCATGGACTGCTATCCACAGGTTCCAAAATACCTTGCTGAAGCAGTTTGTCCAACTCGGCATTAATCTTTTGCTTCAGCGCAAAGGGCACCCGACGAGGCTTAATCCTAATCGGGGCAATGGATGGGTCCAACTGCAAGGCAATTGGAGGCCCCTTGTACAACCCTAGTTCTGGGCTAAACACATCAGCAAACTCCTTGCAAACTTCTGCAAGGCCTGCCGTTTGCAAGCTGTGTAGCCCAGTCACTTGAATAAATAGCCTAGTCACACTGGGAAGAATCCCGTTTGTTTTCCTTCTACCCTAAGGCACTAACTTGCCAATGGTCAAATAATTCCATGGACTTGCAAATCTATTTACCATCTGACTTGTCTTTGTATAAGCTGTGATCTTAACCAGTTTCCTCATGCATTCCAAAAAATAATAATCTTCCTGATATCTAGGTTGGCAACTATTTGGCAAAAATTGGAACCTTGTACATTAGTATTCAAAGAATGTCACTGTTAATATTGACTAAGTTTTATGTAATATTTATCAATGTTGAGTGAGATGAGTTCCATTACTGGTGGAAAAGAAAAGTATTCTCAATCAAGCTGTGGGGGTTGCAGGGTGGCTATGTCCCAGACAAAATGGAATTTGGGAATTTATACAAGGGATACTACTTTATACAAAAAGGCACAATGAAGAAAACAATTCAAAGAAATGATAGGTCCAAATCTAGCTGCTTACTGCTTCTTTCAAAAAAAATATATAAATATCACCATCCTTTGTGAATGAAGGCAAATAGATGTGTCCCAGGAAAATGCTGCAGGATCCAATCTGGGGCGTTCACCGGGACCAGAGGGTTTTGTCTTCTGAGCTTTTGGACTCGTGCTGGAGCCCATCCTCAGAGAACTTCTCTCTAACCTAGGCCCAGATTCGACCCAGATTGGACCTTTTTTTGCCTTTGCAACATATGGCAATGCTTTCCTATCTTTTAGAAAAGATAATGTGCTTTATAGACAAATCAGCGATCAAATAACAGGCATAGATACAGTATTGATAGAGCCTTCTGCCAATTGCAGCCAGTGGATCCTTTTGACAGCATATATGGACCTGCTTTTTTGACTACCGGACTATCAGATCTGGACTCGAAAATTGGCACCTAATAAAGAAAATTCCCTTTCCTATCATCTGTTGATTTTCCGGACTTTTGTAGTCTGGATTTCTTACCTCTGTTTATGAGAAAAGAGAGATGGGTTTGACTGTGAAAAAAAATAGATTCGGCTTTCAAACTACATACAATAGACATTACTATTGACATGAAAACTGAAGATGGGTAATCCTGGTTCAAAATATATAGTCAGATAATAACGTTTTACTCCATGGATTGAGAACTACAATGTGCGCTTTTACATGCCTGAAGTCTCTTCTAACTGTGAATGAGCTGAGAAACAATTGCTGCCTGTTTAGATCATAATATGAATTGTCATCTAAAAAATTGCTCAAAGCCCATCTACTGAGATTATATAACTCTGGGACCTCAAGCAATGTTAGGGGGGAAATTTATTGCACAAACAGTACAATTTCTCATCAGATGATTAAGGAGAAAGCTGATAGGAGGAGGAAAAATAGACAAATTACCCTAAAAGGCCACTGTCTCTGTACATACAAGTAAATTAAAAAAAGAACACAACTAGGCAAATAGAGCAGTGACTCCCTGTTTGCTCATGCAAAGATTCTAGAAAAAAAACCCTGGGATTTTGCTGAGATAATATCATTTCTGAACTAATTAATTGAGGTGTGGAAAATGAAAATGATATCAGGCTCTGGATCATGATGATTAAGAAATGTAATTCAATCAAAAAAAAAGAAATGTAATTCAATCATACTGTGTGCTTTGAATGAAAATTAAAAAAATATTTTTCTTGTTCTCAATTCCCCATTTTATTTGACTTTATACAACTGCTAACACTGAGCAAATTCAGGTCATGCATGTCCTAAAACAACCTCTTCTACCAGCATTTACAAAAATCATTATAAATAAAACATCCTCTCTGCTAGGCTTCTGGCTCTTTTTAATGCTATTCCATAGTTATCCTACCACATATGGGCAGGGTGGTCCATAACAAAGAGAAAAAGTCATGATGATGGCCAAAACCAGGTGACCAAGGCCCCACCCTTTTTACAGGTGTCATTTTGATGCCATGTTTGTGACTGCTTTCATGATGTTTTGGACCCCACTATAGCTCCTCCTTTAAAGAAATTGTATTTCATGAGAAGGCAATAATTGGAAAGTCTTGTAAATATACCTGTTGGACTTTTATTTATATAGAACTACCTTGGTGTTATTTTTGGCTTGCTTGTTTATATTTTGTTTAAATATCCAGTACTTTGAACACATACTGTAGTACAGGGTTGTTGCAAACTCTCAGGTTTGGCTTTGAAAGGCTGATGGTATTCATCCTTTAAAAATATTGGCTGGTTTATACAGGCTATCTAGAAACTGCATAAACAGGGATAATTTTTTTGTGTACTTTTCTCATGACAGTTGCCACCTTGTCAATCTGCCTATGCTGCTGTGCATTTAAAAGAGGTCTGCAAAGATGGAACAATATCTGGATGGAACTTTTAAACTGAAAAAGCATCAAACTGTGGTTAAAGATATAGCAACAGGGGTGGATTTGAGCTAGAAAGTGGCAACTTGTATTTCTTCCAAGAAGGATTTCAGTAAATAAGGCTATACTTGAAAAAGGTTGCCAGAATTACATGTGATTGTGCTGACTGAGAGGGTGGCTATGAAAGCACTTGGAATTTGGAAACTATGCCATGAAAACTCTCACAATATGTGTGCCATTTTGACTATGGAAAGCTGTGATGGGTATGGCAACCAAGAAAAAACCATTTACCAGAAGGCAGAATTGTGAGATTGTTTCCTGCTATCATTTCTAGCCATCTTCCCTCAAATATTCTTTATACTCTAATTTACTTTTATTATATTTTGGGGAATGCAGGCAAGTTGTAAGCAAAGTATCATGCTGTGGTCACCCATTATCTGTATTCTTTAAAAATCCCCTTAGGGCCTATGTGGGAACCAGAGACAAATTTATTAATAAAGCTCATACCAGTGACTATATCAGGCCAACCTCCATTTTTAAACAATTTGAACAAACAAAGCAGGCACTATAGTACTGATCCAATTAAATTGGATTGTACTATAGTGCCTGCTTTGTTTGCAATTAAATGCAAATTTGGAGATACAACCTATGCTTTTAATAATTGTGTTTAAAAGAAACATTCAATGGAAACATTTTTCCCACACCCACACAAGCCACACTAATTGAGTTGGTGCCAATTGCCTTATATGACCCAAGTAATTTTGAAATCCTACTGAAAATACTGACTGGGTTCAAATATGCTAAACCATTGTTTTTTTAACCAAGATTTTTAATTGTTCCAAATGATTGTGTTCAAATATCTGAAGCTTCAATTGAATTGATATGGAGTTGTGATCATAATGCTATTATCCTCAAGATGCATGTGGGGGACCAACGTGTGGTAAACTTTCAGCATAAACAAGTGTAAAATAATGGTTGTTGATGTTAAAAAAAATCAAAACTTCATCTACACAGTACATCTATGCTGAACTGGTAGAGACAGATTCATAATCAGATCTTAGAATCACAGTGGAGAGCTCAATGGAAATGTCTACTCAATATGCAGCTGCTATTTTATTTTTTAAAAAGCAAACTCCATGCTTGGTAGCATTAGAATATAAAATGAAAACAGAACTGCAGGTATATACTAAAGCCCATAAACAAATACACTTAGCGTATTGAAGATAGTTATAATCATCCCCAATCTTAACAAAAATATTTCAGAAGTAAAAAAAAAAATACAAAAAAGGAGCAAACAAAATGACAGCAGATGATGCAGCTCTTTTATGAGGAAGGTTTAGAACATAGGATAATGAGAAGAATGATGACAGAACTATATAAAAAATACATGGATTTATGAAATTGTCACAGTGAGATTTCTCTCTTTTTCACAGTTGGCCCTTCACAATTGCCTTTAACTATGCAATAAATACTCACTGTATCTGATTTGTTTTGTCAACCATTTTTTTGGCAATTCAGATAAGTAACCCATAGAGGATGGAATTAGTCCAGAGGATACTGGCTACTTCAGGCTGCCCAGGTCCCTGGATACTTTCCACCATCGCTTCTGTTCTTTTTAATGCTATTCCATAGTTATCCTTGCACATTCAGAAAGCTTGCAGATCTGAGAAGTTCTGAAAAGTGCTAATCTTGTGTTCTGGGAAGAGTGAATAAGCAAGAGAGGATGGAACTAGTCATCTCTCACAACTTTGGGAAACTAATCCTAATATGGATGCTTAGGTTCCTCAGCTCACTTTGTGACTTAGGATCCATCCTGTTTACTTCTCTTTCTGATCCTGGTTAATCTTCACTTTCCAACAGAGCATTAAAGATGTCAGACATTGTAAGTAAAGTTTATGGTTCAGTATTCTGTAAATAGAGCCAGTATCTCATTAATTTTGGAACAATCAGCTAAGAGTTGTTATCTTGATAAAAGAGATGTGGAGCAGAGGGTAAGCAATACCTACACGTATTCAGTGAGTTCTTTGGTAAGGCAAGGTTTGGATTTAGTACTCATGAGTCGAATTAAGGGTCCCTGGTATACAAGAGCCTTTCCAAAGTGGCCCCATCTATTTATTCATTACGTTTATCCTGCACAATCTGGATATTTTCCAGCCAGAGTAAAGGGAAACTAGCTGGCTTAAATTAATTATTTTGCTACCAAGATGACTATCTATCTATCTATCTATCTATCTATCTATCTATCTATCTATCTATCTATCTATCTATCTATCTATCTATCTATCTATCTATCTATCTATCTATCTATCTATCTATCTATCTATCTATCTATCTATCTATCTATCTATCTATCTATCTATCTATCTATCTATCTAATCTTTCTATCTATCTATCTATCTATCTATCTATCTATCTATCTATCTATCTATCTATCTATCTATCTATCTATCTATCTATCTATCTATCTATCTAATCTTTCTTTCTATCTTTCTATCTATCTATCTATCTATCTATCTATCTATCTATCTATCTATCTATCTATCTATCTATCTATCTATCTATCGTCTGTCTGTCTGTCTATCTATCTATCTATCTATCTATCTATCTATCTATCTATCTATCTATCTATCTATCTAATCTTTCTTTCTTTCTATCTATCTATCTATCTATCTATCTATCTATCTATCTATCTATCTATCTATCTATCTATCTATCTATCTATCTATCTATCTATCTATCTAATCTTTCTTTCTATCTTTCTATCTATCTATCTATCTTTCTATCTATCTATCTATCTATCTATCTATCTATCTATCGTCTGTCTGTCTGTCTGTCTGTCTATCTATCTATCTATCTATCTAATCTTTCTTTCTATCTTTCTATCTATCTATCTATCTTTCTATCTTTCTATCTTTCTATCTATCTATCTATCTACCTATCTACCTATCTATCTATCTATCTATCTATCTATCTATCTATCTATCTATCTATCTATCATCTCTCTCTCTCTCATCTGTCTGTCTGTCTGTCTGTCTGTCTGTCTGTCTGTCTATCTATCTATCTATCTATCTATCTATCTATCTATCTATCTATCTATCTATCTATCTATCTATCTATCTATCTATCTATCTATCTATCTTTTACAAGCTCAAGTGGGGAGATACCTGCAGAAAATTAATCACATAGCATTGAATTTTGTACCTAAAAATAGTAGCCGAAAGTCCTGGACGAACATGTCTCTTTGTTTATCTTTGAGTTTTTCCCAGCCTGGGTTAACCATTATGCTAACCATATTGTAGATAAAGATGGAAGTCAAACATACCCATAATACTGTACAAGTATTGGTAACATGCCAACTTCTGATGCGACTTGGAATATGTTGAACTCGGATTCTAGTGTTTGATCTTTTCACATTAGTTGTCAGCATTTTGTTGTGCAAAATACTGAAACTCCTGATAATCTTTTCCATGCTTGTGAAAATGCTTGCTCCATTGGCACTGGGCCAAGCAAGCAAAAGATTGCTTTCCTTTGCTTACTGGGGTGGAAAAAAAGGTCATCATCTCTTGGGTAGAAAAGTAGGATAGGAGTCAAGTTAATAAACAACAACATGGAACATAAATCAGCCACTCATATTTTAGTTCAGTCTATTGTGTGAGCCCAGCCATGTGATTAGACTGTCGCTCAGTATGTCACTGGAATCCAGAGAACTGGGTTAATTAAAAAAACTGACAGCAAATGTGCTGTGCAAACACAGCCAGTCAGCACAGCATGCCCACCCATGAACTGATTCCTTTACAATAAGCGTTAAGCCTTAAATCTAGACAGGATTCATTTTGTCTACTGTTGAGTCTGCCTAGCAAATGGATGAGAATCAGTGTTTTTGAGACTGCTGGCAAGAAGAAGTGGTTAAACTTCTACTACTTTGAAGAAATCTGTGTAACCAAAGCATGAGAAATCTGGGAAGGCAGGCACATTCTGGTAATTAGAGACAGGGGGGGGGAATATCTTCCTACTCCTTTGATGGATCAACACTCTGTTCACTGGAGCCTGTCATGTAATGTAAAATGCATTACGGTATACTTGTAATGTTCTGCCTGACTGATCATAGAAAGCGTTCATTGCAATTTCTTTTGTTAAAGCAGCAACCTATGTTTTTTTTTCCTTTTAACCAGAAAAAAATCCTTAATACAGGGACGGACTCTGAAGCCAACCAGGGCTCTGCTACTGAAATTTAGGGGCAAAGTGTTTGAGTTACACTGGTATGATTTCCAGCTGGTTTTTGGCAGGCAATGAAAGGAAATGGATTGTTAAATCTCCAACAAATACTCATCCACCCACTCACCCATTACAAAAAAGGCAGGAAACTCCAGCCTTGACTCTTCTGGTGATATCATCACATCCCAGTGAGGTTCCCTACTTCCCTCATTCATCCCAAATAGTGCTAAAAACACACATAAAAAGTGCCCTGATTTGCCTATGCCCACTTTTCTCTATAGATCAATCAGACTACCTATAACTCAGGTTTAACTGGTGTATAATTTCAGAATTAATTTGCCAGAATTGGCACTTATAACAAAACATTTGTAATTCTTGGCTCTAGTTGTCCAGGGTTGTTTTAAGATGGTTGCTTATAAAATGAAGGACTGAATGAATAAAGGGCTCCTATATAGGATTCTAGCTAGTCAATCATAACATTTTCCAGGAAACCCCATTCCTTTCCCCTCTTTCACTCCCTCCAAGCTGTGCTTCCTGAAAGCATTTTTTTTCTCTTTCTATCACAGAGTCGCTCTGAGAGTGAGATGGGTGGTCTATACATTTGATAAATAAAAATAAATAAATAAAATTTAAGGCTCATTCCTTAATTATTTTTGTTGTGTCTCTGACTTAGATGCCTCTCTTGTTTGTAAATTATCGTATGTTGTTTTGAGTAAGCCTCACAATCAGAAAATAGAGCATATAGTACAGATCTAGGTGTTTACAAAGTTTTTTGCAAGTTTTGCCTCTTCCAACATAGGCACAGCTGCAGACTCTATTTGTTTAGTTTATTGCCATCTTGGGCACCATTTGATGACAGAGTTTATCTCTGTTGGTTCTTGTCTGCATTACAATTATATAGTTCAGTTTTCTGGTCAAGGCATTGGTTATTCTGGGCTATTGGGTTTTGTTTGCAACATACAACAGTGACTTTATTTTTCTGTCTTATGTTAAAATGAAGTTTGGGCTTTTATCCTGAACAAGCTATAGCTGGAGACTGAGGCAAGAGGAAGATTGATACAGATTTCACCTATTTCTTTCAAATATACACATGCAACAGCCACTCATTTGCAGATCTTGACAGCTTGCTTGCAAGCACCCAGATACAATAATTAAAGCCAGGCTAAGACATTTCTTTTAAAACCCCTACAGACCTAGATCTAGATTCCTGTAACAAAGAGAGGGCCACCTTAGCTCCAGGGGCAAGTTATTTTGGAGAAATTTAGAATTCTCCAAATTGTGCTTGCTTTTTGTCTGAGGTATTCCTGTGGAAATCATAGAAATCAATGGCTATTAGCTTTGAAAGCAATGTGATTGAAGACACATAGACTATGGGAGACTTGTGATTGGCTACTAGGAGAACAGACTGCTAGATAGATGGGCCGGTTGGCTGATCCAGCACGGCACTGCTTACATTCATATATCTTATGTGCTGTATCTGGGCTGGATGACCACCTGATGGCAGCAAAGAGATTCAGAAATCCCTCTTTTCTCCCATCTAGTGATTGCCCAGACATTTGCATCTTAATAGTGGAAGCCCTAGATTTCTTCCATCTCTTTTTGTTCCCATCTGACTGGCTCTTAGCAATTCAAGGGAGGAAGAAGCCCAGACCTGGCAACTCTATTGTGCTTGCTTTAATAGAATACCCGAGTTAGAAGGGACCTTCTAGTCCAACCCACTTCTCAGGCAGGAAATCCTATACCAGGCCATGGGGTGGGCGTGGTTTCAGTATGATGCATCCGACCCGTGGGCCGGCAGTTTGACATGCCTGCCCTATACCATTTCAGACAAATGGTTGTCCAATTTCTTTTTTAAAACCTCCAGTATTGCAGCACCTACAACTTCTGGAGCAAGTCGTTTCACTGATTAATTTCTCCTTAGTTCTAGGCTGGCTCTGTCCTTGATTAGGTTGCATTCATTGCTTCTTTTTCTACCTTAAGGTGCTTTGGAGAATAGGTTGACTGCCTCTTCTTTGTGCCAGCCTCTCAAATATTGGGATACTGCTATAATGTCACCTCTAGTCTTTCTTTCTTCTTTTTCCTTTCTCCTCTTGATCAAACAGGCAAGCCTTTAAGACATTACAAAACCTGAAAAAACCTGTGAACTGCTGCTGAGATAATTGTTGAAATGGAAGTGTCCTTTGTAATGTGTCTCTACTTTCTGTGTTAAGTGAGAGCGCACAGGCTAGGCCTCCTCCGGGTCCCGTCAGCGAAACAATGTCGTCTGGCGGGCCCTAGGGGGAGGGCCTTCTCTGTTGTGGCGCCCACCCTCTGGAACCAACTACCTCCTGAAGTCCGCGTTTCTCCGACTCTCCCGGCCTTCCGAAAGAATTTAAAAACCTACCTCTGCCGGCAGGCCTGGGGATGATTGTTGATTGTGGTGTGACTGAGGAGTATGTGTGGGGTTTATTTTTAATTTTTTTTTCCAGATTTATATTGAATTGTTTATTTGTATGTTGTGAGCCACTCCGAGTCTGCATACAAATCCAAAAAATAAATAAAATAAATAAATGCTATAATGCTAATTGATTGTGTCAAGTGTAATTCTGCCTTATTTCTGACTGCATAATAACACTCAACATGTAAAATACAATGCATTTTAACAAAAGATCTTTACACTTAAAAAAGAAGATTATCTGCAGGGTGGAATCAAAATATCGAGAAGACAGTTAAGATCACACAGTTGAAACCTCACTTTATTTTTATGTGCAAACACATAAGAAAAAGACGGGTTGCGTGGATGTAGATGCCCTATTGACTTTTTTGACTTGCCCTCTCCCATCCCTCCATGGATGTCTATAGTTACAAAAAATAATAATATCATTTAAAATTAATCTATCCAAAGTATCTCTCTCTTGATATTAAATTCACCTTCTCAATTTTCTAGCTTTTTCTTCCAGTTGACATGAATGCGGTGCTTCTACAATTTACGTGAATCTTCTCTATTATGTTTTTCAATTGCCCTGTTTGGTGTTTATTCACACTCACTGATTTCAGTTCATTTTAAAGTTGTCTTGGCATGATAAGTAGTGGAAATAGCAGGGTGGCTGCATTATTAACATCCTTTTGTCTATTAATTTAGTTTTAGCAATTTTTATAGATTTAAGGCTTTAATGCACAGGTGTCAAACTCGATTGGGTCATGTGACATATTATGACATAGCATGATGTTTTTTGCCTTTGTGGAGCCAGGGTGAGCATGGCCTGTGCGTGACGGATCCAGTCTGTGGACCACCAGTTTGACACCCCTGCTTTAATGCAATATTTGTAAACAATTATTTTAGATATTTATTATTTTAGTTTTGTTGTACACACCCAGACACACTTGTGGGATGCATATCTGTATAAATTAAGTAAATAAATAACACTCTGAACCATAAACAAGACCCATCTTAATCTAACATGAAAGCAATAGCACTTAAACTTATATACTGCTTCACAGTGCTCTCTAAGTGGTTTACAGAGTCAACATATTGCCCCCAACAATCTGGGTCCTAACTTTACCGACCTTAGAACCGACCTGAGTCAACCTTGAGCCAGTGAGATTCAAACTTCTGGCAGTCAGCAGAATTAGCCTACAATACTGCATTCTAGCCACGGTGCCACCACAGCTCTGAAGATGAACATTGTGTGAACTCAAGTGTTTCGGTAACTTAGTAGGGGACAGTTATGTTAACCAAGGCCTGCAAACATTGGGTGGGCTCTCAAAGGAAGTAAACATATGCTACCAACTAATACCTAGCTGTCTGGATTTTTGTAGTCTAGATATGGCAGCCCTAATTAAAAGTGAGCTAGTGTGTAGGGCGAGCACAATCTAAGACAGAGGAATGTATTCTGAGATCTGAAGAAAAAGCTACTCTGAATGAGAGTTTCTCTTTCTACAGAAATTAAGACATTCTTTTATTAGGTGACACTTGCCTTGCCATGCCATGGTTGTTTCTAATGTTCAGATGACACATTTACCAGGCCCAATTTATCTCTTAGTCAACTCAGTAACCTGGTATTGCACAGCAGATAAAATTATAAGCTAACTACAAAGAAGTTGTTTTAAAATAAGATTAAATGAACATGTCAGTGATTAGTAGCCAAGATAGGTGCTAAATGGGGTATCTTGGATTTTAAAGGTAATATTTTTCCAGAGGTATTAACTGCAGCATGTAACTGGGGAAGGATATCAAATGGGACGCACCCTCGATCTGATGCAGCAGGACTCTTGTGTTCTACTTCACTTGAGCAGAGAAATAAAAAGCAGACAAAGTGAACCCCTCACTGTGTAGACCTTCGATAGATTGTGGCTTCCAAGAAATTTTCATGAGCAAGTTTGCAATTGACTGTAGGACTCACTGCTGTTTGGCCAGTGTGCACCAGGTACTTCTCTTAAAAATTAACTGCACTAAGGCAAAGGTTAGGCAGCAGCATGTAGTGGCTTGTATGCTGTGCATGTATCTGTTGTGTGATTTTATCTGCATGAGATGGAATGTCTCCAGCATCATATGAGCAGATTGCATCATTAAAACTGCTTAGAGCCTGTTTCTTTCTGAGTCTGGGGAATTTGTACAGTGGGAAGTAGCTTCTTTTTGCTGACGGCCGATCTTTTACTATCTTTACTATCATGCAGGCCACCTCTATGCCTGTTGTTTCATGACTTAGATACTCTTTCTGCCTCTAAGCCAGCGGTTCTCAACCTATGGGTCGCGACCCACTTGGGGTCGAACGACCGTTTCGCAGGGGTCGCTGGACACCGCGGTCCACCATTTTGTTTTGTTTTTTTCGTCGTGCGCGTGCCACGCATGCGCGGATCGGCCCGTCGCGGTCCACCATTTTGGTTTTTTGGGGGGGTTGTTTTTTTGTTTTTTTGGGTTGCGCGCGCCGCGCATGCATGGATCGGCCCATCGCGGTCCGCCATTTTGTTTTTTGTTTTTGTTTTTCGTCGCGCGCGTGCCGCGCATGCCCAGGTCAGGGTCGCAGCGCACATGGGCAGCGCAAGTGGGGTCTCAACCTGAAAAAGGTTGAGAACCACTGCTCTAAGCCAATGACTTTTAAGTGGTGGGGTAGACTGCAAAGAGGGGTATGCAGTGGCGAGTGGTGGTTATGGAGCGGTAAGGTGGGCAGTTTCTCCTGTGCGACAACTCTTGCCATATCCTTCCTCCTGGTTTCGTAGTTCTCTGCTTAGTAATCCGCATGGCATCTTGATACCTTTACACAAGGCCTTTTAAACCAGGTTCTCTTTTCTAGTTCTCTTACTGTAGTGAGATAAATACACAAATGGGCAAGGAGGGGAGCAAGAATACTGAGTCCTTCACTCAACTGGAAGAACCACTGATCAATTCATGGAGAGGATGAAGCATTGTAAGGACAGTAGCTAAGACAGTGGACAAATTTATTCTGAAGGTTTATCAGGAATACAAGTAGGTGTATGGAAGTGCTCTCTGATTATTGAACTTCAGAAAAAAATTTGCATTGGCAGTCAAACAGGTAAAGGAATTAGCAAAGTCAGCCTCACTTTTTCCCTGTCATATTTCCTGTTTGAGGTCTTCTGACCATTTGCCCTCTCCAAATGAGTCATTATCTTGCTCAAACAATATCTAGAGTCAGGAAGTTTTTCTCATAAAGTGCAAATTTAAGATAACAATTTTGTAGATCAACAGAAAGTAGGAAAAGTAAGTGACTCATGGTCTGCTATTACCATGTTATTATACTTGCTTTATAAAAGGGAAGACTAAATAAGCAGCCTACAGTATGATTTGGAGTTTTTAAAAAAAAGTTAGATAGTAGGACAAAATATATAGTAAACTTATACAAAAGTGCTCATGATATGATCATAGAGCAATAGAAGAACTGTACAAAGGTAGAATTATAGTTTGAGACATACTCAGAAGAAGAAGCAAAAGTACTGGTGGAAATCAAACAAAAATCCTGCTTCAAGGCTGATCAAAGACAGTCAAAGTAGAGAAACCAACTAGATTCTAACAATTAAAACTTCCACTATGTTTCATGGTGGAAAGATAGCACAAAAAGTAGATACTCTATAGTACATCTCCTCTGATATTGCAATAATTCTTCCCATTCCCAGCATATTCTGCATAATGGTGGGACCAATCCTTCTCCTTGTGATAGGGAAAAGATTTATAAAACCCATTACATCTGAAAATTAATTGTCTGATTCTCATTTGCCATAATGTTGTTATCACCATTTGTATTTGAAACAAAATAGTTTATGATGTCCTAAGTAGTAACACAAGAAAATAGTAGCACAAGAGAATGCTGTTTTTTTTTTTTTACAACCTCTCCGATGCTCCCTTTCTTTTAGGCAGTTTCCATGTACATCCATAACTTTTTCATGCCAGTTTAAAGTAAAACAAAGTTAAACCAAGAAACAAAACACTTCGCACTGTTTTACATATATTTATTTATCAAATTTATATGGTCATTGATCTCATGGAAGGTGACACTGGGCTGCATACAACAATCCAGTAAAACAGTAAATAAATAAAATAATAATTAGTTAAAACCATGATATAACAATTATAAAAAAAGAATTAGAAAATCATCAAGTGAAGGTTAATATTGCCACAAAGAAGAGGGAGTCAAGCATCTGAAGGCAGGACAAGAAGCAATGGATGGAAACTAATCAAGAAGAGAAGCAACTTAGAACTAAAGGAGAAATTCCTGACAGAACAATTAATCAGTGGGACAGCTTGCCTCCAGAAGTTGCGAATGCTCTAAGACTGGAAGTTTTGAACAAGAGATTGGACAACCATGAGCAGAGAGTTGGACTAGAAGACCTCCAAGGTCCCTTCCAACTCTCTTATTCTGTTCTGTTATTCTGTGATATGGCATTATATGGCCTCATTATAAGTTGTTAATAGTTGCAGATCAAGCTGTTAAGGGCAAAGAACATAAAAAGAGAAAGTGCTGTATTTGGTACCATTTAACAATTGGGCACCACTTAGCAAAGGATGACTCTAGCTTATGAAAGTAGATGTCCAATCCTATTTCTGCTTTTTCAGAAGCAAGTCCCATTGTATCCAATGAACTTTCTAGTAAAGTTCTAGTAAACTATGGCTAAGATCAATATTTAAATATATGTCTCTGAAAAGTTACTACTGTTTATTTCAAAATAATATTAGCAACCCTAATTTTTTGTCACTTCATCTTTTAGATCAATAATTCCTACTTTCTAGTAATTTGGTTCATATCTAAGTCTTAGCTGTTGCTTATTTTAACAAAAGAGAAAAATTCTGCAACACTGTACCCTGCCCATCCCCCCCCCCATGTACCATTCCCTAAACCAGTCCAGAAGGATACCATGATTGATCATATTGAATACCATTGATTGAAAAGTCCTAGAATGGATGCACCACCATCCTGGTCCCACCACAGATCACTGAGAATCATTAACAAGTGTAATTTGTTGGCAGGAGGTTGGATTAGAAGACCTCCAAGGTCCCTTCCAATTCTATTATTCTATAAATAATGGTTAACAATTGTGCCAATACATTGATTGTAAAACATTAATTTCTCTAAGCTATGTTATTAGGCTGATGTAAAAATAAAATAGAGATTGAACCATAGATAATGTGTTGAATTCCTTAGACAAGGTGATAAAAATGCTATAAACAAATAAAACATATCTTTTGGGTAGACTTTGACATGTGGATTTGAATTGTTTTTAAGTTATATCTGTCTGTCTAAACAAAGAATATTAAACAGTAAAATCAAACATAACTTTTTGTTCATATAAAAATACTGTTGTAATTCACCCAGTCACTCAACTGTGAGATGGGTGGCATATAGAATAAATACATAAATAAACAAATAAATAAATAAGACTTTCTGCAGTGAACAGAGTATTATCCAAATTATCTTTTTGGATGCAGTTCTGTTTAGGTTATTACACATTCTTGTTTACCAGGAAGATTAATAATAATAATAATAATAATAATAATAATAATAATAATAATAATAATAATAATAATAATAATAATAATAATAATAATAATAATAATAATAATAATAAAGTTGGAAAGGACCTTGGAGGTCATCGAGTCCAACCCCCTGCTCAGGCAGGAAACCCTACACCATTTTGGACAAATGGCTGTCCAGTCTCTTCTTAAAAACTTCCAGTGTTGGAACATTCACAACTTCTGGAGGCAGGTTGTTCCACTGGTTAATTGTTAAGGCCAGAATTGCATTTTGGAATAAGTGTCTTCCAATTGATCTTTAAATAATTTATCTTTATTTACAAATAAACAACAGAACATTAAGTAGTTGCTTTTGATCATTGATAAAACTCATGTCTTCCATGCAGAAACTTTTCAATTCAAGCAAGTAGCTCCTTGTTTTGCTCCCTGGGAGAAAATATGAAGATTTGCTTCTGATTTAACTGTTGTGATAATCTGTAATATGATTTGTTTGGTTTTCATTCTTTGACTTTTATAAACCCATAATTGTGGTTGGACATTTTAATTTATGGCTTCATGTGGTGCTTGAACTCAAACAACTGAGATTTATTTTATTGTTTCATGAAATCACAGAATTGGAAGGGAGATTTGGGTGCATCTGATCCAATCTCAATGCAGGATCCAATATCTCTGACATGACTATTCATCCTCCATTTGAAGACTTCTAGTGAAGAACAATTCACCATACTTATTAGAATGCAGTATTGCAGGCTAATTATGCTGACTGCCGATTGCCAGTTGGCTCAGTATTGACTCAGCCTTCCATACGTCCAAGGTCGGTAAAATAAGGACCCAGATTGTTGGGGGCTAGTTGACTGACTCTGTAAACCACTTAGAGAAGGCTGCAAGGCACTGTGAAGCGGTATATAAGTCTAAGTACTAAGTGCTATTATTATTTCATGTGGTTCCACTGACTGACATCTTATATCAATGATGGCGAACCTTTTAAAGACCGAGTGCCCAAAAACTGGCCTCCACCCCCTGCTCTGCCCCCCATCCTCCATGCCGCCTGCCCGCAGGGCCACTCACCACCTCCAGGGCCCGCTGATCGCCCAGGCAGCCCAGCAGCACTATGGCACTCATGCCCTCTGCCCGCGCTCTGCAGCATCAACTGTGCATAATGGGTTGTGAGAACAGAGTCTTGTCTACACTGCCTGGCTGCCATATTCTTGGCTGCGCTGCTCTGTGTGGGCCACACTCAGGGGCGACTCTCCTTCAGGGGGGCTGCTGGAGAAGAGTGGGTCGCAGAGGGAGGCGAGGCTGGGGCAACGGCACGTGTGCCCACAAAAAGGGCTCTAGTGCTGCCTCTGGCACCCGTGCCATAGGTTTGCCATCACTGTCTTATATAGTCAGGATATTCCTTCTGATGTCTAGCCTGAACTACTCCTTAGAGCAGAGGTCTCCATCCTTTTAGTCACCAGGGACCGGTTACGTGGAGAGAGGTTTTTCCATGGACTGGAGGGGGGTGGTGGTTTTGTGTGCATCCTGCATCCCGCAGATGGGGCTTTGCTTGTTTGTGTGGCCCGGTTGTTGGCATGCCGTGGCCCAGTACTGGTCCATGGACTGGGAGTTGGGGACCCCTGTCTTAGAGTTCTAATCTATTGGTTCTGATCCTGCTCTCAGGGACAATATAGAAGTCCACTCTCTATTCTGTGTGGCATTCCTTCAGATCCTATCAAACTTTCCCTCAGGTGCCTTCTATCTAGGCTAAGCATTCCCAGTTCCTTTAACAGTTTCCCATAGAACTTTTTTTCAGATTTCTCACTATCTTAATGGTGTTTCAACTAGCTCCAATTTGTCATTCTCCTTTTTGTATTGTAATGCCCATAACTGGACATAAAATTTCAAATGGCATCCAACAAAGGCAGAGTAGATTTGAATAACTGCTTTCTATGGTCAGGGCTCTGCTTCTGCTTATATGCCCTAAGATAGCATTTGCCTTTTTAGCAACTTGATCATACTGCTAACTCATGTTTAACTTGTGGTTGACAAGGACACACAGATTCTTTTCACATGTCCTTCTCTCAAGCCAGGTCTTGCAATCCTAGACCCATGTCTTTTATTTTTCCTTACACAGATGCAGTTGCTTACATTTTTCCTTGTTAAATTAGATCCTGTTTTTGACACACTCTCAAGCCTATCTAGATTTTATTTAATCTCCTCACCTTTAGATTATACTAGCCCTCACTCCCAGTTTTGTGTCATCTGCAAAAGTCATAATTCCTTTATCTAAGTCATGGATAAAATGGTGAACAGCACAAAGTCCAGGATAGAGCTCTGTGGCACTCCATTTGATAATTCGCTAAAAGATAAGTAACCACATTTTCTAGGAACAATCATCCAGCCAAGTGCAAATACATCTAAAATAATATTATTTAAACCATATTTTATCAAGATGCATTCTGTTGAAGGCTTTGCTACGGTCCAAGTACACTAAAGTAATCTGTCAACAAAGAGGATAAAGTTAGTTTAACATGATCTGTTTACAACAACTAACGCTGGCTCCTCTCAATGGTTGCATGCCTTTCTACAAACATATTGCTTTAAAATCTCTTTGAAAACTTGGTCCCATGTAAGTCTTATAAAGCAGACAGATCTATAGTTTTCCAGAACTATAGTTTTCCAGTTTCGAAGATGGGAACATTTTCTCTCTTCTGGGTCCTTGTCAATTTTTTAGGAGTTCTCCAAGATTATTAAGAATGATTTTCCAATCATCCCCACTAGTTCTTTTAATAACTTGTGATATAATTCATTGGAACCCAGAGACGTGATTTCATTTAAATAAATGAAACCCCCATTTTCTCCCTTTCTTTAGTATTCTAGTTCAGGGCTTTTCAACCAGTGGTACGGGTACCACCTGTGGTACATTGGCACCTGGCAGGTGGTACGCGACCATCCTAGAAAAGTGGTAGTGGGGGAGAGGAATGAGCTGAACCGGTGGCAGCACCGCACAAGCCTGAGCGAGAGATGGCTGGAGCTGCAGGACTGTCAGGGCTCAGCAGAAGCACCAGGATCAGTGCCGTTTTCCAGGTGATTGGCGCTTCTTCGGGACTGTCAGGGCTCAGTGGAAGCACTAGGATCAGCGCCAGGCTCCAGCTGGAACTCGGCACTGATCCTGGTGCTTCTGCTGAGCCCTGACAGTCCTGCAGCTCCAGCCATCTCTCGCTCAGGCTTGTGCGGTGCTGCCACTGGTTCAGCTCATTCCTCTCCCCCACTACCACTTTTCTAGGATGGACGCGTACCACCTGCCAGGTGCCAATGTACCACAGGTGGTACCCGTACCACTGGTTGAAAAGCCCTGAACTAGAATACTAAAGAAAGGGAGAAAATGGGGGTTTCATTTATTTAAATGAAATCACGTCTCTGGGTTCCAATGAATTATATCACCTCCCCACGAGCTTGCGATACTCCTCAGGGCCTCATGTTGCCTTCCGGAGGACTCAGCTGTTTGGCGGACAGAGGTTGGAGCCGCTCAGCTGTTGGTCGGGACGCCCATGGAGCCAACACCCACGCTGCCAGGTAGAACTGCGCCAGCCACTGGTCTCCTTTGCCGTCCCGCATGTTGTCCTTGACCCCTCCCCTGCCCGTTCATGTTGAGCCCACAAGAGCTTGACAAGGAGAGAGGGAGGGAAGGAGGAAGGGACTCCTCCTCCTCTCCTAAGGTTCAAAGCATGATCAGCTTCCCAAGGGAGCCACAATCCCAATTCATGTGTTTCTGCTGTACCTCCCAGGAATGGGGTGGGCGGAAGAAAGCTTGGCTAGGCTAAGCAAAGAAAAGCCATGGAGCCGCGAGCTAAGATTGCAGGCCGGCTAGGGAAGGGGGTGAAGAAGAGGAAGGGGATTGAGAGAGAGGAAATGCTGAGCTTTACTCGCCTTTCCCAAGGACCTCCTGCGCTACCTCACAGGAACACCTGGTTTCAGATTTACACTGCAAAAGTTTTTCTTGCACAGAGGAGAGAGGAAAAACAATTACAGAACACTCGGGAATCCCTTGCAATGCACCATGTACCTTGGTGCTTATTTCCTAATGCCTTTCCCCCATGTTTTCTGCTCCGTCCCAAATTCGCCTCCCTTCCACTTTCCTTACGCAGCCATCTATGGTCTTAATACAGCCCTCAGTCTGTCTCCCTTTCAACACCCCCTAAAATTCTTCATTCAGGCAGGCTTCCAGAGTTCGGCTGGCTGGATGCAGGTAACCCCTCCTCCCTGTCCTGCTGCCTCCCGTGGCACCACGCTGCTCCGCGTCCCACGCCTCTGTGCCTCAAGCCTCCATGACACAGGACCACTGGCATGGTCCCCAATGGCCGCTGACTCGCTCCCCGCCACCGGCGATCCTGCAAGCCCTGGCAACTGCTCCAGCCTAAGAAGCAGGTGGCTGGGAGGCTGCCGCGGTGCCAACCTCTTGCACCCATCAGCTGGCGACCTCTGGACCTGCGCCTCTCAGCTGGAACATCCGGCAATGCTTTGGCCAGTGAGGAAGGCGAAGGGGAGGCTGCTGCAGCGCCGAATTCTGTGCCTGTCAGCTGGCGACCCCCAAACTTGTGCTTGTCAGCTGGGAGGTCTGGCAAGGGAGCCGGCTGGTGTGGAGGTTGATGGGGAGGCAGCGGCTTGGCGAATGTCGTGCCTACCCGCCCCATCTGTAAAAGAAAAAGTCTTCCACCCAAGCATAACTTTTAAGGATTTTAAGGATCTTTGAGAGGGAGAGAGAAATAGAGAGAGGGAGAGAAAGAGGGAAAGAGAAATAGAGAGAGGGAGAGAGAGAGAGAGGAGAGGGAGAAAGAGGGAGAGAGAAGAGAGGGAGACAGAGGGAGAGAGAGAAGGAGAGAGGGAGAGGGAGAGAGAAAGAGAAAGAGAGAGAAAGGAAGACGGAGAGAGAAAGAAAGGGAGAATGAGGGAGAGAGAAAGAGAGACAGGGAGGGAGAAAGAAAGGGAGAGAGGGAAAGAGAAAGAGAAAGAAAGAGAGAGAGAGAGAGAGAGGGAGAGAAAGAAAGAGGGAGAGAGATTAAATTAGTAACATGGTTGTTCAGTGAATCTGGTTTCCCCACTAACTTTGCTTGTCACAAGGTTGCAAAAGGTGATCACATGACCCTGGAATAATTTTATGGTTGGGGGTCACCACAGCATGAGGAACTGTATTAAAGGGTCGCGGCATTAGGAAGGTTGAGAACCACTGCTTTAAAGGAAAGTGGACTGTATTTATAATTCTAAGAGCACCAAACACTAAGCACCAACATTTGGTTAGCTTAAAGCAGGGTGTCAAACTGCCGGCCCGCAGGCCGGACGCATCATGCGGAAGGTGCGCTCACCCCATTGCCAGCAGTGGCAAAATTGTCTCGATATGTTGCGCAATGTCACGTGATGCCGTGAGTTTGACATGTCTGGCTTAAAACTACTGCATGGTATACAGTCATCTTGAGTGTGAAGGTCTCTGCATTCAATTTTTGGTAAAGGGTTTGAACTTCAAGGCATAACATCTGCCTTCTCATGTTCGATTAATCTCAAAAACAAGGAAAATGATAATCTGGTGCCTGCTTCCTGATGGCCAGTGTAACTTTTTAAATAAATAGTAACTCTGATAAACATACCATTTGCTTTTCTTATGTTTTTCAAAATGTAGGGTACGGTATATTTCCTTTGATTGATAAAGAGTAAGATGAATTCATGTAAATAATGGTAACCTGTAACCATAACATGTAAGTTTTGATGTCCCCATGTCAGAAGTAGTTTAAACAGACTATCATTCTTTGCAAAATTGTTATTCTGGCTTAATACCATTGATGGTGCTACAGATGAAGGTAAGCTGTAATCTTGTTTCCTTGGAGTTTCATTGACGTGAAGAAAAGAACTATGATTATAGTTCATATACGTTTTACTGTTGCCTAAGCAACTAATTAACATATTTCACTTTAATCCAAAGTAAGAGAAAAATGAATTGTGTTTCTGTCATTATGACATTGATTCAAAGGAAAAGCTGAATAGTCCAATAATTAATCCTTGAATCAGAGCTGCAGTTTTCTTCCAAACAGATAGTTCATGCCTGTTTAGATCGGTAATCCCTTCCTCTTACAACACCCTTAAAATACTGCCCTTATTTTATTTAAAAGTCTAAAAGCAACTTTGTTTGAAGGATAGGTATATTTTGTACAGGACTGCAAGTCAGTTGGTGATTGAAGCAGCAGCCTTATGACTGATCAATTAAGAATTTACTTCACAATTTTATTTTTATTTATTTATTTTATTTGGGTTTGTATGCCGCTCCTCTCCAGGGGACTCAGAGCGGCTAACAACATATACATAACAAAAAATACAATATAAAAAACCCAAACAGAATATCTAAAAACCAATAAACACACATTCAATACATCAATCAACCACAATCATCCCCAGGCTTGCCGGCAAAGATGAGTCTTTAGGTTTTTCCAGAAGGCCGGGACAGTCGGAGAAACGCGGACTTCAGGAGGCAGTTGGTTCCAGAGAGTGGGCGCCACAACAGAGAAAGCCCTCCCCCTAGGGCCCGCCAGACGACATTGTTTCGCTGACGGGACCCGGAGGAGGCCGACGCTGTGCGCTCTCACCGGTCGTAGAGAAGTATGTGGCAGAAGGCGGTCCCGTAAGTAACAATGTTTGTTACTAAATACTTATCCTTCGAAATAAAAGTTTTCACGTGGGTGTAGCATTGACAATTATTTAAACAAAAAACGATAACTTAAATATAGGTAGTCAGAGAATAATATTAAATAGCAAAGTAAAATAAACAAGGTGTCATTGCAATAAACAGTGGAATTCATGCATTACGCTAAGTGTGGCTGCCAGATTTGGCTGTAAAAAATGCTGATGGTCATTAAATACAGGTGGTCTTTAAGTTACAGCTATTCTTTTAGTGGCCATTTGAAGTTATAACAGCACTGGAAAAAGTGACTTGTGACCGATTTTCACACTATTGCAGCATCTCCATGGTCATACCGAACAATCAAAATCTGGATGCTTAGCAACTGTCTCATATTTATTATTACTGCAGTGTCTGGGGAGGTCATGTGATAACTTTTTGTGACCTTCTGACAAGCAAATCAATGGGGAAGCCAGATTCACTTTACAACCATGTTACTTACTTAACAACTGCATTGATCCACTTGACCATTGTGGCAAGGAATGTTGTAAAATGGGGCAAAACTCACTTAGCAATTGTCTCACTTAGCTATGGAAATTTTGGGTTCAGTTGTGGTCATAAATCAAGGATCACCTGCAGTAGTAAAGAGATATAGAAAAGTCTAACTCTGAATATCTTTGCTGACATCTAATGGTTTCCTGATTTTTGCAGTATAGATTTGCTAGTCCTGGCAGTTGGCCATGGCTTGTTTAGTTATGTTTTATTAAATACATTATAGAAATACTAAGTTATAAACAAGTGTGACTTAGAAACCACAATGATTTGGGTTCATCCAACATGTCAGACATGGCTTAGTGCAATGGGTTCATCCAACTTCTAAAATTCTGTGAAAATAACAATATTTTTTGCTTGGCTGGCATTGCACAAAATAATCAAATAGATATAGGACAATCACTCTTTATATAACATAATATAATATAATCTTATATATAGGTATTAAAACATTGATGAACGATTATTTGAAGGGGGGAGACAACATGGATATCAGATACGTATCAAAAAATGACAGGATGCCACATTCAATATTTTCTCCTGAAGGACTTAGCCTGGAAAATCAAGGGCCACCAGAAGCAATACTTCAAGGCAAGATAAATACTTTCCAGGAGGAAATATATGTAATGTTAGGACAAATATAAATGACAATAAACTCAAACCACGAGGAAATTCGAAACAACTTTGATGATTTAAATAAGCATATTTCCAATCTAAATCTACAATTAAAAAACACCCAGGAAATAGCAACAAATGAACAAATAAATCAGGCAGAAGAGTTCAAATTAGAAGAGTATGATCAGATTGATGAAATAACAAAGGAAAAGAATTACAATTTGACACAAACAGGAAAAAATCTACGAGGTTCTGATACAACAAGAAAAATGGAATGGTTATAGAATTATCAGGAGAACCATCAAAGTTTGGGAGACAGAAAGTTTTCATCTTATTTACTTCATCTTTTGTATTCCCAACATTTGTAAAAATACAGGAATTGCTGGGTAAGCAGATTACGTTAACTTGGAAAATTACTCTGCAAAAGAAGAAGACCAGAGAAAGATACAAGAGATTTTACTCGCCCTATCAGATGGACTATTATGTGAATAAACATTTGTTTGAATATGGCTAAAAGAACTGAGAATTTTGAACATAAAGGGGCCTTATAACAAAAAGGATAAAAGATTTAAGCAATAATATATGAAATGTTAAAATAGCAGGTTGACGTAACTTTTATTAATATAAGTGAAATATAAACTGATTAAAAAGGATGTTATATCTAGATAAGATAGATAAACAGTATAGTATTTTTATAATGCATGACATAAAATATTGGGATGATGTATCTAAATGAGAAGATTTGGACAATTAGATGACTAGTACGAAGAAATCATGACTGATAAGAATTGGATTGAATATAAGGGAATTTAAGCGAATAAAAATTATAAAAATAGGATGCATGCTAAACTAATTAGATGATGGTTATGAGAATAATATAAGCTGAAAAAAATGTTATATATAGAGATTATTATTATTTATATAAATATAAAAAATGCCTATATCTAATCATGTATATACTGAAAATATTAAGAATTATATTTTGGCTAAGGTTGAAGAAGGAGAATACAAATGGGAGAAGATCAAAGAGATATATCATTAATATATTTATGGAATTATCAAATTTAATTATTATTGTTAATTAATTATTATTGTCCTTTTTTTCTTGTTCAAATATAAACTAAGACAACACGCTGTACGCCAGGCACCTGAGATTGTTATAGTTAAAAACCAATAAAATATTTATATATAAAAAAGGAAGAACATTCTGTGTTGTAGTAAACTATAGATTAAAATCTTTACTAAAACAGTATATTTTTGTCTTTCATGAAAACTGTAAATTGATGCTATGAAATTCAAGAAGAGAGGTAGTTCTAACCTGCTTATAGTGTGTATCTCTATGTCTGCTTTTATGTCTCACTTAGGCTTCCAGTACTATAGCAAGCAAATTTATTTATACACAAATAGCTAAAGATTAGATTTTCATTACTTTTGAACAGGTGAATTCACAGTACCAAAAATAACCTAGACTCCGATTGATTGATAACGATTACTGATATTATCTATTCCTGTCTGAGAAAACACTATCATTCTGAGTTTTCCTTTCCCCCAAAGTAAGTTTCCTTTGACATAATCTAGATCTGAGGCTCTTAACAGCTGTTCTCAGAAATCTTCCACATGTTATCTGGCAATGATGAGAGTTGTAGTCTAACACACCTGTGGAGACAAAAGGAAAAGGTGGTGGTGGTGCCAGAATATACGGTATGAGTCTGTAGCTGACTTTTTTCATTACTGGGCATGATTTTGCTGAACTACTTTCTTGTTGTTGCAAAGAAAGCATTTGTCAAGTAACATATCAAGACATGTTTTTAAAAGGTTTTCTAGAGAACATGTTAAATTTATACCATGCTGGCACAAAAACTTTAATCACTAGGTAGAAGACTCCTATTCAAATATTTATTAATATATTATATTTCTAAACTGCCCATCTCCCTCAGAGAGGAATTCTGCGTGGTGTACAATAAAATAGGATAATAATGAAGCTCAACGAAGCTGTAAGCACATGGAATTGCAGGCTGGTTTCCCACAACATATCAAGCCAGCTATACAGTTTGACTGCCTTTTTGTTAATGTTTGTTATGTGAACCTACTCTATTATGCCCTCTACAAAGTTAAACAAACAATTTATTTGATGCGTTGTATCAAAATCCTTGTATATAAGTACTATATCATGTGCTCAGGAACTTCTTGAATCTATATGTTGGCATCAATGTGGTTATGCCATAGAAGAGATTTGGGGCATAATGCTCCAAGCATATCAGTACAGCACTTAATGGGCAATATAATATTTGCATGCGCGGTTAGGCCTGTCATGCCACGCATGCGCGATTTGGGCCGTCGCGCGCGCCGTGCATGCGCGATTCGGGTCGTCGCGCCATGCATGCGCGGTTTGGGCCGTCATGCGCGCACCGTGCATGCGTGATTCAGACCGTCGTGCGGGCTGCGCATGCGCGGTTTGGGCCATCGCGCCGCACATGCGCGGTTCGGGCCGTCTTGCGGCGCGCGCATGCGCGGTTCGGGCCGTCACGCCACGCATGCGCGGTTAGGCATGTCACGCCGCGCATGCACAATTTGGCCCGTCGCGCCACGCATGCGCGGTGCAGGTCGGGGTCGCGCCACGCATGGGCGGCACAGGTGGGGTCTCAGCCTGAAAAAGGTTGAGAACCGCTGATGTATTGTTTAGGGACTTTAGCCAATTATGCCTCATTTTTCTGGGAATATATATTCACATTATTTATATCTAAAATTATGCTCTACTAGGTTTGGTGAGATTTGCTCCAAATAAGTGCACATGGATTACAATCAGCATATTTATTAGAAGAAAACTCATTAGTGTACTGAAATATAACCCCTTGCTCACTTTTTTATGTAGATGGTTGGAATGTGTGACAAAAATTTGTACCGTTAATTGGGGAACATTTCAATAGACCTTAGGGTAGTGTGGCACAATCAATTGATGGTTGGGAATATATTTGTGCACTTTATAGTTTACTATTGACTTTTTTCTTTAATCTTTTTTTTTTACATTATTTTAATCTAGCTAATCTATCTTTTTTACATTATTTTAATCTAGCTAATCTGTAATCTAGCTAAAGCAGCACTTCCCAAAGCTGGCTAAAATTGAGTAAAAGTGTTACCTAATCATAATAGAGGCATCTGAAAGAGGACTTTCTGATAAGCAGTTTTGGATGACAGAAAAAGCTTGGAAACACTGAGTTAGACTCACTTCCCAGCTTAGGTAGCATGCAATAATTAAGCTACATTTAATTTCATTTGTCATATGAACCCAGCCTTTGTGATTAAATTTATACCGGTAGTATGGTCAATTTATTGGGTTGAGTAAATTGATAACATTGTCTTAGCAAACACAGTCTCTTAGAAATATGTTTCAGGTTTACATCAATTTATGTTTAAGTTACTCATTTTTTTAAAAAAAAATCCTTCAATATTGCTCTTACATTGCTCTCTTAGTATATGCAATCTAGACTGCATTTTAAGGGTGGAATAAAAACAATTCAGATCATGCTGCAGCATTCCACATTCCACCCAAGATAAGCGTAGGCCCACTCGTGGCTCAGCTGGTCAGCGAGTGTGAAATATGCCAGGCGTGCGTGATCACGCTACAATGCGCTCTTTGATCGGAAGCAGGAGAACTGAGCGCCGGGGCTTTCAAACGGCGGCTTTTCTTAACAGTAAACCAAGCAAACACGAAAAGCAGCGCCGACGTAGGCCGACTCTTTCTTCGCTCCCGCAGATTGCCTGACACGTGAAGCCGGAAGCCGCGCCACGCCTCCCCACAGAGGGCTCGGCCAAACGGGGTTGTGAGGGGGGCCGGGCCGCCAGGAGGCTTCTCATTGGGGCAGAGCGCGCTCGTGATGAGAAGGCGAAGCCGAGGCCGGCGGGTTTGGGCTCCGCCTGTCAGGCCTTCCTCTTTTCCCCTTTGCCGCCCCCTTCAGAGCCCGCTCAGCTTCACTCGCGAAGCGCTTCTGACCCGCTTGGAGAGACTTTCCCCGCCTCCCGCAATTCGTTGGGTTCTTTCCTTCGCGTTTGCAGGCCGCTGAAGCCCGCCGTCCTGTGAGAGCCTGTTTCGGCCAGCCAAAAGCTGGCCTCCGCCGTCGCCATGGAGCCTTGCACGACGACGGATGGCCCCTGCGAGAAGAAAAGGTAAGGAGGTGATCTTTTGCCCTTCACTACCGGTCGCGGCCTGGGAGCCTTTTCCGGATCGGACTGCCTGCCGTTGTTAGGGTCCAGGAAGAGAACAGCCCCCCCCCACCTCCCGTTTTTTAAACAATGTAAATTTTGTGTGTGGAGTTTCAGGGAGGACGGAGCGTCTGTATGCGAGGAAGAAGAACCTTTTCCTTTCCCCCATCTTTATAATCTCTCGGTCTTCACGGGCAAACCCCTGTCAGCCTAGGAGCGATTATATTCACCCCAGGCTCTTCCGAACGTGTGATCGCAGACAGGCTGACCGAGCGAAATTCTGGATTATGGATATTGTAGTCCGCCGTGTGTCTGGAGGTTGCCAAATTATGTAAACTCCCGCCTTCTTACCCAGTTTTAACCTGATCTTCTTGTTCGAAATTTTTGTGTCCCATTTTTAAATTGGTAGACGTGATGATTCTAGATGAGAGTGAATTTGGAAGATCTGTCTTTGGGAACCTTTTCCAGGAATTTGTTATTATTTCTTTATAGCTGTTTTTCGTGCCCATCTTTTGTTCGTAGCGATACCCCCCTTCTTTGCTTCTCAACTACCATTTTTCTTCCTATTTTCCGTAAATAGCTTTCCGTCCATTCACATTTCATCTTTTTTTTCTTATGTCCTCTTATGCCCTCCCTCCTCCCCCCTTCCTCCTTTTTCTTCGGAGGATGTTTTCATTCTTTTATTTCTTCTCCTCCCCCAATTGTCCACGTCGCCATTTTGTGCTGGGGGGGGATGTGAATGTGAGAACCTGAGAGAAAGAGAAAGCAGTGCTCAAGATTTGATAGTTGTTGTTCTTAGCTTGCTAAATATGCAACTTTTTTGCAAGATAATTGCTAATGTAGGACATGGAATCTCCCCATTTGACGTTTTTTTAATTTTTTTTTGTTCCTATTTAGATTAAGGCATAACAAAAAAGATCTGGCATTTCAAAAGAGTCAGGAAATGTGATGGCTTTAATATAATGATTGTCTGTTTTTTAAGAAGTCTCCTCCACAGGGGTTATTGTTAATGCGTCTTGACTGTAAATGAATATGAAAAGGATGGCTCTATCTTGGTTGGTTACAATTTGGAAAGAACAGCACTTTGCCTATGTACATTTTCAAATTCTTTGTAGGCAGACAATAAGAGAAATCAAATAGAAAGTCAGGTAGAATAACTATTAATAATAGAGATGGATTTCTTAAGTGGGAGGGTCAGTGATACTTTTAAATTTGGAGATTTTCAGATTCTTTCAGTGCTGGGATAGATTACCCTGTTGTTTTTTTTAGCAAAATGACACTGAAAAGAGCATTCATTGTATCTATTATCCTGCAAAAAGTTGTTCTAAGTACCCAAACTGTGCTTCTCCTACCTGAATCTTCCTGAGATAATTTCAACTTGAGTTCCCTCCAAGCTACTCCTGCCAAACTCTGGTTGTTACACTTCAGTGAAATTATTAGCAGTAATTTTTTTGGTTTGTGGTAAGATTTGCATTCATGTGTTTTTGGAAGTTGCAGGTCCTTAGATGGTCTGTTTTATATTTCACTAACTCCAAACCTTTTATGTAGGGTTAAGTTCATCAATTGTCTCAATCAGAATGCCATTTTTCTACTTCGTTCATTAAACCAATTTAAAATATAATTGCTTTTTATTTGGTATTATTGAATATGAACAGTGATAGTTATTAGTGATCTGTGAGGATCCTAGTTTTGAACTGAATTATGCTATTAATGTAAAGTATTCCTACTAATGTTTCTGGGTATGCATTATTTATGAATATAGAGGATGCATTGTATTTGGTAAAAGTATGCATCATATATTGTCTTAAAGTAGTGTTGATTGTAATTGTGCATAGAATATAAACTTTTCATTACATCATGGCTGAAATAGCTTATACAGGATATGTAAACAATAAGCTGAGCACTCTCTACTATGTTAAAATAGGGTATTTTAATATCATGGGCCTTCTTGATATGGTTAGATAGAAAAATGGCATTACTTGTCCACAATAAAGAATAATTTGAACTGTTGGTAGGACTAATTGAGGCTTTTTGCTACCAGTTGTGATATACTGTACACTTCTTCCATTCCCATTTAATATTCAGTAATTGACCAGGTTGACAGTTGTATAGCTGTGACAAAACAGTGTCTTTTATTGGTAGCTGGGGGAGGTACACAACAGCTAATGTGACATATAAAGTTTTGGATATCCCCATCTCTAGGATCTGTCTCATTTTTTGTAATAGTAGGGCAGTCTCGATCTTGAGAAATATTTAAATTGTATGAAAAAGATAATTATCCACTAAGTTTCAAAAATATCTCCCTGCTGTAAGAGGAACAGTATAGATAATACAACTTTCCTTTGGATCAATTTATATGTTAATCCTTCTCTTTTGAGTCTTAATGTGAATACTTAGCAGTTTGTAACCAAATATGTAGGACTAGTGAACAGCTTCCATAAACCTTATCCCCACCCCTAAGTTATAAAGCAATTAAAAATTCTTCAAAGGGTACTGAATTGCTTCATACATTTATAGGCCTTGGGTAGTAAACAGGTGGACCTTATTACATCACCTTAAATGTTATTTTTTTTAACTATTCATGATTTAAAATATTCAATATATTTGATATTACAGTTTTCAGAGTTTGAGGAAAGTGACTTGCAAAGATTATTGATTTGTCTTTATCTTTAATCTTTCTTTTAGAACTTGAATAAAATCTGGATTCTTAAATTTTTACATTGTAAATATTTTATGTATTTATCATTTCTTTACTCATCTGATATCCCAGGAAGTCTTCCAAAAGACTTAATAGAATTTTGTAGAGCTGTGCAATTAATAGGTAATATGAGAGGTTTTTCCTCTCCCCTCCCCCCCATTTCACTTACATCAATTCTAAATTACAAAGAAACAACATGTGATGAAATGATTCATGATTTCGTGTGAATACTTCTGTCAAACCTAATAAAGGAAGCTGCCTCTCAGAGAAGCTGAAACATGATTCTTTAAAAATCATGAAGTCAAAAAAGGTTTGCTTTCCTCATACGGTAGCTGCTTTACCTTCCAAAGGGAAAATTAGAAAGAATCTTAAGCTCCTTTCTGCTTTGCAGAGGTTATATTTTACCATATTGTACCTGTAGTTATATAAAACCTGTTTTGATCCTCCCCACTCCCAGTTTAATTTTGATTCAAACAATGCCCAATTGCTTTCATTAGCCCAGGTCTTTTTTGGTTGAAAAATAAAAATTTAAAATCAAAGATGAAGGGAGCTGTGTTTGATAATATTAATAAGCAGGGGCGGCGGGTTTAATAGTGATTTACTCCAAAATACTTGTTTGCTTTCTGCCCAAGACTAGTTTTTGTTTGCACCAATCTTTATGCTATTTAATATTTTTTCATCGGAGTGTAGGAATTAACCATTGAAAAGATGGATAAGTTGGATTCTGACTTGCCAGCTGACTTTAAACCATTCTGCTACTCTATTACCTGGGAATGTAAAAATTTCCACAATGCTCCACACCAAGTGTGTCTTAAGTTTCATGTTTTCCTTAATGGAAATAAACAGACATATACTTCTGGAAACTTTATGCAGCTGTTAAAATTATCTTTCCTTTTTTCAAAAACAATTGTGTGCTTTAGGCTTAGTTCTCTTGAATAGGATAGCAAAATACAGTTCGGACCCTATTGTTTTATTTGAACTTACAGTAACAGACAAACAGGGATAGTGATAGAACTTTTTGAATTCAAAACAAGCTGTCTGTGGAAGTTGTGCTGCCCAGCTCACTCTTACATTTGTTTGAAGGTGAAAGTTTAGTGACATTCTAACTAGAGCATGATATTCAGATCAACCATTTAAACACAAGTTTATGTTTTTATTGGACTTCAAATAATGACACTCAGCTAACCATAGCTAACTAATTTGGAACAAGAATTAAAAATGGATACTTTGGTCACCATATTGTGCATAAGCTATAGTGTGATTCATTTGTTTTTAATTTAGTAAGTTATGTGGATCCAGATATTTGTGGTTTATTCAGTAATCCAATATTAAATAAACCCACTTCTTACTTATATATTGGAGTTGTAATGTCTTGGAGATTTAGGATAGAGGAGATACATATATAAATATTTTTTTGTTACGTGTCTCAAGAGTTTAAAATTTTTTGTTAAATCTATTGTGGATATTTTAATACTGATTGAGCATTAAATGCAATTTGTTGGAGTCCTGTACTGTTGCCGATTCATAACATGGTTGTTTTATATTTTTAGTGTTTTTTAAAAAATTGACATTAATGAAACTTAATCAATACATAGTAATAAATATGTATATGAATGCAAGCTGTCTATTTATCAATACTTTTTTGCTGAATAATGAGTAATTAAGACTTTCTTTTGAAACATACATAAAAACAATTAGAAAGTGCTTAATTGATATTATGTTAACCATTTAGAGACTATCTAAGTATGAATTGGATTGTGTCCATGGGGAAAACAACAAGATTAAATGTTATTTCCTATGAAAACTTGGGTTTTCAAAATTATAGTGTATATGCATAATTCGTTGCCGTTATTTTGAACTTTTGTAAGGGGTGTGAGAATATATCAGAAGCGTTCTAGGGGTGCGAGGTATAGAAAACGTTGGGAGCTGCTGATCTAGATGATATATCAATTGAAATACATTTTTAGGCACTGGGTATTTGTTCTTATATTCAGTTTCATAATGCATTAAACATTTTTAGGTTTTGGTTGTGAAAGTAATAATTCTACTAAGATCTCACTCCTAGTTCTTGAGAAGAGCTGGCTATTTATGCACAGAAAAGAATTGTGATAGATTGCTCTCCTGTATTCTGCAGTTATGCATTTTAGAGTGTCAGAATGTATAACTTTGTTGAGGATTTTTATTAACTAATAGGAATATTCACTTTGATAGCTGTCAAATTAGTATACTTTTTGGATGCTGTTATGTTAGCAACTGAATTGATCTGTACTAGTTGTGAGACTGGGCCATGATTGCGAACCCAAAAACTTATACTAAGAATACATCAAAGGTGTGAACTTGTATGATACATTTTTGGCCTTCAGTGTGTTGAAGATATCCTTTCCAGAAATAGGACAGTTCACATAAACTCAAAATGATAGTAGACAATTGTATCTGTAGATGTCATAAAACCTTATAACTGAAAAGCTTTACAATGTGGCTAAGGATTTGGAGGTGGCCCTGGAGGTGCCCGCAGTGGAATAGGGCACCTAGTATCACCCACTGTCATTCCAAGCAATGCCTCTGAGGCTCTCAAAGCTGAGGACTGTAAGTGCGAACTTGCCTACTGCAGGACGCATCAAGCGCCTGCATGGGCTATTAGAGCGGCCACCTCCGCATCTTTCGTCAACAGATTGGCCCTCCGCTGGCTAAGGCAGCTCCAGGCCTATATCCCAGCAGAGGATATCCGCACCTTAGCAAGATGGTGGCGGCCACCGAGTATGCGTCAGATGCCACTCTCCAGGCCACCAGATTTTCCTCCAGGGCTGTGGCTTCCAGCGTCACTGGTCGCCGTATGCTTTGGTTGAAGCACTGGCAAGCCGATGCCAAGTCTAAATGGCGTCTATCAGCGGCACCTTATCAGGGAGGCAAGCTGTTTGGGGATGTGTTGAATCCTTATCTCACTGAGAATAAGGACAAACGCAAGGTCCTTAATCATCTCCTTAAGAGATTGGACAAACGGTCCAATTCTTATCCACGAAGACAGTCCTTTCGTGCAGGGGCTAGGTACAACTACACTCAACTCATCCGTCCCTTCCCGGACAGACAGGACAGACAGGATAGGCAGTCTGACAGGCAGGCGGCCAGACCTAGACAGCAATCTCCGGGCAAGTGGCCCTTTCGCGGGAACGGCCGACCATTCCACTGCTCCAGTTGACCCCCCATTGGTCCCTCCCATAGGGGGCAGACTTTTTCTTTGCCTACCAATGGGAGGCCATCACCACAGATGCATGGGTACTAAACACCGTACATCACGGTCTGTCCCTGGAATTCATCTCCAACCCTCCAAATCGATTTCTCTCCTGCCCTTACCCACGGAATAGAACAAAGAAAAGACTAATGAACGAAGCCATTCAACATCTACTAAACATACAGGCCATAGAACTGGTGCCAGTGGACCAGAGAAGTCGGGGGTTTTATTCCATCCTCTTTGTCGTCCCCAAGGCGTCAAGGGGATGGAGAGCCATTTTAGATCTCAAGGGCTTGAATTATCATCTTGCATACTGCAAATTCAAGATGGAAACGCTCTGCTCCATCCTGGGAAACGTAAGGAAAGGTCTTATCGACCTCACGGAAGCGTACCTTCATATCCCCATCTCTCTCGCCCACTGCCGGTTTCTAAGGTTCGCACACAAGGGGCGCCATTTTCAATACAGGGCACTCCCATTTGGCCTATTATCGGCTCCCAGGGTATTTACCAAGATCCTGGCATTTCTAGCAGCTCACCTAAGGATGGTGCCAGTAAGAGTCCAATGTTACCTGGACGACATATTAATCCAGTCATCGTCCACCCAGTCTGCCCTGGTGGACCTCGAACTGGTGGTGAAGCTACTCCAGGATCACGGGTTCTCGGTAAACTTCCCCAAGAAGTTCGGTTTCCACAACAAGGCTGTTACACCTAGGGGCCATCATAGACACAGTGGAGTGCCAGGTCTACTTATCCCAGGAACGCCGGGACAGCATAAGGGAGTTAGTCCTCCAATTACGCAGGAGGCAAGCTGTAACGTTGGCCAGTCTCTCCCAGTTGTTAGGGAAGATGATCGCAGCCATCGTCCCTTGGTCCAGGCTCCACTCCAAGGAACTTCAGTGGTTCCTGCTCCCCTTACAAAGACAGAACCTCAGTGCCTCCCAGCAAAGGGTGAGACTCCCACTACAAGTATCGCACTCTCTCAAAGGGTCCTCCTTCAAGGAGCCGGATCGGCTCATGCTGACGACCGACGCCAGCCTGTTCGGCTGGGGAGCACACCTTTGCTCACAGTGGGCACAGGGCCGTTGGTTTTGCTCAGACCTTTGCTCCATCAATTGGCTGGAGCTCTGGGCCATAAATCTGGCCCTTTGCTGCTTTCACAGCCTGGTGATGAGGCATCACGTATTGGTCCTCACGGACAACGTGGCTGCCAAGGTTCATATAAACCGGCAGGGAGGCACCAGATCTCGGACCCTATTGACTGAAGTCCTTCTACTGGGCTCCTGGGCAGAATCCAATCTGGCCTCTATCAAGGCTGATCACATTTCAGGGGAGGGAACACTCAGGCCGACCTCCTGAGCAGGGCAATGGTAGATCACTCAGAATGGCGACTCCACCCGAGGATTTTCAGAGAAATCTGTCACCGGTTTGGCCTGCCGTTCCTGGACCTCTTTGCTACCTCGATTCTTTTCCCGGTTCCCCTCTCCAGGGGCGGAACGAACGGATGCTCTCCGGAGCCCATGGCCGGAGGGCTTGCTTTATGCCTTCCCTCCTCTCCCTCTCCTCCCGGCAATCATCCGCAAGCTTCTTTGGGAGCGGGCGGAGATCCTCCTAGTGGCTCCGTACTGGCCACGGAGGCCTTGGTTCGCCGATCTGGTGAGTCTCTCCCTTGCGGATCCATGGAGGATTCCTCCAGACAGAGTTTCGCTCAGCCAGGGGACTATTCTCCATCTGGACCCCCCAATGGCTCCACTTAGCCGTCTGGCACTTGAGCGCTCAATCTTATCATGGGAGCTTTGCTCTCCAGGGGTCATTACGGTAATCCAGGCTTCCCGTCACCCTTCTACAAACTGCATTTACGAGGCCACGTGGATTCCTCCAGACAGGCCATTGCGGGGGCATATCAAGCTGCTTCATTGCCAGTTCCACGACGGATTACGGCCCACTCTACTCGGAGTGCCGCTACTTCCACAGTCTGGGCCACTCAGGCATCCATTGAGGACGTCTGCAGGGCGGCCACAAGGTCTTCACCATCTCCCTTTATACGGCACTATAAAATTGATAGGTTCGCCTCGGCGGACGCCTCTTTTGGTAGGTGGGTTCTCTAACAGGTTGTACCTCAAAGTGCCACGCCGGACCGGCCTGCTCTCCTCCCTCAGGGACAGTAGGCTTTGGTATGTCCCATTGGTGGATTATCCATCTCCAGTGCTGGAGAAGGGGCGCGTTGTCTTACCTGAACGCCTTTTCTCAGCACAGAGATGGATAATCCACTCCCGCCCTTGCAGGTTACTTAGGCCTAGGGCTAGATTTATGAGCCAACACGTCTTGCAGTCAGTCAGTGGCTATGCTCGCGTAAAGACTGGGATCTCTATGGTCCAGGATGGGCGTGGCAACTTTGGCTGACTGATCTGATTGGGCAGGAACACAGTCTAAACCCATTGGTGGATTATCCATCTCCGTGCTGAGAAAAGGTGTTCAGACAACGCCCCTTCTGTCCATAGCAAGGCAGAAGCCCACATAGAAATAGATTTAGAAAAAGTTTTCTCTAAGAATCTTTGCAGTTGGATTACTTTCACTCTCTTCATCACATTGCCCAAGAGAAAAAAAATATTTTCCATTGAATATACTTATGATAAAATTCTATCTACCAATTAAGGATATAGTTATTACAATATTTTAAGAACCACTTTGGGGTGTTCACATCGTTGACTCTTTAACAACATATTATTCAATAATATGTTTATGTAGCAACATGTTCATAATTTACTGGAGCCATTTATTTATTTATCCATGACTAGCTGAATTAGTCATTGTGGTAGAACATACTATCACAAAAGTCTTGCACACACTGTTAGACTGCAAAAACTAAATCTGATCTCATATAATTGCCACACTGGACATATCATTTTGGAATTGCATTTAGATAAGTTTATCATATCAGGCCTCTAAGCGTTGTAAAACAGCATTTCCTGGAAGATACCATATACAGCTCAGTAAAGTTTCACTGTGTAGAATGTGGTCAACGGACACTTGGGGATTACTACATTGATAAATTGTTCCCATCTTGCTGTCTGTTCTGAGGCCAAGACTTTAAAGAAACACTAGATATAGTTATTGACAAATCTCTAAAACTTCCAATTGGAAATCAATTGGATTTCATGTTTCTCCAAAAGGACGCCACTAATGTTTGGCCTATAATCAACCAGACCAGACTTTTCTCTATGCTAGTGGAAACTGCACTGAACAGAGGGTTCAACTACGGTACTAGTAGATGATCTATGTGGTACCTTCACTTCTATGGACCTAGCAGTTCTACAAATTTGGATACCAGTTTGGATGTGAGGAAATGAACTAGAAATATGTTTTAAATAGCACTTTCTTTTTTACAAGACAGGCTTTTGGGAAAATCACATAATTTTGTTGTATTAGATTTATAGCATAAACGCCTTTGGACTACAGAAAAAAATAATTGATTGCAAAAGGTATTTGCTACTTTTATGAAAGTAGGAAAGCTTTTTTGTATTAGCCAGTTGGCTGGTTGTCTGAACTATTTGTTTTGAAGCATTCTTCAGCAGTACTGTGAAGTAACTGTGAAGAATGCATTTGCCTACGATAATTGAAACTTGTTATGCAACTTTAATTATCATAAGGTCACTTTGTCCCTGTGGTTGACCTCAGTGAGGCTGTTTTGGAACAAATGTTTGGAGGATCCAAACCTAAATGTAGGATTCATACAACCACAAATCCACAGTAGTCAATTTGATTTTTATTTATATGTGGTACGTCTCAACTCTCATTGGTTTATTCTACAAACCATGATTTATTTGATTCTGGTATAGTGTTATAATTAAAAAAAACTCAATGTGATTTATAAATCTACCCAGTCAGAATAACAATAATGAAAGTTTAAACTTTTAAGCATGTGTCATTTAAACTTTTCAGAATAATCAAGAAGACACTTCAGATTGACTGCTTCCAATATTCTGGCACATCTGCCTTCCTTCCATTGGACATTGATTTTTTTGTGTGTGTGTGTGAGGTGAAAGGGTACTGTATAATATTTTATGCATAAATGTGGAACATTTCGAATGAGTGTGGAACAGCCTGTTTAAAATCCAAATGTGAAGAATTTTGAATTCAATTTTTTAAATAAAATTCTGGAAGGCTTCCAGAGTGTAATTTGCTTAATGTATGCATACATTAATACTTAACAAAGTAAAAGTAAACCTTCACAAGCAAGTAATAGTAATTGATTTACTTCGGTTTTAAGCTATATTTTGTTTCTGGCATTGTAAATATTTCTCTAAAACTATTTATTAAGGAACACATCAGAAAGTAAGTGTGTAGGTGATTTAATAAATTGTTTGCCAGTTCTGTGGGTTTATATTTTACTTGCTGCAAGTTTGTGCAAATATTTGGCTTCCAACAGCTATTCTTGCATTCATATATTTGGTGTTAATCTTCTGGATGAGTTTCTAGAAGAATCTCCTAATCATTTTTATTTTTATATTCCTGATATATCTGAAATTTTAAGAATATTTTGTGGCATTCTTACAAAATGACTGCCATCATACAATAGATCCATGGGGATCTACTGTATGATTTACTATATACTAGTAATCTGAAATGACAACTAAGACAAATTACAGACAGAATATATATTAATGTTTTACATGATTCACATTAGGAATACAATTTTTATTTTTGTTTTCAATTCCAGTTTCTCATTCAACACTTCTGAAATCAATAGGCATCTTGACAGAGAGTTCCAACTATGTAGGAAGTTATCCAAGTTCTGTTGACCTAATTCTTTGTGTAACCTATATTGGTTTTGTAGCACAATCTTGCTCCTAACTGCTATGACTAAAACATAATGCAGAAGGCATTCAGGTCCAAACACAAACATTACCTAAAGATACAGGAATGGTTGGATGGTAACCATTTCTCTCTCAACATTATGTGTATTTGTCATAACTGCTGAACCCTACAGTCAATTATGCCCATTATTTTTCTTCTCTTCTTCCCCCTTTCTCCTGATTTTTCCAATATTGATATTGTTTCAAAATTTCCTATTTTCTCTTCTGCCTATTTTGTCTCCTGTTCCCAACCTTCTCATTACATCTCAGGCCCTTAGATAGAAGACTTAATCCAATGACAAATACACTTTCTTGCTTGCCTTTATTACAATAAGATCAGTCCTTTTCTGAGGTTTCATTGGAATCTAAATGTGTGAATCAGTTCCCAGACTCCTACCAAACTACGGAGGGACCTCTCAAACTAGTGTCAATATATACATGAAACATTATAACATGATTACATTAATATATGACTAAATTAATTGTACTCAATTTTTTGCTGTTTTGAATAGTATATTTGTATAGGTTTTTTTTTTTAAATTGTGGCTGTTTTTATTTATTTATTGGTTTTTAAATTAAGTGTGGTATGCTGCCCAGAGTCACTTGCATGTTAGATGGGCAGCTAAATAAATTGAAATAAAAGGTTTGATGTTTGGGGAAAATATTTGCATTGGAATGTTGGAAGAAATGTTGGGCAATAGACAATAAGACAGTATGCAGTTACAATATATATTTGGCACATCAAAGAATGCTGCTTGAAAATAGGCCATAAATATAATTTGCCTGTTTGAAATCTGAGTCTCTAAAAAAAATGTAATCAGAATGCTCAGCTCTAGTTACTGATCTGAGAGGTAATTTGATTAACCAGCCATTTTCTTATTTGCTTTTAATATTTTTGAAAGTCACTTAGGGTGACTCTGGCCATTTCTTTGTGAAGGCAGGAGGATTTTTTTTTTTTTAGAAAACTACAAATTTAGTAGAAAATGGTATAATATAGGTTTCCAGAGGAAGGTTTCTCTACTGAGTTTTGTCACTTTGCTTCCTCCTTTTGATTTGGTTTTGATTTTCTCGTTTATAATTTTTCAAAACAAGTTCTGTGAAACATTAAATGCTTCTTCATTCTCACAGTGCTGTTAGTGTATTCTTGCTTGCAGTACTTCACAGGTTTTTTTTTGGGTTGTCATCAGTGGCTTCTTGATAGTGGTATGATATGCTTCCTCTCCTCCCCCCAGATTAGGCATTAGCAGATCAAGTCCTTTTTACAATCAGGTCATCAGAGATGGCCATTGCAAAGTCAGGATCGAGCATTGTGGAACTAACTTCTGGCCACTTCCTGTGTGCTTCACAGCAGGAAATCTGCCATGCAGCACTGGCCACATGGGGGGGGGGCTAAAGGAAAGAACAAGGATATTTTCTTCCTTAGTTTGCAAATTAAGTCTCTCCCTTCTCTTATTTCCTATCTTAGAACCAGCCTTGAAATACTTGCTTCTTGCATATTTTAAAAAACATTCATCAATAAAACAAATATCATACAACTTTGAAACTCTCAAATTTGAACTAGATTTTTTTTCTGCAGAAACTTTGGGCATTCCCTTCCAGTTTTTTCAGCTTATAATTGTTCTCAGAAATGAATTACAAAATGCCCAACTTTATCTCTGGTATGACAGAACGATGAGTACACTATCACATTCAGTTCTGCTTTCTTTTTTTATAATTATTTGTGCAAATCCACGGGAGTTAAGCAATTTTATGGGGATTGTTAGGCAGTTCTTACATTTTTAATTGTTGCAAAGGAGTAGGTAACTTTGTTTAAATTCAAACTAACCCTTCCTCCCCATCTCAACTGTGAAACTATTGTTTCAAGTGCAAAAAAGGTTGTTTTCAAGATTTGGGAAGTGTTCTACAAAACACAACTAAAATGTTCATTTTAGCTTAAAAGAAGAAGTTTCAGATTTGAAACAATTCAAATGCTTTTCAACCCCTGTACAGGCTACATTGTGCCATAAAAAGCCTACATTTTGGTATCCCTAACTTTCCTTTTCACATTTTGTAAATGAATATATTTCTTTCATTTGGACAAACGTTCTGTTTCTTATTATTCAACCTGAATAAAATCAGGCTAAGCTTATTTGAATTTATTTGGACATAATTCACATGAAGGTGCTATTCAGCTCTACTCATTTGGCTTTCTCCATTTGCTCACTATAACAGATAGACTGTGTGGTTACAGAGGTGCATACTGTACTTGTCCTTTCTTTATATACTGAGTCATAATAAGTGTGGGTTTTTTGGATTAGTCACTGACAATCTGAAACATCATCCCCAAATTATTCTAGAAAGTCTACAAGCTTGTTGGAGCAGATTTATTGTTTGTGTCTCTGGAATGGGGAATGGGAACTGCAATACCAGGAGGAATCCAGTGATATCTGTCCAGCACATACGGTAAGTTTGATATCCACCAAATACCTGAAAGGATTGAATAGAAACCTTTAAATAGTGGACACTAATATCTATTACCATAGATGTAAATACTGTTGTCTTAGTGTTAAGAAGTATTTGATAATCATTAAAACCATATAGGACAGTGATAGTTGTTTTCCAGAAATTGTCATACTGTAACTTCCAACAGTTCCAGATAACACAATCAATTTTAAATAAGTTTGCGGTTTCAGGAACAGTTCTTTACCCATGCCTTTGGTGACTGAAGTCATCTTTAACCTAGATTGTTTTCTTTTATTTATGCCAAGTTTATCCTTTTTTATTTTTTGGTTTGTTTTTTGGCATTTTTCATGTCTGGTTTTTCATATTTTAAATAATTTGTAAACTTCACAGAGTTACTGGAATAAATTTAATAAATAATAATGACATTTGGAAACTAAGATTTTCTAGTATTGTTGTGAGTTGGGGACTTTAAATGTGAATCGCTACACTTTGGAAGGTCATGATCAAAAATGAAAGTGGTAGCAAATTTGTGGGGATGTAAAGCCATATCGCTATAACAATTTAATTCTGTTCTGTTTCGTCAAGCTGGGACAAGCTTTGAATAGAAAGAAGAGATAAAGAACCTGTTTGATGCTAACGATACATTTAATATTACAAAGGACAACATTATTACTTTTATTCGTGGGTGAATTAGTTGGAAGTCAAACTAATATATAGTTTGAATAAAATACTTCTTGTTATAGTCTATATATAGTTACAGCCTGAATTTGGTGCCTTTTTGCCTTTGCCAGCTGAAAATCAGTAGTAATTTCTGGGTTCAGAGAGAAATATAAATATTATGTATGTATTCTTTTAAATCCAAACTTTTAGATGGATGTAGATGGTTATTTGGAAGCAATTATACATAAGAGAGAATAGGCAAATGCTGAATTACAGTATTGAAGTAGTTTTTTTGAAACTATAGGGAAGACAATAATAAAATTAAGCTAGAAATAATCTTCACAGGAAAAATCTGTTTCCTCATTTTGCATGAAAACTATTGCGCTATCTTTCTGTGGTTATGTATATATTAAATGAATAATTGTAGCCTAGGATAGGGTGCTAAGATTGTTTCCATGAAACCCCTAACCTAAATAAAAACAATACGTAAAAAAACTGGCCTAGTTCTCATATTACTATGAAGTTCTTGCATGAGTTTTTGGTAGATTTTAGGAAAGAATATCAGACTTATATTTACTATCATGTTGATGAAATTGTCAATTTTTTAAAAAATAGTGTGTGACAACAGTGATGCCTCCACAATTACGTGACAATATGTGTGGATTGATTGATTGTTTTAATTTGATTTGTGGCCCACCCATCTCGTCTAGAGGCATATCGTTATCCGCCACTACAAATGGTTGCCAAGTCCAACTACTACTATCATGGTAGATTGTAATCTGCATGAAAAACAATTTGTTTCAACATAATACAGATATAAAAAAGTAAGTTGATCTGTTTAGTTTGACTCTTACAATTACATGTCTGTAACTGTGTCTGAGTTTTCTGAGCAACCTTATGGAAGTGGTCTATCATAAAGTAGTGTTTGTTTTAACTTCCCAGTCTAAGCTACAATGTTGGAATTTCTTAGTGGTCTCCCATCCAAATAGTAATTGGACTATATGCTTTTTAGTTTTCAAGTTAAGATCAAATGTGGTTTTAAACTGATGTCAAAATCATAGTAGTGGCAGTGGCAGTAGAAGTTCAGTAAAAAAGATATTCTCCAGCATGGTGGATGTATAATCCACTGGATAGGGTTATTTCTGCCCTCCTGCTCAGAGAGACTAGGAAAAAAGCTTTAGCCACGCCTTCCCCTGGGTGTGTCTCCCAGTTTTTTCCTAGTCTCGGCTCAGAGCAGACACCTTTTTAGTAGGCTCCGTAGTTTGTTTGACTCAATCTCAAATTTATCACCAAACTCCAAAATTTTTCTTCAATTTAGGCTATTTTTTACCTTCAATCCATTTATTAGAGCAATCCGGTCCTGGTTTTTGAGTTTGCCTCAGCACGGGCCGATCTCTCACAGCAGGCCGGCGGGGAAGCCAGCCGATGCCTCCGCTCCCCCCAGGGGCTTAGAACCGCCGAACAGCAGCTGCCTCCGCTCCCCCCACGGGCTCAGAAACGCCGGGCTCAATTAAAATCAGCCGGGAAGGAGGAACGGGGACAAGAGAGATATAAATATCCCCAGCTGCTGAAGCCGGCACGCAAGCCAGCAGTTGCATCCCGCCCCTCCGTGGTAGCTTAAACCTTCGGATTTGCTGCTCAAACGGCAAGGAGGCGCAGCAAACGGCGGCGAACACTCGATCCGGACACGGGGCTCCGTTGTCACGGATCACAACAGGTCTCCACACGCAAGTAGACTGGTGGGGGGAGCAGAGCAGGGAGAGCGTGAATTGCTTGTACCACTCCTTCCACGGGGCCGTGAATTTTCGGGGGTTAGAGAATCACCTCAGAAGTGTGCAGACGCCTTTTTAAGTCGCAGTTTTCCCGCCACTCCAGGCTCCCGGGTGGCGACGGCCATTTTGATTTAGGCCTACAGGGCCCAGGCCGCAGAGCCCCTCGTCTTGGCCTAGCTTATTAGGCCCGTCCAGGGAGAGCCTCTGAGGCACACCTTAGCGTCCAGGCCATTGTGGGGCGCCCTCCGTAACCGCAGGAACGCCCGGCCTTTCATACATCTCTTCATCAGGATATAGCAGGGAGCATAAGAAATCAATTCCAGGGCTGCTGGAGGAGGCAGGACCCCGTGGGCCCTGGCTTCCTAGGTCCCGGCAGGAGTGAAGGATTTCACAGGCCGCCTGTTTTCCCATAGCCGTGGCCTTTAGCCACACAGCCTACAGGACAGGCCTATTACCTGTCCGGCTGATCTGCCACATCTTATCTGGTCTCAGCGTAAGGGGCGGTTGCGCCTCTTCCCTGGACATTGCTCTGCGGCCATACTTTCCAATTCCCTTACACTAGTCACCCTCCTACAGGCTTGACTAGTGGCAATGGCAGACAGTTCCTCGCCCCTGGCTATACCGGTCTCAGGTGCCCCCTCCGCGCAACCAAAGCGCAGGGCAACCGAATTAAATACAGGAGGTAAGAAGAAGGCCAAGACCAGGCATCTTTCCTCCAAGGAGACCTCTAAGTCGGCGGAGCGAGTGGCCTTGAGGAGGCACCAAGCACTGGAGAGAGAATTCTCCAAGGCACAGAGGCTCCTATCCAGTGGGGCCGATCCGGTTCCCCCTGCCCCACTGGATACCAATACTAGGGAGCCTTCCCAACCAAATGCCACCTGGACTGCTACTCCTCTGGGGGATACCGAACAGGCAGGTCCCTCTCACTCCTCCCCTCCTCCTCAGCAGGGCCCCCAAGTGGCTACTGCCCCAGCGTTGGTAGGGGCAACCCTTGGGGCCCAGGGACCGGCATGGTCACAGGCCCAATTCCAGGCCTTCATTCAGCACGTCTTCACGCAGTTCATGTCTCCATCTGGGACCCAACAGGTTCCCCCTCAGGTCCCCTCTCCTCCCAATGATCCTCCCCCTCAGCAGAGCTACTCCCCAGATCCGGAATCTACTGATTCGGAAGCTTCATCCCAGATGGGGGAGGGGGAGTCCGATGAATTAGACGTAGCGAACACCCCCATGTCAGACGAGGAGGAAGCAGAACCCGATCAGGCCTCTGCCTCCTGTCTCTTCGATCACTCCATCTTTACTGCTTTACTGTCAAAGGCATGCTCCACTGCCTCTTTAACCTCTGTGCAGGAGGAGAAACCTTCCACCTCAGCGGACAAGGAGTCAAATCCGCTATTCAAGGTGAAGGTAGTGGAACACAAACAGATCCCCTGTCCCTTTGTCTTCCGGGACGCGGTGGAGGCCCAGTGGGCCTCTCTGTCCACCATTCCCAGGGAAAGCACGGTGGAAAAGAAGCTCTATAATGTTGCCCCGTCTTTCGCTTCCCTACTTGAGGTACCGTCAGTGGATTCCTCACTAACTTCTTTGTTCTCAAATTCTGCAGCCTCAGGGGACATGACAGAGTTCCTCTCTGCGGACGAAAAGAAGTTCGAGGCCAACTACAGAAGGGCACACCTGACCTCCGGTCAGGCCATTAAGGCTGCTACAGGTACCTCCTTCTTCGCCAGGACCTCCATCATGTGGCTCCGTGAACTTCAGGCCACAATCCCGCCTGACCAGGTCAGAGTTCACCAGACACTCGTGAAACTGATAGGGGCCTCACAGTATATGGCCGACGCCTCTCTCCACTCAGCCAAATGTTCTGCCCATTCAATAGGAGCCACAGTGGCCTCCCGCAGGCTCCTGTGGTTGAAGCACTGGAGGGCGAACTTACGGGCAAAGTGCCGCCTCTCCTCGGCCAAGTACACAGGCAAGGACCTGTTTGGCTCCATCCTTGACCCACATGTGGTCGAGGGTAAAGACAAACGTAAAGTCATTGCCCACCCTTCCAAGAAGGCCAATAGACGGCAGCAGCCGGACTCCTGCAGACAGACGACACGCCCCTCGGGCACCTGGGAGTGGCGGCAGCCCTTTCGGACAGGGCAGTCCTGGGATGGGCCCAGAGGTTCACGTTCCTTCCCTCAGAGGCAGGACCGTCAACAGGACCGCCAAAATTCAGGACCCAGGGCCCAATTTCAAACTAAGCGTCCCTTCAGGGGGTCGGGGAACCGCCCTTTCCGGCGGACCAAGTGACTACCTCTGGGACATTCCAATAGGGGGGCGCCTAGAGCGTTTTTATCAGGTCTGGGAACAGACCACCTCCGATTCCTGGGTCAGGGACACAATCAGAAGAGGCCTAGCACTCGAATTCAAGGCGATCCCACACGATCGCTTCACCCAGTGCCCGGTATCGCGAAATCCTTCCAAGGAAAGGCTGGTATCCTCCGCCATCAAACACCTCCTGGACATCAGGGCCATAGAACCCGTGCCGGAGGACCAAACTGGGACAGGCTTCTACTCCATCCTGTTCGTGGTCCCCAAGGCATCAGGAGGGTGGAGGGCGATCCTGGACCTAAAGGGCCTAAACCGGTTCCTAGTGTACCGGCGTTTCAAAATGCAGACCCTAAGGTCCATACTAGCCAGCATCAGAAAAGGGGATCTCCTCTCATCCATAGACCTCACAGAGGCCTATCTCCACATCCCAATCGCCCAGTTCCACCGCAGGTTCCTGCGCTTTTGCTACGCGCACCGACATTATCAATACCGGGCTCTCCCGTTCGGCCTCTCCTCGGCACCAAGGGTCTTCACGAAGGTACTAGCAGTCTTGGCCGCTCATCTCCGGATGATGCCCGTGCGCGTGCAGTGCTACCTGGACGACATCCTCGTCCAGTCCAGATCCATTCGGTCGGCACAAGCAGACCTGAGAACCACCATCCAGGTACTTCAGTCCCACGGGTTCTCAGTGAACTTCGGGAAGAGCCACACTTCCCCCTCGAAGAGACTCCTTCACCTGGGGGCACTGATAGACTCGGAACGGTGCAGGGTCTACCTGTCCCAGGAACGGCAGCTGAGCATCCGGAAATTGATATCCCAGATCCGGGGCACGAAAAGGGTTCCCCTGGTGCAGCTGTCCCAACTCCTGGGAAAGATGGTATCCTGCATGGGGATAGTGCCATGGGCAAGGCTCCACTCGAGGACCCTCCAATGGTTCCTCCTCCCCTTCCAGAAACAGAACCTCAGCGCCTCTCCCCACAAGGTCCAGGTGCCGCACCACGTCCTTGCGTCTCTCCAGTGGTGGGTTTCTCCAGCCATGTACAGGGGGACTGTATTCAAGGAACCCTCCAGGGTAGTCTTGACGACAGATGCCAGTCTGTTTGGCTGGGGTGCTCACCTACAAACGCAGCTGGCACAGGGACGTTGGTCCAGGGCGGATCTGACGCAGAACATAAATTGGCTAGAGCTAAGGGCCATCCACCTGGCCCTCCTCCATTTCTCTCCCCTAGTATCGGGCAAGCATGTCCTAGTCCTGACAGACAACGTAGCGGCCAAGGCCCATGTCAACAAGCAGGGGGGCACGCACTCCTGGGCCCTTCTCCAGGAGGCCAAGGAACTGGGGCTGTGGGCAGAGACCCATCTGAAATCGATAAGGGCGGAACACATCTCGGGGGAGGCAAACCGTCAGGCGGACTCGCTGAGCAGGGTAACCGTGGACCATGCAGAATGGCGACTGGACACCAAAATATTCGACATGATAGGGTCCAGGTTCGGCGAGCCATGCCTGGATCTCTTTGCCTCCCCGAACAACGCCCAACTCCCCAGGTTCTTCACCAGGTTCCCGACCAAAGGGGCCGAGGGAACAGACGCCCTACGGTGCAGGTGGCCCGAGGGGCTGTTGTACGCCTTTCCTCCCCTCCCCCTGATCCAAGCCACCATCCGCAAGCTGTTACTGGAGCAGGTGGAAGTAATATTGGTTGCACCATATTGGCCTCGGCGTCCGTGGTTTGCAGATCTAGTGGATCTGTCCCTGTCCCCTCCGTGGAAATTCCCACCGGACAAAGTGGCCCTATCTCAGGGGGAGCTCCTTCACCCAGATCCGCAGTGGCTACAATTGGCCGCTTGGCACTTGAGCGGGAGTGCCTAACTAGGCAGGGCTACTCCCCAAAGGGAATCGATATGATTCAGGCTTCTAGACGCCCCTCAACAAACAGAATTTACGACGCAACCTGGCGCAATTTTTGTCAGTGGTGCTCCTCTCGGGGCTTGGATTCCCTCTCAGTAGTCGTCCCAAACATCGTAGACTACCTATTAGACGGCATGTCCAAGGGGCTGTCCATCAACACCATCCGCAGACAGGTGGCGGCATTAGCCACGATCCTCACCTGTGACAATTGGGGCCCTCTCTCTCACCATCCAGCGATCTCGGCATTCCTCAAGGGGGCGACAAACTCTAGTCCACCCCCGGTGCATAGATACCCTTCCTGGGACCTACCCACAGTATTACGGGCCCTAACGGAGGCTCCATTTGAGCCCCTGCGATCATGTTCACTACATTTTCTATCCTTGAAGGTGGCCTTCCTAATTGCCATTACTTCCGCTAGAAGGATTTCGGAGCTGGGAGCTCTTTCAGTTCGGGAGGACCTGTGTATCTTCCACCAAGACAGAGTGGTCCTCAGACTAGATCCCTCGTTCATACCAAAGGTTAACACCAGCTTTCACAGGACGCTGGACCTCGTACTACCAAACTTTTGTCCTAATCCGACCCATAGATTAGAACGCCAATGGCATAAACTGGACGTGCACAGGGCTCTGCGCATCTACGTAAAGCGCACAGGTCCCTTCCGTAAGTCCGAGTCTTTGTTTGTCTCTTTCCAACCATCAACCATGGGCAGCAAGGTATCTTCCTCTACCATTGGCAGATGGATCAGGGCCTGCATAGCTAAGGCGTACGTCGCGCACTCACTGACCGTTCCACCACGAATCACGGCCCATTCTACACGTAGTGCAGCAACTTCCGCGGCCTGGGCCACCCAGGCTTCCATAGAGGAAGTTTGCAGGGCGGCGTCCTGGTCGTCTCCGTCCTCATTCATTACCCATTACAAGATTGACAGGTTTGCCGCGGCGGACGCCGCGTTCGGCAGACGGGTCTTTCAACAGGTGGCTGCCCTCAGGGAGACGCCAACCTAGTCTTCCCACCCTGGGGGACATGGGGGAGCTTTGGTATGTCCCTATCCAGTGGATTATACATCCACCATGCTGGAGAAGGGGCGTTGTCTTACCTGAACGCCTTTTCTCAGCATGGTGGTGTATAATCCACTCCCCCCCTTAAACAACGGGCTAGGCTTGCGTGGAGGGCATCCCCCTTTTTCTTTCTATTACTCTGTTATTTTTTTTTATGGAGCCACGGTGTCAGAGCTTAGCTACCTCGCCTTTGTCAAAAACTGGGAGACACACCCAGGGGAAGGCGTGGCTAAAGCTTTTTTCCTAGTCTCTCTGAGCAGGAGGGCAGAAATAACCCTATCCAGTGGATTATACACCACCATGCTGAGAAAAGGCGTTCAGGTAAGACAACGCCCCTTCTGTAGACAGGTTGCTGCCGTATAGAATGGTATCTGCCTTTTCCCCCACAGAATCTTTCGTGGTAGAAGACAGTTTGGTTCAAGGAGATATGCTCCTTTCAGTCCTTGAGCATTTAGAATCTAATAGACCCAAATGTAGTGCTTAAAAATGTATAATACTTCCATGCAATTCTTGCACAACATTGGCTGACTCCAATGATAGAGTGAGAGAATTACTATTGTAATTTCACTCCAGCCTTCCTGATTTGTTCAACTGGCAGCTTTCTGTTAAAAATTATGAAGATCAAGATAGGATATAGGTGCCTTCAGTTGTACAGAAACTCCCCCGTGCTTATTTCTGAAATGAACTCTGAAGGGAAAAAGAAATCACCGTGTCTTTGCTTGCTTCCATTCCATCAAAATACCAAGGGTTATATTATAGTAACAAAAGTAATTGAGTGGTCAAGAAGAATTGGCATGTCTACAGTTGCTTACCAGAAACACAGAGGACATTTAATAGCCTGTTCAAACTTGGAGAGTTTACAACTTACATTTGTATTTTTTCTCTCTATGTATTTCCTTTGGACTTGATCATTTTCTTAAGGAAAAGGGGACTGTAAAAACAATCTGCCTTTTGGGAAGTATCTAAAAGCTCCTGTAGCTTTAATGTAATTCATCTAAGAGTTAGCAGTGGTTGCAGTATAATAAAAGGGAAGCTAGCAAGTAAACAGAGGAAGTATTCTTGGAACAAAATTATACAAGCCTTCTTTTATTAGACCTTTTCAGGCAGTTGATAGAACTTGCTCAGAAGTTTAAAGGTAAGTTCATAACCAGAACAACCCTGAAATAGTGTTCTCCAGCATGGTGGATGTAGAATCCACTGGAATGGGTTATTTCAGCCCTCCTGCTCAGAGAGACTAGGAAAAAAGCTTTAGCCATGCCTTCCCCTGGGCGTGTCTCCCAGTTTTTTCCTAGTCTCGGCTCAGAGCAGACACCTTTTTCCTGGCTCCGTTGGAATTGATTCCAACCTTAATTTAAATCAGTTTCTAATTGAATTTTTTCCAAATTGCTTCCAAAGGGGCAACTGGTTGTCCTTTAGACCAGGCTCTGGGGCAGGGACTTTGTCCCTTCCAGAGCTGGGTACTTTGATTCAAAGAGACTCCATTCCCCCCTTGGAGCTCGGATCCGCTCCAGGATTTGCAGGTAGCCTTGCCTGCGCTCCCAGACGCTCCGACAGGGCAAGCTTGCAGCAATCGAAGCCGGAGGACATCGGATCCAGGCACGGGGCTCCGTCGTCGCTGGAAACGCTCCGGACAAACCGCAAGTGCCCGATCGGAGGGGGGGGGGGTAGCGGGGAGCACAGATTCACCCCCGTACGGCATTTTAGAGCTGTTTCTTCGGCTGAGGGATTTCCCCTCGCAAACGGCCAAAGCGCGGCCGCCATTTTGGCCGCATGGTTTATAGAGGCCACCTTCTGCATAAATCCCGAAGGCCGCCATCTTGGATTAGGGCCTACTAGGCCTCACCGGTCACTATACCTGCCTTGGCCTGGGGTGCCAGGCCCGAGCAGGGATAGCCTCCCAACGCGCTTCCAGCGCCTGGAGGCTCATCGACGGCCGTCCTCCTCCGAGCAGGCCGCGTCTCCTGGCCGGACCCTAGGCCTCCCTTCGGGGCAGCATAGGCCACAAGGGGGATCCCGGATCTCCGCCTTCCTCAAGGGGGTGGCAAACTCCGGCCCACCCCCGGTGCATAGATACCCATCCTGGGACCTACCCACAGTATTACAGGCCCTAACGGAGGCTCCCTTCGAGCCCCTGCAATCATGTTCTCTACACTTCCTATCCTTGAAGGTGGCTTTCCTAATAGCCATTACCTCAGCCAGAAGGATTTCGGAGCTGGCCGCTCTGTCAGTTCGGGAGGACCTGTGTATCTTCCACCAAGACAGAGTGGTCCTCAGACTAGACCCCTCATTCATCCCCAAGGTTAACACCAGCTTTCACAGGTCATTGGACCTCGTGCTACCCAGCTTCTGTCCCACTCCGACCCATAGACTAGAACGCCAGTGGCATAAACTAGACGTGTGCAGGGCTCTGTGCATTTACATAAAGTGCACAGGCCCCTTCCGCAGGTCCGAGGCCTTGTTTGTCTCCTTCCAGCCATCTGGCATGGGCCGCAAGGTATCTTCTGCCACCATTGGCAGGTGGATCAGGGCCTGCATTGCTAGGGCGTACGTCTCGCAGTCGCTGCCCGTCCCATCACGTATCACGACTCACTCCACACGTAGCGCAGCAACTTCCGCGGCCTGGGCCACCCAGGCCTCCATAGAGGAAATTTGTAGGGCGGCGTCCTGGTCGTCTCCGTCCTCATTCATTACCCATTACAAGATTGACAGGTTTGCCGCAGCGGATGCTGCGTTCGGCAGACGGGTCCTTCAACAGGTGGTTGCCTCCAGGGAGACGGCAGCCTAGACCTTCCCACCCTAGGGGACATGGGGGGCTTTGGTATGTCCCATTCCAGTGGATTCTACATCCACCATGCTGGAGAAGGGGCGTTGTCTTACCTGAACACCTTTTCTCAGCATGGTGGTGTAGAATCCACTCCCTCCCTTGAACAACGGGCTAGGCTTGCGTGGAGGGCAGCCCTCTTCTGTTACTACCTTACCTTTTTGGAGCCACGGTGTCAGAGCTTAGCTTCCTTGCCTCGTAAAAAACTGGGAGACACGCCCAGGGGAAGGCGTGGCTAAAGCTTTTTTCCTAGTCTCTCTGAGCAGGAGGGCTGAAATAACCCAATCCCTTCAAGAAATGCCCAATCACGTTTAAATAAATTTGTTCATACAACTTAGGCCATAAATCATGGTTTATAAACCTCTGTGGGTGAGTTCACAGAAAATACTAAGTTTACATTACTTATGATTTAGTGTGGTGTGTGAATACACACACTCACATCTTTTAGTGGTAGCAATTCTGAGTACTCTTTCACTCTCCCATTGCATTTTTTGTAATGTTTTTCATCTTGATCTGACATTGGAAGAATGGTTTGAGGATGTATGGGATATGTCAAAGGTATCTGAAGCTATATTGGAAATGTGGTGGACTACTGCTTCCAGAGATTAAGATCAATTTTACAATAATTAACAGAAAGTATTTAAAATGCTTATTAAAATGGATTAAAACTCTTTTTTTTAAAAAAATGGATAAAATATTTTTAGTTAAATTAACATTTAACATTTCATTTCAACTGCATGTTACTTTATTTGCTTTCTGAATTCACAAGTCGATTGAGGCCAAAAGTATAGGTTTATATTGGATTCAGAAACATAAATGCTATGCTGTGTAAGTTAATTTCAACATAGTTTATAATATTTAAATATTATTTATGTATACAGACTATCACATTTAGAAGCCACATTTAGTAAGCACATGCATCAACACATGAAACAAGTATTTAAGAGTGTTTTAAAATATCTAGCTACCATAGTAAATAGCCCTATGTATGAAAACACTGAAAAACAATTTTTTTAACTTCCTGATGATTATATCTAAAACAGAGGTCCCCAACCTTTTGAGCACCAGGGACTGGTTCTGTGGAGAGAGGTTTTTCCGCGGACTGGAAGGTGCATGGTTTTGTGTGCTGCCTGCATCCCACGGATGGGGCTTTGCTTGTTTTTGTGGACAGGTTGCTGGCATGTCGTCGCAGCCTGGTACTAGTCCACGGACTGGGGGTTGGGGACCCCAATATAAAACATTTATGTCAGTGTCTAGTTGTTAAACTTAATAACAGAATAGGTTTCTTGAAAAAAAAAAAGAAATACCTGGATATGATTATTTTAAAAATAAATATAGTAAAAGTTTTTGATTATTTGGTGACAAATTCTATTGAACAACTGATAGTGGCTTTAACCAGACTCTTAATTCACTATTCATCTATAAATCCTTGCTGTAGTTTAGCTAAAGTCTATAAAATGACTAGCAGTAAGTGTCTCCAGATCTGCTGTATTCTTATCTTCTTAGACTTGGGATTAATAGTACACAAAATAGCAGCAAAAAACTCTTGAAAACTTAACAGTGTTGACTGACTTCAAGACTTAAAAAAAATCCCTCTTTACATAATTAAATAAACTTTCTTGTCAACAACTGTAGGTTTAGGGTTAGGGTTAGGTAATGGAAAGTATACAGAATTTTCAAAAGAATATAATGGATACAGATGATCAGTAATCATTTCTTATATATATTGCATTCTTAAACTTCCAAATTCCAGACATTCTTTTATTCTTCTTAGTGAATTTTAGTCTTGGCAAGTAAAATAAAGATTTATACTGTACACCATCAAATGCAATGTAATAAATGGTGTATTAAGTCCTCTTTTGGCCTTTCCAGATGATTTTATCATACAACTACATTTTTAAAAAAGAAATTCTGGACCACATAATAAGAAGGATTATAGAGCAGAAACTGTGCCATGTGGAAGTGCCCTGAAAGACTTCTTGAAAAAGACCTGGAGGTCAGAGTTAATCTAATAGTAAAATACTCAAGCTTGTTAAGTGTTATTGAAATTAAAAAGAGGCAAAGCAATAGAAGGAAAAGAACCATTGAAGGAATCAATGGAAATACCAGTTGAATTGAAAAGCAAAAAAGAATTTATAAAGAACGGGGAAAAAAAGAAAAAGGACCACAGGAAAAGAAAGGCAACTAAATGAAACTTGAGGCAAGCGTAGAAGGGTCTAAGAAAAGACAAATGTGAAGAGAAGCTGGGCTGGCTTTTAGGAGGGTTGAGCAGGATAGTAGAGATCACTACTTATGCTGAATACAAAGATAGCAAGTAGGAACAGTAGGATAGCTGAGAATGAAACATTAGCCCAAGTCCCTTGAGCTTTCAGATGGAACTGAGCTAGGCTTGGAAATTTGAAGAACAGGATTTGATCATCTGGGTCTTTTCTGGGATGAGAGAACAAAGAGGGGAAGGAAAGTTGGGGAGATGGCTGCAATAATTATTTTTGCCAGAAGGGCAGTAACCAGATGCTCTGCTGGATGGTATCAGGTTTGAGGGCTTTTGTGCGAACCTCGGCTGGTTTGGGGGGATAAATTGGAAGTATCAAAATATTTTTATTTAGAACCAATTCAATTCTCATTTAGTTTTTAAAAACTTTTTTACAATTAAAAATAGTTTGATTTACCTCAGAATGCTTACCGGTATCTGGTTTATTCAAGTTTATTAAAATTAATTTGCATGATTTTGTCCTTATGCTGGATTGGGAGTTATATAGATTTCCAGGGAGATGTAATTCCAGAGGCAGACACCACGACACCGATGTCACAATTCCTAGGCTCAGATCACAGTGTTTAATTGAAAGAATAGTTTATGAGTTAGATGCCCTTAGTATATTATTTGATTTAGTTTCAAACCCAATAGAAAGCTAGGCAATAGTCTACATAGAGAACATTGCAAATAGCTCAAAATGAGAGGCTGGGCAAAGAGATGCTGCTCAGGGAATGGTCAGATAAGAGGGAGCATACCCCATAGCTGTATAGTCGATGGATCAAGGGGCTCAGGAGAGACTCTCCATAAGTTATCAGGTTTTAAATGTGGCAGCAGAGAATTGTACTTTCAGACTTGCAAAAGAATCTGTTAATGCACCTTTACAATAAATTAGAATTGGTATATCTGGCTGTGTTTCCTATCTGATACCTGATAAGGCTGGCAGGTAGAAATTGGGTACTGGCCAACAAATTCCAGCATGGTATGTGCTTCTTATGAAGAGGTAGTGCTTAGATATCAACACATCAAGTGCTAGCCCTAGGAGATTTTGGTATTCTCCAGCATGAGTAGATGTCGAATCCACTGATGGGTTATCATAGCCTACTTGCCCTTTTTGTGACTAGGTCCGAATTTTAGCCCCGCCTCTGGCCGGAAGTTCCTCTCTCTTCCAGTTTTTTACCTAGTCTTCAGCCCGTAAATATCTCGAGTTGGCTCCGCGAGTATTGTTGTTGGATATTGAAGAATTCTCCAGCATGAGTGGATGTCGAATCCACTGATGGGTTAACATAGCCTACTTGCCCATTTAGACTAGGTCCGAATTTTAGCCCCGCCTCTGGCCGGAAGTTCCTCTCTTCCCCAGTTTTTACCTAGTCTTCAGCCCGCAAGCAGTTCGTCATGTTGGCTCCGCAAGTATTGCTTTTGTGTTGAAGAAATTTGGTTAAAAGCTTTTTTCGTTAATCAATCTGTGTTAGATTACATTGGAAACTCTAAATTTAACAAATAATTTTTTTTTATTATTTTGGATTTTTGATTTTGCTCCTTGGTTTTTTCGTTGGGGATCGCGGCGGCGAGGCCCTTTCCCGGGCTCACAGCCCTTGGGATCGTGGGAGCCGCAGGGGGAGACATCCCTGGGCTTCCAGCCGCTGCCGGATCGGCACCCGACACCTCCAGACTCGTTGATCGTTGAGCGGGAAGGGAGGCTGAGAAATCCTCTCAGCAGGCGCTCTACTGGACGACGCGGAGATAGCAGAGGACCGCTACACATAATCGCAAGTGGGGAGCAGAGTGGGGAGGAGATCGCCGGGGGTTCCGCAAGGGTGGTGACCGGCAGGAGATCGCTCGGAGACACCGGGCGGCGGTAGACCCAGGGCCGTTGGCGGTCCGGAGAACCGCATGGCCACGAGGCCGGAGCGCCATCTTGGGAGGCCGAGCCAAAAATTTGGTGCGGTGGCCATTTTGGAAAGGGGGCGGTCCCTTCCTTTGAGCAGCTCCCGGCGCGAAATTCAAAGGGGAGTAGCCCTTTGCCGGCACAGGGGTTTTTCCTTTTTTTACCGGCACAGATCCCGATATAGTGGCCCGGGGATTCGCTGTTGGCGGCGGTTGGCAGCCGGAGGCGCACCGGTCTTTGAGAGCCGGGTGGGAAACGGTCTCCGTAAATTGAAGTGAAAAAGCCTCGCTTTTTAGGGGTTGCGAGACACCGGTCATCCTATGAACCGGTCTGGGGGGGTAAAACGCTATGGCTAGGCCGTGAGTTAGGTTTCCCTTACCCAGGCGTCGGTCGTGGTTGTCTGCCATGCTTCCTTGAACAGCGTCAGACAACCCCCGATGGGACTGTCCCAGGCGTCACTTGGCACGCCTGTAGGGCCAGCCCCCCGTACCTCTGGAGGTCCCTTTCGGGAACTGGCCCCTTCCTGCGACCGGGCGGTCCTGGGAGGGATCCTGTCTAGGAGGGAAGGTTCGCGGCCTTGAGGGCCAACCCCAGGACTGCCCCCCGCGAAAGGGCTGCCTCCATTCTCTGGTGCCGCCTTGGCGGGACCCCTGCCTACAGAATTCTTGAGATCGTTTGTCCGATCTTTTGGATGGGTGGGCAAGGATTCTTCTTGTTCCTATCCTCAATTACGTACGGATCCAGAATGGGCCCAAATAACTTGGATCCCGAATACTTGGAGGTGGCCAGCCGCCATTTAGGCTTTAGGTCTGTCCTCCACGTTTTGAGCCAGAGCAGCCTCCGGGAGGCTACCATTGACCCGATTGTTCTGGCTGAATACCGGGTGGTGAGCAAGGTGGAATCCGCCGTGTACTCTGCCGCCGTTAACAGTTTGGTGAGTGTTTGCTGAGTATGTACCTGGTCCGGTGGGACACTTGTCTGTAGTTCCCGAAGCCACATGATTGATGTCCTGGCGATAAGTGAAGCCGAGGATGCCGCCCTGATGGCCCAGGCCGAAGAATGGTGAGCCCTGCGGAACGCCAACCCAAGCTTCTTATCCAAGGGAGAGGCAAAGGAGGAAGAAGCGTTGAATATTCTCTTTCCCATGCCATCGTCCTCCTCCTCAGATGAGGGCGGTTTCACCTTAGGCCTTGCCGATAGTTTCAGGGTGGCACAGGTCTTGAGCCTGAGGGAGCGAAGGTGAGAGGGATCGAATAAACCTGAGGTCGAAGGCTGCTCTGGCGCCGCGTCCTCATCCTCCGACATCGGGGTACCAGTCGTTTCCCAATCTTCGGACTCGTCCTCTGCTATCTGTGAAGAAGTCTCAGACACGTCAGAGGCTTGGGTAGCTGCCCGCCCCCTGCGGGGGGAAGAGTGGATGAGGTACCTGACCCTTGAGAAAGAGAAGAACCCCTGGAAGACATGAAAAGGTCAAAGGCTTTCTGCATGTAAGAATGAAATTGATCAGACCACTGCCCCGGCTGTTCCCTGGTAGTGAGTCCTGTTTCAGCCTGGGTGGCTGCAGGTTCACTGTGCTCCGGAGAGGATGGAGCTGAATGCAGGGAATCATTCTGTTCAGTTTTCCCCCGAGGAGACCATGGACTAGATCTCTGCCCAGATACCGACTGAGGCTCAAAGGGAATAGGGGTGTCCCATGAATCAGGGGCAAAACACCTGGGCCCCACTGGCTCTAAGCCTCTGGGCCTTTGCAAATCTCTTTCCAGCGCCTGATGCCTCCTCGTGGCCTGTCGCTCGTCAGCCTTTGATGACTCTTTCGTCAGGTGCTTTGTCTTTGCCTTCCTCTTGCCCCCTCCCTGCTCTGAGTCTGTAGCCTTGTGTTTTGGTGAAGATGGGGGAGCGTCTGCTTGGTGAGCCTGGACCGAAGCACTGTCTGCCATTATTAACTGGAAACTGCAGTATAGGTATTCACACGCAGCGGGAAAGCCGGTTCTCAGGAACAAGGTCAAACACCCAGGCATTTATGGAATAATCCCTAACTTTGTCCAGCTACAGGCAGTTAGGCAGCACACCTCAGATCGTCTGTGAGGTCGCTATGTGGAACCAGGGTATTAATCCCCTTATAATTGTTCTCACTTACTGCTAAAATTCTAAGATCCGAGTGTCCACCGTCAAAAAGGAACTTGCGGAGTCAAGGGAGTTACTCCGGACGCAAACCGAATCTTAAGACTCTTCCCCAGTCCGGCCTGACTACCGTGGCACTATGGATTCAGTGCACAACCTTGCCCGCCCATCCGGGCACTGGCGAATTTGGCACCCAAGTGAGGCTTTGTCGGCCCGTCCGGGCAATTGGCGACCAATTTAGTAAAGGCTTGTCGGCCCGTCCGGGCACTTGTTAGTTGGGGACCAAGCCAGTAGATATTGCCGGCCAGTCCAGGCACTTGATGAGATGGCGGCCCGTCTGGGCACTTGATGAGATGGCGGCCCGTCCGGGCACTTGATGAGATGGCGGCCCGTCCGGGCACTTGATGAGATGGCTACCAAGCCAGTAGATGGCTACCGAGCCAATAGGTCCTGCCGGCCTGTCCGGGCACTTGGCTAGATGGCGGCGAGCCTTTTGGGGAAAACCTCCCGGCCCTGATTTGAAATTCGCGCTCCGGCTGCCGGGTGACTCTGTCCGGTCCTTCCTAAGATGGCGGCCGCTGTTCCCCGAGCTCAGACCGCCCCAAGATGGCTGCCTCCATGCCGAAAGCGTGGTCGGGTTCCTAATATGACCGCTGCGGCCAATTTGAAACCCCTCGTACTCGCGCGGCTCTGAATGGCCGCAATCCGCCCTTCAAAGGAGTGCCGAACGGCGACTGCGAAGGGCCCACGCCGGCCACCACCCTTCCCGACCGAGCGGTGTTCTCCTCCCCACTCCGAGTCCCCACTTGCAGTTAGTTGTCCTTGGAGTCGCTTCCGTCACGTCCGGTCGATTTCCAAAGGGTGAGCCGGCGAAGCTAGATGGACTCAGGCAGCGGCAGAGAGCCAAGGGACGTAACCCCCTACGGCTCCAGCGGCCCAAGCCCTCGAGGGAAAGCCCGGGAAGGGCCTCGCCGCCGAGATCCCCGACGAAAAAGGGGAGAAGGAAAAAAAAAGTCCACAAGTTTTAAAGTTGCCAAGGTTGAGAACCCCTGCTCTAGCCAGTGTACAAACAAGAATTCAAGAAAAGAACATAAGGATTTTAAAAAGATTGAGATTGCTGCTCAGGATCTCGGACAAAAGGTGGATGGAGAAGAATAGTCTTAAATGCCTTACAAAATGTCACAGGGTTAGGGTCTGTATGTACCGTATTTTTCGCTCCATAAGACGCAGTTTTTTCCCTCCCAAAGTAGGATGAAAAATCAGCCGCGTCTTATGGAGCGAAGATGCAGACAGGGAGGGGGGGAGGCGCTGGAGCAGAGGGGATGTGACGCAAGCACCGTTGCCTTAGAAGACGGCACGAATGCCGCAAACCAGCGTTACAACAGAAATCCCAGAATCACGAGAAGCTTCTCGCGCGCCTTCTCGCACACAAAGCAATTCCATAGAAGGGCGAGCTGGGACCGGAAGTCCGACTCGCAAGAAGGCATTCGGGAAGAAAGGCTTGTAGCCCAAAACAACCATGGCGATGACGACGACCGTTTCCCTCAACCCCGCCCACACAAGAGGGGTGGCGAAACAAGGAAGGGAGCGGGCGGTTTTGAAGCCGCCTGCGAGCAGCTGCCACCCCGCGGCCAGGCAGACGAGCTCAGCGCCGGCAGTGAAGCCATGAGCCGCAGCAGCGGCGAGGCGCTAGGAAAGATCCTGAGGGCGCAGGCCTTCCGCTTGCCCGGCCGCCACGGTTACGCAGTCGAGTTTTCGCCGTACCTGCCGGGCCTTTTGTCCTGCGCTACCTCGCAGTACTACGGGATTGCAGGTGAAACGGCAGCAGGTGGCACGTGCGCAGTGACAGCAGCAGCAGCAGCAGCAGCAATCCCTCTACCTAAGCGCTTTCTGCTACCTACCGTAGATTCTTTGGTCGCGCCCAAAGGGCGGTTGGAGAGGATGATAGTCCCGCCCGCCCGCTCTCATCGATTTTCTTGCGGCGCTGGGTCTGCTCTGCACCCTCGTCCAAGAAGTTGGTTAGCAGCTCCGGCTTGAAAGAAGCCGCCTCTCGCTCCTTCCGCAGATCCGCGTTCATCTTCACGGCCGCCGTGACTCTTCCGCGACCAGCCCAAGAAACAACCGCCGGCCGACTCCGCTCCGGAAAAGCTTCGAGCAGGCGAAATGTAGCCTAGCCCCACCCCGCCCCCGTGACAACTCGGAAGCCCAATAGGAGGTCGCTTAGCATCCGCGTGACTCTACGGAGGCGTTTCCTCTTGCATGCGGAGCTTCCAGTAGGGAGGCTTCGGTTCGAGTCGGGAGGTTTTTCCATTGCTAGGAGGAAACTGCGGTGGGGGTTAAGAATCCGTTGGTTTTATGTACCGGTAAATATTTAATTTGCACCATCTGGGAGTTGAAGTCCACCCGTCCTCAAAGAGCCAAGGTTGCCTACCCCTGGCTTAGCCCAGTGCTTTATTCTTTGGAATAAGTTGCTGCAGAGGCCAGGACCCCTGGCGGCCTGGGGAGGCTGGGAACTGTAGTCCAACCTGGAAAGGTGGCGAGCCGTCGCTGCTACCGCCTGCAAGCAGCCATCCCCCTTCCCGCTACTCGCCTGACTCCTAAGCCCATCGTCCGCAACCCCCGTGGAGTGGCGCGTGTGCGCAGCACCGCCTCCTTGGTATTAGATCAAGGAAAAGGGTACCAGATGGCCGCGCGGATCCTTCTCTTCCGAGTCTAATTTGTCCTTATGATGGCTAAAAAAGTTATACCGGTACGCATGCGTACCGCAGACCCACGTTCCCGGAAGCGCGAGCTGCCCAGCACTTTCTGAGCCCTCATTGGCCGGCGGCTGCAAAGACCCACGTTCCCGGAAGCGTGAGCTGCCCAGCACTTTCTGAGCTCTCATTGGCCGGTGGCTGCAAAGACCCACGTTCCCGGAAGCGCGAGCTGCCCAGCACTTTCTGAGCCCTCATTGGCCGGCGGCTGCAAAGACCCACGTTCCCGGAAGCGCGAGCTGCCCAGCACTTTCTGAGCCCTCATTGGCCGGCGGCTGCAAAGACCCACGTTCCCGGAAGCGCGAGCTGCCCAGCACTTTCTGAGCCCTCATTGGCCGGCGGCTGCAAAGACCCACGTTCCCGGAAGCGCGAGCTGCCCAGCACTTTCTGAGCCCTCATTGGCCGGCGGCTGCAAAGACTGCAAAGGCTGCAAAGGAGGCAGGGGCGGGCTGAAGCGGGCAAGGACGAAGGTGTTGCTAAGGTGAGTGAAGGGCCGGGCTGGGGAGGGGAGGGGAGCTAAGCGGACCCAAAGTCTCAAAACGCCAACTGATTCCTCGGAAAAGCGTGCCAAGAAGAAAAAAAAGGCAAAACACAACATGAATTGTCTGAACTGTCACTACACAGAATCACTCAGTGACAGTTTAACACATTCATGTACCGGTACATGTACCGGTATGTCAAAGCAGAAAAGGCTAAGCTATAAAATCCCATTTAAACTGGAGGTAGTAAAATACGCCAAAGAACATGGAAACAGGGCAGCTGAAAGACAGTTTGGGCCACCTCCAACTGAAAAAATGATACGGGAATGGAGGAAACAGGAGGAAGCACTGCAAAAAGCAGATAAAAGCAAACACACTTTTCATGGGCATACTGCAAAATGGCCACAGATAGATGTGGAAATGAAAGAGTGGATCATACATCACAGGAACAATGGATTTTCAGTCTCCACGAAAATGATAAGATATGAAGCCAAGCGTTTTGCTGCAGAGAAAGGCATTGACGACTTTACTGGATCAGCATCATGGTGCTACAGGTTCATGAGAAGATCTGGCCTTGCTATGTGCACCAAAACTAGAATTGCGCAAAAAATGCCTAAAGAATATGAATCCAAGATTCTGTCTTTCCATAAATTTGTTATTGATGCAAGAAAGAAAAATGGCTTTGAAATAGGGCAGATTGGAAATATGGATGAAGTCCCATTAACCTTTGATGTTCCATGAAACAGGACTGTTGGTGTGAAAGGTGCAAAAACCGTAACTGTGAAGACCTCAGGACATGAGAAAACCCATTATACTGTTGTGTTGTCCTGCTGCGCGGATGGCACCAAGTTGCCTCCAATGATAATTTTGAAAAGAAAAACCATGCCGAAAGAGGTGATCCCACGTGGAGTTATTGTCCATGTTCATGAGAAAGGATGGATGGATGAAGGTGGAATGAAAATATGGATAGAAAAAGTGTGGTCCAAACGCCCTGGAGGGCTTCTGAAGAAACCTACCCTACTAGTACTTGACCAGTTTAGGGCACATATCAGTGACAACACAAAAAAAATCTTTAAATTAGCAAAGACCCATCTAGCTGTCATTCCTGGGGGGCTTACTAGCCAGTTGCAACCTCTGGATGTTTCACTTAACAAGCCATTTAAAGTGTTCATGCGAGAGGAGTGGAACAAGTGGATGGCTGCTGGGAATCATGACCTGACACCCACTGGAAGAATGAAAAGGCCCACCATCACTCAAGTTTGTGAGTGGGTGAAAACGTCATGGCAAGCCGTGAAGGATGAAACGGTTGTAAGTTCCTTCAAGAAATGTGGCATCAGTAATGCCTTGAATGGTTCAGAGGATGATGTCCTTTATGAAGACCCTGACACCAGTGATAGTGAGCCACTGAGCGTGACAAGTTCGGACAGTTGTGAGGAATTTTTGGGATTTCCCAATGACTATAGACCTTGTCTTTTACAGTAATGATGGTTCTTAATGCTGCTGTTGGCTATTGTTCATGTTAAGTTATCCTGTTATTGTAATAAATATTTTAGCCCACTTTTTGGCTCAAAATATTTTTTTTCTATTTTCCTCCTCTAAAATCTAGGTGCGTCTTATCAGCAGGTGCGTCTTATAGAGCAAAAAATACGGGTTATTTCTGGAGGCAACACATTCCATAGTGTGGGAATTACTATAAAAGGGCCCTCTTCTGGTCCACACTCCTAATGTGAAGATGGGAGCTTCAATACACCCTCTTTTGAGGATTAGACTGGACGAGTACAGTCATTTTGGAGTGATAAAAGCTGTTACTATATTCTGTAGTTCTTTATAGGTAATAAGCAGAGGTTTGAATTGGTTCTGGAAGCCTACATAATAGAAGATAACTGTGCCAAAATGGATTTATCCATTAGGAGTTTGGGAACTGCGTTCTATACCAGTTGAGCTTCTGAGAATTCTTCAAAGGCAATCCCATATAATGTATGTTGCAGTAATCCAGTTATTTGGTGATCACTAAAGCTATTCTACAGGGATGTAACCGACATACCAGCCAAAGCTGCATGAAGATCCCACTATTCCAACCTCTGTCTACTATAGGTAGGGCATTTGTTGTAATCCAACTCCTTCAGAAGAAGTGTAACCTTACCTAAAATGGCCATTAAGAGGAATATTTCACTTAAAATGTTTACAAACAGCACTCTATCTTATTGAGGTTTTGTCTGAGCTTGTTTCTCCTGATCCAGTTGCTTTCAGGCTCTAGACTCAGGAGGATATTTATAATTGTTTGACAGTTTCTTCAGAAATCAAAGAAAATTGACTAATATAATCATTTCAAAGACATTGGACTTATGTGAAGGAAAACAATTAGCCTGAATTTTGAATTGTTGTATGTAATAGAGAGATGTTATACTATTGATAGAAAACAATTCAAGATTTGTGTAAACTTCACTTTTGCATTCAATTACTTGTTAAGAGACGGCATATGAGTATATAATGTATATACTTTCTTGTCTGCAAATTATGATTGAATAAAGGATAACTTAAAATTAAATTCAGAAAGGGCATAGGTGCTTACTGTAGTAATTTACAATTCCAGGGTATATGCTAGATGATTATGTTTTTCCAAAAGGAGTTGGTGCATGATTTATGGATGCTTTGAACTTGATCATGCTGTAATTTCCTAGATTAAAACTATAGCCAAGACCCTTTATATCACTTAAGGTTTTTATAGGCCAGTGATGACAAACCTTTTAGAGACCGAGTGCCCAAAAACTGGCCCCGTCCCCACTCTGCCCCCCCATTCCCTGCCCCGCCTGCCCACAGGACCACTCACCGCTTCCATGGCCCGCCGCAGATCACCCAGGCAGCCCAGCAGTGCTATGGTGGCCACACCATCTGCCCGTGCCCTGCAGCATCAACTGTGCACAATGGGAGCTCATTTTGAGTACGTCCAGCCCAGGCGACTTCTCACTGTCACCATTATGTCTTCTGAAGAAGGAAAACTATTTGTTGGGGGACTGAACTTTGATACTGATGAACAAGGCCTCGAACAGCATTTCAGCTCTTTTGGTCCTATTTCTGAAGTTGTTGTGATCAAAGACAAAGAAACACAGCGATCAAGAGGCTTTGGTTTTATCACCTTTTCCAATCCTGATCATGCATCAGATGCCATGAGATCAATGAATGGAGAGTCTATAGATGGGTGCCAGATCAGAGTTGATCATGCTGGGAAATCTTCCCGTGGATCCAGAGGTGGCTACTTTGGAGGCAGGGGACGAGGTCGTGGCTATTCCCGGGGTGGAGACAGAAGCTATGGTGGAGACAGAAGCTATGGTGGACGTTACGATAGCCGCAGTGGGGGCTACAGTAGTTCACGTGACTACAGCAGAAGTCAAGGAAGCTACAATGATCGATACTCCTCAGGAGGTTCTTATAGAGACAGCTATGACAACTGAGCTCACACCGAGTAAAAATCCTTCCTGACTCGAGATCGTCCTTCCAATGGCTGTATTTATAAAGATTTTTGGAGCTTCGCTGAATCTTGTTTAATTACCTACATGATCTTCCCCTTATATAGCTTTTATCACATGTAGCCTGAAAGCTTCCTCTACAAGATAGCCTGTTAGACTTTACTCAAGGGGTTTTTTTAAGTGGTTTTTAAGCAGTTTTAAAATCCAGTTTTATTTGTCTTGCCTTTGCAATCTAAGTTTTTTTAACTTGACACATGGGGCCCTACAAAGTAAACCTGTTGGAAGCTGACCAGACTCTTGAAAAAGTACAATCATTTGATGTTCATCTCTTGGCATAACAAGCAAGGGTGGCAAGGCAAAAGAATCTTGATATTATTAAAGATATTGGTATTACTACATTGATCATAGTAAAAGCTATTTTAATGTAAAGTAAACCTATAACTTGAATGCTTTGAGAGGTTCTTGAAAATGTTTGTTTATATTGTCCATTTTTTTACTGGAAGAAATATGCATAATTTCAATTAATTGTATTTGAAGTGGATAAGGAATTTCCTGTACTGAGGTTTTGGCTTTACGAAGCCCATTAAAATCCCATCTGAAACAAACAAAAAAAAAAAACTGTGCACAATGGGTGTGAGGGCAGAGTCATGTCTACGCTGCCTGGCTGCCATGTCCTTGGCTGTGCTGCTCCGTGTGGGCCACGCTCGAGGACGACTCTCCTTCAGGGGGGCTGCTGTAGAGGAGGGGGTCACAGGGGGAGGCAAGGCTGGGCCAATGGCACGTGTGCCCACAGAGAGGACTCTGAGTGCCGCCTCTGGCACCCGTGCCATAGGTTCGCCACCATTGTTGTAGGCCAACTCTTATCACTTTCTGAAAGAAAATGACACTATGAGTGCTACTAATAACCTTAAGATTTGACTACAAAAAAGATCTCCACAAGGGACTGTATTTAGAAACTTTAATTAGTATGGAAACTATTGGTTATTATCTTTAAAGTTCTGTGTGGTTTGGATCATCCTGCTCACTGAAGTAATCTGATAAGACTCATTTCCTCTTACAATGAGCTTATTGGATCTTGGGTTTTTAAAAAGGGTTCTAAAAATGCACATTTCAAAACAAGATTTTTGTTGCTGGTTTTAATATTTCAGGTGTTAATATTTTTAAATTGTAAACTATTGATAGATTTGATAATCTATACTATAATTTTTTTGTGGATTATAAGGGCATGATGAATAGATACAGAAACATGCATTGGGCACAAATATTTATTTGTGAGTCTTGATTAAATAGTCTAAGAGCTTATCTTCAGCTAGCCAATACATGATATTTTTCAGCCACGTATATGGATTTGGATATTGTGTTTATTTTTCTAGGATTAGCTCGGAACGTAGAAAAGAAAAGTCTAGAGATGCAGCCAGATGTCGGAGGAGTAAGGAATCAGAAGTGTTCTATGAACTTGCTCACCAGTTGCCTCTTCCCCATCACGTGAGCGCACATCTTGATAAAGCCTCTGTTATGAGGCTTACAATCAGCTACCTGCGTATGAGAAAGCTGATTGATGCAGGTAAGCATTATTCTTGCAGATGGGTGAAAAATTTTATGTCCACTGTTATAGCAGTTGATACATTGTTTTTTAAAGTGATAGGTTGCAGGCATTCAATATGTACTTATTCTTCTAGATGACTTAGAAGCAGAAGCTGAAATGGAGACACAGTTGAATTGTTTTTACTTAAAAGCTCTTGATGGATTTGTTATGGTCCTCTCTGAAGATGGTGACATGATCTATACTTCTGAAAATGTGAACAAGTGTGTGGGACTCACTCAGGTATGACATAACCCATTCTTTTGATTGTGTGTAGTGTTATTTATTTATCGACTAGATCTCTACATTCCTAGGACGGGTGTCAAACTGCTGGCCCATGGGCCGGATGCGTCATACCGAAACTGCCCACCCCAGCTCTGGCAATGGGAAAAAAGTCATGATACGTTGTGAAAGTCACATGACGTGGCGAGTTTGCTCTAGGACAGATATGTCAAACTCGCGATGTCATGTGAAGTCGCGCAACGTATTAGGACGGTTTTGCCATTGCTGGCAATGGGATGGGTGCGGCTTCCAGATGATGCATCCGGTCCGTGGGCCGGCAGTTTGACACCCCTGCTCTAGGAGTTCAAGATTGTGTGCATAGGCCACCTGTCATCAGTTTTTTTCCCCATTATAGCAATCCTGGGGGAAAATGACTAGTCTGACATTGCCTAGTTAATTTCTGTGGCTGATAGTGGATTTGCTCACTAGGCCATAATATTTGAAGACTGAAACCTGGTCTATGAGATTTTTGTCTTTCATTAGTGTTTGTGGTGTCTCAGTCCCTTCCAGTATCCAAACACTAGGATTTAGAATAGTTTCTTGTGAGCCTTTCCTATATACCGTGTTTCCCCGATAGTAAGACACCCCCGATTGTAAGACGTATCGGGGTTTTCAGGGGGTCGGCTAATATAAGCCGTACCCCGAAAGTAAGACATATTACTCCTGCCCACTTCCGCCTCCTGCTTAAAATACTTAAATACTTAAAATACTTAAATACTTAAAATACTTAAAATACTTAATATACTTAAAATACTTAAAATAAAACTGACAATTGTTTTCCAATCAATATAAGCCGTACCCCGAAAGTAAGACATAGTGGGGCTTTTGGGGATAAAAAGAAAGTGTGACACTGTCTTGCTTTCAGGGAAACACGGTAGCGATCAGCTAGGGCTGTAGATTCCTTCTGAACTCAATTTGAATTAGAGACACTGTGGCTGCATCATTGGCAAAGTGAATTCCTATTGACTATGAACAAGATAGTGAACTAGGATTATAACCAGTGGTTTTTTTCCCTGCTATAAATATACAGTGCTAAGTGGAGCTTTTTTCTCCCTTTGGCAGTTTGACTTGACAGGACACAGCCTATTTGATTTCACTCACCCATGTGATCATGAAGAGTTGAGAGAAATGCTCATCCATCGAAATGGTAAGAAAGAAAAGATAGTGGAAAATATATATCTCTTGAAGTTGAATTGTTGCGTTATTGGTGTTCTCTGAGCTTGTTTTCTTGCAGATATTTGATTATCCGATTGGGTAATATCAGTGCATCAGGGAGTGAAATTTGCTGGCTTTTTATATATGTCATACTGGCCTTGATTGGAGTATTATTATTTCTTGATCTTATTTATCTGATGTTAGGCATTTTTTGATGAAAATTAATGCTAGTAGAAGAAATCAGTCCACAAACTTCACTTCCTTAGGAATGATGATGATTTCTATCCTTGTAATGAAACATCTGAAAGAAAAAAAGCAAGCTCAGAGAACACTGAGAACAAAACAAGAGACAAACATTCAGAGTTCTGCTTTGAGGCAGAGTTCTGCTTTGAGGCCAGATGGCTTCTCCTTAAATATGTGGTTGATTAATGCTGTTAAGCAATACCATTGATTTATGTTAATTAATTTATAACAAGTCCCCCCAAATACAATCTTAAAAAATTTAAATTTGTAAAAATTGTAACTTCTATTTTGAGGTGATTATTGTAACTGGAATTTGAATTGGTATTTAAAAATTAAAAAGTTGGTATTTAAAAATTAAAATTTAAAACACTTTTGGGTTTTTCAGTTGACATCTGAAACTTGTCTTGAATACTTTGGATTAAGCAGAAATTTTCACCTGGTTCATTTGCAGGTAGCCCTCAACTTACAGTAGTTCATTTAGTAACTGTTTGAAGTTACAACTACGCTGAAAAAAGTGACTTATGACTATTTTATCACACTTTATGGACCATTGCAGCAATCCTGCGGCCACGTGATCAAAATCCAGACACTTGGCAACTGACTCATTTATGACGGTTGCAGTTACCTAGGGTCATGTGATCACCTTTTGTGACCTTCTGACAAGCAAAGTCAATAGGGAACACAGATTCAATTAACAACCATGTTAGTAACTTAACAGCTACAGTGGTTCACTTAATAACTGTGGCGAGAAAGGTTGTAAAATGAGGCAAAATTCACTTAACCAATATCTCAGGTATCAAAAATTTTGGGCTCAATAGTGGTCGTAAGTTGAGGACTACCTGTATATACCCTTCTCAAGATTTTCTTGATGTGACATAGGTTATTTGAGGTGATTGATACGGTTGATACCGTTTCCCGTCCTGGTTTTTTATGTATGCAACACATGCAACGATGTACATGATCTAGAGTTGTCTCATAACAAAGCATTTAAAAACAAAACAGTAAGTAACTACACAGTACAAATTGATGATTTCCTCCCAACACTCTAATCTCACCTCACCCCAAACCGCTAACCAATAGCAGTAAGGAAAGATTTGGGGAAAAAGCAAGAAAATAATAAGTAATTCTATGCAAATACAGGTACTCCTCCATTTAAGAACACATATGGGCCTGGGATCTTGATCGTCGAATGAAGCAGTCATTATGCAAATCACTGTGGAACTATTTCACTCAACAACTGCAATCCTGGCTCTCACAGTTGCGGTTGTTAACTAGAGCCCTGGGATAGGCCCTCAACCTCCTGGGCATGAGGAAAGTGTTGGTGGACACCATTGTTGTGGGAGGTGCACAATGCTGGGGTTCTGGCATTATTCCCCTTAAAAGGGGTGGAAATATTGGCATTCATTAATGTTTTCGCCAGATTTAAAGTGTGTTTCTCCCATGTATCAGAGGATTTTTTTCCTCCCTGCAAGGGGAGGGGAAGGGAAATTCTTTGTCATGCTGGTAGAATGGACTTAAAATCCAACATCCCTTCTGCTTGCAACCTTCCCTGACAGCTTCTCCATTGACTTTCTAGGGAAGCCAGCAGAGAAGATTGCAGTCGGTGCTCAAATGATTTCAGGGCACTTCGCAACTGGTTACAAATGCAAATAGGTTGCCAAGCACCCAAAATGGAATCATGCAACATTTTATGACAGCTGTAAGTGCTTTAGGGGCCATGGGCAATGCTATTGTGACTGCAAATGGCTGTATGTTGAGGATACCTTTACAATCACTGTTTAAAGCGATTTCATAGGTGAAATTGAATGTAAATTACACATAGCATTTTCTATTGTGTTTTCTTTCATTCCCATTGTGCTCTTTTATATTAGGATCTGTTAAAAAGGGAAAGGATCAAAATACAGAACGGAGTTTTTTCCTCAGAATGAAATGTACATTGACCAGCAGAGGAAGAACTGTGAATATAAAATCAGCCACATGGAAGGTAATTTTTCTTATGCTTTGAAAGAAGTATATAAATAAATGCTTCAAAGAGCATTTGAAGAACATATTTATTTATTTATTTATTTTATTTGGGTTTGTATGCCACTCCTCTCCAAGGGACTCGGAGCGGCTAACAACATATATATATATAACAGTGAAGTACCATAAAAAACCCAAACAAATATATCTAAAAAAAATCAATAAAAAAGAACACACATTCAATTCAACAATCAACCACAGTCATCCCCAGGCCTGCCGGCAAAGATGAGTTTTTAAATTTTTCCGGAAGGCCGGGAGAGTCGGAGAAACGCGGACTTCAGGAGGCAGTTGGTTCCAGAGGGCGGGCGCCACAACAGAGAAGGCCCTCCCCCTAGGGCCCGCCAAACGACATTGTTTCGCTGACAGGACCCGGAGGAGGCCAACCCTGTGCGCTCTCACCGGTCGTAGAAAAGTATGTGGCAGAAGGCGGTCCTGTAAGTATCCTGGTCCCATGCCATGAAGGGCTTTATAGGTGATAACCAACACCTTGAATTGGACTCAGAGACCAATAGGCAACCAATGCAGCATGCGGAGTGTTGGTGAAATGTGGGCACAACGCGGAAGGCCCACAACTGCTTGCGCAGCTGCATTTTGCACTAATTGTAGTCTCCGAACACTCTTCAAGGGTAGCCCCATGTAGAGAGCGTTGCAGTAGTCGATCCTCGAGGTGACAAGGGCATTTGTGACTGAGGAGACTCCCGATCCAAGTAAGGACGCAACTGGTGCACCAGGCGAACCTGGGCAAATGCCCCCCTCGCCACAGCCGACAAATGATGATCCAATGTCAGCTGTGGATCGAGGAGGACTCCCAAGTTGTGGACCTTCTCTGAGGGGTTTATAGATTCACCCCCCAGGGTAATGGAAGGACAGATAGAAGTGTCCTTGGGAGGCATCACCCACAGCCACTCTGTCTTGTCAGGGTTGAGCCTCAATCTGTTAGCGCCCATCCAGACCCTCACAGCCTCCAGACACCAGCACATCACCTCAACCGCTACACTGATTTGGGCAGGAGTGGAAATGTACAGCTGAGTATCGTCAGCATACCGATGGTATCTCACTCCATGCCGATGAATGATCTTATATGTTTTATAAGATGCTCCCTTGGCATCTCACATTGTTTGGATGCTTCATATTTTTACCTTTTTAAAGTCACATTCTAAGCTTCATTCATCTCTTCTAAGATTATAACGGCGTTTTAAAGTGCTCTAAGTTAGGAACAAAATTTCTTATAGTCTAGAATTTTGTTCAATGTTGGCAATAAATGGAGCAAACTGTTCCATGTTGCTACAAATGTTCATCCATAGACAACAGCGGTACTTGAAACAAACCTTTTCTCAATTTTCATGTTGGACCCCAGAAATATGGGGATGATAACCCATAGAGCTACCAGTAATCCAGTCTACAAAAAAAATCCAGAATGACATGGCTGCAGAAATTACACTTTCTGCAGTTGTTAAGCATATTTCATTTTATTTATGTTATCTGAAGTGGTAAGAGTTCTAATCCAGTGCTCACCCAGCCTGAGTAAAATAGAATAGTTGATGTTATCTATAAAGATTAAATAGAGTAGCTTTCTTTTCAATAACTTTAAGCAGTTAAGCAGTCATGATGAATATGAGTGATGAGACGTTTCACTGAAAAGTAGTATTGTGTGAAATATTTTTTAAAAACAATAGTACATAAAAGTTTTGGGACTGGTTTGTTTTGTTGTGTTGTTCAAGAACTTAAATCTAATATTTTAGCATATTAAAATGATTTGAAGGATGGCGAGATAGACACAGTGTCAAATCTGTGAGAAAAATCTATGTGTTTTACATTAAAGGTTTCCTGATGACGCTTGGGGAGTTTCCCAGCGATCTGGAGGGCGACTCTGTTGAGCGCTTTATTGACCTCTGGAATACGGTGGCGGCCAGGGCACTCGACAGCATTTACCCCTGAGCAGCCTCTTCCCCCCTCTCCCTCCTCCCCCCCAAATCAACCCCTCACAGCTCCTTGATTCATTGAGGAGCTCCAGGAAATGAAGGAAGTGAAGAAACGTCTAGAATGATGCTGGTGAAAACAAGAAGCGAATGTGACCGGACACGAGTAGGAGCCCAGATTCGAGCCTACTCTGTGGCGATAAGGGCAGTGAAGCATAATTACTTTTCCTCCCTTATTGCGTCTGCGGAATGTTGGCCAACTACACTGTTCAGAGTGTCCTGGACCCCTTGGGAAAGGAAGGAAAGGAAGATCCAGTTTATGTAAGTTGTGATCGTCTGGCCAAGCATTTCGTGGATAAAATCTCTCACATTCACTCTGAATCACAACCTGGATGGACAGAATCCACTGAGATGATAGAGGTGATGTCTTGTGCGGTACCTGAGAAATTTTGATTCTGAGGAAGTAAAGTCCTCTGCAGCCTGGAATTTGGATCCTGGCTGCGGTCAGCAGTTTGTTAAGGGAGGGAGAAATACTGTAACAGAAGATACACTGGTCTGTCCTCTAGTGAAGAGACCAGGTCTGGATCCAGCAGGATTGGACAACAACAGCCTTATTATTCACCTTGTTCTTTCTCAGGGATTGAAATGATGAGGTTATAGCTACAGAGGACCCTGGAGAATATGAATTATCTAGACTCATGACAGTCTAGACTTTGGGGGAGAAAAAAAGCAGACTCAACCCAATCTGGGCATGATTGAATAGATTATTTTTTTGTTCCTGATGTAGTTCTTTTTCTCACAAAAGAGCAGGGCCACAATCTGGGGCTCTTCCTGAACTCTTGTTAAATGTTGCACTTCAGTTGTGGGAACAGCGTTGGTGCAATTCAAGCTGCTTGTCACTGCCTATAAAGTACTATATGGCACAAGGCCCGGAAGTCTTAGACACCACTGTTCCCCAAAAGTTTCTGCACATTCTACATGGAAAGATAAGAAGCATCTGCTAAAGATCCCTAGCTACTAAGGAGGTATGGCAGGCGGGGGGTGTTCTCTGTAAGAGCTCCCCTTTAATTTGCCCCCACCCTCATGGCCTTCGAGAAGCAGATGAAAATCTGGCTCTTCCAAATGAGAATTAATTATACCTATTGGCACCATATCAAACAAATATTAGCTCATTAATTTTAGTATTAAGTTGTGTAAATAGATTTTGGATTTTGTTGTTTTAGTTAATTATAATATTGATTAGCCAACTAGAATCTGTTAGGTTTCAGGTGCTGATAAATCTCATTAACAAATTAATTAACTTGGGATGAAATAGACATAGACATTGGTATGCTTTAAGTATATTACAAACCACAATCCCCCTTCTCTCTGCAAAAAAATGTCTTCCTTTCAATGATAATTGCTCAATCATATCTCTACTTGGGGACTATTTCAAGAAAGAAGACGGGAGCAATATGGATCTTTTTCTGTTGATTTGAGTTCTCTGGGCAATAAATAGGCAACCAGACCAAAACTATATAACTTTGAACTTTATTTCAGCATTTGTTTTAAATAATTAAAATAGTTTTCAGTGAAACCTACTTGCTACTGTTGGTGGACATAGTGGTTAATTTCACTTATTTAGTACTTAAAGATGAAACAATTATCCTTTCGTAATGATGTGAATGTAGGTCCAGCAACAACGGGAAGCAGGGCTGCTCCGTTGGCAGTAGTGAGAAACAAGCTCCTTTTGGCTACTTTTGCCCAAACTAATTCCCAATTCAACTGCCAGTTAAAGAAATGACTTATGTAATATAAATAAATGGCGCTTGAGATTGCTTTTGTGGTTATATATGAGGTCAGAGATAAAATATATTTCTTTCTTTTCAACACTCAGGTACTTCATTGTACAGGTCATATTCGTGTTTACGAGAATTGCAACAATCAGACTGTGTGCGGCTATAAAAAGCCTCCCATGACATGTTTGATATTAATTTGTGAGCCTATACCTCATCCATCAAATATTGAAGTCCCGTTGGATAGTAAAATGTTCCTCACCCGTCATAGCCTTGACATGAAATTTTCCTATTGTGATGAAAGGTAAAGCCTCTGGGCAACAATGCCAATGCATACTTCACTCTCCTCCACTTCCAAAATAGATTCCCTGTAAATTATGATACTCATCTGATTGCTGATAGCATTCTGTGCCCTTTACTGTACTGTGCATTTATTTGTTAAAATTGAGGGGGAGAATTAGTTAAATGATGATGTAAATTTATGTGCATCTTTCAGTTTTATAATTTCAGTTTCATAATTTTCAATTCTGAACAATGAGGATGCAAAATGTTTTCTATTCTGTTTTCCATTTTCCAAAATGTTTTTAAATGATAAAAAAAATTAAAAATCATTTTAAAAATTTTACAGTGTTTTTAAGCAAAATATTATAGTTATGGTAATATATATCCTTACTCCCTGACTACTGACAAAGCGGGAGAGAACTTGTGGCTCAATAGGTTAAAGCATCTGCTTAGCATGCAGACTGCCCAGGTTCGAATCCCAGAAGGGTGAGTCTGACTGAAGAGAGTTAAGAAACTCGAAATAGCTATATCAGAAATTCCCTTATTTCTTTGTCAACAATTTTAAAAACAACATATATATATATATATATATATATATATAGATAGATAGATAGATAGATAGATAGATAGATAGATAGATAGATAGATAGATAGATAGATAGATAGATAGTGTTTCTTTTTAAATTGCACCCTGTAAACCCAAATATGGGAGAAAGAAATCTTTCTTTCTTTTACCTGTTTCAGCTCAACCCAGAGCCATCCGCAGGAACAAGTATATATATATATATATGTTTTTATTTAAATTGCTAACAAAGAATAAGGGAGAACTGGTATAGCTATTTCGAGTTCCTTAACTCTCTTCAGCCAGAACTTACCCTTATAAGATTCGAACCTGGGCTGTCTGCATGTTAGGCAGTTGTATTAACCTCTAGGCCACAGGCTCCCTCTCACTTTGCCAGCAGTATCAGGGAGGGAAGATTTATATCGAGTGTTTCTTTTTAAATTGCACCCTGTAAACCCAAATATGGGAGAAAGAAATCTTTCTTTCTTTTACCTGTTTCAGCTCAACCCAGAGCCATCCGCAGGAACAAGTATATATATATATGTTTTTATTTAAATTGCTAACAAAGAATAAGGGAGAACTGATATATATATATATATATATATATATATATATATATATATATATATATATATATATATATATATATATATATATATATATATATATATATATATATATATATATATATATATATATATATATATATATATATGTATGTATGTATGTATGTTCTGTGTAACACTGCCACCAAGTGGCTGAAATAATTTTAAATTTGGCATTCCTGAGTCTGATGTTCTTTAGATCAGAGGTCCCCAACCTTTTGGGCACCAGGGACTGGTTCTGTGGAGAGAGATTTTTCCGTGGACCGGAGGGGGCGTGGTTTCATGTATTGTCTGCATCCCTCGGATGGATCTTTGCTTGTTTTGCGCGGACCGGTTTCTGGCATGCTGCAGCCTGGTGCTGGTCCATAGACCGGGGGTAGGGGACCCCTGCTTTAGATGTGTTGGACCACTTCTCCAGCCTCAAGCAACAATTATTAGCCATGCTAGGTTGGAACAACAGGACTTATAGTTCAGCACATCTGGAGGCATCTGGGGAAATGAACTAATAAGACAAAGATGGTATTCTTATATAGGAAGGTGTACGCTGAAATATATTTCATTTTGTGCTTATGATTTTTTTTTCTTCGAGATAAACAACAATCCTCAAATCTTTATCTCTCTGATTCATTTTGTCTCCGAGCACAGATCATATTCCAGCTACTAGTAAAGCTTGCATTGTGGTCTGTGTTTGTCTAATTAATGCAATGTTTACTTCCATTTTATTTTGTGTTATTTCCATTGGAATTTTATTTATAATATATCTCCATGCACTTGGGAGGAAGTATCTTTAAAAACATTAAATGACACAATTTACAACATCCTATTGATCCCCAAAATGCAAAATAAAACCAGTATGTAAATATTTTTTAATTTTGATTTTTTTTCTAAATTGCTTTGAATCAAGCAAAATCCCTAACCCTTAATCTTTGTAGTTCATTTTGGCTCCAAGTCAAGGTGATGTTATAGTTATTAGCGAAGTTATAGTTATTATTTGAAACAGATAATAAATTGCAATAGTTTTCTTTTAAATAAACTTTCAATACTTTTCAAATAAACTTTACCTGTAAGCTTTAGAGATATCATACATTTACTTTTTCTTTCCTTTTGCATAAAGGATCACAGAACTAATAGGGTATGAACCTGAAGAACTCCTGGGGCGTTCTGTATATGAATATTATCATGCACTGGACTCTGATCATCTGACCAAAACACATCATGACAGTAAGTTGATGAAGGCAGGACAGTTGCATGCTATTCAGGTTTCATTAGCATATTCTGTACTATTTATGATAAATCTTGTAAATATCACGCCAGTGTTTTGTCAGATACTGTATATGCTAGGGGTCTTCAAACTTGGCCCCTTTATGATTTATGGATTTCAACTCCCATAATTCCTCAGCCAGGCATGCTGGCTAAGGAATTCTGGGAGTTGAAGTCCACAAGTCATAAAAGGGCCAAGTTTGAAGACCCCTGGTATATGCTATTGTGAAATTTCTAAGCAATTCAAAAGTTCTGAACCTTTTGAGGCTGATGAGTATATTTTGAATGTTGAGAGCCAATTATGGAAACAGATTTTCTGCCATTAAAAAATGACAAATTTACAAGTAACTAATTGTAAAACAGCCATGCAGTAAAAATCATTCTGGGGCTAGATGGATGTAACTTGCCCAATAACTTGAAGAGGTAGAGGAAGTGTCTGAGTCCCAAATACTAAACTATTTATTTATATCCCTGGATGTCTACTTCATTAAATGCAAACTGATAATGCTCAAAGAAATGATCCTCAGCATATTACTCTGATTCATAAATACACATACTTAAGAAAAGTCAACACTAGAAACAAGCCATCTAATTATTCTCAAAAATAGTCAAGAACCCAACAAATATGCACATGTATTCCATTATTCTTTGCCATCTCCATTAGCTTGCCCAGTGTCCTACACTGTTCCTTTTTTAAATAATATTTTTATTAATTTTCTAATTTTACATTTAGGTATTTAAAAAGCAACATGGTGGTTGGGTTAATCAATAGTTCAGTAACATACAAAAATCTTTAGTACAAATCTTAAACTACATCCTCAAATATTTCTTCTCTTTTTCCCTTAATATCTACTATCTCATATTTAAGCTAATACAGTTCTTATTATATCAACTAAATAAAAACATGATTATTACATTTATCAATCCATTTTTAGCTTATACATATCTTAATTACTTTTACATTCAATCTTTACATTCAATCAATGTCCTGTTATTGGTTTTTCCCAATGTTTAGTTTCCCATCAATATTCAAATTTAACATTTGATATTTATAATTTCCAGGTTTTAGGTAACCAAAATTTCCTTTATCTCAATTCATAACAGAATCTAATATTCAAAATACACATCTATTTGAGTATAATCTTGTTCTATTTCCTAAAAGTTATCTATTTCCCCCCATCTTACATCATCTAATTAATAATAACAGTATCCCCTTTAATAAATCAAAGCCCATTATATATATTATCTGAGTTAATAAATCAAACATAATTTTTATCATTTTGAGTCTAATTTTTAAGTTTTAAAAAATAGCATCCTTATTTTAACTAATTTCCAAATGTTTTAAATTTAATGACCAAAATTTCCCTTATCTCAACTTCTCCCTTTGACCCTCTAATTAGTAATATGAAACCCCAATTTTCTTCAGCCTTATTCTGACTTGCTTTCTTCAACTAGCCTTCCATGTCAACGCTTTTAAATCATCAAATAGATCTCCCTCTAGTTTCAGAAACATATAAATCCAATTAGATTAAAGTTATTCTTTTAGTGCTTTAACTCCCCTGGGTAGTCAGTCGCTGCTATTCTTAGAGGGTGGGATAAAAATTCCCTTCCCTCTCTCCTCACAGGGGGAGAGATACTTTGGGCAGCTTTTACAGGAAGAAAAATACTTAGGATCTTAGAGAGAAGATTGGATCTCACCCAGTTTCATCCGCGTTGCTTTAGAAGTGCCTGGTGGCAAGTTTGACTTTGGCTGTCTGCAGCTTAGTGATGAGCCATATTGTTTATGGCTGGTCTTTCTTCTGTTGGTTTGGAGGGCTGCCCTGGATCAAGCGGAAGGGCTGCCGCCCTCCCATGGTCAAGTGGGAGTCCCCTCCTTGCTCATCGCCCTTACAGGGCGACTTTTGACCCTTTCCAGGGTCTCCCAGTGGAACGAAACAGAACACAGAAGACGGAGCTTGCCTTCCAGCATTGCGGCGGCCATGATGGCAAACTGGAAGCCCGTCCTACACTGATTATAACTTCCATCACCATTTAAATATTTTAAAAGAATTATTTATTCATTTATTTATTGAGAAAAATGTTATGATCGCCCAACTCAGGGTGAATCCAGGCAGCAATATAAAACCCAATAAAATCCAATCCCCATCTTAGTATTGCAAATATTAATGTTAAAAGCATTCTTGGGAATAAAGATGTTTTAAGAGGCTTTATTTAAGAACTTTATTTTGCAGTGTTCTGGCCACCCATTAGTTTGCCTGAAAATAATTGCTTTAAAAAATGGCCAGGCCAATTAGAGTTGAGTGAATGTCTGGCAACCTACTGGGCAACCTAGTCTTCAGTATATAAATAATTTGGGTCTCTTTCCTCTTCCAGTGTTTGCCAAAGGGCAAGTCACCAGCGGACAGTATCGAATGCTTGCCAAGCAAGGGGGCTATGTCTGGGTAGAGACTCAAGCAACTGTTATATACAATACTAAGAATTCTCAACCACAATGTATAGTGTGTGTGAACTATGTCTTGAGGTGAGTTTTACCTGTAAATACTATTGGGGGGAAGTGCAAATAATTAGCCAAGTACTAAGCTGGCTTTTTGAAGAGAAATTGTGGGTATTTTGTCTGTTTGATGTAATGCTAATGTCCTTGGTAACAAAGTTTATTTCTTCATTAAGTATTTCTGTGTAAGCACATTTGTTCATTTCTTTGTTATGTTGAGGTGATTTCTGTATGAAATCTTTAGTTTGTCTTCCTATTGATTGCCCATAGGTTTTCATATCTGTTGTGGCAGTGTTATTTATACTTTGGGAACCTGCATCAGGATTTGATAATGCATGTAGTTATTGCTACAAATAAGAGTCTGCATGTGTGCCACCTATAGGTTTTCTTTTTCTTCAGTCCATGTATAAAATTCTGTTGAAATATTCTGCCTTCAGATAGAAATACATACTATACATATTAATCTTCAATGCAGATATTATTGATTGATCATGTACCATCAAATTAGGGTCAACTTTTAGTGACCATGACCATGTAGATATTCTCCAGGATGATCTTTCCCAACTTGGTCTATCGTTTTTTCCAGTGGTGCACCCTCACCACTGTAATTGAGTCCATCTATCTTGCTGCTAGTTGTCCTCTTCTCTTTCCTTTTACCTTCCCCACTATTATACTTCTCCAAATATCTAGGTGTTTGCATAATGTATCTAAAGTATGATAACTTGAGTGTGGACAGTTTTGCCTTGAGTGAAAACTCTGGGTTGATTTGTTTGATGATCCTTTTGTTTATTTTCTTGGCTATCCATGGTATTCTCAGGGGTCTTCTCCAACACCAAAGTTCAAAGGTGTCAATACTCCTTCTGTCCATCTTCTTCAAAGTTCAACTCTTATTTCCATTGAGTGTCAGAGGGAAAATAGTTACTCAGATGATTCTGATTTTCATAGATATAGACATAGCCCAACATCTGAATATCTTTTCCAAGACCTTATGGTTACTCTGTGGGAAGTATTTAATCTCTGCTGGTTCCCTCACTGTTGATAATCAATTAAAAAAAATGCAAAAGGTATCCATCACTTCAGTATCTTGCCTTTTTAAAGGCTGGTTGCTGTGTTTGAGATAATTCACATAGTCTGCTTTATGTTTAATCTTAGTCCTGTTTTTAATATGCTCCTTGACTTTCATTACTAGGACTTGCAGTTCATTTGTATTTTCAGCTATCAGAGTAGTTTCATCACTATAGCACCAGTTATTGATGTTGCTTCCTCCAGTTTTAAACTATGCTCATCTTCCAGTCCAGCTACTGCATATAGGTTGAATTAATAAGGTGAGAGTATACATTCTTTTCTCACATGTTTGTCAACCTGGAGACAACAGTCTGTTTCTCCATTTCCTGTCTCTACTGTGTCTTTCTGACTTTGGTCTAAATTTCACATGAGGACAGTAGGAATTCCCATTTTTATATTTGCATAAGCACTTTCCACACTTTGACATGATTGACACAATTGAAGGGCTTCCTATAATCAATGAAACACATACTGACTTGAGTATTCTTTGACTTTCTTGATTATGCAGTGTGAATCAGCAATTATGTCTCATGTTTTTTGGCTTTTTCTAAAGTCAGCGTGAACCTTGGATATCTCCCTTTCTGTGTTGCAAATGTTAAATATTCTAAATGTTTGCTTGTGTGCAAAGTTAAGATTGTTTTAATGTTTTCTGCATTATGTTAAGTCCCCTTTCTTTGGTACTTGTATATGAATTGACCTCTTCCAGTTTTTTGTCCCTGTCATTCTCCAAATTAGATGGTTAGAACCTTTGCCTGAAATGTTGAATTTTCTGATTAATGCATTTTTCAACTACATTCTCACATTTATATTTAGTTACAAGCTGTTAGTGATGCATATTTTTCAGGCTGTTAGTGATGCATATTTCCTTTTTTTATAAGTTTGTGTGCATGCACATATACAACTGAATTCAGGCCTATTCCCAAAGTTATATTATTGTTTTAAACATGCATCTAGAGAGTTATGTAGTTAGCGTCTCTCAAAAAATAAACAAAACACCACAATAGCAGATTCTTTTTCTAGTGGATAGTTTGTTTATCACTAATATTTTCCTACAATATATAATTATGAAATATTATTAGAAGTTATTTTAGGGTGCAAAGTGGGGGTAAAATCTAATAGTTTTGAACATTCCACCATCTATATTTACACCTAGACTCTAGAGAATACCCAGAGTTTTCTTCAGTAAGCAGAAACTGATAAATGCTCAGGGGCTTTTTGCCATGATAGAGCAGAATAAGGCCAGAATATATTACATATATGTTTCTTGTACAATAGATGAACATTGTAAATATGCATTATGCAGCTCTCAATATCTCTTTATCATTTCTTTCTTTATTATTTTGCAGTGGAATTGTTCAAAGGGACTTGGTTTTTTCACTTCAGCAAACGGAGCGTATGTTGAAACCAGTGGATTCTCCCGAGATGGGAATGATAAAAGTACTCAATAACAGTGATCTGGAAGATAGCAGCAGCCTCTTTGAGAAGCTTAAAAAGGAACCTGATGCATTAACCTATCTTGCTCCTGCTGCTGGAGATACCATAATAGCATTAGATTTCGACAATGATGGTGTGTGTATATTTAACGAAATATTTAAAGAAAAAGGCTAATTATCCATAAATGCTGACCATTAGAATTTCTTAAAGAGATGTTCTTGGCATATGCTGAATTATAATAAGGCTCTTAAATTGTGACACAATATTTTTTCTTTGTTTGATGATGTCTTTTTTAATTTTTGTAGAGTCAGAAGAACAACCATCTGATGATGTTCCTTTGTATAATGATGTAATGCTCCCCTCATCCAATGAGAAACTGCAGAATATAAATTTGGCAATGTCCCCACTATCTGCTTCTGAAACAACAAAGCCACTCTGTAGCAGTGCTGACCCAGCACTCAATAGAGAGGTGGTGACCAAACTGGAACCCAGTACGGAGCCTTTAGATCTTACTTTCTCCAGCCGGCGGACCCAAGATCAACCAGCTACTCCTTCTGATAGAAGCACTAGCCAAAGCTCACCTGAGGTTTGTCATTTTATAATCTTTTGCAACTTTCCATTGTTTCTGTATTAAATTTTATACCTTTGTATTACGTCATTTTCCTGGGAAGCACCAAAATAGAATAGTAGGGAGAAAAGAAAAACCAATTGAATCTTTTCTTGAGGAACTCTGTGCTGAGTGAGGATTCCGATTTGAAATCTTTTATTAGAAATAATAAAACTATTATTTCACATTTTTCTTTTCCAAACAGTAACCGTTTTTACTCCTTTTGCTCAGCATGGAAACTAAAGATTGGCAATTCACTTCCCTTCATTTGATTCATCTTTGTTGGTAGTTAAGATTTATTGTGAGATATGCAGTTTGCATTTGACAATTTGCTTTATTATTAATTAAATGAAAAATGCTGTTAGAAATCCTCTATGCCATAACTTGTTAGGCATAAAGTAGTACAGTCTTGTTTCCTAAGCCTTAAGAAAGTTTTTAAATACAACTTTAAAATATGAGGAGCTACGTGTCAAAATGATTATGTGAGCTTTATTATTCCAATATTGATCTTATATATCTATTGTGCCTCCTCCTAATTGTAGAAACTTAATGGTTTAAAATTTCAGTGAATAGACCTCTGGTGTTTTATTTATTATGATTTATTATGAAAGTGTGCTTGAAATTTGATCTCATTTTACTGAACAAAGTTGCTGATTATTTTTATAGCCCAATAGTCCTCCTAATGATTATTGCTTCAGTGTGGATAATGAGATAGCAAGTGAGTTCAAGCTGGAATTGGTGGAAAAGCTCTTTGCAATAGATCCAGAATCAAAAAACCCATTTTCAATGCAGGTGAGCACATTAATTAAAACTTTTGGTTTATTTTAATATGCATACATTCATGATGTGTTACTAAGAGTGCTTGGTGTAATTTTTCAAATACCGAAGTAGAATACTAAGTTCATTACTATCTGACTGGATGTAGATTAGTAGGTGAGGGATAGGTGGGCTGCCAAGCATCCAAATTTTGATTACATAATCATGGAACAGTTATGTGGACCTGTTGTAAATCTTTTCATTTAGCTTTGCTGTAAACTTCAAGTGGTTGCTGACAGAATTGTCATAAGTCAAAGACCACCAGCAATATCCATTTCTGAGGACTTTGACTAAAGTGACTGTAGTCAGAAAACCTCAAATGAGTATGTAGTAGATCTGTGTAGCACTTCAGATTTATTCTCTAAAAAGATGCTTCTGAGTGCATGGCAGTGTCACTACGTATTTGACTGTACCGTGTTTCCCCGAAAGCAAGACACCCCCGATTGTCAGACGTATCGGGGTGTCAGGGGAGTCGGCTAACGTAAGCCATCCCCCGACCGTAAGACGTGTATCTTGCTTTCGGGGAAACACGGGGGCGGAGGGGGAGGGAAGATGGACGCGCTGCGAGCGGAGCGTGGCGGGGGGGAGCGGAATCCAGAGCTTTGCGTCGCTCCCCTCCCCTCCCTTCCCCGCCCCGCCTGGAACCCAGCGCTGCACCTTGGCAAGTCACATCACGTGCGGCGGTGGCGGCGCCTTTAGCCCTTAAACTGGAGCGGCGTCGGTACCAGCGGCGGGCAGGGGCGGTCTCTCTCTGCCGGAGTCCCCCCCCTCCCTCCCCGCCTCTCTCTCTCCCCCTCCCGCGGCCGCAGAGGCGGGCAGCGCAGCCCGGCTTTCTTCCCTTCCCTTCCCTTCCCTTCTCTCTCCCTCCTCTCTCTCTTTCACCCTTCCTCCTCTTCCTTCTTCCCCTTCACCGCAATTCGGAGCGCAGGCCAATTGCTCCCCCCACCGCCGCCCCCGGAGCCCTTTCCTGCCCCTGCCGAAGGAGGCGGCCAGCCGGAGCCGGGAAGGGACGGAGCTCTCTCTCTCTCTCTTCTCTCTACCGTAGTTTCTCTCTCTCTCTCTTTCCCCCCCACTCCCGTCTTCTTTCTCTGCCCCCCCACCTCGCTCCTGGACGCCCTTCCTCCCTCACAACTTACGGTAGGATCGCCGCGGGGGAGGCGCGCCAACTCCGGCTCCCTCGCGGGCTCCTCTATTGTGCCGCGATGCGGTGGGCGAAGGGCTTCCCCGGATCGACCCCCGCCTCCTGCCGCCGCCTCCTCTTCTCCGCCTCTCGCTGCTGCTGCTGCTGCTGCTGGCCTCGTGGCCGGCCCGTTGCAACCGAAGCTGCAGCAGCGAGAGGCGGAGAAGAGGAGGCGGCGGCAGGAGGCGGGGGTCGATCCGGGGAAGCCCTTCGCCCGAAATCTGACTGCACGGAGCGAAAGGCAGTTTACTTCAAAAAGCGAGGTGGCTGAGGAGAGACAAACACGAATGAGCGATCCTCCCAATTTTGACTACCGGTAAATGGAGCCATTTCCCGCCAGCCGCTTATCTCAAAGGGCGCCGTCAGAGTTCGAATGATGCACGAAGAGAAGAATCGTTTCGTTTCTGCCTCAGATTCCGGCGGAGTTTTACATTAACTTGATCCTCTATTGTGCCGCGATGCGGCGGGCGAAGAGCTTCCCCGGATCGACCCCCGCCGCCTGCCGCCGCCTCCTCTTCTCCGCCTCTCGCTGCTGCAGCTTCGGTTGCAACGGGCCAGCCACCAGGCCAGCAGCAGCAGCAGCAGCAGCAGCAGCAGCGAGAGGCAGCGAGAGGCGGAATCTGAGGCAGAAACGAAACGATTCTTCTCTTCGTGCATCATTCGAACTCTGACGCGGAGCCGAGGGGGGCAGCCGGACCTCCCCGCGCAAGCCGCCAAGCGGGTGAGGCGATGGGGCTGGCGTGGCGGGGGGGAGCGGCTCCGCTCCCCGCCCCGCCGCCGCTCACCCGCTTGGCAGCTTGCGCGGGGAGGTCCGGCTGCCCCCCTCGGCTCCGCGTCAGAGTTCGAATGATGCACGAAGAGAAGAATCGTTTCGTTTCTGCCTCAGATTCCGGCGGAGTTTTACATTAACTTGATCCTCTATTGTGCCGCGATGCGGCGGGCGAAGGGCTTCCCCGGATCGACCCCCGCTGCCTGCCGCCGCCTCCTCTTCTCCGCCTCTCGCTGCTGCAGCTTCGGTTGCAACGGGCCAGCCACCAGGCCAGCAGCAGCAGCAGCAGCAGCAGCAGCAGCGAGAGGCAGCGAGAGGCGGAATCTGAGGCAGAAACGAAACGATTCTTCTCTTCGTGCATCATTCGAACTCTGACGCGGAGCCGAGGGGGGCAGCCGGACCTCCCCGCGCAAGCCGCCAAGCGGGTGAGGCGATGGGGCTGGCGTGGCGGGGGGGAGCGGCTCCGCTCCCCGCCCCGCCGCCGCTCACCCGCTTGGCAGCTTGCGCGGGGAGGTCCGGCTGCCCCCCTCGGCTCCGCGTCAGAGTTCGAATGATGCACGAAGAGAAGAATCGTTTCGTTTCTGCCTCAGATTCCGGCGGAGTTTTACATTAACTTGATCCTCTATTGTGCCGCGATGCGGCGGGCGAAGGGCTTCCCCGGATCGACCCCCGCCGCCTGCCGCCGCCTCCTCTTCTCCGCCTCTCGCTGCTGCAGCTTCGGTTGCAACGGGCCAGCCACCAGGCCAGCAGCAGCAGCAGCAGCAGCAGCAGCAGCGAGAGGCAGCGAGAGGCGGAATCTGAGGCAGAAACGAAACGATTCTTCTCTTCGTGCATCATTCGAACTCTGACGCGGAGCCGAGGGGGGCAGCCGGACCTCCCCGCGCAAGCCGCCAAGCGGGTGAGGCGATGGGGCTGGCGTGGCGGGGGGGAGCGGCTCCGCTCCCCGCCCCGCCGCCGCTCACCCGCTTGGCAGCTTGCGCGGGGAGGTCCGGCTGCCCCCTCGGCCAAGCGGAGAAAGGCTGCTCCGACAAGGAAGAACTTGTACCCGGGCCGGGAAGGGAGGGGAGAGGAGCGCCGGCCGCCCCTGCCACACAGGGTCCAGCCACCAACGCCTGGGAAACGCCGCTCCTCGGAGCTCCTCTATGCACCCCCACCACGCCAGCCCCATCGCCTCACTCACACGCCGCTTCACTCGCGCCGGCGACCAACCTCCCTTTCTTTTTTGAGGTTGGTCGCCGGAAAAGGCAGCGCGAGTGAAGCGGCGTGTGTGTGAGCGGGGGCGGAGGGGAGGGAGGCGTCGAGTGAGGCTTTTCCTCAGGGCAAAAAAAAACGCTAAGCAGCCGGCTGGCGCGCGCGCGCTCTTGGTGTTGCCGGAACGCCCGCTTCCCCCATGGGGGGCTGCGGCTGCGGAGCTCTCACGGGTTCTGTCTGTCACAGAGATGGGGAAGAAGTGGCGGAGTCCCAGCCAAGCGGAGAAAGGCTGCTCCGACAAGGAAGAACTTGTACCCGGGCCGGGAAGGGAGGGGAGAGGAGCGCCGGCCGCCCCTGCCACACAGGGTCCAGCCACCAACGCCTGGGAAACGCCGCTCCTCGGAGCTCCTCTATGCACCCCCACCACGCCAGCCCCATCGCCTCACTCACACGCCGCTTCACTCGCGCCGGCGACCAACCTCCCTTTCTTTTTTGAGGTTGGTCGCCGGAAAAGGCAGCGCGAGTGAAGCGGCGTGTGTGTGAGCGGGGGCGGAGGGGAGGGAGGCGTTGAGTGAGGCTTTTCCTCAGGGCAAAAAAAAAACGCTAAGCAGCCGGCTGCCGCGCGCGCGCTCTTGGTGTTGCCGGAACGCCCGCTTCCCCCATGGGGGGCTGCGGCTGCGGAGCTTTTCCCTCGCTCCAGTTCGGAGCCTCGACGCCTCCCTCCCCTCCGCCCCCGCTCACACACACGCCGCTTCACTCGCGCTGCCTTTTCCGGCGACCAACCTCAAAAAAGAAAGGGAGGTTGGTCGCCGGCGCGAGTGAAGCGGCGTGTGAGTGAGGCGATGGGGCTGGCGTGGTGGGGGTGCATAGAGGAGCTCCGAGGAGCGGCGTTTCCCAGGCGTTGGTGGCTGGACCCTGTGTGGCAGGGGCGGCCGGCGCTCCTCTCCCCTCCCTTCCCGGCCCGGGTACAAGTTCTTCCTTGTCGGAGCAGCCTTTCTCCGCTTGGCTGGGACTCCGCCACTTCTTCCCCATCTCCGTGACAGACAGAACCCGTGAGGCATAAGTTGAGGCTTTTCCTCAGGGCAAAAAAAACCGCTAAGCAGCCGGCTGGCGCGCGCACGCTCTTGGTGTTGCCGGAACGCCCGCTTCCCCCATGGGGGGCTGCGGCTGCGGAGCTCTCACGGGTTCTGTCTGTCACGGAGATGGGGAAGAAGTGGCGGAGTCCCAGCCAAGCGGAGAAAGGCTGCTCCGACAAGGAAGAACTTGTACCCGGGCCGGGAAGGGAGGGGAGAGGAGCGCCGGCCGCCCCTGCCACACAGGGTCCAGCCACCAACGCCTGGGAAACGCCGCTCCTCGGAGCTCCTCTATGCACCCCCACCACGCCAGCCCCATCGCCTCACTCACACGCCGCTTCACTCGCGCCGGCGACCAACCTCCCTTTCTTTTTTGAGGTTGGTCGCCGGAAAAGGCAGCGCGAGTGAAGCGGCGTGTGTGTGAGCGGCTGCTGCGGGGCGGGGCGGGGAGGGGAGCAGAGCAAAGCTCTGGATTCCGCTCCCCCCCCACCACGCCAGCCCCATCGCTGGCGCGATGAAGCGGCGTGTGTGTGAGCGGCTGCTGCGGGGCGGGGCGGGGAGGGGAGCAGAGCAAAGCTCTGGATTCCGCTCCCCCCCCACCACGCCAGCCCCATCGCTGGCGCGATGAAGCGGTGTGTGTGTGAGCGGCGGCGAGGCAGGGAGGGGAGGGGAGCAGAGCAAAGCTCTGGATTCCGCTCCCCCCCCACCACGCCAGCCCCATCGCTGGCGCGATGAAGCGGTGTGTGTGTGAGCGGCAGCGAGGCAGGGAGGGGAGGGGAGCAGAGCAAAGCTCTGGATTCCGCTCCCCCCCACCACGCCAGCCCCATCGCTGGCGCGAGTGAAGCGGTGTGTGTGTGAGCGGCGGCTGCGGGGCGGGGAGGGGAGCAGAGCAAAGCTCTGGATTCCGCTCCCCCCCACCACGCCAGCCCCATCGCTGGCGCGATGAAGCGGTGTGTGTGTGAGCGGCGGCGGGGAGGGGAGGGGAGCAGAGCAAAGCTCTGGATTCCGCTCCCCCCCCACCACGCCAGCCCCATCGCTGGCGCGATGAAGCGGTGTGTGTGTGAGCGGCGGCGAGGCAGGGAGGGGAGGGGAGCAGAGCAAAGCTCTGGATTCCGCTCCCCCCCCACCACCCCAGCCCCATCGCTGGCGCGAGTGAAGCGGTGTGTGTGTGAGCGGCGGCTGCGGGGCGGGGCGGGGAGGGGAGCAGAGCAAAGCTCTGGATTCCGCTCCCCCCCACCACGCCAGCCCCATCGCTGGCGCGATGAAGCGGTGTGTGTGTGAGCGGCGGCGGGGAGGGGAGGGGAGGGGAGCAGAGCAAAGCTCTGGATTCCGCTCCCCCCCCACCACGCCAGCCCCATCGCCTCACTCACACGCCGCTTCACTCGCGCCGGCGACCAACCTCCCTTTCTTTTTTGAGGTTGGTCGCCGGAAAAGGCAGCGCGAGTGAAGCGGCGTGTGAGTGAGGCGATGGGGCTGGCGTGGTGGGGGGGAGTGGAATCCAGAGCTTTGCTCTGCTCCCCTCCCCTCCCCGCCCCGCCGCCGCTCACACACCCACCCCTTCATCGCGCCAGCGATGGGGCTGGCGTGGCGGGGGGGGAGCGAGGGGAGCATTCCGCCGGCACGGGCTGCATTTGTGGGCGCTGGCCGCGTCCTGCCGGCCTCTCAACCCAATCCCTGCCGCTGTCGCCTCCCCATCCACCGGGCAGCAGAGCGCGCGGGTCTGGGGCAGTGCGCAGGCCTGCTCTGGGCTGGCGGCGGCGGCGGGGCGGGGAAGGGAAGGGAGGGGAGCGGAGCAAACCTCTGGATTCCGCTCCCCTCCCTGCCCCGCCGGCGCTCACCCACCCACCCCTTCATCGCGCCAGCGATGGGGCTGGCGTGGCGGGGGGGGGAGCGAGGGGAGCATTCCGCCGGCACGGGCCGCATTTGTGGGTGCTGGCCGCGTCCTGCCGGCCTCTCAACCCAATCCCTGCCGCTGTCGCCTCCCCATCCACCGGGCAGCAGAGCGCGCGGGTCTGGGGCGGTGCGCAGGCCTGCTCTGGGCTGGCGGCGGCGGCGGGGCGGGGAAGGGAAGGGAGGGGAGCGGAGCAAACCTCTGGATTCCGCTCCCCTCCCTGCCCCGCCGCCGCTCACCCACCCACCCCTTCATCGCGCCAGCGATGGGGCTGGCGTGGCGGGGGGGGAGCGAGGGGAGCATTCCGCCGGCACGGGCTGCATTTGTGGGCGCTGGCCGCGTCCTGCCGGCCTCTCAACCCAATCCCTGCCGCTGTCGCCTCCCCATCCACCGGGCAGCAGAGCGCGCGGGACCGGGGCGGGTCTGGGGCGGTGCGCAGGCCTGCTCTGGGCTGGCGGCGGCGGCGGGGCGGGGAAGGGAAGGGAGGGGAGGGGAGCGCCAGCCGCCCCTGCCACACAGGCAAAGCTTCGTGGCGCCCGCTGGGAATGGAAAGATTACCGGTACGTACGCTCCGAAGGCGGGGCCGGCTGAGTGAAAAGCGGGCAGAAATTGACGGGAGGGGCAAAGGTCTTGCACAGCAAAAGTCAACGACAAGCCCAAACCACCAAAATATTAATCAGTCCTGAAAAATTACTTTTTAAAAAGACAGGAAAGTGGCCAAAATAGACCCACGTTGTTCGCTGGATAAACGAATAATTAATCATAAGGCAGTGTATCTCCGGCTGGTTCGCCTTTAGGTGGTCTTACAAATTCTCCCTCTTCCTCCCCACCACTCTCCTTACGATAAAACAAAAGTACATCTGATTTTGTTAACCCTAACTTGTCAAGTTCAGTTATTCCTTGGCACCCCACTTGAACTGGCCGTAAGCATTTTGTGTATTCAAAAAGCTTCTACCCTTTTGGCTGTGCTACCGGTAATTGCCTGATTTACAATTGTTCAGATCAAAAGACTGCTCAACTGTTGGCTTACACAAAAACAAACAAATCCTCAGGCTACCGTATATGTTTGAGATAACTGAAGTTTACAATCTGAAAGAGACACCAAATTAGCCTACCGTAAAATCACACCTCAAGGATTTACAGATCTTTGACAGTTATATTATCTTGTAATTACCGTATCTTGTAATCTCCTGACCTCCTGACTACCGTAAGCAGGAGTTATATACCGTACATATGACATGCCCCGAAGGTAACACGTAGTGGGGGTTTTGGGGCTAAAAAGAAAGTGTGACGCTGTCTTGCTTTCGGGGAAACACGGTATATGGAAAGGGTATGGCTGCATGGCTGCTATAAACTGTCATAGACAGGTGGTATATTTGTGTAATTGTGTGTTCTGGAGCACCTGTTAGGAAAAGAATTTGAAATGCTGCAGAATACTAGTGTCTAGTCTGTCCACGGCATGCCAGCAACGGGTCCACACAACCAAGTGAGCCCTATTTGTGGGATGCAGGCAGCATGCAAAACCATGCCCCTCCGGTCCACGGAAAAACCTTTCTCCACAAAACCGGTCCCTGGTGCCCAAAAGGTTGAGGGCCACTGGTCTAGATGATGTTAATGAAGGTTATTTTTTGAAAGGTAATATCTATATAAAATAGGATGAGGCCTTTTTATCAGACTAATACAGATGACACCCCTTAAATGCCTGAAAACTATGTTGCTTGCCATTTCCATTTCAGTAGCATTCCCAGCTAAGCCTTTTGAAAGAGGAACAGGGTTGATAGACTTCTTGGAAGATGACAGGCCTGATAGCAGTTTAATCACAATCCTGTGTCAGATTATACAATTATGTCATCTACTTTCAGGAAACAGATTTAGATTTGGAAATGTTAGCACCTTATATCCCCATGGATGATGATTTCCAGTTGCGCACCTTCGATCAGCTTTCTCCACCGGAGGGCAGTACTGCAAATTCTTCTAATGTGACTCCTGTAACAGGGTTTCAGCAAACTCCAATGCAGTCATCTGCCACTGACAGGATAAAATCCACGACAACCAAACATGAAACTGATCCGAAGATGCTTGTAACATCTGCTTCTATTAACCCCCAAAGACTCACAGACCCTGCTCCCATAATCAGTCCCCCGGCATCACCTTATCCTAAGAATCAAAGTCGGACTTCATCTCCAGTCAGAACAGGAAATGGCACAATAGACCAGAGGGACCAAATGAGTCCAGGAGCACCGGACTTGTTGACAGTTACTTTTGGTAACAGGTAAATCTGTCAGATCGTAAAGCCAATACAGAAATGTGAATTAACTTGTGAATAGTAGTGCTTGCAAGCACTATTAAATCCATTGATCCTATTTGTCTTTCTTTTAGAATTTGTCTTATTAAAAAATAAGGGTAAAATGCTAGTATTTGGGCTGGAATCTATTGCCAGAAAAGCCTTTGTGAGCGTGAAAGGTCACTGGGGAGGAGATTATTTTGTTTAAAACGTATTTTGCTATTGGCTGTGACAACTAATTTGTAAACAGGGAAATCTCCTCTGATACAGGTAGTCCTCAGTTAAGGATCCTAATTGGGACAGGAATCTCCATTGCTAAGCAATGTTGAGACTCTAGAAAGCGTGCAGAGAAGAGCAACAAAGATCATTAGGCGACCGGAGGCTAAAACATAGGAAGAAGAATTGCAGGAATTTGGTATGTCTAGTCTAATGAAAAGAAGGACTAGGGATATGATAGCACTGTGCCAAAATCTAAGAAGCTGCTACAAAAAAGAGAGGGTCAACCCATTCTCCAAAGCACCTTGAAGGTAGGACATGAAGCAACGGATGGAAACTACCGGTAATCAAGGAGAGAAGCTACCTAGAACTAAGGAGAACTTTCCTGGCAGCTAGAACAATTAATCAGTAGGACAACTTGCCTCCAGAAGGAAGTCATGGGTGCTCCAACACTGGAGGTTTGTAAGAAGAGATTGGACCATCATTTGTCTGACATAGTATAGGGTTTCTTGCTTGAGCAGGAGTTGGACTAGAAAACCTCTAAGGTCCCTTCCGACTCTTGTTATTCTGTTAGTCACTCATTAGACAAAACATTACATGACCATACCACTTAGTGGTATGTCTTCTGATCATTAGGTAAAATACATCAGGATACAAACATATTATAGGAGCCGTGGTTGGTGGCAGTGGTTAGAATGCAGTATTGCAGGCAAACTCTGCCCACTGCCAGGAGTTTGATCCTGACCGGCTCAAGGTTGACTCAGCCTTCCGAGATGGATAAAATGAGGGGCAATATGCTGGGAGGAATATGCTGACATTGAACCACTCGGAAAGTGCTGTAAAGCACTATGAGGCAGTATATAAGTCTAAGCCAGGGGTTCTCAACCTTGGTAACTTTAAGACTTGTGGACTTCAATTCCCAGAATTCCTCAGCCAGCAAAGCTGGCTGAGGAATTCTGGGAGTTGAAGTCCACAAGTCTTAAAGTTACCAAGGTTGAGAACCCCTGGTCTAAGCGCTGTTGCTAGTGCTTTTATATATTTTCATTCCTTTCATTTCAATAAGCTTTAGCACATCCTGAAACCTATTGAAATATTTCAAAATGAACTACTTGAATATTCTAAAAATCTGCATCTTTTGCTACAAAATCTTCTGTATGGTTATTCAGTAATGTGGAAATACATCCTTTTTTCTCTTTTTTAAAATGCATTTGAGGATTTGATAGGACTAAATCAAACCCCTCAGTTTAATTTGCTGCCCCTAGTATTCCCTTGGAGAGAATAAGCTCAGTTGTCAGCCAAGATACTGTATTGGAGGGAGAGGTTACATAATTCAAATCCCAGTATGCGAGTGTTGAGCCTCACAGAAGCTTATTGTACTTAATTCACCCTCAACACTCGTTCCACTTTTACTTATTCTGTGCGTCATAAGTTATAGGTAACAGCAGCTAGACCTTAACTGAGTTTGAAAAACTACATATGACTAGGCTTTGGTAGTATTTGGAAGAGGACCACCATCTAAGCAGTATAGGACAGACAGGAAGTTGAAAAAGGTATCTGACAAGAAGTCAGTGGGAAACCACTTAGTTTTGTATTGTAAAAAAACCTGCATATAGATTCCCACAAAGTCCACCAGAAACCAAGCTAGTCTCAAAAATGTTTACATTTTAAAATCTGAAAATATCTATTTTTCTTCCTAACTCCACCCCAATTAGCTCACGTAAAATGCACCTACGTATACCTTGGGCTGAACATTTCAGTCCTTTTCATTTAAGGATATCACCAGCAGTGCGTTCAAGGCACAGAAACAGTACAATTCCATGCTGAAAAGAATTTCTCACAACTGGCCTACACCCTGATGAGCTGACATTATTATAAAAGAAAACATTCCAGATTTTATTCTGTGTAATTATTCATAAATTTAGTTTTAATTGATATGGAACAGTTGTTAATACTCTGGCTTTATATCCACACTAGATCTACTGAAGCAAATGAAGACATCAGTCCAAGGATAATAGCTCTCCATAATATTCAGAGAAAACGGAAAATGGAGCAGGACGGCTTGCTTTTCCAGGCAGTAGGAATTGTATGTTTTTTTAAGGATTCTCCCCTCCCTTTTAATGTTGGGTATTGCATGTTTAAAAATATATTTTTCTTGAGTCATCAAGACTCAAGAACATTACAATTTTTAGCTCAGTTGTCAGCTAAATGAAAAGTCAGCTGAGCTATAGTATTCTCACTTCTGTCCTTTAACATTATCTTTCATTACTCACAGTCTTTCAGAGTCGTAAGACTACAACTGTGGCTGATGCTTCAGCTAAACAGAGTGGGTCTTGTTTAGTTGTGGAATAGAGACACTAGAACCTGTAAGGGTGTCAAAGTGGAAGAAGGCAGGGCGTCTTGTTTTATTGCAGCATCCCCGTAGTTATGTAACTTACATTTGGCTGCTTGATAACTGACTCACATTTATGACGGTTGCAATGTCCCGTGGTCATGTGAACACCTTTTGCAACCTTCTGACAAACCAAGTCAATGGGGGAACCAGATTCACATAACAACTGTTACTAATTTAACAACTGTAGTTGCGCTTATCAAATGTGGCAAGAAAAGTCATAACTTGGGGCAAAACTCACTTAACAAATTTCTCCCTTAGCAACATAAATTTTGGGCTTCATTGTGGTCGTAACTTGAGGACTACCTATACTAACTTCAGCAAAGCATTTCACTCATTGCATGCTGACCATGGTTAGTTAAGTGTGGGCTGTACAGAAATTAAGATAATGAGCCAGTGGTGTGATATGGCTGCAAATAAAGCAAGTATTGGAGTCTTTTGAATTGCACTATTACAGAAATCTTACAAATCATAATCGACAATAGTATAATTTGAACTCATGAAAGAAAATATTCTCCTATTGTTTCGTCAGAACTCACCTTGGATACTGTGCTCCTTTCTGAGCAGAACAGTTTTTAAAAATAACTCAGTGAAAGTGAAACAGATTTGAGAAGGTAAACTAAGTTGAACAAGCAACTAGAACAGTGTTTCTCAACCTTGACAATTTTAAGGCATGTGGACTTCAACTCCCAGAATTCCACAGCCAGCATTGGTGGCTGTAGAATTCTGGGAGTTGAAGTCCACATGCCTTAAAATTGTCAAGGTTGAGAAACACTGAACTAGAAACAGCCCAGGGAAAGAAATGGAAGAAGCTGGATTTGACTAGCTTTAAGAAAAAGCAAGATATACGATATGAATGAATGCTTTGAAGCTACTAGAAAACAGATTCTGATTGAATGTTAAAAAAAAAAAAATTCCAAGAGCAATTCAGCAATTGCCCAGAAAAGTGGTGGCCTTCCCTTGTAGTCCTCGACTTACGACATTAATGGCAAATGAAACGCCTAATTAACAACCTCCTCACCCCTGCTTTCCTCAATGCATTCGTTAAACCAATGTGCAGGTTGTTAGTTAGAGCATGGAGTGACTCAAGGGTAAGGGAAAACGTAGGCAGGCACAAGCATACCTGGGATTCTGATCTGCTATGGGAGGTCACATGCTCTTCAGGATATCTACTCTTAAATGAGTACATTTTTTTTTCATCTCAGTAGTAGTTTTGAGTAGAAGCTCTGAGGTTACATTAACAAAAGTGTGTATGTATTTTTAAGGGCACATTATTGGCACAACCGGGGCCTCCTGGAACAAATATATCACTGGCTTGGAAACGTGTAAAAGGATGCAGATCAAACGGACAGAATGAGGTGGCAGAGAAGACTGTAATTTTATTACCATCAGGTGAGTGTTTGTATAATGCTAATGTAATCAGATCTGTCAATCCTTTCTCCTTTTCTCATGTCAACTTCTGTAGTTGCACAAATGCTCCAGATTAGTAACCTAGTATATTGGGTGCTTCTACTCATCTGAGGAACGGGAGGTTCTCTTTTGTGAAATATTAAGTAATAGTGGCTTCATTATTCTCCAGCACTAGGAGATGGAGAATCCACCAATGGGTTATGACTGTATTCCTGCCCAATCAGATCAAGTCAGCCAAAGCTGCCACGCCCCTTCCTGGACCCTAGATCCTGTTTTTGACTTGATCTCGCCCACGACGGACATGAAGCGTGGCTCCTAGGCAGATACAGTCACCTATTGGTGGATTCTTCATCAGGTTAGAGCAGATTTTAGGAAATTATTCCAGTTAAGCAGGGGTTGGGAGCTTGGCTCCTAGCCTCCCCTAGAAGAAGCGAGCTTCCTTCCCCCACTCTTTAGGACGAGAGGACAAGAGACCCGGTAGGTAATTGTCGCTTGGGGGGAGGAGGGCGGAAGGTAGGGGGGAGGCGAAGGGGAGGGGGTCCCCTCACCTTTCGCCGTTCGCGTGTTCCCCCCCTTCCAGGGACCGCAGGGAACGCGCCGATCAGCTGATCGGCGGCCCACACGGCCTCGCTTTGTCCCCGAACCGTGGGGATCGCGCCGATCAGCCGATCGGCGGCTCACGCAGCCTCGCTTTGTTCCCGGACCGCGGGGATCGCTTCATTATTCTCCATGAAATATTAAATAATATTTAATATTAATAAAAATTGGAAATTATATGAAGGCCCAAGCTATTAATATTGGGTTGTCTGTTAGAGGAATTCTATTTTAATACATATATTGGGGAAAGGAATGAAATGGACAGGATCATAGATGCTTGAGGGTAAGGGAAACTTTGAATTGTGAAATTATCACTAACTAATATCCTTCCGTAGGATTTGAGGACACAGCAACTGTGTTTCTTAAAAATAATTGGGGACACCCTCCCATGTTGTATAGCAGGGGTGTTAAACTGGTGGCCCGCGGGCTGGATGTGTCACATGCAGGCCACGCCCACCCAGGCTCCACAAAGGCCAAAAAACGTCACAATGTCACAATACGTCATGTGACGCGATCGAGTTTGACACCCGTGCTGTATAGCATATCCTTGTGCATTGTTATTTATTATTGCCAGTAATGTCTTTGAACCTGTCAGAAGCATTCTTAGATAATAAAAATGGTGGGTAGGACTCTTCCATTACTTGCTTGGGAAGAATGTCTTTAACAGTCCAAGGGGGAAAAAAGCAAAGAAGATGTACCGTAAATAAGACACTTTCTTAGGGCTATAAAGAAGCAGCAGGAAGCACTCTCACCAATTTACCTTCTCTAATCCTATTTTCAAATTTCCAAACATGTTTATTATGCAGACAGGTTGCTTATCTTTGCCTTTTCTGTTTGCTTGGCATCAGTGGATTGTGTGTGCCTTAGGTTAAAGAAAAAGTTGAGTATTCAGAGTAATTCTATAGCCTGTATAAAATATGTGTAGTTGTATAACTTAATATTTTCTTTAACTGTTTCTCTTCTGAGCAAGGGCAAATCTTAATTCAGCTACTCCTTTAATTTAGATTTCTGTTAAGTATTTTTTTTTCAGGATATATTTCCATAGGCCCAATAATTCTGTTTTATTTTTTAAGAATACTTCACCTTATATTTATGTATTCAATATATATATATAGACTCCCATTGCACTTTTTGCATGACTATAGGCGATTTACAATAAATAAAATACAGTATAAAAAATGAAATGCATATCAGCTGGGCATTATTTAACCCATAATTCACCCAGTCAGGAGAAAGGCTTTGTCCAACACCGAGGACCCCAGGTTCTACCTATTCTCTGCTGCCCTATAAAATTGAAACATTACATTTAGCTTTGTTCTCAGATACTCATAGCTAAATTCTGTAACAGATGACAGGTGACTTATCTATTTATTTGTTCAATTAATTGCTCCACAATGCTATACATTCAGTTTCTTTTTCCTTGTAGATATAGCAAGTAAACTTCTAGGGCAGTCAATGGATGAGAAGGGACTCCCACAGCTTACCAGCTATGATTGTGAAGTCAATGCTCCTATACAAGGCAACCGAAACTTGTTACAAGGTGAAGAGTTGTTCAGAGCCCTGGATCAGATCAACTGAGCTTCTCTTCATGCACCTCCCTCTTCATAATTGTTCTCTTTGCTGGACATTGGTGATTTACCACCTAAAAGCAGTGTATTTATATTTTCTATATCTGATTTTAGAAGCCTGGATACAAATACTGCACTAATTCAGTTAGCTTGTATCTGATCCCCTTTCTATTTTGAACAATTTCTTACATAATGAGTTCTTTCTTTCTTTCTTTCTTTCTTTCTTTCTTTCTTTCTTTCTTTCTTTCTTTCTTTCTTTCTTTCTTTCTTCCTTCCTTTCTCAGCAACTCAGCTGATGAATGCATTTTTGGTGCATAAACAGTTCAAGTCAGTTAAATTTAGAACATGCTCATAATGACAGCTTTGAAGTAGGCATCTTTTCAAAAAGTATTTATTTTTTATTTTGACTAGGAGTTTGTCACTGAAAAATTTCTATTTGATGATACATTACCACAATAAATTTATCTAAGCTTTCTATCATGTGGTTGTAGGCATACTTGAAGGCACATTGTGCTGTTATCTCTTAATGTTGGACTAAATTTTTACTTTACTTTTTTAAAAAAAGAAATATTGCTTTGCAGCAGTGCATTTGTAGCCAGTCGCACAATCTATTTTCTTATGAAAATAAACAAAACACCAGCAGTTCCTCATGCAATATTGTGCGTTTATAAAACTAGTTTTTAATATAAACATTTTTTTGTTTCTCTTTTATGTTATTTACATGTGAAATTATGTAGAAATTTTGGAGTAGTGCTATATTTTTGTTATATTGTATTTCAAGATGCTCCTAAATACTGTGTTTTAATATTAAAGCAGGATTAAGGGAAAACAAGTTGAGTATACGAGGCTAGCAACATCTGGAGATTTTCAGGTCAGCAAAAGAGATTATTGGGGTAGATAATGGGAATCTCATGCAAATATTCGTGGAACGGGTGGATAGAAAGTTTTTTTCTCCCTTTTAGATTTTTTTTTAAATTGGGCCCACTAAATAAGGTTGATCTTCAGGCAAGTTGAAAATTATTTGTCTTCCTTTTTTAATTTCTTCTTTTTCTGCAAATGAATGAATTCACTGCCACAACATGGCTTTCCAAAAGATGTCTTTTTCTAAAAAAAAGTAGCTATGGTCTTAGGGTTATCTGTGTTTGAAGGCAATATGTCTCCTAACAGTTTGTTGGGGGAGAGTTTTATTTTCATGCCTTGTTTATGAACTTTCTAGAAGCATCTGATTGGATTACATAGACCTTTGGTCTGATCCAGTAGGGCAGCTTGTTATTTATATGAAAATTTTTCTTTCATTTGAAAGACAGTCCATTTTCAATGTTGAAGTTTTTGGCCAACTCAAAATTCTCCCTAGCTCACAGCTATGAAAGTATATGCTAATAGTATATACTTAACTTAAAATGTTCCCATTTCTCTGTTTGGTAGAGGTGATATTTCAGACAAAATCATAAACCATGTTGCTTTTTTAGTATCTAGTTTCATCATTAAGTTGCTTGTTAATAATTCAGTGTTTTGGATTTTAAGTAACTTGTTGCTATTAACATTCTCCCATTAAACATAGTTTTCAGTAATGCTGGATATACTTTAGTTTTTTTTTAATTTAGGAAATAAGTCACAAAGCATCTTTCTTTCTACATGCTGTACAATAAATTCTATCTAACTCGTTCTTATTTTTCTTTTTGTGGTTGGATATGACACTAACTGTATTGTTTTATAACATCAATAAACTATGTGGACCAGGCCTGTAACAGGATTGTGTCTGTAGATGAAAGTGAATTTCTAGTGTCTACTGTAATATTTTGCTCAGAAATCAAATTCATCCATGCTATGAAATTTTTGATAGCATGTTGAGCAGTACTGTAAGGATGGGTGGCACAGCTCTGATATGCACATGTTCTTCCCAGAATGTTAGAAAATTACAAGGCGTGTATGTTTCTTATAGTGCAATCCTGAACATGTCTATTTCAACAGCGTGCTGACAAATATGTGCCCATTCCCACTCTGAAGCATCTTTTCAGTTTCAGATCTGATGTTGCACATCACTATGTCATAGTTTTTTCTATGAAGTAGTGTTTTGTTAATCTGGACTTAGCCAAAATCCAGAACTTGAAAAAATATTTTAAAATTAATAACGTGAACATATTGTAGCCTTCTGATAGCCTTTCAGTCTTATTCACCCTCACTGTTGATGTAACCTTTGTCTATCCATATTAATATATGCCAATGCTTCACCAGGAGCTCTAGTGCAGTTAGAGCTAATGCACTGCTCTTAACTCTAGCTGAGGCATGTGAAACTCACGACGTCACGTGATGTCGTGCAACATATCGGGCCAGTTTTGCCATTGCCGGCAATGGGGTGGGCGTGGCTTCCACATGACGCATACGGCCCGTGGGCCAGCAGTTTGACACCCCTGCTCTAGCTGATTGATAGGCAGTGTTAAGTCATCCTTAAACAAGCAAATCTGGTCTCTCCAAAGTATAGCCCTGAAACCTGTGGTCACCTAATCAGTTCTCTGAGTAGCATTTCCCTAGCCAGATTAGCCAAAACTAAGCATCGGTGTGAGGATCTCTTTACCTTGGTGGAACAGGTGCACGTGAACAAGATCTTGTGATAATCTGGTACTTGAATGTTAGATGAGGCCATGGCATTGATCTGAAGTGAAAAATGGCCCAATGGTACTATGTCCAGGGCTATAACCCTTACAATCTTGTTATAAAGGCCTGCCTTTTGGATATAATCTCTCTTGTAGCTTTTGAAGCTTGAGGGTGCTTTCCTAAGAGGGAAACTATTTCTTTTCCTCAGGCATAGCCTATCATGACCTCCACAAAATCTCCTTACTTCCCTATTAATAAAATGGTAGAATAATGGCCGTATGATAAAATTGATAGATAGCTTTATAATTGGTTGAATGACTGCCCCTCCCCCCAAATACTCATAAATTACTCTATATCACTTTGAAGACAGTATGGAATAGAGTGTCACAAGGCTCTTCCTCAGGCACTATACTGTTCAACGTTTTTATTGATATTCTTAATTAAGGGGCTGGAGGAGATTATTGTAAAATATGCAGGTTATGCAGAACTAGAAGGAATGGTTAAGAGAAGAGAAGAGAAAGGGAAGATTTTTTAAAAAAAAAAATACAAACAATGAGCCAAAAGGAACAAGATGGAATTTGGCAGGGAAAACTAAAAATTATATCTCTGCAGAAAAAAGAAAGGCACATTTTGGAATGGGGAAGTTTTGGCTTGAAGTAATATAAGTAAAAAAATAGCTGGATGTTCTAGTGAATCACAAGCTGAACATCAACTAATAGGGTTACCTTGCCAAAACAAAAACTGTTTTGGGGGTGTATCAAAAGGGATCACAGGAAGTACTTGTTCTATTCTACTTGGTCAGGCCCTATTTAGAGTATTACATTCAGTTTTCTGTGCTATAGTCTAAAAATGACATCAGTGTGGTTATCGTGATAGTGAGGAAGGCAGTAACCATGTTCTAAGAGGAGCAGTTAAAGGAACTGGCTATGCTTCATTTGTAAAAGAGGTGACTTAGAGGAAATATGAGGGTTGTCAAATAGAGAAGGAAGTGGACTTGTTTTGTCACCCTGGAGGACAGAACAGAATTGCTGTGTTGAAACTACAGGGAAATTGATTCAGGATAAGCATTTAGAAGAATTTCCTGATGGTAAGAGCTATAAATCAGTATAGGTTGACATATGAAGTAGCATGGGGAACACTGGAAATCTTCAAACAGGTTAGATAGCCATCTATCTGAATTGTAGAAGTTGAAGCAGGAGTTGAACACCAACTAGCAGTTAAGACATGATGAAAACTTAATCTCACAACACATAAACAGACCCAACCATAGTTTCAACTGGAAACTGAGCATCGTAGACAAGTTAAACCCAAAATGCTAGGTAATCCCCGGAAACTTGATATTCAGATCTATCAGCTGTCAATAGACACATAGAAATAAACCACGTTTATACACCATTCAAATGACACAATACAAAAACCGTGGAAGGAAACAGATTAGAACACATTGTCTTCAATACCTACACCCAGATAAAGAGACAAATAAAAAATAATATTCTAATCAAGGAGATATGAAGGAGAAAACCCACAGCATCAATCCCAGCCCCGACGCTGGCAGAGCAAGCTGTTGTATTTAAGTGGGGAGCAAACCACACACTCGTTTACATAGATTATGTTACCTAGTTGAGTAATGAAACATCTGCAACAAACAACCAAGTTCAGAGAGCACCAAGGATTCTAACTACATGAGACCTTGGAAAAGGTTCAGAGAAGGGCAACTAAGATGATCAAAGGCCGGGAGACTAAAACATGAAGAACTGCTGCAGGACTCAGATATGGCCAGTCTAAAAAAAAGAAGATAAGTTTTGTTTTGTAAGAAATAAACCTGGGTTTTTGTGTGAAGCAGATTCCATATCCAAATTCTGATTTTCATGTTGGATGTGAATATATACATTCTCCAGCATGGTGGATGTATAATCCACTGGATTGGGTTATTTCAGCCCTCCTGCTCAGAGAGACTAGGAAAAAGCTTTAGCCACGCCTTCCCCTGGGCGTGTCTCCCAGTTTTTTTCCTAGTCTCGAGCTCAGAGCAGACACCTTTTTGGTTGGCTCCGTAGTTCCTTTGAATTAATCTCAAACTGACTCAAATTCCAAAAAATTCTTTCAAATTTAGGCCTTTTCTTTTAGGATCCCATCCACTTGCAGCAGCAACCCGGTCCTGTTTTTCGAGCCAGCCGGCTCCAGCACGGACCGTTCTCCGCCGGCAGGAAGCCGGCGGTGAGGCCGGCAGCTGCCTCCGCTCCTCCCAGATACTTACAAATGCCGGGCTCCTTAATCTAAACAAGGAGACAACGCCAGCCTCGAGCCTCTCCGGAGTTATTTTAAAACACCGAATTCGCCTCACCAAAGTCAAGGAGGCACAGCGGAGGCCGGCGGACACCCGATTCGGACACGGGGCTCTGTTGTCCAAATCGCGCGCAGAGGCCAGCTCCGGAATCCTCCTCCATGCAAGTAACGGTGGGGGGGGAGAAGACCGGCGAGAGCGAGGCTTTGCTTCCGTGCAGTTTCCTTCACTCCGGGCCTGTTGTTTGGGGGGGGGAGAAATCACCTCAGGAGCTGTAGAAAGGGCGGATGCCATCTTGGGACCGCTTGATCGCGGTTTTCCCGCCATTTCACGCAACGTTAGGCGGCAGCCATCTTTAATCTCCGGTTCTCCCGCCATTTCAGGCAACTGTTAGGCGAAGCAAAGCACAGTCCGCAGAACTCCCCGTCTTGGCCTAACCTATCGGGCCCGACCAGGGACAGACTCAGATGCGAGCCCCGGCGTCCAGGGCCATCGGCGGGCGCCCTCCGTTAGCGCAGGAATGCCCGGCCGATCATATTTTTCCATAGGTTCCTACCCCTCCTTCATAGGTACAGCAGGGGTCATAAAACATTGGAAAGTGGAATTCTCCCATTCCAGGGCTGCTGGAGGAGGCAGTACCCCGTGGGCCCTGGCTACCTAGGCCCCGGCAGGACTGAAGGTTTCGCAGGCCGCCTGTTTTCTATAGCTGTGGCCTTTAGCCACACGGCCTACAGGACAGGCCTACAACCTGTCCGGCTGATCTGCCACACCTCATCTGGTTTCAGAGTAGGGGGCTGCTGTGCCTCTTCCCTGAACATTGTTCTGCGGCCCTAGGTTCCAATTCCCTTACACTAGTCACCCTTCTACAGGCTTGACTAGTGGCAATGGCAGACAGTCCCTCGCCCATGACTATACCGGTCTCAGGTGCCCCCACCACGCAACCAAAGCGCAGGGCAACCGATTTAAATACAGGAAGTAAGAAGAAGGCCAAGACCAGGCATCTTTCCTCCAAGGAGACCTCTAAGTCTGCGGAGCAAGTGGCCTCGAGGAGGCACCAGGCATTGGAGAGAGAATTCTCCAAAGCACAGCGGCTCCTATCCAGTGGGGCCGATCCGGTTCCCCCTGCCCCACTGGATACCAATACTAGGGAGCCTCCCCAACCAAATGATGCCTGGACTGCCACTCTTCTGGGGGATACTGAACAGGCAGGTCCCTCTCACTCCTCCCCTCCTCCTCAGCAGGGCCCCCAAGTGGCTATTGCCCCAGCGTTGGTAGGGGCAACCCTTGGGGCTCGGGCCCGCATGGTCTCAGGTCCAATTCCAGGCCTTCATGCAACACGCCTTCACACAGTTCATGACTCCATCAAGGACCCCACAGGTTCCCCTTCAGGTCTCCTCTCCTCCCACTGGTCCTCCCCTTCAGCAGGACTACTCTCCAGCTCTGGAATCTGCTATCTCGGAGGCTTCATCTCAGATGGGGGAGGGGGAGTCCGATGACTTAGACGTGGCGGACACCCCCATGTCAGACGAGGAGGAAGCAGAACCCGATCAGGCCTCTGCCTCCTGCCTCCTCGATCACTCCATCTTTACTTCCTTACTATCAAAGGCATGCTCCACTGCCTCTTTAACCTCTGTGCAGGAGGAGAAACCCTCCACCTCAGCGGACAAGGAGTCAAATCCACTGTTCAAGGTCAAAGTAGTGGAGCACAAACAGATTCCCTGTCCCTTCGTGTTCCGGGACGCGGTGGAGGCCCAGTGGACTTCTCTGTCCACCATTCCTAGAGAAAGCACTGTGGAAAGGAAGCTATATAATGTGGCCCCGTCCTTCGCTTCCCTACTTGAGGTCCCGTCAGTGGACTCTCCGCTGACTTCTTTGTTCTCAAATTCTGCAGCCTCAGGGGACATGACAGAGTTCCTCGCAGCGGACGAAAAGAAGTTCGAGGCCAACTACAGAAGAGCACACCTGACCTCTGGTCAGGCATTAAGGCTGCTACAGGTACCTCCTTCTTCGCCAGGGCCTCCATCATGTGGCTCTGAGAACTTCAGGCCACAATCCCGCCGGACCAGGTCAGAGTTCACCAGACACTCGTGAAACTGATAGGGGCCTCACAGTATATGGCGGACGCCTCTCTCCACTTGGCCAAATGTTCTGCCCATTCAATAGGAGCCACAGTGGCCTCCCGCAGGCTCCTGTGGTTGAAGCACTGGAGGGCGGACTTACGGGCAAAGTGCCGTCTCTCCTCGGCCAAGTATACAGGCAAGGACCTGTTTGGCCCCATCCTTGACCCACATGTAGTCGAGGGTAGGGACAAACGTAAAATCATTGCCCACCCTTCCAAAAAGACCAATAGACGGCAGCAGCCGGACTTCCGCAGACAGGCGTCACGCCCCACGGGCACCTGGGAGTGGCGGCAGCCCTTTCGGACAGGGCAGTCCTGGGATGGGCCCAGAGGTTCATGTTCCTTCCCCCAGAGGCAGGACCGTCAACAGGACCGCCAAAATACAGGACCCAGGGGCCAGTTTCAAACTAAACGTCCCTTCAGGGGGTCGGGGAACCGCCCTTTCTGGCGGACCAAGTGACTCCCTCGGGGAGATCCCAATAGGGGGCGCCTAGAGCGTTTTTATCAGGTCTGGGAACAGACCACCTCCAACTCCTGGGTCAAGGACACAATCAGGCGAGGCCTAGCACTCGAATTCGAGGCGATCCCACACGATCACTTCATCCAGTGCCCGGTATCGCGAAACCCCTCCAAGGCATGGTTGGTATCCTCCGCCATCAAACACCTCCTGGACATCAGGGCCATAGAACCCGTACCGGGGGACCAGACTGGGACAGGTTTCTACTCCATCCTGTTCGTGGTTCTCAAGGCATCAGGAGGGTGGAGGGCGATCCTGGACCTAAAGGGCCTGAACCGGTTCCTAGTGTACCGGCGTTTCAAAATGCAGACCCTAAGGTCCATACTAGCCAGCATCAGGAAGGGGGATCTCCTCTCCTCCATAGACCTCACAGAAGCCTATCTTCACATCCCAATCACCCAGGACCACCGCAGGTTCCTGCACTTCTGCTACGCGCGCCGGCATTATCATTACCGGGCCCTCCCGTTCGGTCTCTCCTCGGCACCAAGGGTCTTCACAAAGGTAATAGTGGTCTTGGCCGCTCATCTCCGGATGATGCCCGTATGCGTGCAGTGCTACCTGGACGACATCCTCGTCCAGTCCAGATCCATTCGGTCAGCGCAAACAGACTTGAGGACCACCATCCAGGTGCTTCAGTCCCACGGGTTCTCAGTGAACTTCGGGAAGAGCCACACTTCCCCCTTGAAGCGACTCCTTCACCTGGGGGCACTGATAGACTCAGAACGGTGCAGGGTCTACCTGTCCCAGGAGCGGCAGCTGAGCATCCGGAAATTGATATCCCAGGTCCGGGGCACGAAAAGGGTTCCCCTGGTGCAGCTGTCCCAACTCCTGGGAAAGATGGTATCCTGCATGGGGATAGTGCCGTGGGCAAGACTCCACTCGAGGACCCTCCAATGGTTCCTCCTCCCCTTCCAGAAACAACCTCAGCGCCTCTCCCCACAAGGTCCAGGTGCCGCACCACGTCCTCGCGTCTCTCCAGTGGTGGGTTTCCGCAGCCATGTCCAAGGGGACAGTATTCAAGGAACCCTCCAGGGTAGTCCTGACGACAGATGGCAGTCTGTTTGGCTGGGGTGCTCACCTCCAAACCCAGCTGGCACAAGGGCGTTGGTCCAGGGCGGGCCTGAAGCAGAACATAAATTGGCTAGAGTTAAGGGCCATCCACCTGGCCCTCCTCCATTTCTCTCCTCTAGTATCAGGCAAGCATGTCCTAGTCCTCACGGACAACGTAGCGGCCAAGGCCCATGTCAACAAGCAGGGGGGCATGCATTCTTGGGCCCTCCTCCAGGAGGCCAAGGAACTGGGGCTGTGGGCAGAGACCCATCTGAAGTCGATAAAGGCGGAACACATCTCGGGGGAGGCAAATCGGCAGGCGGACTCGCTGAGCAGGGTAACCGTGGACCATGCAGAGTGGCGACTGGACACCAGAATATTCGACATGATAGGGTCCAGGTTCGGCGAGCCATGCCTGGACCTTTTTGCCTCCCCGGCCAATGCCCAACTCCCCAGGTTCTTCACCAGGTTTCCGACCAGGGGGGGCCGAGGGGACGGATGCCCTACGGTGCAGGTGGCCCGGAGGGCTGTTGTACGCCTTCCCTCCCCTCCCCCTGATCCAGGCCACCATCCGCAAGTTGTTACGGGAGCAGGCGGAAGTAATATTGGTTGCGCCATATTGGCCTCGGCGCCCGTGGTTTGCAGATCTTGTGGATCTGTCCCTGTCCCCTCCGTGGAGATTCCCGCCGAACAAAGTGGCCCTCTCTCAGGGGGAGCTCCGCCACCCAGACCCTCAGTGGCTACAATTGGCCGCTTGGCACTTGAGCGAGAATGACTAACTAGGCAGACCTACTCCCCAGAAGCAATTGCTATGATTCAGGCCTCTAGACGCCCCTCAACAAACAGGATCTACGATGCAACCTGGAAAATTTTTTGCCAGTGGTGTTCCTCACGGGGGTTGGATCCCCTCTCAGTAGTCGTCCCAAACATCTTAGACTACCTGTTAGACGGCATGTCCAAGGGGTTGTCCATCAACACCATCCGCAGGCAGGTGGCGGCATTATCCACGATCCTCACCTGTGACAATTGGGGTCCTCTTTCTCACCATCCAGCGATCTCGGCATTCCTCAAGGGGGTGACAAACTCTAGTCCACCCACGGTGCATAGATACCCTTTCTGGGACCTACACACAGTATTACGGGCCCTAACGGAGGCTCCATTCGAGCCCCTGCGATCATGTTCACTACACTTTCTATCCTTGAAGGTGGCCTTCCTAATAGCCATTACCTCGGCTAGAAGGATTTCTGAGCTGGGCGCTCTGTCAGTTCGGGAGGACCTGTGTATCTTCCACCAAGACAGAGTGGTCCTCAGACTAGACCCCTCATTCATACCCAAGGTTAACACCAGCTTTCACAGGGCGCTGGACCTCGTACTACCCAACTTCTGTCCTAATCTGACCCATAGACTAGAATGCCAGTGGCATAAACTGGACGTGCGCAGGGCTCTGCGCATCTACATAAAGCGCACAGGCCCCTTCCACAGGTCCGAGGCCTTGTTTGTCTCCTTCCAACCATCTGCCATGGGCAGCAAGGTATCTTCCACTACCATTGGCAGATGGATCAGGGCCTGCATAGCTAGGGCGTACGTCTCGCAGTCGCTGGCTGTCCCATCACGTATCACGGCCCATTCTACATGTAGCGCAGCAACTTCCGCGGCCTGGGCCACCCAGGCCTCCGTAGAGGAAATTTGTAGGGCGGCGTCCTGGTCGTCTCCGTCCTCATTCATTACCCATTACAAGATTGACAGATTTGCCACGGCGGATGCCGTGTTCGGCAGACGGGTCATTCAACAGGTGGTTGCCCCCAGGGAGACGCCAGCCTAGTCCTCCCACCCTGGGGGACATGGGGGGCTTTGGTATGTCCCAATCCAGTGGATTATACATCCACCATGCTGGAGAAGGGGCGTTGTCTTACCTGAACGCCTTTTCTCAGCATGGTGGTGTATAATCCACTCCCTCCCCTAAACAACGGGCTAGGCTAGGCTTGCGTGGAGGGCACCCCCTTTTTTTCTATTACTCTTTTGTATTTTTTTGGAGCCACGGTGTCAGAGCTTAGCTACCTCGCCTCGTCAAAAACTGGGAGACACGCCCAGGGGAAGGCGTGGCTAAAGCTTTTTCCTAGTCTCTCTGAGCAGGAGGGCTGAAATAACCCAATCCAGTGGATTATACACCACCATGCTGAGAAAAGGCGTTCAGGTAAGACAACGCCCCTTTTCACAATATAGTCAGTGACAGATAAGCAAATGTAAAAACCTTAGTCGTATCAATTGTGCTTACTGCTGGACACTGGGGCTTCGCTGCTATGGCTACTGGACATCTTCCTGTACCATCTTGTTGGTTGCTGGGGCTTTAGAGCAGAGGCTGGGAGGGGGAGAGGAGGGGGAGAGTGGTAGAGTATTGTGGATTCCCCTTTTCTCATTGAGGCTACTTCATCTTCCCTGGATAACCCTGAGAATAAGGAAGAGGACATGATCCATCTGCTAGACCCACTATAGAAGACTGATTCCTCCTGGATGAGAACCAGAGAAGAATAGGATTTGTGTGTGTGTGAGAGAGAGTGAGAGAGAGAGACAGAGAGAGACAGAGAATGGGAGCCCTCTACCAGCTGGTGGGAGCAGCAAGGGAGGGTTCCTATATTAGCGAGTGTTAGTATGTATGTGTGTGTTGCAGTGTGTGTATGTTTTGTAGTGGCGTGGTAGTTAGCTAGGTATCCTGATGATGCTGAGAGCTAGTGAGGCTAATGTGCTTTGGATGCTTGGCTTCCCTGCTCAAGGATGGTTGCAAAAATCAGTGGAAGATTTCTGGTTTTGGGAATTGGGGGCCTTAATTTCAAGCTGGGGCTCCCAGTATGAGAGTGGAGGCAAGCCAGAGTATTATGGTGGTGATGAGCAAGGGGAGTCAGGTAGCCTGCTATTCCTAGGGAATGCAGGACTGTCTTACCCTGGTTTTATGTTTCAGCTCCTTGGTCTCAGCCACTGACTTTCAGTGGCCCTGGCTTTTGGCGGCAGTGGCTGCTTTTAAATGTTAACATATTTTAAATGTTTTTTTTGCCTTCTGAAAAGAAAGCGGTATACAGTTTGATATAATAGGAATGTCTTACCCTGTGTAATTTGTAAACAATGTGGAACATATTTCTTTTTGAAATGATTTTATCTAGAAATGCCATCTTTATTTTTTAGTGAACTCACAAACCACCAATTAACGAAGTATTTTATTACTTCCTTCATCTCCAAATACAGATTTTCTATTAAACTTTGAGAAACACTACATGAAAACTGCAGTTTTAATTCAAGACAGCAGAGGAACTTGTCTAATGCTACCATCAAAATCAATAATAATAGCTAAAATTTAAAACTGTTGAAATGAAAAAAGATTGGTTTCCTCACCTAGAGAAGATGTGCAGATGTAAAAGAGAACAGTAGCGTTTCACTATATTCTGCAGCTACTAATCCCTACAAATACCTGTTCCTCCATGCGTAGTGCTTCAGGGGTAGAGGGGCAATGTAATAGGATTCTTGTAGTATGTACAAAAGCTGAATTAGGATGGGGATGAAGGGCAACCAAATTATAAGACATGCTTGGTCAGACAGAAGGAAATTTAATCTAGCAACTTGGTTCTATATCTTGCCAATCAAATCCAGGAAAGCAAGATGCAGGAATACTAGGTATGTTTCCCATCTTGAGTTGAAAATAATAATACAAGACCAAGCTTAAGAACAAATGAGTACAAAGTCAGAATTGAGAAGATAGCAACAGACAGCAAAAGCCACCTCTGCAAAGAAACTGAAAAAAACAGTGAACCACCTAGTTAACTGCTGCAAGATTGTACAGACTGACTACAAACAACAGCATAACAAAGAAGCAATAATAGTGCATTGGAATATCTGCAAAAATATACTATTTGCCTGCAAGTGAGAATTGGTGAGATCACAAAATAGACAAAACAATGGATAATGAAGATGGTAAAGTGCTCTGGGACTTTAGAATTCAAACAGACAAGCACCTGCCACATAACATCCCAGAGGTAACAATTGTTGATAAGAAAGACAAAAAAGTTTGGATTGTGGATGTGGCAGTACCTGGAGCCAGCAGAATAGAAGAAAAAAGTAGAACGAGTGGGACAAAAGAAAGCAAAGATAATACCAACAGCAATAGGTTCCTTAGGTGCATCCCAAAACAATTAGAGCACCACTTGAATACCATAGGCATTAAAAAAAATCACCATCAATCAATTGCAAAAGGCAGTTTTACACAGAATAGCTTACATCTTGCGACAATATCTTTAACAAACATCTGCCTATCTCAGGTTCTTGGGAAAAACTCAATAGTTGGATAAAAGTGTGAGAAGGAAGAGGAAGAAAGTAAGAGGAAGAAGAACAAGAAAAACAAGAAGGGGAGGGGGAGGCCAACTGGATTTATTTCTTGAAGGTTTCCTTCAACTTTCATAATGATTAACAATAGCTTCATGCCTCATGCAATTATCTCCCGCTTTTTATCAATTCTAGGCTTCCTAACGCCACTTATATGTACAGTTATTTATTTAAAAAAACACAAACTTTCCAATTTTCAGTACTTCACTATTGTCCAAGCATTTCCAATCTCCAATAATCCATTATACTTACCAGTTTGCCCAAAACGTTCTCTTAAATAACTCACATCACAATGTCTATTGGAAATTGCTGTGTTGTGCTGTGCTGGTCTACTTTCAGCTGAGGATGCTTCTCCCAGATGTGGGAAGGAGATGCAAATGAGAGAATGTTCTGGATGTTCCCAGCCAATCTGCTCAGTGGGGCCACGCCCACTGTACGTGCAGCTCAGCACTCTAGACAGAGCCATTTCCCACCCTCCCTCTCTGTATCAGAAAAGATACCGTAGTTCTTGACTGAGCTATGTATTTTTCAGCAAGCTGCACTGTATAGAATGAAGTAGCAGGACAGAATATTCTCTTACTAAGTGAGCTTGTTCAGGATTTATTGGTATTGCAGATTGAACCCAATCTATAATTTTCCATTAGGCAGAATGCTTTACATTAATTTTTGAAGGACTGTCATAGAAACAATATGTGATTAGATGTTACGAGGTAAAGCATTTGTGGATAGTTTTACAGAAAGACAAAAAACTAATAACCTGAAGAGATATAAGGAGAAGAAAGACAGAGAAAAGGGGGGGGATAGTTAGGCTATATAAAGAAGTAAAATATGAGTTTATGGAAAGTAATGTTATGTAACTTTTATTTAAGGTTACTGTTAAATTAGTCTGTGATAGTTTGTAAATACTAGTCCTGAACAAATGAGAGCAAAGTTTAAATATTATTCACTCCATACTGGTAAGAGAGCAGATAATCAATATATTTAATTAATATTTATTATAAACTGTTTGGTTATAGTAAGTTATGTGAATGAAATTATTGTGAAGATGTGGAATTACAGAAGTTTTTTTAATACCGGTAGGTGGTTGACACTTATTAAGGAAATCATTAAGCAGTCGATTAAATAATATGTGAGGACTTCCAACCTTATTTATTACACTTGATGAGAAATTGCCCACGTCTTTGTGACATATAATTAAAAAAAGACCATAACAATTTTTAATGACTCTAAATCCAATCAAAATAGATTTCAAAACAGAGCGGAAAGAGAAATAATGATTCCTTTTGCGTTTAGACGCTTAAAAAAAAACAAAACCCCAGTATCACTCTACCTAGGTTGTTTTCCCACCCCTTCAGAAAATAACGACACTTACCAGTGGTTTTGTGTGCGTGCACACCCCAAACACAAATACACTCCCCGTCCGCTGACAGTTAAAATTCTAGTTTGGCAAAACACAGATCAGTCAGAGGGGGACTGGAAAAACACGAGTAATGTTCAGGTAGTGCTTCTCTCTCTTTCTCTTTTATTACTGGGGGGGGGGGCGGATTTCTTATTATTGGACATTGGCTGTTCAACTTTGCTACATGTACAGCCTGGACCAGACAAATAATTACCGATGCGCGAGAAGCAGGAAGGAGACCCAGATGCTTTCACATAATATTAGAAGACCACCATTACAGCGGTACGAAGACATAAATATATGAGGGGCCCTTGCTTGTTGCTGTGGGTCTGCAAGAAGACGACCAAGCTCAGAGAGCATCAAAGACCCCTCATTTCAACCCTGAGCTATACATATTCTTTTATCGGTAAAATAAATATATCTTAAATAAATGAATAACACTGCAGCAGGAAAAACCAGTAATTGATATCTCCCCAGGACCCTTCATTCATTCCGATTCCAAGACAAAAATAAAATAAAACGACGCTCACTCCGCCTTCCAGGATGGTGACGTCAGCCTTTTAAAAAAAAAAAGCGGAGCGAAGAACCCAAAGTAGCCTGGATTGGTCTGATTCTTTTCCCCCGCCCCCAAATTGAATGAACCCTTTCGAAGGCGGCGCATTGTGAGCCCGTGTTAAGAAGATCGGAAGTTTTCTTACCTTGGCCGGAGAACGGGTTAAGTAGAATCCCGCCCATTCTGCAAGGCGGAGTTGTTTGCGCGTGCGCAGTCGGGGTGGTGGTCGTAAGCGGGATTCTCCGCCCCGGCGGATCGTCGTGGATCATGAACGGGTGGCTCGAGCTGAGGACGGACTGCGAGGCGTTGCTTACTCGGTTCCAGCAAGCCGAGAGCGTCCGCTTTGAAGATTTCGCTTTGCTCTGGAGGCAGAACCGTTTTCACACCATTTTTTAGTGAGTAACTGTTGGTTGTCACCCCTTCGTGGTTTCAGGTCCCTCGCTCCAGGAGAGAGAGAGAGAGAGAGAGAGAGAGAGAGAGAGAGAGAGAGAGTAGCTCTGGGGCGGTCCATCTGTGAGTCCTGGCCCTGTGGCAGGCTTGTGAAAAGTTTTATTTTGAACACGGCTGAATTCTCTCTACCTTCTCCCGCGCTTTTTCATCCCCCCCCCGCCTTTGTGTTCTTCTTATTCACAGTAGAACAGTGTTTCTCAACCTTGACAATTTTAAGGCATGTGGACTTCAACTCCCAGAATTCCACAGCCAGCATTGCTGGCTGTGGAATTCTGGGAGTTGAAGTTCACATGCCTTAAAATTGTCAAGGTTGAGAAACACTGCTGTAGAAAAACAGTTGGGAAATCTTCCTGCACTTTTTTTTAAATATAGTTTTAGTTGCACAGTCTCTAGTCACTGAATTATGCTGGTTAGGGATGAGAAAAGTTGTCAGGATGGAAAAGGCTATATGTTTGGAGCAGCCCTCCATTTAGATGCATTGGGATGCAACTTGGAGAACTTCCTATATGATGGATGTTGGTTTGGCATTCTGGCAGTTTAGTCCTCTGCAGGTTTATTTTTTTCCATATTTCCACATTTTTTTCTTTTTATTGTGTTAGTATACATCTTAGAATAGAATAAGAGAGTTGTAAGGGGCCTTGTAAGGTCATGAAGTCCAGAGGTCCCCAACCTTTTGGGCACCAGGGACTGGCTCTGTGGAGATAGGGTTTTCTGTGGACTGGAGGGGGCATAGTTTTGTGTGCTGCCTGCATCCCGTAGATGGGCTTTGTGCAGACTGCTTGCTGGCATGCCACGGACTGGTGCTGGTCCATGGACCGGGGTTGGGGATCTCTGATCTAGTCCAACCCCCCCACCTAAGCAGGAGACCCTACACCAGGGGCCCCCAACCCCCAGTCCATGGACTGGTACCGTCCACAGCATGCCAGCAACCGGTCTGCACAAACAAGCAAAGCCCCATCTGCGGGATGCAGGCAGCACACAAACCCATGCCCCCTCTGGTCCGCGGAAAAACCTGTGTCCACAGAACCGATCCCTGGTGCCCAAAAGGTTGAGGACCTCTGCCCTACACCATTTCTGACAGATGGCAGTCCAGTGTCTTCTTGAAAGCCTCCAGTGATGAAACTCCCACTACATCTGGAGGCAAACTGTTCCATTTGTTGATTGTTCTCACTGTCAAAAAATTTCTCCTTATTTCCAGCTTGAATTTCTCCTTGATCACTTTCCATCTGTTATTACTTGTCTGGCCTTCAGGTGCTTTGAAAATAGGTTGACCCCCTCCTCTCTGTGACAGCCCCTGAAATATTGGAACACTGGTATCATGTCTTGATACAATTTGTTATTTTAATAGAATTATATTTATATACTTAAATAAAATATTGGAACACTGGTATCATGTCTTGATACAATTTGTTATTTTAATGGAATTATATTTATATACTTAAATTCTTAATATTCTATTATTTAGATATGTTAGAGTATTAAATATAGAGAACAGGAGAGAAAAGGTGGATAGTTTGGTTGCTGATTTGGTACAATAACTAAACAGGACAGATTCAGACTTCTACAGATAGTTATGACTGAAGAAAAAACAATTTACATGAAGCCACTGGGTGAGATCATCCACTGCCACGGAGTGAGATACCATCAGTACGCTGATGATACTCAGCTGTACATTTCCACTCCTGGCCATATCAGTGAAGCGGTTGAGGTGATGTGCCGGTGTCTGGAGGCTGTGAGGGTTTGGATGGGTGTTAACAGATTAAGGCTCAACCCCGATAAGACAGAGTGGCTGTGGGTGATGCCTCCCAAGGACACTTCTATCTGTCCTTCGATTACCCTGGGGGGTGAATCTATAAACCCCTCAGAGAAGGTTCGCAACTTGGGAGTCCTCCTCGATCCACAGCTGACATTGGATCATCCTTTGTCGGCAGTGGCGAGGGGGGCATTTGCCCAGGTTCGCCTGGTGCACCAGTTGCGTCCTTACTTGGATCGGGAGTCACTCCTCACAGTCACACATGCCCTTGTCACCTCGAGGATCGACTACTGCAATGCTCTCTACATGGGGCTACCCTTGAAGAGTGTTTGGAGACTACAATTAGTGCAAAATGCAGCTGCGCGAGCAGTTGTGGGTCTTCCTCGTTGTGCCCACATTTCATCAACTCTCCGCACGCTGCATTGGTTGCCTATTGGTCTCCGAGCCCAATTCAAGGTGTTGGTTATTACCTATAAAGCCCTTCATGGCTTGGGACCAGGATACTTACGGGACCGCCTTCTGCCACATACTTCTCTACGACCGGTGAGAGCGCACAGGGTCGGCCTCCTCCAGGTCCCGTCAACGAAACAATGTCGTCTGGCGGGCCCTAGGGGGAGGGCTTTCTCTGTTGCGGCGCCCACCCTCTGGAACCAACTACCTCCTGAAGTCCGCGTTTCTCCGACCCTCCTGGCCTTCCGAAAGAATTTTAAAACCTACCTCTGCCGGCAGGCCTGGGGATGATTGTTGATTGTGGTGTGATTGATGAGTATGTATGGGGTTTGTATTTTTAATGTTGTTCGGATTTGTTACAATTGTTTATATATATATGTTGTGAGCCGCTCCGAGTCTTCGGAGAGGAGCGGCATACAAATCCGAATAAAATAAAATAAATAAATAAATTGTTCTTAAAAAGTGTACTCCTGCTTTAAATAATGCTTGATTAAGAAGTTCAAATAAAGTGATTACCTGTTCCAAGTATCTTGTATAGAGAAATGTAATCTGTTCTATTTCTTATTCTATAAATGTTCTAGTTGTGAATGCAATAAACAAATGAATAACATTTATAGTAGAACTTGTACAGATTTGATAGAAAAGCAAATGGCATATTTCAATCTTTTCCCTTTGGTGTAGATGGATAATTAATTTCTTCTGGGACTAAGATCTTATATTTTGGTTGAGGTTGATAAATATTGTATTTTTTTATTTTTGTGTTGATCTTTTGTCTAGTGGTAAAATAAGGACTCCAGAGCAAATCAAGTTCACTAAAGAAGCTTTAGCCCTGGTATGGCCCTACTTTTTGCCTCCTTACACTTTCCAGATCCGAGTTGGTGCTCTTTATCTTCTGTATGGTTTGTACAACACACAACTATGTAAACCAAAACAAAAGGTAAAGTTAAACTGCTTTTAATTCAGTGTCCTCTACATTTGTCCAGTAATCTTATGCTGTAACTGATCTCCAGTATTGGGGAGTTGAAATTTTATTGATTTTTTTTTATCTCAGAGCGGTCTGTGTTATATAGGGTTAAAAATGGGCTTCTTTACAGGACTGTTAAAGAGTGGCAATATACATTAAATGTATTAGATAAACTTAAAAAGCAGCATGTAGAAATGTGTACATATAAACTATCATTAATTTAAAAAGTATTGAGATACTTTAGAGCTGTTACTGGGATAGCAAACAACCAGCAAACTACCCGAGGCCATAGGCTAGTGTATGAGATTTTTTAAAAATCCCATAACGAGGCACTGCAAATTACTTCTGTGTGGTTGCCAAGAAAATAACATGGATGTGTTTATGTAATCGTCAGGAGTCAAACTCAAGGGAGATTTTTTTTTCTTTTAACCTGAAAACTATCATGTAATAATGAAGTCTAGAAATAATTTTCTATCTCCTACTGTTAAATATTCTGGGAATTAATTGTAAGAAGGCCATGTAAACCTCCACTCCCTGCTTTCTGAATAAACTATAAAGCACTCCAGTTTCTTGCTTCAGTTAGAGCTAGGTGATTTAGATATCCAATTGTGCTGACATCCTTTGTAATATCCATTTAGTTAGCCACATAGGCTATTTAATTATTTCACCTCAGGGTATGCTGCTGACTTGTTTGAAGACACTTTTGTTTGTTTTGCATTTCAGATTAGGGTTGCACTTAAAGATTGGGCTGAAGTCAGTAAATTCAAGCAGGAACTTTTAGATGCACAGCACTATGATGCAGCATATATCTTCAGGAATCTTCGGATGGACAAAGCATTCTATTTCACAGCAATGCCCAAATTTGTGAGTTATTAAAACCATATTAACAGAAGTACCCATTGTACCCTCTCTCTTTTCTGGCTGAATGGGTGGTCTTCTTATCATTCAGCTAACAAAGTTGTGTTTGTTTCGGTATGGTATCCTACTTCCTATTCTCTATCCCAGTGATGGCGAGCCTTTTAGAGACCGAGTGCCCAAACTGCAACCCCAAACCCATTTATGTATCGCCGGGTGGGTCTGGCCCACTCGACGGGTGCAGCTACAATGGGCTTGGCAGACTGGATGGGCGTGGCCACTGGATGGGTGTGGCTGCAGTAGTCATGGCAGATTGGGTGGGCATGGCCAGGGTGGGCATGGCCACCTTGATGTTGCTTATGGAGAGGGACACCTGTGGGACCTGGGTAGGGTTGGGGGAGATCCACGGGGTCTCTGGCGGGTGGGATGGTGGGGTCCCCAATGGCAGATCCAGGCTGGCTGGCCTTAGGCCAATGATGGCAAACATTTAAAGACCACGTGTGCTGGGGCGACGGCGCATGCCCACAGAGAGGACTCCGCGTGCCGCCTCTGGCACGCGTGCCTTAGGTTCGCCACCACTGCTCTATCCTGAAATATCAAAGCATCACAGGAGAATGAGAAAAATGCAGATTTTCTAGCACGTATCCTGTTTTCTTTCTGATAGAAATGTTTCCTCAGTTAATATATTAGAAAGCTTGAACTGACAAGCTGTTTTAGAATGCTTGTTGTTTCCACAGTGATTGGCTTTTCTCATAATCCTCAATTTTGCTTGCTGCAAAACTGAACCTAAATATTCGGTGCTTTGTTGGTGAGATCTAATTCTGATAGAAAAGTCTTCTATGGTTCTTTGGATTATATGTAATTGTAACAGAGTTTGGATGTTGCTTTGAATGTGATCATTTTTCTTGGCTCCACTTGATTTTCTCCTCATTAAGAAGCTCCTTGGTTGATGCTGGTATTTGTTGAGAGTTACTGCTGTTGTGGCATAAACAAGGCCTGACATTTCAATTAATGCATGCTGGGTGATTCAGATACATGCTTTTGTTATTGTTTTGATTCTGATATGACTGTCTCTTTCTTAGCTCTCATTTAGGACTAAAAAGAACATGCATGAAAATACTGAGATGAAGAGGGAATTCAGAGATCCTACTGATCGTGTTGCCACGCTTTGCCATGAAAATTTCTTGGAGGTATACTTAACACCTTGCTCTAATATGATAATTTTTGGCTTATGTCCTATTCAGGATCACTGTAACAATGTTGCCTATATTCAACATTACAGAGAAATGTAACATTTAAAAAAAAACAACCTTATAATCCGAGTATCTTCCTGTGAATGTAATCCAGAGTTTGTATGGATTATATCTGGTGCTTGACCCTCAAGTTGTTTGCTGAAATCCAAGGCCAGGCTCCTTTTACAAACTACCTGAATTTTGAGAGCTCTCCAACTCCATATGATCTCCTCCAGGAGATCAAAAGTTAAAGAACATAAAAACAAAGGAGATCCCTTTTTATATAAAAAGGTATTACAATCACTTTCAATTCCTAAAGGCACATTCATAACCTGTACCTTCTGATTAACAAGTTCTTTTCTAACAATTCTGTGATCTGACACAGATCCAAATCTTTAACTTAGTCTTACCAGCATATATTTCCAATATGAATGCAGAACTGATCATGTTTTCTGTTTGGATGAAACATTAAGAGCAGGAAGTACAAAATATGACAACAGTCTCAATTTTTACTGATGGAGTTATTAAGAAATTTTGTTTTTTAATCTGCTTTACTTATAAGGAAACAAAAAATATTCATGAGCACTACCAAAGAATGAAATGTCTGATCTCTATGGATCAAAGTCAGCCAGATAAGGCTATCAGTTTGATTAAAGATGACTTCATAACCAAGTTCCAAGATACCATTCTGGATTATCAACAGTGGCAGAAAAAGAAAATGGTATATAATTTCATTTTTCTTTATAAATTGATGTGTAAATTGGTGGCTTAAATACAGAAGGATATTGACAGACCTGAACAAAATGACATTCAATGGTGAAAAAAGTCAGGTTCTACATTTAGGCAAGAAAAACCAAATGCACAGGTACTGTGCTATGAAAAAAATCTGTCTTCGAGGTCTCTGAAGGATTTTGAGATGGATGCAACTCAAAACTGTTAATATTTAAAGACTTGTTGCAAAGACATGTTGAAAGAGGCAGACATAATCTTGCTTCATAAGGAAAGAAATTTCTGGTGGATGATGTTGGAACTAGTTTTCCATTTAAATGGAGTAGCAGTTCGCTAGCTTTTTGAGCACATGCATGTGTCCTGTTGTGATATTGCTGGGAGAGGAAAATCACATTTAATCTGTATGATGATTTGACTGTACAAATCTCATGTGTATCTAATGCATTCTGGAATCTAAATAGTATTTACATTTTTTCAGGAATCGCCCTTATCTACTGTGGGTGATGAAATGAGGAATAGAAAAGAAGGTTGTTCCCAAGAATCTGAAGTAAGGAAATCATCATCATATGGAATACTTAATTGCTTTATATGAATTCCTAGTAGGATATAATTATAAAAGTCCCTTGCAGTCATTTCTAATTCAGCTCTTTAGTACAGAACCAAAAATACAAGAAGAGATGGGTGGGTGGGTTGGGGATGGATTATCACTGGATTACTATCCTTGTTGCCCCCAGAGCTGAGTAGATATTTGAAACAGTAATTTATTTACAAAGAAAAATGATAAATTTCTATCATTTATTTCAAATTTTTGTGCATGATATTAATTGTTAAAACATTAGAAGTCAAGAAAGAAAAAAGGTAGTGCAAATTGTATTGGCAATCTTCTCTTTTCAGGGATCTGGCAGAGCTAGAACATTAGCTGACATCAAATCCAGATCATATTCTTCAGTTGCTCAGGTAAGTAAGTAAAGGCTGGTGTTTTTTTTTGGGGGGGGGGTTGTGTCTTTGACTCCCAGTGACACTCTGGACATATCCCTGTAGTTTTCTTTGCAAGTCCCAGAGGTGCTTTTTCACGAGGCAATTGGACTTTTTTACTCTTTGAAGACGTTTTGCTTCTCGTCCAAGCAGCTTCTTCAGCTCTGACTGGATGGTGGGGATTGGAAGGATTTATATTCCTTGCAGACAGCTGGTCATTTGCATTCTTTAAGAGTCATTGATGCCACCTGGAGGCTTATCTGTGTCATCAGGGTCACCTGAGTAGTGCAAATGGGTATGGAGCCTTCTTGGAACTGTTGAAAGGACTGTGTTGTAGACTGAAGATAGATGATGTATTCCTCCCCCTCTGCTGAGAGAAAGCTGTTCCAATTTTGACATAGATGGCTTCTTTGACCCCTCTTTCAAACCAACGGTCCTCTCTTCCCAAAATGTGGACTTTGCTGTCTTTGAAAGAGTGGCCTTTGTCTTTTAAATGCAGATGGACTGCTGAATCTTGTCCTGATGGGTTCGTTCTCCTATGTTGTGCCATACATTTATGAAGTTGTTTCGTTTCCCTTGTACTGCATATACCACGTTGCTCAGTTTTGTATCTGGGTGTTTTGTCCTTGGGGTGGACAAGCTTCTGCCTTAATGTATTCTTGGGTTTGAAGTGTACACATATGTTGTGTTGGCTGAAGATCCTTTTGAGCTTTTCCAATATTCCTGCAGTGTATGGAATGACAATGTTGTTTCATTTATTGTTTCTTCTTTGTTATGGAGGGGCTCCTGCTGAGTTTTTTTTGTGGATTTGATGAAGGCCCACTTGGGATGATAGCCGCACGTTCTGAGGGCTTCCTTGATGTGTTTTAGTTCTTTTTCTTTCTCATCTTTGCTGGTAGGCAGGCCTTCAGCTTGCTGATGTAGGTTTCTGATAACTCCCATTTTGTGCTCCAGTGGGTGGTGAGAATCAAAATGAAAATATTGATCTGTGTGTGAGTGGTTTCTGTAAATTTCAGTGTTAAGACTTCTATATAATAATAATAATAATAATAATAATAATAATAATAATAATAATAATAATAATAATAATAATAAAGTTGGAAGGGACCTTGGAGGTCATCTAGTCCAACCCCCTGCTCAGGCAGGTAACTCTATACCATTTCAGACAAATGGCTGTCCAGTCTCTTCTTAAAACTTCCAGTGTTGGAGCATTCACCGCTTCTGGAGGCAGGTTGTTCCACTGGTTAATTGTTCTAACTGTCAGGAAGTTTCTCCTTAGTTCTAGGTTGCTTCTCTCCTTGATTAATTTCCATCCGTTGCTTCTTGTCCTGCCTTCAAGCGCCTTGGAAAATAGCTTGACTCCCTCTTCTTTGTGGCAGCTCTTGAGATATTGGAACACTGCTATCATGTCCCCCCTTGTCCTTCTCTTCATTAAACTAGACATACTCAATTCCAGCAGCTGTTCCTTATATGCTTTAGCCTCCAGTCCCCTAATCATCTTTGTTGCTCTTCTCTGTATTCCTAGAGTCTCAACATCTTTTTTACCTCATGGTGACCAAAACTGGATGTAGTATTCCAAGTGTGGCCTTACCAAGGCATTGTAAAGTGGTATTAATATTTCACGTGATCTTGATTCTATTCCTCTGTTAATGCAGCCTAGCACTGTGTTTGCCTTTTTGGCAACTGCAGCACACTGCTGGCTCATATTTAAGTGATTGTCCACTAGGACTCCGAGGTCCCTCTCGCAGTTACTACTATTGAGCAAGCTATCCCCTATACCAGTGGTGGCGAACCTATGGCATGGGTGCCAGAGACGGCACTCAGAGCCTTCTCTGTGGGCACACGCATCGTCACCCAAGTCCTAGGCCAGTGGTTCTCAACCTTTTTCAGGTTGAGACCCCACTTGCGCCGCCCATGCGCGCCGCGACCCCGACCTGGGCGCGCACGCGCACACAACGGGCCAATCCATGCATGCGTGGCGCGCGCGCGACAAAAATAAATAAATAAAAAAACAAAATGGCGGACCGCGATGGGCCGATCCACGCATGTGTGGTGCGTGCGCAATGGCCCGAACCGCGCATGCGTGGCGCGCACGCAACGGAAAAAAAATTAAAAAAAATTTAAGAAAGAAATAAAAAAAACAAAATGGCGGACCGCGGTGTCCGGCGACCCCCGCGAAATGGTCGTTCGACCCCAAATGGGGTCGCGACCCATAGGTTGAGAACCGCTGTCCTAGGCCTTCAGCTGGGTTTTATAAAACCTTTTCGTTTTAGGCCTCTGCTGCCGTGTGCAAAAAAAAAAAAGGTTCAATCAATCAGTCAATTTCAACTTCTTGCGGGAAAAAAAAGATCTTGCAAAGTTGGAATTGATTGAACTTTTTAGTCACACCCAGTCTGCCGTTACCACTGCAGCCACGCCCACCCAATGGGCCACACCCCCCAATTGGCCACACCCAGCCAATGGGCCACACCACCCGGCACCCGACGATGCATAAGTGGGTTTTGGGTTGCAGTTTGGGCACTTGGTCTCTAAAAGGTTCGCCATCACTGCCCTATACTATACCTGTACATTTGGTTTTTCTTGCCTAAATGTAGAAACTTATTTTTTTCACCATTAAATTTCATGTTGTTAGATAGTGCCCAGTGTTCAAGTCTGTCCAGATCCTCCTGTATCTTAATCCTGTCTTCTGGAGTGTTGGCTATTCCTGCCAGCTTGGTGTCGTCTGCAAATTTGATGATTTCTCCATCTATCCCCTCATCCAAATCGTTGATGAAGATGTTGAAGAGCACTGGGCCCAGAACAGAGCCCTGGGGCACCCCACTACACAGTTCCCTCCATGTAGATGCGGTTCCATTGAGGACCACTTGCTGAGTACGGCCGGTCAGCCAGCTACGGATCCATCTTAATGTATATTGCACAGTCCAGGAAAGCTAGACTATTTTCCTTAACATCTTCACGTGTGAATTTGATGTATCTATCCACCGAGTTGATATGTTTTGTGAATGCTTCCAATTCCTGTGTTTTGATCTTGACCCAAGTATCATCCACATACCTATACCAGTGAGTGGGTAAATTCCTGTGAAGGCTTTGGTTTCTACTTCTTCAATGTAGAGATTGGCTACAATGGGGGACACAGGTGAACCCATGGTGCAGCCGTGTTTTTGTCTATAAAAACCTTCACTGTATTTAAAATAGAGAGTGGTCAGGGAGAGGTCCAGCATGGCACATATGTGGTCTAGGCTGAGGTTGGTTCTGTCACTTAAAGTGTGGTCTTGTATCAGTCGTTTCTTCACTACTGTGACAACTTCAGTTGTTGGAATGCAAGTGAAGAGGGAAGTCACATCATAGGAAACCATGGCCTCAATTGGTCCAGTTTTAATTTCCAAACCTTGCTGGTGAAGTCGTGTGAACTGTTGATGTAATGGGTGGTGTTGCCAATTAATGGAGCTAATAAAATTGAACAGCCTTCTCTTAGCAGAGGGGGAGGAATATGACATTATCTATCTTCAGTCTACAACACAGTCCTTTCAACAGTTCCAAGAAGGCTCCACACTCATTTGCACTACTCAGGTGACCCTGATGACACAGATAAGCCTCCAGGTGACATCAATGACTTAAAGAATGCAAATGACCAGCTGTCTGCAAGGAATATAACTCCTTCCATTCCCCACCATCCAGTCAGGGCTGAAGAAGCTGCTTGGACAAGAAGCAAAACGTCTTCAAAGAGAAAAGAAGAAAGTCCAGTTGCCTCATGAAAAAGCACCTTTGAGACAACTATGACCTGGATGACTGAGAATCTCCATAGACATTTTTTTTGCAAGGTTTTTTTTGGAAGTGGTTTTCCATTGCTTTCTTCCTATGGCTAAGAGGAAATGACTGGCCTAAGGTCACCCTGTTGTTTTTGTGGCTAAGACAGAACTAGAATACATGGTGTCCCACTTTATAGTTTTATGCTTTAACCACTACACTACACTGGCTCTCTTAAAGGTCATAATTATCTGAACATAAGTACTGAACTTAATTTCACTGTGTCTGTAAGAAAAGCAATTTGAAACAGTTAAACAAATTAAATTAGTGCTAAACAAGATGTCCTGCTCATAAGTAGAATCTGCTTATGTAACATTGGATATAACCCTTAACATGCTTTTTTGGTATGTAAAGATAAAGTTGGCAACATACAATTTCTTTTAACAGCTTGATCCTGACTTAAGGACTGCCATGACTTACAACTGTAATTCCAGGCTCAATTACAGTTGTATGTTGAGGACTGCCTGTAGCCATGGAGAGAAGAGGCTGCAAACCACTTCATTCCATGATTTTATTTAAGAAGTTTATATGGCCGCCCAATTCACTATCAGTAACTCCTGATGGTTTACAAAGATAAAAGTCCAATATAAAAATAATAACTACCGGTATCAATATCCCTTTACAACAACAATCAGTCAATCAACTAAGCCACTTGATGGGTTCCATCCCACTCCGGGGTCCAGCTCTTTAGGACCTTGCAAAAGAGTGTTAAAATGGGAGCCAATCTTATTTCCATGGGATGATGTTCCACAGGGAAGGAGCCACCAGGGAGAAGGCCCTCCTTGGTCCTGTTAGATGAACTTCCTTAGGAAAGATGACCCATAGTATTCCCTGCCTCCCTGCTCTGGTGGTTGAGAAGTTTCCTCTTTGAAACTGAAAATTTCCCCATCTTTCCTGGAAACAGTACCATAACAATATACAAGCCTGTATTCCCAATTGCAGACAGCAGAGCCTAATAGTTAGTAGAATGGATTTTTCCCCATTGGTGCACTTTTAAACCTACCTACGCCATATGACTTAGTTTTGGATATAATTTGTGTTGTAAAGATGCTCTTGATGAACATAGCATAGGATCAGTTTACAATATAGTGGCAGAATTAAATATCCTATGTAAATTCATTGGAGCACATATTTCTCTTTCAGAGCAATATTAATCTGTTTTCATTGCTTGGATATTTATTTTTTGTTGCACTTTCTTTGGCTGAAAATCCATTTAGGCTTCAAAGTCCAGACGACATCGCCAAGTTAAGCTGGAATCTTCTGAATTGGGATCAAATCGTGGGAAAACCAGACTGCCTATGGATAGAAGGGTCAGGAAATGTTTACCAACAGCAAAGAAGGCAGAACACCTGCAAAACAGAGGTAATTAGCATAGTAGGATTAATCTGGGGAAATCTTTTTTCTATTTTTTACAATGGCCCTGGTGTATAGGTCCCTCTAATGGGATGGACCACTGTGCATTGTGAATGCTGTACCGTAACACAAGAGATGTAAATGTTTGATAATAAAGGTGGGTGGTAAATAAATAAAAATAAATATGTATCCTTCCTGAGCCTTTCATTGTGCTTGTCACTTTTAAATGTATTATTCATGAATGTTCTTTCTTGTCTTATAAATCAATCTGCCAGTAGTGTGTGTGTGTGTTTGTATCTTATTTTATAACAGTCCCATAACTGATGAAAAGGTCTGATGAAAGACAATCGGTTCATTTGTAAATCATTGTTCGTAACAGTCTTGTGTCCAGTAGGAAGGATTTTGCAATTGTGATATAGGAAGAATTTAACCCAAGGGTTCTCAGGTCCCAAGCAGGACAATACAAAGGGAGATCCTTCTTCAAGTAATCAGGTTGTAACATATTTAAGCATATGAGTTGGCTCGATGACAAATAGACATCCTGCATAGACCTCCAACGTTTATTATCATCTGATAACTTCCTGGTTGCATTTTGTTCTATCCACAATCCCCAGATTGTCTTTTGGGAAATCCCATGTAAAATGGATTGCAGATAGTCCTTGAGTTAGAACCATAATTGAGCCTGGCAATTATGGTTGTAAATTGTGATGGTTGTAAAGCATGTGACTGTATGACCAGACCCATTTTATGACCTTTTTTGTGGCAATTGTCAAGTGAATCTATTTTTTTGCTATGGGCCTTTTTTTTTTTGCCAGAAACCAATAGTAAATGTCAGTTTCTGGCAAAATGTGACTGTGGAGTGCTGCAAATAACTATAAATACAGACCGGTTGCTGAGCACCCAAAATGTGATTACTTGACAACAGGAGAGGTTGACATCAGAATTTTGAAAATGGATCATAAGTTCCTTTTGAGGGGTCCATTGGGATTCTGAAGAGTCACTAGCAACCATTGTTAAGTAAAGGACAAGGTAATAATAATAATGATGATAATGATAAAGTTGGAAGGGATTTTGGAAGTCATCTAGTCCAATCCCCTGCTCAGGCGGGAAACACTATACCATTTCAGACAAATGGCTGTCCAGTCTCTTCTTAAAAACTTCCAGTGTTGGAGCATTCACCATTTCTGGAGGCAGGTTGTTCCACTGGTTAATTGTTCTGTCAGGAAGTTTCTCCTTAGTTCTAGGTTCCTTCTCTCCTTGATTAGTTTCCACCCATTGCTTCTTGTCTTGCCTTCAGGTGCTTTGGACAATAGCTTGACTCCCTCTTCTTTGTGGCAGCCCCTGAGATATTGGAACACTGCTATCATGTCCCCCCTCGTCCTTCTCTTCACTAAACTAGACATACCCAATTCCAGCAACCGTTCCTTATATGTACTACCCGTACATAGTTTCAGTGCGTTCCCTAAAGTATTACAGGATCAGTCTTTGTTATGGGAAATTTTTCTTGTTTTCTTTTACTCAATAACAGTTTATAGATATGAATTGTGATCCTTTGTAACTACAGTTGAATTTATTATCTGGGTTCAGGTGACACAGTAAACCAAGCCATTTAGTGTGTTGTGCAAACTCAATATCCTTGCCATGGGGTTTTAGATTCTTGTTCTGGACATATGGGAAGGAAATTGTGGATATTTGCATACTAGTATGGCTATCATTTATGTATTTTTTTGAATGCAAAGATGGAACATACATGCTATGAGATAAACCAGAATAACCTTTCTGACTCAGCTACTGATTTTCAAAAGTTAACTAAAGGCATAGTCTGTATGTAGCTTGTGAAAGTTGTCTGCTCTAGATTAGAAGGCCTTTCAGATTTGAGTGCTATAGAAATATTGAGCGCTCCTAGAAATATTATAATTATTTTTACAATTAATTGTTACTACAGATGTTGTATTCATCTATAAATATTGTATTTTATAATTGTTATAATTGCTGTTGCTTTTGTATATTGCATAGAGTTGGTAACTGAGGTGGTTAAAAAACATAAATATGTATCTTTCAAAAGAAGCAAAAATTTCAAGCACCCTTGCTTGACTATACCCTAACTGTTTGATATCACTGGATAAATTCCTGCAGCTTTTGGAAATTTGGAGGCTGAATTATGGCTACCGGTTCCTCAAATGTTGCTTGTTCCAATGTAAGGGTATCCTATAAGATTGACTATCAAAAATATAATTTAATTTCAGTAGAGCTGAAATGAAAATTTCTTTTTAATTTTTTTTTCTTGCAGGAACATTGCTAGTGACCGCACAGGAAAATACTGAGAGACTAAATATGCCTGTGATTGGAGATGATGATGTTGATGAAGAACAAGAAAATGATCACTCAAGTGATGAAGGTATGTTGTAGTACTCTTCTGCACAACAGCTCTGACAAAAAAGGGATGTCTGCTAAAATCATTCCTCTTCACCATTCTTAGCTACCTCCTACACAAACAGATACAAGAATAGTCCTCACTTAGCTGCCACTTCTCCCATTTGAGAAGTTCCCCTTTCAAACATTATCCTGGGGAAGAACATTCACCTGTTGAACTATACGCTTTCTTCATACATAGGGAATGTAATCCGTCAGTTATTCAATAACTCAATTTTTCAACAAGCTGTTTTAGACCAAGCTAAATCCAAAAAATACTAGTTAATTCCTGGAAACTTGGCACCAGACAAATCAGCCATCAACAGACACATAGAGATAGACCAGCGGCCCCCAGCCTTTTGCACAAACAAGGGCTGGTTCTGTGGAGGGTGGTTTTTCTGTGGGCCAGAAGATATTGTTTCATGCACTGCCTTGATCCCATGCATGCGCAGACGGGGCTCCACTCGCTTGCGTGACCCAGTTCCTAATGGGCCACAGCCCAGTGCCAGTCCATGGTTTGAGAGCTGGGAACCCCTGAGATAGGCAATATTTATACATCATTCAAAAGAGCTAATGAAAAAGCTAAAAGGAAACAAAAAGACCAGAACATCTCCTTGTCAACATTCAACACCCAGATAAACAGGATTTTGCTCCAGACCAACACCAGACAATCAAGCAGTAAACAATATCCTGATCAAGGGTAAAAGAGAAACCAAAGAGAAAGCAAATAGCTGGCCTAGACTAATCACAGAAAGCTAAGCCAGGATCAGATCTGATTAATTTCTAGAAAGAGATCACTAAGAGATCATATATTGTTTTGAGGAGAAATGGAGTCAAGATTTGGAGTCTATTTTTTCTTTTATTTCAAAGATCCCAAACCCTATAGTTCTGAACACAGTTGTTAGGGAATTGCTAGGGTGTACAGGTAATTTTTTATTGCATTGATTCAGAATGAGTTTATATACAGCTATACAAGTAATCATTTGGTTCCCCCCCTCACATGAAATATCTACTATTATATTTACTAATGCATATGAGAAAATCAGCAGTTTATGTTGATTGAAAATAGTTGTCATTGGTCACATATTTCTTTAAAAAATATTGGAAAATAGAGTTTGAATATAGTGTTATTTTTGTTCATAGCTATAAGCGAATTCATTCTATGATGATTGTGTTTCTTCTATTTTCAGATTTCATACCCACAAAGAGGAAAAGGGCTCATTAAAAGTGCATCGTAAGGGAAATGCTGATAACGTAAATCATCTGTGTGAATGAACAGTGTTTCCCAGCCAGGGATGAGGCAATCTGAGTGACCCAATGCTAAGTGGACACTGTTGTTAGAGTTAAGCAGAAAAGACATTCTATAAATGCTGATAAGCATTGCATATAATTTACTTCATAGAAGATAATGAATTCTTTATTCATATTTAAAATAGATTTTGGTAAAATCTTGTTTCATTTTAAAAAGTCTTTAGCCACATTAATTACATGGAAGAAGAAACTCTTGTACTGTAACAGATTTGTAAATGCAGTGCATGTGTATAGTTCAGTGTTTTATGTACCTATATTATTCCTGCTTCCATTAGTTTATTTGTAATTTCGATAGCTAAGTTATTGTTAGGAGAAGTTGGAAAGAAATAACATTCTGATGAATCGGGGGAGTTAACATTTTTATCTTGTTGAAGGTTATGAATTGCATCTCTGCTTCTTTTTCTACAAAACTCTCTGGACTGAACTATTATGAGACTAAAAGATCCTTATGAAAATATAATGTGAATCTAGATTTGTGTCACAAAGGAGAAGATAGAACACCAGATGCTTCCCAGCTTAAACTAAGGGTTGAAATTTACAGGCAGGCTGTGATGTGTTATAAGAAGTTAACACATCATACTGGCTTGTTTCAGTATTATTTTAATAACAGTAGTAAAACACAATGCAAACTAAATTCAGAAATTAAAAATAATAAAGAATAAAAGTGCAAAGAAAAAGAAAGAATAAAATAACACTTAAGTGATTTCTGATCTTCATCACAAAAATGTAGCAACAAATTTAATAATTCTTCACTCGCATAAGGTTATATGCAAACACCTTTTCTTCCCACATCCCTTATGCACACACAAATCCATAAATCATTAACATTTCAATATTGGTGTCAGGAAAAAAATCCCTAAATGATTTTTTAATGTGGAATCAACTTTTTGTTAATGTGTTAATACCACTTTACAATGCCTCTGTAAGGCCATGGTTGGAATACTGCATCCAGTTTTGGTTACCACGATGTAAAAAAGATGTTGAGACTCTAGAAAGAGTACAGAGAAGAGCAACAAAGATGATTAGGGGACTGGAGGCTAAAACATATAAGGTACGGTTGCTGGAATTGGGTATGTCTAGTTTAATGAAGAGAAGGACGACGGGAGACATGATAGCAGTGTTCCAATATCTCAGGGGCTGCCACAAAGAAGAGGGAGTCAAGCTATTCTCCAAATCCCCTGAAGGCAGGACAAGAAGCAATGGGTGGAAACTAACCAAAGAGAGAAGCAACCTAGAACTAAGGAGAAATTTCCTGACATAACAATCAGTGGAACAACCTGCCTCCAGAAGCTGTAAATGCTCCAACACTAGAAGTCTTTAAGAAGAGGTTGGACAGTCATTTATCTGAAATGATATAGGGTTTCCTGCCTGAGCAGGGGGTTGGACTAGAAGACCTCAAAGGTCCCTTCCAACAATTTTTTAACTTTAGTCAAATCATCTTTGTACTCTTTCTTTTCACTTCTAACCACCTTGGTCTTTATTTCATTATAGGATTGTTGGAGTATTTGATCTCTCTTTAAATTTTCCCATCTCAAAGGCTTCAAGGCTTTAGATCTTCCAGGGTATTGTCTTTCCCATCTGTCATTTGTCCTTTAACATCTTTGAAAAATTATATATTTATAGAAGCACACTTTGCTGACATTGTAGCTGCTATTTTTTGACCCCATTTTTCAAAGATTCCTAAAACATTTCATGTCACACCCTAACCCTAACCCTTTCTCTTTTTTCCTTTTCTACCTGAAATCTTTAGTCCCTTCTATTGTCAATTTCCAAAATCACAAAAGTGTGGAATTCCTTACGATTTAAAATAGACTAATTTAGCTCCCATGAAGGTACTATTTATTTATATAATTATTTCCAAAATCTTATACCAAATGTTCTAATATTTCCAAATTTGCCTGATGTTAGGTGTGAACATCAGTGAAGAACTAAAAAAAATTAAAATTGCTAGTTTATTGTTCTATGCCCATTTCATAGCAATATTCCCAGACTGGTAGTTTACCCCCCCCCCCGGAAAGACTAGGTAAAGCTCAATGGCGTTTAAGCAGGGGTGAATGGGTGTATCTAGGTAACAATTCCATACTGACCCCGTTTGACCCCTTCTGACTGGGATAATCTCTCTCTGACACATGGGCCTTTGATTTGTTCATAAATTTCTTGAATTAAAATCTTTATTGACTTTCTGCTGTTTATTTCAAATTCTTTAAATTCTTAAGCTTATAGCTTTCTCAGAAATACAGGCATTTCTGCTTTTATGGCCTAAAGCAGAAGGATAAAGAATTCCATTTGTAAAGGTACTTTTCTAGTATCTGTTCTAAAAGAGCAGTGCGCGGATTGTATTTTCCTCTGTAAAACTACTAATCCTGTTTAAACAACTTATGGTGAGGTTTACGCTAACTGAAAAACAGCACTTCAGCTCACATTAATGATTGAATAATAAAATCTTTAGTATATTTTTTTAATGAGTTGTAATGCATAGGAAATCTTTTAAATTCACAGTTGAAGAGTGCTCATGTTGTTGCATATCTCCCGTTGAGGCTGTGAGTAAAGAAGTCTGTTTTAGAACTGCTGAATAGTAGCTCATCAAAGTTCAATTCTACTAACTGGAAATTCTACTAATTGAAAAGGCTATGTTTACAGAAAATGCTAAATCAGAATTCTTAAGAGCATGCAGCTATTGAATATGCCTAACAAAGCTGGATGCCTCCATCCATGTTTATGTACTGCGTCATAGTTAAGCACAAACTGGCTACTACATGATTCACTCCTTTATCATCACCGTATGCCGTGTTCTCAGTCTTCTTTGAAGATCACTTAGAAACTGCAGTTGGTGCAAAATGCAGCAGTAAGTTTGTTACTAATTACTATTGTCTTAAAGGCTTATGTGAAAGCCTTATCAATAGGCTTCTAGCTTCAATTGAAAGTGATATTTTTAGCTTTTAAACCTTACATGGGTTGGCATCAAGCTACCAGCAAAGACTATCCATTCTAACCAGAGTTGAGATGTCTTGAGAATGGCTTGCAGGAGAAACCACTTCTGTTATGGGCCAGAATTCTGATTTGGACACTGACAATGTTGCTCCAGCTGAGACTGGATTGTCAGACTTAGGAATCTTCAAGCCACGATTCATCTGAAGAGGATGAGCAATCACAGGCATTTTCCCATCAGTTGGAGCAGTTGGATGATTAGGCACATCCTCCAAGCCCCAAGTCTGGATGCATGCAGCAGTGAGCAGAGCAATGCCAGTCAATGAAGCTTCTCACTAAGCAAAGGATGACGCCTGAGTAACTGCATACAGTTGCCTTCAATCTCTGTTGGAAACAACAGTTCAAAATAATAGTTTGTGATTCTTGGACCGGCTGACTACCTGATTTGGCTTTCTGTGATTTTGGGAAAGTATTTGGATTACGCTATTGCTTCTTGGAGTGTATCTGCAGTTTTTCAGGAGACACTCTTTGCTAGGGATTTAAATTACATTGCTGTCTTGCTATTTGCTTCAGCTTCCAAGTACTGTCTACGTGTGTATTCCTGCAGCCTTGAAGCAGAACAGCTGCCAGCATTGTTCCACTCAGGTGAAATGAATTCAGAAAGAGTAACTTTTGAATCTCCTTTGGTTTTGGAATCAAATTTGGGGAATCTAGAGTTATGGCCACTCAGAAGTTGGTGACAGCCGAACTGTTGGAAAGAGTGCCTTTGAGTTATGAATGGCCACTACTGCATTCCTATTGTAGACTGTAATTCTGACCTTTGTTTTTTATTTGTTATGAGTTGTTTTGTGCTTGTGATGCTATTGGAATTTTGAAATAATATTTTTTCCATAATGACAGATATTTTATTGCACTTGCACTATGGAGATTCTCAGTCATCCAGGTCACTGTTGTCCCAAAATGCTTTTTCAAGAGGCAAGTGGACTTTCTTGTTTTCTTTGAAGACGTTTCGCTTCTCACCCAAGAAGTTTCTTCAGCTCAGAGCTGAAGAAGCTTCTTGGATGAAAAGTGAAACGTCTTCAAAGAAAAACAAGAAAGAGTTTTTACTGTGGATGTTTAATTACACTTTTATCTTATTATAAGCTATTGGAAGTTTGTTTCAGTGGCATACACATTTCAGAAATAAAAACAGCTATTTGCTTTTGACAGTCCCAGCTACTAGAGTCAATGCTTGTTTTTTTTTTAAAAAAAGAAATTCTGATAAGCCAGAAATTAATGTGAATGTGTCTGATACTGTAGGAACAGGTTAGATATCATAGGGAAGCCATAAGCCTGATATTATCTTTTGCAAGAAGAGATGGAAACCAATCTGGTTCTATTTTCTGTGTGGAAAACCCAGCTTTGTAGCATAGGGTGGGTTTTATCCAGTGTGTGGTTTCCCTTTTGTCAGCCTTCCCAACCTGACATTCTCTAGATCAGTTGAGACTCCAAGTCCCAGATTTTCCAGGATTTATGATTTTATGTCATTACTGGAGCTGGTCCCAACCAACATTGAAGGTGCTGAATTGAGGACTGAGGATGCTATTCACATCCTTATTAAGTAGGCTACTGGTTTAAAAGCTCTCATTACCAAGAAAAGTATTTTAAATATACTTTATAGAATATTTATGTGGTTGAAGAAAGGCACCACTACCATTAGCAGGTTTGGAGTCAGAGAAGAAATAGATCCCCACCACCACTCAGAATCATGCAACATTATTCATTGTTGCAAATCCTGTTGGTAAGAATGAAGCTAATCATTTTCTATGCAATCAGTTTTGCACCATTTTAAATAAAATGTAGAGCCAGTTTGGTGCAGTGGTGAAGGCATCAAGCTAGAAATCAGGGACGAGTCCACTTAGGCATGAAGCAACCATGTGACCTTGGGCCAGTCGCTTTTTCTCAGCCCTAGGAAGGAAGCAATGGCAAACCACTTCTGAAAATGTTGCCAAGAAAACTGCAGGAATCTGTCCAGGCAGTCTCTTAAGAACTGGACATGCCTGAAGAGAAGGGGGAAAAAAAAGATGAAGTTATAGAAAACGTTATTTTTTTGTGGCTGATCATATAAATCGATCTGAGCAATGTTCTCCTGTAGGGGTCGATTTTATATAGGATTTTCATTCTTATTTCGCGCATTTATTGCAAACATTGCAGGAAACCTTGCCAATGACTGCGAGGCGGAGGACCAGCATAGCCACTAAGGAGGGTCGTCGGTACCTTCCAGCCTTCCGATTCCACCTGGGTCTTTCAGCCGGAGGGGTGGGGGCGAGGAGGAGGGGCTGTGGGGCACGTGCTGAGCCTCCTGCCTAAGCCCAGCGCCTCTGCAGGCCGCCCCTCCGGCACGCGCCTGCCGAGGTACAGAGTCCCGGCGAGCGCGTGCGTAAAACACGCTCTCTCCCCCACCTCTTTTCCTGGAGGGAAGCGAGCGAAGTAATGGATTAAAGGATGCGCCTCCTTCCCGATTAATGGAAAATCGGCGGCTGCTGCTGCTGCTGCGAGGTGGGAAAGAAGGTGGCGGAGGAGCGATTGTCGCCGCCCTCCGAAAGTCCTTGGTTGGAAAAGTGGGTCTCTTCAACCGCTGCAGCAGCAGCAGCGATGGCGACCGATAGTAAGTGCTCTTCTTGCTGCCTTTCGCAGAATGCGGGATTCTCTGCGGGATTTCCCACTCTGCCCTTGTATATGTGTGTGTGTGTGTGTGTGTGTGTGTGTGTGTGTGTGTGTGTGTTTATGTTTATGGGATTCCTGCTTCCTTTGCTTTTGTGGGAGCTTTGCGCCTGCCCCCCAATCCCTCCCCCTCCCCGCGGTCCCTTTTTGCAATCCGTTCTGCATGTTTGTCATACTTCTTTCACCTGGAGATCTTTAGATGTTTGGGATTTCAAATCCCACCAAATCTGATATAGGCTGACATTTTGGGAGGCTCTTTTTGGAGTGTGTGTGGGGGAGTGTCGGTGGCTCCTCTCTTGCTCTTTGTCCTCACCTGTCCCCTCCCCATTTTTCTCTCTCTGCATTTAGCTGCTGCATCCTGAGTTTTTCTTTCCAGATCTCCCAATCTGTCATCAAATTGTAGTCAGGTCTTAAAGTTGTATGTAATTTGAGTCCCTTACCCACCACCCTGCCTTGTTCCCTGGAGTTGTAGATTGATCTCTGGCATAACAGACAATGGAAGATTTATTTGGGCCACCTGAGTTTTGATCTTACTTCTAAGGATCTGAGACCCTGAACTGGACAGCTCTGTTTTATCTAAGGCTGTGTCCATTTGATTATGTTATTACCATCATCTGCTAGCACAGGGCTGGGCAGCATTTGAGCCTGAACTCAGAACTAAGCGTAATTGCTGCTCTAGGATACAGTGTGTGGCTTTCCAAATGTTGCACAGCAGTCCTAGCCACCATAGCCTATCTTGGATGCTGATTGAAATGCCAGCAATGAACAGTCAGATGCACCATTCTTGGAAAGCTTGTTGTTCTGTGGTCTTGATCTCTGCAGTGATAAAGGTTCACTCTCAAGTATGCTACAGGACATGAGGAGGCCTTTTGCAGTGAAGCATCCTTCTCAGCTATGATGAAATGGAGGAAGGAGATGGCCCAGGAAACCAGCAGCATCCTCTGTTAATTTCACAAACAACTTAATCCCCCTAAAGTTGATACAATATCAACTTCTAATGAGGTGAATAAATGAATAACTTGAGTTCTGGTCTGAAACTCTTCAAGAAAAAGCACAGTATTTAAAGCAGCTTTCACCAAATTTGTTAACTTCCTATATCCCCTGACTAGGAATTGTGGGAATTAAAGACAATCCCCATTCAATTAATTAAACCATTGAAATCATATGGGGCTGTTGTTTAGACAGCTACATTTGTTGCTGTTTGAGGGTCTTATTTAAGATATTGATATAAGCTTTAAGACTCAAATGGAATAGGGCAGAATTATCTTTTTCTGAATCTGGACATTTTGATCTGCAAGAGAGGGCTCTATAAAGATTTCTGTGGTTTGTGATGGGCAAGGTTGCTCCTGTTCTTTTTGCCTTTAGAAAAATATTTAAGACACACATCCTTATAACTAAAATCAAACCTTTTGTTGCTGATGAATTTTTTACTTACATGTTAAGATGTTTTAGTTTTCTTTTGAATGTTTATCTGTTATGAGTTTCTTTCATGCTATAAGTTCTTTTTCATGTCCCACTTGAACAGGAAGTTTTAATATTACATAACTTGGATGCTCAAGTTTTTAGGATGGCAGATTTTCTTCATTACATATACAGGCTAACATAATAGATTGAATAATATTGTTTAATTTTTTAAACTTTCTTTTGTCCATATATTAAAAGAAAAGATAAAAGTATAAGTTTTTGCATCAGATTCTTTGTAGAATTTTATATCTTTGTCTCTGTACATTTATTCTTAGAATACATGGTATGAATTTGTCAAATTGAAACATTGACAGAAAAGTTTGGGCAATAGCTAAAAACAATGTAGGCTAGAGCCGTGGTGGCGAACCTATGGCACGCGTGCCATAGGTGGCACGCAGAGCGCTCTCTGTGAGCACACATGCCATCGCCCCAGTCCTAGGCCTTCAGCTGAGTTTTATAAAACCTTTTCGCTTTAGGCCTCTGCCTCCGCAAAAAAAAAAAAGATTCAATCAATCAATTTCAACTTCTTGCCGGGGAAAAAAAAGATCTTGCAAAGTTGGAATTGATTGACTGAACTCTTTAGTCCCACCCAGTCTGCCATTATCACCGAAGCCACGCCCACCCAATGGGCCACACCCACCCAATGGGCCACACCCACCCAATGGGCCACACCCACCTGGCACCCGACGATACATAAGTGGGTTTTGGGTTGCAGTTTGGGCACTCAGTCTCTAAAAGGTTTGCCATCACTGGGCTAGAGACTTTCTCAGAATGCAGATTTTTATTATGGTTCATCACACAGATGTTCAGGTTGGATTTGGCATTTTCGTCTACCTATCAAGTCCTTTTCAAGGTTATTGTTGTTATTATTGTTGTTAGTAGTAGTAGTAGTATTTAATTAATGAGAAAGTTATAATAAAAGTATCACCCGTGTCTTTTAGGAGGACAGTCTATTCACAAGGATGAACGTTATAAACTTCTCCAAAGAGCTAGGCCTTTGCATAACATGTCCGAAATATCATTTGAGCCTCATTACTTATGCCTGGAGTGAGAAGTCTGGATTGATTTATTCAATGATCCATTAGTTTGTTTTCTTTGCTATCTTCTATTTATTTCTCTCCTACTTTCATGGTTCCGATAGATCAGCGGTTCTCAACCTGTGGGTCGTGACCTCATGGGGGTCACCTAAGACCATCGGAAAACACATATTTCCGATGGTCTTAGGCAGGGCTTGTCAACCGCCTTCTCTCCCTCCCCCCCCTCCGCTCCACCTCACTTGTTTGTGGAAAATATGCTGCTTGGCGGCAGTCTGCACGAACTCTACCAAATGTGCCCTGCAGGGGGCGCATGAAGAGTGCAGGCGCAGAGCAAGGCCCCGCCCTCCCCAGAGTCTCATTGTGCAACAGCCGGATTGACTTCTTCTCGTGCACGCAGGTCAGCGAAGGGGAGGCTGCTGCAGCACCCAACTCCTGCGCTTGTCAGCCGGGAGGTCTAGTGGCGGCCGTCGGTCTCCTTTGCCACCCCACCCGTCCTTGACTAATCTGCCCGTTCATGTTGAGCCCACCGGGGCTTAACAGGGAGAGAGGGAGGGAAGGAGGAAGGGACTCCTCCTCCTCTCCTAAGCTTCAAAGCACGATTGGCTTCCCAAGGGCGCCACAACCCTCACAAAAGTGGGGGGGAGAAGCAAAGGGGGCGAGAAAGCTCGTGGCGGGTTCGAAGGGGCACCTGTCAGCGTTGGTGATGAGAAATTCCCCACAAACCCAGGGAAGGGTGGAGAAAAGGAGCCCCCTTTGGGAGGAAACCGCCACCTTCTTGTCCTTGGCTGTGCGCTCTTCTGTTTCTCGGCAGCCAGGCTGCCAAGCCTCTGCTGGCTGGAACTTCCTTTCCTTCCCTCCCTCTTGGTCTCTTCCTCCTTCCCTCCCTCTCCTATTGTCCCTTCCTTCCTTCCTTTCCTTTGCCTCCCTCTTTGTCCCTCCTTCCCTCCCTCTTTCCCCTTGTCCCTTCCGTCCTTTCTTCCTTCCCTCTTGTCCAGGATCAGGGCAAACCTCTACAGCTGATCCGCGCTTTTGCAGAGCAGCCAAGAAGCAGGTCAGGTGTAGCAGCTCTCCTTGATTCCTGTTCAGCAAACTTGCTCGAGCTTTGCTAGAAAACATGCTGCTTGTTAATTTAGCAGAAGCGCGAATCAGCTGTAGCCCAGCGCTGATCCTGGGGCTTCTGCTAACTTAGCAAGCTGCTTGTTTTCTGGCGAAGCTGAACAAGTGAGCTGGGCAGAGCTCTCCTCTGCCTCTGGCAGCCTGTCCCCCTCCCCTTGTCCCTTCCTGGGCACGGAGGGGGGAGGAAGGAAGGGACGAAGAGGGAGGGAAGTAAGGGACAATGAGAGAGGGAAGGAAGGAACAATGGAAGGGAGGGAAGGAAAGGAAGGAAGGAACTAAGGGAGGGGAAGGAAAGGAAGGAAGGAAGGAAGGGACAATGGGAAAGAGGAAGGGAAGGAGGAAGAGACTAAGAAGGAGGTGAAGGAAAGGAAGGAAAGAAGGAAGGGACAATGGGAAAGGGAGGGAAGGAGGAAGAGACTAAGGGAGGTGAAGGAAAGGAAAGAAAGAAGGAAGGAAGCGACAATGGGAAAGAGGGAGGGAAGGAGGAAGAGACTAAGAAGGAGGTGAAGGAAAGAAGGAAGGGGCAATGGGAAAGAGGGAGGGAAGGAGGAAGAGACTAAGGGAGGTGAAGGAAAGGAAGGAAAGAAGGAAGGAAGCGACAATGGGAAAGAGGGAGGGAAGGAGGAAGAGACTAAGAAGGAGGTGAAGGAAAGGAAGGAAAGAAGAAAGGGACAATGGGAGAGAGGGAGGGAAGGAGGAAGAGACTAAGAAGGAGGTGAAGGAAAGGAAGGAAAGAAGGAAGGGACAATGGGAAAGAGGGAGGGAAGAAGGAAGAGACTAAGGGAGGTGAAGGAAAGGAAGGAAAGAAGGAAGGGACAATGGGAAAGAGGGAGGGAAGGCGGAAAAGACTAAGGGAGGTGAAGGAAAGGAAGAAAAGAAGGAAGGAAGGGACAAGGGGAGAGAAGGGAGGGAAGGAAGGCAGGCACACACCCCAATCCCATCCCAGAGACCCACAGATTCCCCCTCACAGGCACTCTGCAACCTGAGTGATCAGCTGGCCATGCCCCCTGGCCATTGATCATGTGACCCTGGGACACTGTGAACGTCATAAGTATGAATCAGTTGTCAAGCATCCGAATGTAAGTCACATGACCCTGGGGATGCTGCAACAATCATACGTGTGAAAAATGATCATAATTCACTTTTTCAGTGCTATTGTAACTTCAAACAGTCACTAAGCAAATTGTTGTAAGTCGAGGACTACCTATACTTTCCCATTTTTTCCTCTTTTTTTGGTCAAGTTTTTGATGCCCCGTGGCCAGCTGGATGGGGGGTTGGGGGTCACCACAACATGAGGAACTGTATTAAAGGGTCACGGCGTTAGGAAGGTTGAGAACCACTGCGATAGATGAAACCCATTAAAGAACTTTAAGGTAGGAATTCTTCCTTAGAGAACATTTTATTCAGGAAACAAAGTATCAGCACTACATAGTTGAACCCAAAACAAGATTCCCTTCCCCCAGATACAAAGTAACAAGTTCCACCCCCATGAAGCAGTCATAAATCACACACTCCAATTAGCCCGGAGCACGAGCTCTCTCCCCAGCTCCTCAGCCCGCCAAAACATTATCGGTTTGTGTTCTTGAGTTTCCATGGAGCTGCATTATTATTATGGTTAGCTGAGCTCAAACATTCTCCCCATCCCCCCTTCAACACCTGATTTCTAAATAGAAGAAAAAGCATGTTAAAAGCAAAATAAAAATGTTGCAATTTCCATCAGTTGTCAGAGCAGGAACATCCATTGTTACAGCGTTGACACCTACTTCTTCAAAATCCAATTTCCACTTGGATAGACCATCATAAGGAAAACCAGACTGTAGCTTGCAGAATTCTTTGTAGATACGGACACATCATGTCGTATGAATATCTTTAACAAAGCCTTCATGGCTATTCTACCAAGTTCTAGTAGTCTGTGACATATATCTTAACTGCTGGTTTCTTTACTTTTCACAGTCAATCCAAAATAAGCAGAATCTATCCAGCACTTCACTATTTTCACTGTTAGTTTTTAGGCAAGATGTTGTATCTGTTGACATTAAGGCTTCATCAAGTGGGTTTTTATTCTATTTTAGAGATTGCAATGTTTAAAAGGAAAAGTTAGTAAATGCAAAATCCAGTACTTCGGTCACTGAATCCTCTTGGCTTTTAATTTTAGTAGAGATTGCTAGTAGGGGTGAATTAAGCATGTTGAATGGGAGTGAAAGTTTATGAAAAAATAGATTAAAGGTAAACCTGTTAGGCAAGTATAAATAAACACAAAAAATAGCACTAAGTCAAAGCAGATTCAATTAGCTATTTTCAAGTTGACCAGGGTGCAGCCCCTGAAATTAAGGTATCATGGCTGTTTTGTTTTCTATTTTGATTTGGGCAGTGGTTGCTTAGTTACCTGAATTGTTCTGTTGAGGGATCTTTGTATGAGTTAACATTTAATTTAGAAGAGATTTTTCCTGTTTCTAATTTTGATCACAATAGACTTTAAAGATTGTATGAATGAACAACTACTGCTTCTAAGATCTTCCAGTTGTGCAGTGTGTGGTATTTTCATGTTTTCCTGACCTTAGGTGCTGCAACATATTTTACGACAGTACATTTTTTGAAATATTTTGAGTAGCGTTAGTCTAGGACAGTGGTTCTCAACCTTTCTCAGGTTGAGACCCCACTTGCCCCGCCCATGCGCGCTGCGACCCCAACCCGAGGGTGCGTGCGCCTGCGCGCGCCGAAAATTTTTTTTAAAATTTTTTTTAAAAAAAAAAATCAAAAAACAAAATGGCGGCCGCGACAAACGGATCTGCGCATGCACGGATTGGCCCATCGCGCGCGACGCGCATGCGCGGAGCTGCCCGTCGCAGCCGCCATTTTGGTTTTTTTTTTTATTTTTTAAATTTTTTTTTAATTTTTTTTATTTTTTTTTCGGCGCGATGGGCGGATCTGCACATGCACGGTGCGCGCGCACCAAAAAAAAATAAAAAAACAAAAAAAAACAAAAAAATAAAAATAAATAAAAATAAAAAAAACAAAATGGCGGCCCGCGGTGTCCGGCGACCCCCGCGAAATGGTCGTGCGACCCCAAATGGGGTCGCGACCCCAAGGTTGAGAACCGCTGGTCTAGGAGGTTGGTCTTTTTGTTTTGTTTTTTAGCTTTTCCTTAATCCAGGACATTGAAAAGAAAAGGAAAAAAAATATGTTCGATGTATAAATAAACTTGGAAGAGTCTGACTTAGGGCTCTTATGTATCTTCCAGATTTGTTTTACAACATCCCCTGGTCACATTCAAATAGTACTTTGGATGCTCTTTTCACCCCCCCTCTGTGTGTGTGTGTGTGTGTGTGTGAGGGGAGTTACTAATACAGGTGAAATAAGGCAAAATGAAATTAAGAACATTTTAAAATATTTATTGGCATTTTAAAAGCTAAGAACTATACTATACTACACTACACTGGCAGTCCTTGACTTAACAACCATTTTTTAAAGTGATTGTTCAAAGTTACAGTGGCACTGAAAAAAATAACTTATGACTATTTTTACACTTATGACTGTGAAATCCCTGTGATAATGTGATCAAAATTCGGATATTTTGGCATGTATTTATGAAAGTTGCTGTGTCCTGGAGTCATGTGATCACCTTTTGTGATCTTCTAACAAGCAAAATCAATGGGGAAGTCAGATTCGCTTAACAACCGAGGTACTAACTTAATAACTCTGCAATGATTCACTTAAAAACTGTTGCTAGAAAAGTTGTAAAATGGGCAAAACTAAACAAGTGCTTAGCAATGGAAATTTTGGGCTCAGTTGTGATTGTAAGCCAAGGACTACCTGTACTATACTACACTACATGTATAGCTGATTAAGTAGGTTGTAGCTGACCTAATTAAGTATATGAAGTATTATTCTGAGTTGGGAGTATACAACTCCTCATTGTCATTAGGAACTGAATCTCTTGATGAATTGTAGTGTTGAAGGAAAAGTCTTCATCATGGTTCAGTTCAAGCCAGGAATAAACAACATGGCGACTGCTTTAGAAAGGTTGCAGTTTATTGGAGAGGAGAGCCAAACAGAAAAATGGCTCTGGAAGAAAAGAGAGAGAGCACATGAAGGGAGTGGGTTTTTATATACCTCTGGGGCTCTTGAGGTTGTTTCCTGTTCCTGTTTGAGGCTTTGTATTTCCTGTGTCATGTATTTTGATGTGTGTCCCTTTGGCATCTGTGGGTTAATCCTATTATGTCCTGTCTTAGAGTTTGGGTAGGATATGCAGATTTTAGGTGTCTTTGTCTTCTTAATCTTCTAGCTGAGACTTCCAACCTTCCTGGATGGTTTACATCTGCATTTCTACAGAGCTGGTTTCTGCTTGGGGGAAGGAGACTTGGGGCTATTAAGAAAAACTGGGCATGCTTTTCTGCCTCTTTAAGATTCTTTGAGGAAATATATTTTTCTGCCCTTTTAATATATCCTTCTATGGGGGGGGGGCTGACTTCCCAGAGTAGCTTAATTGATTTGTGATAAAATCTGTTTTCAAATATTTTAATTTTCCTAAAGAATCACAAACTCTATATGTCTTGGAAGTTTATACAAGCAAAAGAAACTTTTAAAATTTAAGTAATCATATCTGGGCTGCAAGAATCTGTTGGAAGAAAAGTCTTCATCCTGGTTCATCCAAACTGGGAATAAACATGGCAACTGCTTTGGGAAGAAGGTTGTAGTTTATTGGAGAGGAGAGCCAGACAGGAAGATGGCTCTGGCAGAAAAGAGAGGGAACACGTGTAGGGAGTGGGTTTTTTATAACCTCTGAAGCCTTTTGTTTCCTGTTCCTGTGGCATGAACTTTGAACTGAGTCTGAGTGTGCTTTTCTGGGTATCTGTGGTTTAATTTTATTATGTCCCAAAGGTCATATCCTGCTTCCCTGGGGCTGGGCTAATGACTCTTAGAGTTTGGGTGAGGTATGCAGATTTTAGGTCTTTGTCTTCTTAATCTTCTAGCTCCAACTTTCCTGAATGGTCTGCATCTGCATTTCTATAGAGCTGGTTTTTGCTTGGGGGAGGCAGACTCTGGGCTATTAGGAAAACTGGGCATGCTTTCCTGCCTCTTCAAGATCCTGAGGAAATATATTTTTTCTGCCCTTTTAATATTTCCTTCTCTGAGGGGCTGACTTCCCACAAATCCAAATAACCATCAAGGGACTAACAAAAAACTTTAATTATTCTATTCCTGTTTTAACTGCCTATTAAAATATTATATGGTTTGTATATTTTTAATAATTGTTCTGTGAGTGAGATGGATGGTCTTTAATTTAAAAAAAAAATAAAGATTTTTTTTAAAGACCCAGAAATCTGTGCTGCTAGAACTATGAATCGTTTGGATTTTTTTCAGCCCAGATGCAGTCCTATTTGAAATTACTGATTAGTCTTTAATTTTATTATTAAGACAGTGTTGTACTGTATGTGCTGCTGTTGTTTTATGTAGACAGCTGTGGTAATTGAAGGAAGAGAAGAGTGGGAGAGATGGAATAAAAGTGGCGGGAATGGAGGATGGGAAATTACCAACACCTGAGAAGAAAGGTTCAAGGTTTAAAAAGATCTTGACAGACTTGAACATTGGACCCTATCCAACAAAATATTATTCAAAGGCAAGAAATATAAGATTCTACACTTAGGTAGAAAAACCCAGATGTACAGGTACGAGGTAGGTAGTACATGGTTCGGTAGTAATTACTTGTGAAAAGGATCTGTGCATCTTGGTAGATCATAGTTTAAGCATGACATGTGCTAGAGCTGCCATATGCTGTTTGAGCTGCCTTGACAGAGGCATGATGTTAACATCGTGGAAAATGGTACTCTTCATTTTAGAATAGAATAGAGTTGGAAGGGACCTTGGAAGTCTTCTAGTCCAGGCCCCCTGCTCAAGCAGGAGAATCTGTACAATCTCAGACAAATGAATGTCTAGTCTCTTCTTAAAAATATCCAGTGATGGAGCACCCATGATTTCTGGGAGTAAGCTGTTCCACTGGTTGATTGTCCTCACTGTCAGGAAGTTTCTCCTTAGTTCCAGGTTGCTTCTCTCCTTGATCAGTTTCCAACCATTGTTTCTTGTCCTGCCCTCTGGTGCTTTGGTGAACGTGACCCCCCTCTTCTTTGTGGCAGCCCCTCAGATACTGGAACACTGCTATCATGTCTCCCCTATTTCTTCTTTTCTTTAGACTAGCCAAACCCAAGTCCTGTAGCCGTTCTTCATATGCTTTAGTCTCCAGGCCTTTGATCATCTTAGTTGCTCTTCTCTGACTTTTTTTTCCCAAATTCTCAACATCTTTTTTGTGATAAGGTGACCAAAAGTGGCTGCAGTATTCTAGGTGTAGTCTTACAAGGGTTTTGGTTTTTTTTGCACTGGTCACATCGTGCTTAGAATGCTTACTCAATTTTGGTTGCCAAATGCAAGAAGGATGCTGAGAAAGTGGAAAGAGTGCAGAGAAGCGTGGGACTTGTTGATTAAATCCTATGAAGAATGATTAAAGGAACCAATTAGGTTTAGCCTAAAGAAGAAGAAAACATAAAGATTGAAAAGATAAATGGGAATGGTTTTCCAATATTTGAAGAGCTATCACAGAGCACTGTTCTCCATGGATCAGATTAGAACCAATGAATAGAAACTTTACAAAGAGAGATCCAAACATGAAATACGGAGGAATTTCCTGACCATAGGATGTGTTAAGCAATGGAACTGCTTGCATCCTGATGTCCTGGGTTTTCCATTACTTGAGGTTTTCAAAGGAAGGTTAGACAGCCATTTGTTGGGATCTCTGAGGGCAGTGGGTTAGACTAGAACGTCTCCACGGTGCCTTCCAACTGTATATTTCTTTGATTCTAAAAGAAGGATGACTAAAACAGAGTTAAAGTGGTAGAGTAGCAGCAGTAGCAGCAGCATGAATGAAGCAGATGAATGAAGCAGTAAACTGTGATGTCTCAGAGATGGGATGCTTTAAGCCAGGGATTTTCAAACTTAGCCCTTTTGTGACTTGTGGACTTCAACTCCCAGAATTCCTCAGCAAGGCATGCTTTAAGCAAAGAACACGATGGGCAGTTAAGAAATTCTCTATATAAACAAATTGTCAATGCTGCTAACATCGGACGTTCTTGCTTTGACAATAGATGGAAATGCAGCCAGTTTTTGCCACTGCTTTTAGAGTTAGTTGATGCTGGGAGGGGGAATGTGGATGAGAGTCCAGCTAGTTGGAACAATTGGGCCCAGAGTTGATAAAGTTTTGGTGGGCTGGAGAGCTGGGGAGAAAGCCCCGGCTTCAAGCTAATTGGAGAATGTGATTTATGACTGTTTATTGGAGGAGGGAATTGTGCTTTGTTACTTTGTATCCAGGGGATGGGAATTTAGTTTTTGGTTTCGATTATGTAGTGCCAATACTTTGTTTCTCGAATAAAAGTTTCTTTAAGGTAAACAATGTTCTTTTGAAGAGTTTTATCTGTCGGAACCATAACACAAATATATAAACATTGAATACAGTTGACCTCCCAGAGGACTGAATCCATGTGTGATAGCAAAAAGCCTGAGTGGTTGGTAAAATAGAATAGCCCAAATCATACTGGAGTAGGGGGCATTAAAAGTAATCCAGCTCTCTGTGTAGACCCAGGGCATGCCAGCCCTCACTACTAAAGGGAACTGCAGGGAATGGATGAGAAACTGGAATCTATCTAAGAGCAGCTTCCAGCAACCTCAACAGCACCTAATAGATCAAACTTTGGGACATCATGGACCGAAGGTCCCAGGCATGGATCTCAGGTTATAAAATACTCCCTGAAATAAGGAAAGAGAGACAAACATTTTTGATTGTAAAGAAATGTTTATGTTTATACTGTAGTATATAATGGAATTCCCATTTAAGGGGCAGTGTGTGATTGACTTAATACCAACTGACAGGTTGAATCTACAACAGTGACAATTGTCCAGGACCAAATGGATAGTCCCACTTATTATATACATTCTTTTCTGAAATATTCTGCAGTGAACTCAAATGAGCCTCATATACAAATTCCTGTGAATGAAGCAGGTGTTGGATCAAATAAATTGTGGTGAGTCCAGATGATTGCCAGATGGCTTGTATATATTAATGCACTCCATGCCCCTTCTCCCAATGTTAATTTTGCAAATTAAATTACTGGGTTGCTATGTTGCTATGTTCCTTGTTATGCAGGCTCCAGCATAATCCTTTACTTCCAAGAATATCAGACCCATAGGAATGCTTAGAAAATGGAAACAGAGGATTATAGCAACAAAATGCTTTCTTTGGAAGAGTGCCCAAAGTAAAAAAAAAAGAGAGGTGAAAATAGAAAGGGCACTTCAGTGGTTGAGAAGCTGTCACTGAACAACTTTATCCATTTGTCTTCAGGTAAATAGAAGTTTGTGACTGGTTAAAGCCATTTTGGAAATAAGTGAACATCCACCTCCATAATGACTTTGGGGGGAGATGGGCAGCCTTATAAATCAGTTTAACTGTACATCTTTGTACACCTTTTAGGGATGCACAAAGCCTGGTTTTGTGTCTTTTCATTCATGTTATATTGTTAAAAAAAGGTAAGGAATTGTCTCAGTCTGACTACATACAGAGAGTTGTTTTGGGTAATTAAGAAATTGGAACCCCTTCCCCCATCATACTCAAACTCAGATCAAGTAATTAAAATGAGGGTCCTTGGTGCTCTCTGAGCTTGCTTGTTTTCTTGCAGATGCTTCATTACTAGGTAACATCATTTGCACCAAGGACCCCTCATTTCAACCCTGAGCTACAAATATTTTCCTTCACTGGTAATTAAAATTAGTTCAATTTCAAAGTTTTTATTTTCTCATCTTTTTTATGTGCTTCAATACATTGAACTACAACTTTGTCTTCTTTTCATTAGAGTGTGTTGAGCAAATTTCTAAGGAAATATGAAATCACATATGACAAATTCCCCTAATCTCTGAAACAACTATTCAGAGTTTTTATTAGAGCAGTGAGCAAAGTAAGCCAGAATTATTGAACCTTCTTGTTATTTTTCTTTTAAAAGTTTGGAGCCAAAGGAAGGGAGCTGACAAATAAATAATAAATAATGCAACCTGGCTGGGGAATTTTCAGTGTGGAAATCCACACATATTAAAGTTGCTAAGGCTGAGCTGCGTGTCTCACTGAACTAGAGACATGGAGCTAGGCTATATAGGCTAAGTTAGGGGGAGTATCAGTTTGATGGAGTTGTAAGTTAGTTATGTGCTCCTTCATTGTTTATAATTAAATTTATATGGCTTGTTGGTCTTTCTCCCTCTCATTTGGCCACTATCCCGGCCATTTTACCAGGATACCAGTTGTCCTTTCTTTTGCTTTTAACAGAAGAAAACAACAGAGTGTTATATTTCATGGTTTCTTCAGTTCTTTACAAGTATTCTTCATCTTGCTTTGTATATATTCTTCTAATATTTTTCAGTTGTTCTGGAACTTCCCCATTTCTGAACAAATTACAACTCATCTGTTTCCTAAAAGGCCCCAGCCTTAAAGATGTTATTAGTTGGATAGCTATAACATATTTAAATAATAAAACAAAACAAAATAAAATGACATTTTATTCATTTTATTATTTATTATTTTATTATTGTCTCATAATAAAAATTGCAGTCAATAAACTTTCTCTAGATTTAATTTATAATTCAGAGTATTTTTCTTCATTTCAACTCCTATACCAAATAAATTAAGAAAAGCTATAATGGAAGACCATAATAAATCAAAGAATAGTTTCTATAAAAAATTATTCATATGGTACCACTTATGCATTTGGTTCTCTGTAATAAAGTGTGTTAAGGATTTTTGCAGTGCAATTCGTATATTTAGTTAACACTAAGCCATACCTTCGATTTTTTTTTTGAGTTGGTGTATTGAATAAACCCAGTCTTTGTGGTTTACAAAGTTTCATTGATGTTTTTTTTTCAAATGTTAGGTTGAACCTTGTGTTGTCTACATGTGATTTATTGAATTGGATGGTCATAACAGTTGGATGGTTATAAACCCCATGGTTTATCAACTACAGTGAATGAGTTCATGCAACATAATGAACATAGAGAAAGTCTGCTTGGCTGCAGAGAATATTTTTATAAACACTCACCGGTGATTTTGCAAAAGAGACTCGATTATGTCTTTTAATGAATGATATTTGACAGAAAATGTTGATTCAGATTTTGTAGAAAGGGGTCATTTAAGTGGCCCATTGATGTATTATTACATCGATTGTATGTAACTCTCTTCTGCTATGTAAATATGTACAGGGAAGCTGGGATAATCTGTGGATTCTCTTAATACAGCCATGTGCAGTGGTGGGATTCAGCCAGTTCGCACCACTTCGGCAGAACCGGTAGCTAATGTTTTGTTGCCCAGGCCCAGAATGGACTTCCAGAAGTGGCATCCACCTAGCGAACTGGTTGTTCACATATTTGAATCCCACCACTGGCCATGTGTGTATATTAACTAGTAGGAAAGGCATGATTGTAACTGTAGTCTTTGTGGAGTAATCTATATGCTTCCATTCTTTTTATATGGAAGTACCTTCATGTTGAATATGGAAAGGCAAGAAATCCAGTATTGTGGGGAAATAAAAAGGGAAATTAGTGATGTTCTGTCCAAGCTCAAAGATGACATAGTGTGATCCAGTTGAATCCACTTCTTTAGTTGATCACACCTAACAGACAGAATCTTGCCAGACTAAAACTATAACTTTCTAACCTAATAGATATATTCTGGGAAATTCTAGGGTGTGGCTACTCTGAGCCTCTTCCTCTCTCCCCAGTCCACTTCAGGACTGTACAGTCTTTGTTTTGGCTTCCTCTCTGGATTGTGTAGCCTCCTGCCTGGGAAATTTGGTGCTATTGCTTCCCCTCTCTCATACTTTCTCCAGTTGCATATTCCCTCTTATGTTAGATCAGGGGTGTCAAACTTGCCACATCATGCGACGTGTCGCAATTTATCACAACTTTTTCCCCATTGCCGGAGCTGGGGTGGGTGTGATTTCAGCATGGTGCATCCGGCCTGTGGGCCGGCAGTTTGACACCCCTGTGTTAAATGGAATGAAAGAGGTAACCCTATGCAGAGCCCAGCCAGTTGGTCCATGCAGCCAAGCAGCCTTCTAGCAAAGTCTTCCAGCTATGCTACGTAATGCCTTTAATTGAAGATGCCAGATATTTAAATTTGGTGGCTCAAAACTCTATGTGACTCAATTTTTAGTATTTAGTGCTTGCCAGTAAGTGAAAGCTCCTGCCTAGTAATGTGAGCATTTTTGCTCCACCCGTTAAAATTATGAGATGGAACTAATTTGATATGCCTTTGAGTGCTGTGGGAAGTCTGTTGAGTGGTGCATTTGGTCAACTGTTCACAACTGAAGTGGAATTAAATTGATTTTTTCCATTATTGCTTGTATTTCTCATAAATATTTCCCCTAAAATAACAATAGGAAGATAGAAATGAATAATTAATCTAGCTTTAATTCACTGCATTTTTGAATTTGTATCTCAGCCATCTTGCTAAATGGTTAGAAATAAAAGGCTGAGATGTACTTTAATTAAGAAAAGAATTGTATGCATTTGTGGCTGGAAATAACCCAATGTTTAGCCAGTTGGAGATTTTTCATATTACATTGCAGCTATGTATGATACAATAATCAAAATTCTAATTAAATACAGTACATTTAATGGCTTGTTCTTTTTCTGCAAATGTGTAGCAATTCATTACTGCACTTGCTCACAAAAGATAAGAGTTTAAAAAATGAAGAAACCATTGATGGTTAAAATTTACAGCACTGGTATTTTTGCTGCTGTTGCTGTAGCCCTTAAGCCACTGTGTCTTGTTAAAATCTCATTGAGGCTGCCTCTACATCAATCTCATTTCCAGTCCTTAGTTCCACAAAAGTATTTTGAAGCTGATTTAAAGTCTTCATGGCCACAGACCCTGAAAATACCGAGATCACCAAGAACCAATTGATGCTCTTTCAGGTTGACCAACTGAAGAATGTATAAACAGGTGTTCAGTCAGTGCTCTGCCTCTTCTATATCATGTTTTAAATTCATTTTTCTGCATTTGTTCAGTGATGTTCCTACAGAATGGGGTGAGAATAGAGGATGGGAATAGCATTCTAGTACTTATTTCTCCACCTGGAGTGGGAAGATGCTGCATTGAGTCCAGAAGCTAGAAAACCGGGTGATGCAAGAGTTCTTGCTAATAGGAAACCAGCCCTCTTGAGGCTTGTAGCAAAAACAAAGTTAGGTTCAGATACACCACAGCACAACTAGAAATAAATCAGTCTTCAACCACTATTGATGCTCTGGGATCACAGAGACTTCGATCTGATTGCAATTGGGCAGAATGTGGAGGTAGATCGATTGGTGAGTACAACTTTCTCTCCTTCCTCCTCTTGTCCAGTTCTTCAAGTTGCTATTTATTGGACAACTGGTATAGGTTTGAACTGACTCATGGTGACTTCAGCGTTTTGAGGGTCTGCGGCTTTGGCTTCAAATTGTTTGCATGGAAATAAGTATTAGAAATGATAATGATGTGGAAAGCATTCACAAATAGGGTGTGGGTTGATGAATGTCCAAGTAATGCCAGATTTGCAAATGGCTGCAAATGGTGGAATCTGTTGATTGTTTCATAATATATTTTATTTATGATCCTTATCAAGTCTCAGTTGTGTTTTCAAATAAGTTTCGATAAATGTCAGCATCTTTTGAGATTGATGGTGAGAATTTCTTACCCTTCTCTAATCTACTTTCAAAGCATCAAGGCTCCCACCCTTCATTTTGTTTCTCCCCTCTCTTTTTTATTAGTGTATATCCTTGTTTCAGTATTTATTTAAACTTCTTGCTTCAGATCCTGAACTGCAATTTGTGGCAGGTTTCCAGATGGCAACCAGCTTGACAGTGGATAGAAAGTCTAGCCATTATCTCTTCCATCTCCACCCTCCCAAAAGCTTGAAGTCTGCTCTAAGAGTCTGTGAACATCTTGAAGCACAGACTGCAAAGGATATCTAGCTTTGGCATTTTTTGTATCTGGGCAGCAATGACATACCAGTTTCTTCCAAAGGTTCTAGACTACTACTTCTAGCAGGAAAAACCATGTTTTCAATTTGGAAAGCGTCTACTTCTTTCAATGTCTCCCAAGTAAATTCCTGGGCTTTAGAAGAGAACTTGTAGGAGATGACCAGGCTGAACAACCCGATGGCGGGGTCAAATGCATCATCAGTCTGGAGTCCCTATGCGCCCGAAAGAGAACTAGGACCAGCCCCTCTTGAAGTAAATTGACTTTTATCTGGCGCTGATTTGCCTTGTCTGTTAGTAGTTCAGATTCTTGTGTATAGGTTTCAGGATTCTTTTTTTGCTATTTTAATTTTGTAATTTCATGTTCAAAACATGTTTTTCAATTTGTTTTGGCATCTAAGACATTATGCAAAACCACATGATAGTGCCTATTACCTTAAAAGTTGTTATCCCTCTTCTAATGTAGCATCTAAAGATTTGTTATCTCATCACTTGTCAGTCCAGGCTGTTTGCGAATATGGAATGCATGGATTGCTACTTTGTCTTCTTCCCTGGGTAACAAAATGCCTTGAGCTGACCATACTTTCCCCTGGGAGTAAAGAAATTTATATTTGGAGTCCTTGATGTTCTCTGAGGTTGGTTGTTTGTGTGCAGACAGCACTGAGGATGTTACCTAGTCAGTTCATGAAGCATCTGCAGGCAAACAGGCAAACTCAGAGAATACCAAGGACTCCACAGTTCTACTCTTGAGCTACATATATTCTCTTCTGCTGAAGTCAGCATTTGATGAGAATCTGCTGTTTTGGTTCTCTTTTTCAAATTATTATTTCAGGATACATTGTGTTAAAACTAACTGATTCAGTATTGAAATAAAAATAATTCTATTTAACAGGGACAGACTGGCATGTGAATGCAAAATCTGTTCTTTTAATTGCACAGAAGGACAGCATTGGAATCAAACTGCCTTTGTAGAGAATAATAAATATTTCTGTATAATGTATTTCACAGAATGTCATGCATATTATCTTCGATAAGTACATTGAAATCACACATACAGCTGATGGTTGTTGCTTTGTGCCATTTGTCATCTCTTAGTGACTACCTATATATTTTCTCCCGAAGGGTACTTATATACCACTTCTTATTTTAATAATCCTAACACTATTTGCAGTACCAATAAAAAATACTGTAAGGGGTATAAAAGCAGTGAAAAAACAAAAATGTGCACGATTATTTTAAAGCAAGAAACAAATATTAGTGGAAGGAGACTGATAGATGGTTTTTAAAAGACATTTAAAATTCTTCAATCTCAGGGGCAGAGTTTTATGGTTATTCCACACACAGCACATGCCATTGAAGAGAAAGCTTGTGTCCAAGTCATTAATGAACAATTTGCAAGGAATTGCATGGAGAACAAGATTCTGGCTTGCTAAACTATTGCAGGTGTTGAAGGCATTTATAGCTGCAGCTCAGGTGTTGAAGGCATTTATATCTGCATCTTTACTTACATAGAGAAGGGCAACTTGTAAGATTTGTCTGATCCCTTGCCTCCATTGGTAGGATCTTGAAACTGGTTAGTTGACACTACCAACCCTGTCACAATCAGAAACTCCATTGTGGTCAATAGGAGAAAAAGAGGGTAGAAGTGCTCAGAGAAAAAAATACCCAAACAATCCATCTGTAGAGTAGAGTGAAACTGGTCTTTATGAATGTTCTTCTAGGTCATGGGTCGGCAACCCGCAGCTCCGGAGCCGCATGCGGCTCTTTGAGCCATCCCCTGCGGCTCCAGAGCCTCCACCAACTGCGGCCCCGAGGGATAGCAGCCCCTCCGATGCCCAGCCAGCACGACCGTTGGCCAAGCAGCAGCAGAGCTGGAGACAGAGGGTCAGTGGCGGGAGGGAGGGGCTCTGAGTCCATGGAGCAGTGCTGCAAAGTGGCCGCAGAGCAGGTGGCACCCCCCCTCTTGCTTGTTCCAGGCAGCAGTGTCAGCTGGAGCATCGCTTCCTGGGCCATCCCCAGGCCGCTCCCTGGGCAGCCGAGACAGCCACATGTCGCCCCGGGCTGGGCGGCAGTCATGGCTGGTGCGGCGGCCAGCAGGGGCATCGCATCCCGGGAAGCCTAGCCGGCCACATGTCTCCCCAGGCCGGGCCGGGCGGCAGTCAAGCACGAAGCCCGCCTTGCTGCTGCAGAGCTCTCCACCGCCCGGCCACACCTCAGCCCTATTGGTGACGCCTTCCTCTGCCGCTTTCGGGGAGCCGCCGCCACCGCCGCCCTTGGTGCTGCAGGAGGAGACCTTGGGCTGCGACGCCGGCCAGGCCGGTGGCAATTGGGACCCCCCTCGTCCCCACAGTGGCATTCCCCGTTGCCGGCGCGGCCGCCCATGGTGCACCCTGCCTTGGCACCCTCCTCTTGCAACGATGAAGTGGCTGAGGATGCGGCGGGGGCAGGGGCCGGGCCGGGGTGGCGGGGACCCCGACCATGCTACAGTGGCCATTGCTGAAGCCGCTGCCTCCCGCCCTGCTCACCCTCGCCGCCCGTTCGACTGAAGATGCGGTGGGGGGGCGGCTGGGAGCGTCCCGTCCTCCCCCTCACCGCCTGTTCGGCTGAAGATGGGGGGGTGGCTGGGAGCCTCCCGTCCTGCTCCCCCTCGCCACCCGTTCGGCTGAAGATGCGGGGGGTGGCTGGGAGCCTCCCGTCCTGCTCCCTCTCGCTGCCCATTCGGCTGAAGATGCGGGGGGGGGGTGGCTGGGAGCCTCCCGTCCTGCTCCCTCTTGCTGCCCGTTCGGCTGGGAGCCTCCCGTCCTGCTCCCTCTTGCTGCCCGTTCGGCTGAAGATGCGGGGGGGGGGGCAACTGGGAGCTGCTGCCTCCCATCCTGCTCCCCCTCCCCATCTGTTTGGCTGAGGACGTGGGGGGGGCGGCTGGGAGCCGCTGCCTCCCGTCCTGCTTCCCCTCGCCGTCCGTTCGGCTGAAGATGTGGGGGGGGCTGGGAGCTGCTGCCTCACGTCCTGCTCCCCCTCCCTGTTCGTTTGGCATCGTCTGCCTTTCGCTCTCTCTCTCTCTTCACCTGGAGGGAGAGGGAGAGAGAGAGAAAGAGGAAAGGAAGAGAAGAGAAAGAGGAAAGAGAAAGAGAAGAGAGAGAGAGAGGAAAGAGAAAGTTAGAGGAAAAAGAGAAAGAGGAAAGAGAAAAAGGAAAGAGAGAGAAAGAGGGAGAGGAAAGAGAAAGAGAGGGGAAGAGGAAAGAGAAAAAGATGAAAGAGAAAAAAGATTGAGAAAAGAGAAAAGAGAAAGAGGAAAGAAAGAGAAAGGAAAGAGAAAGAAAGATAAATAAGAGAAAGGAAAGAGGAAATAGAGAAGAGAAAGAGAGGAAAGAGAGAGAAAGTTAGAGAAAAGAGAAAGAGGAAAGAGGGAAAGAGAAAGAGGAAAGACAAAGAGGAAAGAAAAGAAAGAAGAGAGAGGAAAGAAAGAGGGAGAGGAAAGAGAAAGAAAGAGGGGGGAGAGAAAGAGAAAAAGAGGAAAGAGAAAAAAGGAAAGAGAAAGAGAGGAAAGAGAAAGAAATAAGAGAAAGAGGAAAGAAAAAGAAAAAAGAGAGGAAAGAAAGAGAAGAGAAAGAGAGGAAAGAGAAAGAGAAGAGAGGAAAGACAGAGAAAGACAGAGAGGAAAGAGAAAGAGAGAGAGGAAAGAGAGAAAGAGGAAAAAGGGAGAGGAAAGGAAAGAGAAAAAGAGGAAAGAGAAAAAAGATTGAGAAAAGAGGAAAGAGAAAGCGGAAAGAGAGAAAGTTAGAAGAAAGAAAGAGGAAAGAGAAAGGAAAGATAGAGGAAAAAAGGAAAGAGAAAGAAGAAAAAGAGGAAAGAGAAAGTTAGAAGAAAGAGAAAGAGGAAGAGAGGAAAGAGAAAGAAGAAAGAGAAAGGGGAGAGGAAAGAGAAAAAAGATTGAGAAAAGAGAGAAAGGAAAGAGAAAGAAAAAGAGGAAAGAGGAAAGAAAGAAGAGAAAGAGAGGAAAGAAAGGAAAGAGGATAAAAGAGACAGAAAGAGAAAGTTAGAGGAAAGAGGAAAGAAAGGAAAGAGAGAGAGAGAGAGAGAGAGAGAGAGAGAGGAAAGTGACAGAGAAAGACCCTTTTGACATCTAAAATGAAGATAATACTGCATATATCCTTTTTTACCTTTATTTTATATATACACACACAAAGACACACACACACCTATAATAAAGGTAAAAAAGGATATATGCAGTGTTATCTTCATTTTAGATATCAAAAGGGTTTTGCGGCTCCCAGTGTTTTGTTTTCGGTGGGAAACGGGTCCAAGTGGCTCTTTGAGTGTTTTGGGTTGCCTACCCCTGGTCTAGGTAGTATAGGGAAGTTCTGGTATGTAACCACCAATTATTTTCCTATTGGAAAACTTTCCTGTTTAACTGCCAACCTTCTGCCGTAGTTCAGCTAATGGCTAAGAAGTCTCAGAGAAAGGGAAGAGGAGTTACAGCGTTTTAGCAAACGGGGGGAAAATATAATTTTCCTTAAGGAAATGTACATATTAGATATTTTTAAAAATCATCTATATTTTCTGTTCAGTTGTATCTAATTGTTGGAGACTGCCTGGACAAGTTACAGTATTGCAGTTTTCTTGGCCCGGTTTTTCAGTAGTTGCGTCTTAACATGGATGATTTCACAGTGGGCCACTAGAGGTCGGTATAAGCTCCTTCTGTTTTAAACTACCGTAGCTTCCTGCTTTTAGTGAATAGAAGAATTAAAATCAGAGAAGAAACCCCTGAGTGGAACTCGTATTAGGAAGTTTCAAATATGTTGAGATGGGTGAGTGTGTAGTAACATGTGTACAGATGTATGCTCGTGTATTTCAACTCCTTTGCTTTTTATCCAAAATGAATTTTACTTCTGCACTCTGTAATAGACAACTTGGGGGATTCCCCTGTGAAAAATTACTGTCTCCAAAACTGATATTTGATTTTTAAGAATAATGAATTATTACTATGCAGGCTTTATTGTAGAAAACTGAGTATACAGTCCTGGCTGCACAAGAGAAAGTGTATTTTGTTTTGCAAATTTCTGTACAAATTGACTACAGGATTAAATCATATAAATATAATTTAAACATTGCATGATTGTTAAATTTTGCATAATTTTGTTCCTTTGGCTGTATGAGTCTGATTTCATTTAATTATGGGAAAGGATAAGAAACCCTGATTATTTGTACTTTTAAAAGCAAATATTATACATTTTGTTTTAATCCAACAGGACAGTAACTTTCCCTTTATGTAAACACTGGCAAAATACAGGTAAGCCTTGACTTATGACCACAATTGAACTGTTAAGTTGGTAATACATGGTTGTTAAGTGAATTTGGCTTCCCCATTGATTTTCCTTGTCAGGAAAAGGTGATCATGTGACCCCAGGGCACTGCAATCATCATAAATACATGCCAGTCTCCAAGCATTTGAATGTCCTAAGTCAGGGGTGTCAAACTGCCAGCCTGCGGGCCGGATGCATCATGGCGAAACTGCTCCCACCCCATTGCCAGCAATGGAAAAAAAGTCATGATACGTCGTGACACGTTATGTGACGTTGCGAGTTTGACACCTCTGTCCTAAGTCAAGGACTACCTACAATCTCACTCCTTAGTTAACTTTTGAGTTGCAAAGCAGTTCAAAACAGAGATATCAATCTAGCATTTAAGCCACCAGCCAGTCAGTACCAACAGATCTGGTTCTAATTTTACCCTGCACAATTAGTTTACGAAGTTTGATCCTGGAGCAAAAAACTTCCGGAAACAATGAGTTGGTTGTGCTTCTAAGGCTACTCATTTTTACAAGTGATTGCTGAATAAAATTTATCAAAAACATATTCAAGTATAACTGTTAGGAATGTGCTTTTAACACAAAGCAAAAAGATATGATTTTTTTTCCAGTATTTGCTTTCTCCAATGTCATGTTGCTTTTGTTGCTGCTGTTGTTGCACAAGTATAAAGTGTCAATACACACAATATCAAAAACAAATGAAAGATTCCACCAGAAGACATGCAAGGGGCTTTTCAAAGTTTTATTAAAGTTTATTATGAAATAAAAATATAAATAGAGACAAGGGGGGAAAAAGGAAAGGGAAGAATGCAAAATATGTAGAAAAAGAAAAGGTAATAACTTCTAATTCTCCAGTACAGGAGATGGAGAATCCACCAATGGGTTTTCTCTGTCTGCCTGCTCTTGAGACCATGTAGCCAAACTTGACACGCCCTCTCTTGCTAGGAGATCCAGTCTTAACTTGGTCTCAGCTCTTGAAGACGTATTAGGTTTGGCTCTCAACAGATAGCAGGTCAGAAATCCATTGGTGAATTCTCCTTTTTCCTCTAAAATGACTGAATATTAATTGAAATCCTCCCTTAATTGGTAAATCCTATTTGGAATCCTCCCTCAAATTTTTCCCTTAGCACTGGGATCAGTGCTACCTTAAAATTACTGATTGGGGAGTGGGAGATGGGGGGGGGAAGGCTCCTGCAGCTTTCCTTTCCTGATTTTTCCTAGGGTTCTGGGGAAAATTCTTCTGGCAGGCTTGCCTTGGATATCCCTCCTTCTCCAGCATGATACTGTAGATGTAGCATCCACCGGTGGGTAATCTCAGCCTTCCTGCTCAGTTTAGACTAAGACCAAACTTTAGCCGCGCCTCCTTTGGGCGGTCCTTCTCCCAGTTTTGTCTTAGTCTTAGCTCAGTAAGGACACAAAATTTGTTGCTTCTCAGATAGACTAATTCGAAATATCAGTTTTTTCTAAAACTTAATAGTTTTTTTATTATTGTTTTTTAGTGCTTTTAAGGATAGCTTTAGCTAAAAAAATTTGGTAGTTAGCCAGTCTAGAGGGAACTTTGCTCAATCGGAGCTTCGTTCCCTGGAGGCCTGTTTGGCCTCAGAGGCTGATTTGGGCCGAGTGGATGCAGCCTGTATCACAGGCAGCTGTTTCCAGGCTAGGGAAGAGTGCTGAGAGAAGCGGACGTCGTATTCAGCTCTGTGGCCTTGGGATCTGGACGGAGCCTCCAATCGAGCTGCAGCCTGCCTGCCTCGTGGCCACGAGTTTTCAATTTCATCCAGACTGCAAAGGGAGCTGCACAGCCAAACCGCATGTTTTTCATAGCTTTATAGGTGATCTGGGGGAAGATCACAGGCACCCTACCTGTCCTTGGGCCCCAGAGTAGATAGATTTTGTGGAATCTTTGTTTAGCCTCGTCACTTTGTCTTTTGCAGGTGGCAGGAGGCTAGCGGCCGCCATTTTGTTTTTTGCATTAATTAACGGTGGCCGCCATTTTGAGCTCAAGTAATTGAGGCCTAGTTCGGGCCTTGTCTTGTGCAAGGAGCCTCTTTGTTAGGCTCAAGTAAGGGGGGTTTTCCTTTCCGGATGTACTGTATTTCATTGCTATAAGGAGTCAATGAGAAGGAATTAATCCTCAATCAGGACAAGTATTCTCTTCTACATACTATTACTGATTCCTCTGAGGGAGAATTTTTGTGACACCTGCTCTTTGTAGCTCGCGAAGCTGTGCTGCTGGGGCTAAACAGACAGTGTTAGTGAGCTGTCTGGCCATCTGTTATTGCTGTTGTTCTGGGCGTGGGAAGCCTCCCTCCCAGGCAACTTTGTCTGCGTATTTCCCCCTATTCCTGGACTTCTCCTGTCTGGAAGGTTCAGTGAGCAATGGCAGATGGTGATATTCCTCAGACATCACAGGGTCTGATGTTCCTACTCAAACTAAACGCAGACCTTCTGATTTAATCACGGGGGAAAGAAAAAAGCTAAAACCAAGCATTTGACTGCTAAATAACCCTCCAAAGCTTCTGAGAGAGAGGCCTCAAGGAGGCATCAGGCACTGGAGAGAGAATTCTCCAAAGCCCAAAGGCTCAGGTCCAGCGAAACTGAAGTGGTTCCCCCTGCTTTGTTGGACATCTTACCATTTGAGCCTCCATTAGTGCCCTCTTTCCAAGCCCCAAGAGCTTGGTCTCCTCAAGGGGGAACTGAGCAGGTTGGTCTTCCTCCACCTATTCTTCCCATTCTTCCTCCCCTCTCCTATTCCTTCTGTTTCTTCTGCTTCCATTTCACCACAGGTACCTGAAACCTCAACAGCTAGTGTTGGTTCTGCTGAACAGGCCTTATGGGCACAACAATTTCAGTCATTTATGCGTCAGGCTTTTGATCAATTCATGGCATCTTCCATGAGTCAAAGGGCCTTGCAGATTCCACCTCCTCCTCCACCTTTGCCCATAGGTCAGACTGGCCATGTCCAGTCAGTGGGCTCGGGTGTTTCTGAGACTTCCTCTCAGTTAGGTGAAACAGAGTCTGTAGACTTGGAGGCTACTGACATCCAAATGTCAGAAGATAATCCTCCTACATCGAGTCTCTTCGATCCTTCCTTGTTTAGGTCACTTTTGTTAAAGGCCTGTACTACGGCCAAATTAGTGACAGAACAGGAGCCTAAACCATCCACCTCAGTTGCACAGGAGTCTAATCCATTGTTTGCAGTACAGGTTGCGGAGGAAAAACAAGTTCCTTGCCCAGAGATGTTCTGCACTACGGTGGAGAAGCAGTGGGCTTCTTTGGCTACTCTCCCTCCACCAAACAGCACGGAAAAGAAACTTTTCAATGTTTCATCTACATTTTCTTCCCTCCTAGAGGTTCCTACAGTAGATGCTCCTTTAACTTCACTGTTCTCCACATCCACGGTTCCTGGAGATATGGCGGAGAATCTCAAAGCAGAGGACAAGAGGTTCGAGTTTTCTCTCCACAGAGCTCACCAGGCTTTGGCCTGGGCTATCAGAGCATCGACATCCTCGTCCTTCTTCGCGAGGACATCCATTATGTGGTTCCGTGAGTTACAGGCTCTTATTGCCCCGGATCAGGTACGTGCACAGCAGACCTTAGGTAAACTGGTCGCTGCAGCGGAATACATGGCAGATGCATCTCTAAATCCAACTAAGTATTCTGCTAGATCCATTGCCGCCACGGTAGCTTCTCGCAGGTTCTTGTGACTCAAACAGTGGAGGGCAGACCTAAAGTCAAGGTGGCATCTGGCTACATCCACCTACAGTGGTACTCAGCTGTTTGGTCCGGTTTTGGACCCGTACCTCGTAGAGGGGAAAGACAAACGTAAAACCTTAGCACATCCCTCCAAGAAGGTAGATAAGAGACCCCAACAGGAATTTCGCAGACAATACTTTCGCACAGGAAGTTCCTGGGACTGGAGACAGCCCTTTCGAGCTGGGCAGTCCTGGGAGTGGCCCAGGAGTTCCCGATCCTTCTCTCCCAGACAGGATCGTCCACAGGACCACCAAAGCTCAGGAACCAGGGGCCAATTTCAGTCCAAGCGGCCCTTCCATGGGACTGGGAGCTGCCCATACAGAAAGTCTAAGTGACGCCAATTCAAATCCTCCCATAGGCGGTCGCTTAGCTCTGTTCAGCAACGTTTGGGAGGTCACCACCAACGATACCTGGGTAAGGGAAACAAGAAGATTCGGCCTAGCCCTAGAACTCAGGTCCATTCCGCCAGACCGCTTCATTCAGTGTCCATTTGCAAGACACACAAACAAGGCCGAGTTAGTGTCCACGGCCATATCTCACTTGCTAGAAATAGAGGCCATAGAACCAGTTCCTCTGGAACAAAGGGGAAAGGGGTTTTACTCCATTCTCTTTGTGGTTCCCAAGGCCTCGGGGTTGGAGGGCAATTCTGGATCTGAAGGGACTAAACTGCTACGTCACCTACAGGAGGTTCAAGATGTAGTCCCTCAGGTCCATTCTGGCTGGCATCAGGAAGGGAGATTTCCTCTCTTCCATAGATTTGACAGAGGCCTATCTTCACGTGCCCATCCGACTCCATCACCGCAAATTCCTCAGATTTTGCCATGCACGTTAACATTACCAATACAGGGCCCTTCCATTTGGCCTCTCATCTGCTCCAAGGGTGTTCACAAAAATATTGGCGGTATTAGCGACGCATCTCAGGTTGAAGCCGGTAAGAGTACAATGCTACCTGGATGATATAATCATCCAGTCCAGTTCATTCCGCTCCGCTCAAAGGGACCTACAGATCACAATAGATACACTCCAGAGACACGGTTTTTCCATGAATTTCAAAAAGAGCCATACCACTCCGACTACTCGGATCTTACATTTGGGAGCGGTCATACATTCCAATCTGTACAGGGTTTATCTCTCCCAGGATCGCAAGGACAGCATCAGATCGCTAGTACACAAGATTCAGAAGGACAGAGTAGTTCCACTGGTCCAGCTATCTCAGCTGCTGGGCAAGATGGTTTCTTGTCTGGGAATAGTGCCGTGGGCCAGACTACACTCCAGACTCCTTCAGTGGTTCCTGCTTCCCTTCCAGAAGCGGAACGCGAGTGCATCCTCACAGAAAGTAAAGGTTCCGTACCACACACTATGGTCCCTCCACTGGTGGGCGTCAGCTATGAACAAGGGGTCCCTTTTCAAGGAGCCTCACAGGCTCGTGCTGACCACGGACGCCAGCCTCTTTGGATGGGGCGCACACATACAGATTCACATAGCTCAGGGACAATGGTCCCAGTCGGATCTAGCACACAACATCAATTGGCTGGAACTCAGGGCAGTTCACCTGGCTCTGCGCCGGTTCTCCGACGTAGTGGAGAGGAAACATGTCTTAATTATGACGGACAATGTCGCAGCCAAAGCCCATGTCAACAAACAGGGAGGGACCAGATTGTGGATACTCATGCAGGAAGCACTGGCCCTGGGTCTGTGGGCAGAATCCAATCTAGAGTCCATCACCGCAGAACATATATCCGGGGAAGTGAATCACCAGGCTGATTCACTGAGCAGGGAGAAGGCGGACCACTCAGAGTGGCGCTTAGATCCAGCCCTATTCAGGGAGATATTGGAGAGATTTGGACTCCCTCAGGTGGATCTGTTTGCTTCACCAGCAAACGCCCAGCTGCCCAGGTTCTTCACGAGGTTCCCGTTGTGGGGGGCGGAGGGAATGGACACTCTTCGCAGCAAGTGGCCCAGGGAACTGCTTTATGCATTCCCTCCGCTTGCGTGTCCCTACATCAGGGGTCCCTCCAACACCTGGACCCTCAATGCTTACAGTTGACCGTTTGGTGCTTGAGCGCAGCATCATGACACAAGAATTATTTCCCCCCCATGCAATTGTCATGATTCAGGCCTCTCGTTGCCCAGCAACCAATCGCATTTATGATTCTACTTGGAAGAATTTTTGCCATTGGTGTAGAAGGCGACAGCTGGATGTATATAAATTAACCATCCTGCAGATCGTTGATTATCTTCTGGACGGTCTGGACAGAGATCTGGCCCCTGTGACTATTTGCAGACAGGTAGCAGCCCTATCAACATTGCTCACTTGTGCAGATTCAGTTCCCTTAGCTCATCATCCTAGGATTCGCGCCTTTATCAAGGGTGCGTGCAATACCAGGCCTCCCGTGGTACACTTGGGAATTGCCTCGCGCGCTTCGCGCTCTAACAAAACCACCCTTTGAGCCCATAGGTACTATTCCAATGCGGAACTTGTCTCTCAAGGTTGCGTTCTTAATCGCCATCATGTCAGCCAGACGTATCTCTGAGCTGGCGGCTTTTTCGCTCAAGAATGACCTTTGTATTTTTCACAATGATTGGGTGGTCCTTCGGTTGGACCCTGCTTTCATGCCCAAGGTCAACTCACTATTCTATAGAGCACAGGAAGTCATTTTGCCAAATTTTTGTCCCAATCCTTCCCATGACTTGGAGCAGCAGTGGCACACACTGGACGTCCGCAGGGCACTGCGGCGTTACATGAAAGCGCACGGAGCTTTTCGTAAATCTGAGGCCCTATTTATCTCCTTCTGTCTGGCTTCTCTGGGACAGAAGGTTTCCGCTGGCATTATTGGCAGGTGGATCAGGGCCTGCATCGCGGAGGTGTACCAGTCCTCTTCCCTGCCGGCTCCAAGTCATCTTACTGCCCATTCCACTCGCAGTGCTGCAACCTCTGCAGCATGGGCCACTCAGGCGTCCATCGAGGAGATTTGCAGGGCTGCGACATGGTCCTCGCCCTCCCCGTTTGTTCACCACTACAGAATTGACTGCTTCGCTTCTGCAGTCGCCTCCTTTGGTCGGAGGGTCCTTCAGCAGGTGGTCTCCGGGGACGTAGATCCGGCCTTATCTGTTTCCCACCCATCGGGACAGTGAGGCTTTGGTATGTCCCATTGGTGGATTCTCCATCTCCTGTACTGGAGAAGGGGCGTTGTCTTACCTGAATGCCTTTTCTCAGTACGGAGATGGAGAATCCACACCCACCCTTTAGGTCAGTTAGGCCGATTATAGGGGATTGAGAGCCAACACCTCGTCCACCTTCAGCCACTTTCGCCCTCGTTAAGACTGGATCTCCTAGCAAGAGGGGGCGTGTCAGGTTTGGCTACTTGGTCTCAAGAGCAGGCAGACAGAGAAAACCCATTGGTGGATTCTCCATCTCCGTACTGAGAGAAGGCGTTCAGGTAAGACAACGCCCCTTTTTTCCTGTGCAGTAGGGTAAAAGAAAAGTTATAGCCTCAACATTTTCCCTTACATTTCTATTGTTTCAGATCATTTCTATAGCAACAAAGTCAATCTAGTTGTTAAAACCTAAAATCAAAGTTTCATTTTCCAAGCGCAAAGTCCAGATGCTGTATCCAGATGAAAACAAAAGTAAATAACCCAAAGATGCTTTTTAACGTGGCAACGTTAAATGAGGGAAAGAAAACAATTTCATAAATGTATGGCACAACATAGGAGAACAAACCCATCAGGACAAGAGTCAGCAGCCCATCTGCATTTAAAAGACAAAGGCCACTTTTTCCAAGACAGCAAAGTCCACATTTTTGACAGAGAGGACTGCTGGTTTGAAAGAGGGGTCAAAGAGGCCATCTATGTCAACACTGAACAGCCTTCTCTCAATAGAGGGGGAGGGATACGATACCATCTATCTCAGGGGTTCTCAACCTTGGCAACTTTAAGACTTGTGGACTTCAACTCTCAGAATTCCTCAGCCAGCTTTGCTGGCTGAGGAATTCTGGGAGTTGAAGTCCACAAGTCTTAAAGTTGCCAAGGTTGAGAACCCCTGATCTATCTCCTGTCTACAACACAGTAGACAGTCAGCAGTTCCAAGAAGGCTCCACACCCATTTGCACTATTCAGATGGCCCTGAGGACACAGATAAACCTCCAAGTGGCCTCAACAGCTCTCTGAAAGAATGCAAGTGATCAGCTGTCTGCAAGGAATATAAATCCTTTCATTCGCCACCATCCAGTCAGAGCTGAACAAACTTCTTGGATGAGAAGTGAAACGTCTTCAAAGAAAAACAAGAAAGCATCTTTGGGATAACTATGACCTGGATGACTGATAATCTCCATAGATAAAAGTAAATAAGTTCTTCTCTTTAATTAAGACAGTCAGACTTGCCATATGTGCCAACACCATCACCTTTATCATCCACTTTTCCATTTTGGGTGAGGCTAGTCAAATTATTCTGATATGGTAATATTAGGAGGATGGGGGATTGACAACGATCAATAAGCTGTTCAAAGTTGCTTTTCAGGGTGACATAGGGAGTATATTTTTATGGAGATTATGAGTCATCCAGGTCATGGTTGTCCCAAAGGTGCTTTTTCAAGAGGTAACTGGACTTTCTGGTTTTTCTTTGAAGATATTTTGCTTAAGAAGCTTCTTCAGTTCTGAACTTCTGTTAGAACTGAAGAAGCTTCTTGGATGAGAAGTGAAATATCTTCAAGGAAAAACAAAGTCCAGTTGCCTCTTGAAAAAGCACCTTTGGGACATGGGCAATATATAAATGTATTCACTCTGTCAATCAGTTAATGATGCAGTAACATCAGGCACATTGGGCTGATGACAGGTGACAGGACAGAATATACCTATGGATCAACTTATGCCCATTAGGTGGGGCATCATGATCTGGGAGTTGGTTGTCTGCATTGTGAAACGTGGCTGTTGCATGCACGCACATTTGAATATTACTGGTGTATGTAAAAATCTCTGACTTTAAAAAAAAGGCAAGAGTTCCAGAACATTTTACATTCGCTTGTTTTGTTTAAGGTTGTTTCCGTTTTAATAGTACTGACTCTTAACTTTGCAACAGATTCATAGACAGTTCCAAAATACTATGTACTAACCAGTAAAATATGGAGATGCCTTCAAGCATGTACATAATTAAATGTGTCTAACAACATCATGATCCAAGTGAGGCGACTGATGTGGTTGCATCAGACACTGAAATTCAAATTTTGTTAGAGTTCTTTGGAGGTCACTGAAGTTTGTTGTGGATGCCACTGGTTGGATCCAGTTCCTCCAGTGCTACGCTAGCTGGGGAATTTTGGGAGTTGAAGTCCACGCATCTTAAAGTTGCTACGGTTGAGAAACACTGTTCTAGGATATCCTTCTATTTCCCAGTCTGCCTTATAGACATGGTGTTCTATAATCTCAGTCTAAGTACTAACCATGGTCTATCCATCTTAGCCCCAGAAAAACTAGATAGATAACACCTCAGAAATAGAGTAGGGTGAGAATTATACAGATCTTTAGATTTTCATTGTACTAGGCTGCTGATCAGCTCCATCTTACGTGCTATGATGTTATCTCCACAAGTAAATAATTCTTCAATTTTTAGGCCATATCTAAGAAGTAGCAGCAATCATACATACCCCGTACATTAAAGAATTTACCAATTTTCAAGTTTCAACATCTTACAATATGGTTCCACTAGAGGGGGATGCTCCTATTTCTTATTTTCCTAAGCCTCTTGAAGCGGGAACTTGCTGCTTACTCGATGTTGTGGTTAGATCAGCTATGCCCCTATGCAAAGATATATGAAGCAGTCAGCAGGAAGCCGCACTTTAATTTGGATCCTTTAGGGATTTCAGACTTCTTCCTTGGTATATTTGGTGGTTATAGTCTAATAGGCTGCTTGGTCAAGATTGGCTGGTCTTTCCTGTAAATTGCAGACTTACAGAATAAGAAATACATAATCCCACAATGTTGGCAATTAGTGGCAAGTTCCTTGCTGAGAGCAATTGTCTCTCTATAGCAGAGAAAGCTTTTATGTGCCCAGCATAAACATCTTTGCATTGATTGGAAGCTGTAGAATGACTGTCTTATATTGTTTAAAATAAAAATCAATGGTGTATGGCGCAGGAGGGCCCTAAATGCAACATTAAATTGACTCGACAAGATGTTACTTGCTGGGGGGGGAGGGAGAGGAGAGTGCTATTCATCTAAGAGCTAAAGGAAATAGAGATGCTGGTCTCAAGTTCTGAAATCAGACCATCAATAGTTTGTATTTTCCACAGCTCAGAGAAGTGAAGAGTCTAAGGTGCACTTTTATTGGGTTTCTTGAAAGAAAATACCCTTGCTTTAAATTGTTTTATTGATGGGGGAAAGGGTAAGGTGGAGCCAGTAGCAAGGAAATTGTAATCCTTGAGGTTTCGTCAACCATACAGTGAGCAAATAATCTTTTCCATATTTAAGTTATAGTTCCAATTCTTTTCATTTGTATCTTCCTAAGCAAGGAACAAATCTTGGGCCTCGCTGGGCTTCAATGATGCCTTGGATTTGCTGATACTTGAATGACTATAGATATTGCATGTGCTTTGTTTGTCATGCATGTGCTTTATTGCATACTTTTTCTGCTTCAGCATAATACACTGGTCATTAGTTATATGTATTCATTTATTCTGTTAAATTACCGAAAGGCTTATTGAGTATTCAGACTTGTTTGACATGTTTTAATTTGGATTTTTGCACTCAGGGGTCTAAGTGGCCCTTTCCATCGCAATCCTTCTGCAAGGCTAGACTTATTGGAAAAAGGCACTGAACAGTCCTTGGGCATCTAGCATTTAGGGCCTTACAAGACCCAACAATATTTTGAAGTAAACTTTGAAACGAATAGCCAATCAATGCTACAGGAGTGATATACAGTAACCCCAATTTTGCGTGCCACATAGTCATTGAGATGTAGCATTTCATTGCAGTGCTGAGTCCATTGGAGTTGGGTGGCTAATAAATTCAAATAATAAGTACTGTAATGACCCTTAGAACACATTACATTAGTAATGCCTATCCAAGCAGCCCTATAGCTTATCAGGAGCTTCAAATGAGCAAGTCCTAAACTCCTATAACGCCTGGCTCTTTAATAATAACAGTGAATCCCGAACTGCCTCCATTATACAAATTTGTTGTATTAATGGAATTCAGCTCCATCCAGGATCAGTTCTCTTTTCACTTTCTTTATCTCATCAGAATCCAGTTTCAGTTTTTAGTCCTCATCCAGCCAATTGCTGCTCCAGACAGAGGTTCAGCTCCTGAACCACTTCACTTAAGACAGTGAATACAGCTGGGTGTCCTCACCAACAGTTTGGTGATCTTTCCTAGAAGTTTCATACTGGGGACAAAGTAGAGTTCTGTGGAGAACAAAAGACTATAGCAAATTACTTTTGTATTCCTGTCAAGAGAATATGAACGTTTCCATGAAGTTACTGAGAATTTGAATTTGTCTTGAAGCATTATATTGCTTTCACCATGTAGTGAATGACTATTTTCCTATCCTGCCCATTTTATCCTCCTTGCTGACATTTATCAGTCTTATTTCTTATATCTTGCTTCACTAATATTCAGCTTGGGATTCCTTTGAAACTGGCAGAAGAAAATATTGGAAATTTCAGGAATGGGGTATTACAGGGGTCCCCAACCCTTCAGAACAGGGCCATGGAAATGGTGGCCAAGTGCGCTCACATGTGTGCAGTGCACACGTGTGCGTGAAACCATTCCCTCTCCCTCCCCGCCACTGATGCCTCCATGGTCTGCCGAACTGGAAAGGTTGGAGACTGCTGGTGTATTAGACTCGACTATATTGTTCAGTACCGAATGTGAGTGTGTGATTGAATGCAGTCAAAACAATCACACAATTCAGTATTTGTTGTTGTAACATTCTAAAAATATTTCATAACTATCACTGGATTTCCTCCCTAAGGAACATGTTTTGGGTAAAGCACACAATTTCATGTAGCAAATAGGGGTGACATTTGAGGAATGTCAAGGTCTGGATATTTGGCCTGATAACGCCAGTAGTCAGCACCACTAGGTAGCTCAGACTCTAAAAATCAACCCCTCAGGAAAACTAGGACTATACTTTATTGAGAAGGGCTATAATAACAGAATTTTGAAAATCTTACTATGCTTCTTCTCCACTCTTTCTTATATTCTAGCGAATTAGGTAGGCATTTGCCTCATCGACTTCCAAATATTATCTTGCTTCCCAAGTCATAAAGTATGTTTCATCCCTTGTTACCGAGGTAATACTTATTATTATTTTATATAATAATAATAATAAAACCAGAGGTCACTCTTCTCTGGCCCATGTACACTAATGTCTTCATAGAACTGACATTACATGTTAGCCCTATTATAGTTGCTGGTGTTTGGTTATCTTCCCCCCACCTCCGGGATAGCCTCCACTCACTTTATTTATATACACTCAGACAGTTTGTGCTTGATGTAATTTAGTGCTGCATAAATATTTGAAAGGGATGCTTCATGAAACATGCCCGTATTGGCCCATACTGTCCCTCAAACATCAGAGCAGTCATATCCTTTGGAAAGCTTGCATGGCTTCTTGAAAAACTCTCCCCAATTGTCTCTACTTGTGTGTGTGTGCTTAGAGAAGACTTCTCCTGCAATCAAGTGAAGAGGCGGTGCATTCTGGCATATGCATATGCTACTAGAAGCAACCTTTGAAGCAGCTTTTGAACCTTCCTAAAGATGTATATTCTCTCTCTAACATTTTGAAAAAAAGATTTGCTTATGTTGGTACCCGTGTGTGTGTGTGTGTGTGTCTTCTCTACCTAACGCTTTGAAAGATGCTTTGATAATGTTGATACCCTGTAGTATATTTCCTTTTCTTGGAAAGGAAGATGTGATTGCCTCTGAAGATTGGAATGATTCAGTAGAAACTTCCATATGCAGATAACTGCAATCCCAGATACATACTTTTTGGGAAATAAGTCCCATTGAAAGCTAATTAAGAGAGCAGTTGTGCTGATATATTCTATTCATGAGAATCACATGAAAGCTAGCTTAGAATGCTGAAGACCATACAGAAATAGAGAATGCTGAGGAGATTAATAATAATAATAATAATAATAATAATAATAATAATAATAATAAAGTGCAAAACACATCAAGAAACTGCAGCTTCCTGCAATAACTCAGCAATGTTACAAAAAACTGCGCTACGCGGAACATCTTATGTTTTAAGGAGATACCTGATTGACATCTAGGATGCTGGTAGCAACCCGTGTCAACCATCAGCGCCAGCCAATTTGAATGTTCAGTTGACTGAGGTTCATGTTTAATGAATAAAAGATAATAATAATAATATAAAATTGGAAGGGACCTTGGAGGTCATCTAGTCCACCACCCTGCTCAGGCAGGAAACCCTATACCATTTCAGACAAATGGCTGTCCAGTCTCTTCCAGTGTTGGAGCATTTACAGCTTCTGGAAGCAGGTTGTTCCACTGATTAATTGTTCTAACTGTCAGGAAATTTCTCTTTAGTTCTAGGTTGCTTCTCTCCTTGGTTAGTTTCCATCCATTGCTTCTTGTCTTGCCTTCAGGTGCTTTGGAAAATAGCTTGCCTCCCTCTTCTTTGTGGCAACCCCTGAGATATTGGAACACTGCTATCATGTCGCCCCTTGTCCTTCTCTCCATTAAACTAGACATATCCAATTCCAGCAACCGTTCCTTATATGTTTTACCCTCAAGTCCCAAGTTGCTCTTCTCTGGACTCTTTCTAGAGTCTCAACATCTTTTTTACATCATGGTGACCAAAACTGGATGCAGTATTCCAAGTGTGGCCTTACCAAGGCATTGTAAAGTGGTATTAATACTTCACGTGATCTTGATTCTATCCCTCTGTTAATGCAGCCTAACACAGTGTTGGCTTTTTTGGCAGCTGCAGCACACTGCTGGCTCATATTTAAGTGATTTTCAACTAGGATTCTAGATTATAGAATCACATATAAGTTTCTTGTTTTATCTTAGCAGCAGATTGTTCCTGCTTCTCATCTTAAAACTTCAAGGAAAAACAAACTGATAAAGGAGAATTAAATACAACAACAACAAATTTCCTGTACACCTCTGTCAAGTAGCTTTTGATATTTTCCCAGGACAAATGTAACATGTAGTCAGGTTCTGCCTCTTCTTTAAGTAAGCTGAAGACTCCTGCAAGCCTTCGGCTATTAAGGAAACAATAAAGAAACTCTCACCCAGGTTTATTTTTATACTTTTCGGTTTGAATTGTGTTCTGGGACTAATTAAAACCATCCACAATTGTGTCAAAGGGCTTCTTGGTGCTAATGTATATGTCAACTATTAACTAAATATTAAAACTTGTCTCTTTTCTGTTAGTGCTTTTAAATGTCAAGCTGTTATTTTTAAAAAAATCTTTATGGCAATTGTCTCATAAATCTTTGCCCTTTTTACTATTAGGCTTATTACTTTTTTAAAAAATCAAACATCCTTTCACGAAAGGCATGGTTACCCAGGTAACATCATTCTGCTTCCTGTTCAACAGAACAGTTAGAATTTCATGGGTTCAGCGCACGTGTCAACCCATCTGAGCCCAGAAAAAGCAATGAGTTCGCCTTCAGAGCACTATAAAAAGGTCTGTTGCCAAGGTGCATCTGTAAGATTAAATGAATGTCTTGTGGATTGATTTCCTATTCGTTCTTCTGAAGGTATTGAAGGCTCACTCTGGCCTTCCTCCAAAAGAGACAGATGTGGTGTATAAACGGTTGCATTTATCTTTCCTTGCTTTCTGAAATTTGAAAGAAAGCCAAATCTCTTGCCAGTTTCTTTTCCTTGTTAATTTCAGTAGCTAAAAGCTGGCCAAAGAAGTATATCTCCCACAGTCTGTATGATTTTGTTTATATATTTTTACTCTTATGCTCAACTTGTTCCTTCAACGAAAATTCCCATAGTCTTCTGTTCATGCAGCTCACTTAGGAGCTGACTTGTGGTTTCAGCAGCTAGAAGCTAGATTCTTTATGTAACTTGAGGAAGATATCATGGTGAGCTTATGAAGCCTGTGACTGCTAACCATTAAGTATGTTCTTGCTTACTACATCTGCATGCTGATTGCTCTCTTAGTCATTCAGGGTTAATATTTACCTCAGCATCTTCTTACAAAGGGCACTACAAGCACTGGTTTGATATTTGTAATGGAACAATGCTTACACACACAGGTAGGGTTGGTTGGCTTCTCTGAGTTCCTCAAGCAGTGTTTCTAAGCCCATCCCTAAGTCCACAATAGCTACAGTGACACTTTAAGAGAATAACAGAGTTGAAAGGGACCTTGGAGGTCTTCTAGTTTAACCCTCTGCAGAAGCAGGAGCCCCTATGCCATTCTAGACAAGTAGCTGTCCAGTTTCTTCTTAAAAGCATCCAGTAAGGGGGCACCCACAATTTCTGAAGGCAAACCATTCTACTGGTTAGGAAATTTCTTCTTAGTTCTAAGTTACTTCTGTCCTTGATTAGTTTCCATCCATTGTTTCTTGTATTGCCTGCTGGTGCTTTGGAAAATAGGTTGACCCCCCTCTTCTTTGTGGTAGCCTCTCAAATATTGGAACACTGCTATCATGTCACCCCTGGCTCTTCTTTTCACTAAACTAAACAAACCCAATTCCAGCAATCGTCCTTCATATGTTTTAGCCTCCCGTACCCTAATAACTTTCTTAATAAGGGAATGGGAAAATTCCCATGTTCTAGACATGTGACTAGATAATTTTGGGAGTTGGACTCCATGTATCTTAAAGTTGCTAAGATTGATAAACACCATTTTAGACTCCCTTTCTGAAGCTAGCAGGATGGCTGGGATGTGTGGTAGGCTTCTTTTCAATATGAGATTGCTGGTTTCAGAGGATATACTGCAAATTAAGATAAGGAGTTAATTGAAAATGGAAGGCTGTGAGAGAAAAGGAAATGGAAAAATCTCATGATTCATGTACACTTTAATCTTCCAGGAGTGAAAACATATTTAAATATACTCATAATAATGATAAAACAAAGACTAAGCATGCCAAGAAATAACCCAAAATAATTTCATTTTTTTAAAAAAAGATCTTAATTCTCATGTAGCTCCACCTTTCCTTAGATGCCTATTTTATTCTGATTCGCCAAGTCTTCTGTATGGTGAGCTTCATTTCTGACTGGATAGAAGTCAATCTGGGAAGCCAGCTATCTAGTTATGATAGAAAGGAAAAGAACAAAGACCAAAATTTAACAGCCCCCCTCCCAATTTAAAAGCTCACCTGAAAGAGAGGAATGCCTTAGTGTGGGGGTGTCAAACTGCCAGCCCACAGGCCGGTTGCATCATATGGAGGCCACGCCCACCCAAACTCCGGAGAGTTTGACACCCGTGCCTTAGTGCTTCTTTTTTTTAAAAAAAAAAATTATCACAGATTTATTCTCATATCAATAGAAATGCATCAGTAGATAGTCCAAATAAACAAACAAAATATAATCCTACGCAGAATTTCTTAAATTGTCCAAACATTCACAATGCAGAAAGAGAGATTATTCTCAGGATGCACCTTTGGCATATTCCACGTAACAAGATGCTTCTGATTCTTCACTCTGGTGTTGAGTTTCCTGAGCTTTGCTGACTTCTGCTCACTGTCTAGAGTGGCAGGTTTAGTTTTGATAGATTGACTCTTGAGATACTTTCTTTCCCCCTGTCATGCAAATAAAACACAGAAAGAAAAAAGCATTGATTCTTGTATTGATTTAAGGGTGTTCTATTTCAGCTGTCAATGCATGTGGAAGCCATGAAAGGCTGAAGCAAGGAAGGCAAGATACAATAAATGCAGACATGAAAAATGTCAAATTGGACCCAAATGCTGCATTTGGTCATGCAAAATGGTGCTTGTTGACCCAAAAAGCAGACCCTGCACCTGTGGGAAAAATGTGATGATGATAAAATTATGTTTGTAATAATGAGTGGAGCTTGAAATAATTTGCCTTGAGTGTTATGCTCATTTTGTTGTCTTTCACTCCTACTTTTTTTAAATGGAATAAATCTGTCTGAAAGTCATATTTCTGGAGTTGAACATCCAGGATTTTCACTTTCTTCCTTCTGGTATTGGACTAACCCTGGTGCCCTATGTAGCTGATAAACAAAAAAAACCAAGAACCATATGGATTTCACAAGCATTTTTAAAGCTAGTCTTGGGAATAACTAAAAACTATAAGAGTAAATTCACAGCCAGAGTTATAGTGAATTAATTAAGGCAGGTTTTTTTTTAAATTCCCCATAGCTCTCATATCTGGACTGTGTTGGCTCTTTTCATATAAACTACATTTGTGCCAGCATCTATAAAAACCTAAGTTGGCTAGCCTGTTTTAGAGCTCTGAAGAGCTGACAGGTTTGGCAACAATCCAATTCAAGGGTACTTCCTCTGGCCACACAATTCCCTCCTTCCCATAAAAAACTTTTTAAATCAATAAATCCTGAAATCAGCAGTTCATTTTTATCTGTTATCAGCAAAAAATCTATAAAGGATTTCCAGTTTTTTATAAAAGTAATTGTAGTTCTCTCCTTGATCAAACCAATTTAACCATTTCTGCAAACTCAGCCATCTTCACAATCCTTTCTGCCATTACTGGTGTTTCTGCAGACTTCTATCTTTGTGCTCATAATATCCTCTCTGCAGTTATCATACATAAAACCAATCTTTGTATCACCACAGTTTGTATTTCTATCCAGTATGTTTTTGCTTTTTCACAAGCCTACTCTGTATGATAAATGTCCCTTGATGTTTTGCACGTTTCCAACAGTGATTAGAAGTACCTTTATACATTAGACATTTTTTTAAAAAAATCTTTTAAATTATGAGCCAATGTGAATTTCAGATCTTTTAACCACATGGATCTGAGACAGATTTGGATTTCAGGAATGTACTTGCTACTTAGATGTTCTGTGTTCATAAATGCACATTTTCTGTTCAAAATAATATACTTCTCTACCTCCCACAAGATTTGTAGATTGTTCAGATGTATCTATAAATTCCTTTGATATTATATGATGCTGTATATCACGGGTGTCAAACTTGCCATGTCACATGATGTGTTACGACATATCGCAACTCTTTTTGTATTGCCGGCAATGGGGTGGGCGTGGCTTCGGCATGATGAAACCAGTCCGCAGGCTGGCAGTTTGACACCCCTGCTATATATGATTAGTCTAATACTGAAGAATAGAAAACTGATACGGATTGTGAAAGTCAATGGCTTTTCACATGAATGTAGTATTTCAAGCAAATACCGGTAAGCTCACATTTGCAGTTGAACAGTGGTGGAGGAGGGTTGTGGCACCACATTGAGGTTTTCCATTCATGTTGAAAAGTGTAATAGGATGCACATCTTGGTTTAAATTGTCTTGTCTTGTCTGGTTTTGGCATTCTGAATGGGACTGGTGCTTCTGGGATTCACACACTTCTAGCTTTCTGCTATCTTGAACCTGAAGAGTAAGCCTTGCTTCTAAATTGCCCCACCCAGAATAAATGTCTATGGAGATTCTCAGTCATCCAGGTCATAGTTATCCCAAAGATGCTTTTTCACGAGGAATTCCCAACCATCCGATCAGAACTGAAAAAGCTTCTTGGATGAGAAGCGAAACGTCTTCAAAGAAAAACAAGAACGTCCAGTTGCCTCGTGAAAAAGCATCTTTGGGATACCCACCCAGAATAATTTTGTGACTGAGAAAGATTTGGAAGAGAGGTAAAGTCTGTTCTGAAATGTTGTAATCCCCCCCACCGTCAGGTTCTCTCTTAAATATAGATACACCAGATGTCTTTTGTAAGTGGTACTCGTGGGAGGAAAAGAAACTAAATCTTTGCAAAAGTAATTTAGCCTTCTGTACTTTTTCTTCTGCATGGCAAATCGATGATCAGATGATAAATACCCTGATTTGAGAATGACATTGTTCTGTCCACAAAGAGCAGGGTGCAGCTGTCATTTCTTTTAGAACATGTTGTCTCATAATAAATAAGGCACTGAAAACACGTGTAGTTCCTTGGCCTTAGAATCTCAGAAATAAGAAATAATATAGATTTTGGGTGAAGTAATGAATGGCAAAGATCTGGACAATTATATTTGCAAGTGAAAGCCTTTCATTTTGAATTTTCTATTGTAAATGTTGTACTTTAGCTACAGGAAGGGGATGTCTCTCTGGTGGCTGAAACATATTTATGGTGACTGCAAGTATCTTGAGTCTAAGCAAGGAGAAAAATTATACTGTTGCTGTGGAAAACTTTAGTAAACAATAATTTACAGTTCTTTCCACTGGGCAGATTTTGTCAGCAAAAATAATCCCTCTAGTACAGAAACAGCTAATAATTTGACCAACAGCATGATGTGTCAATGCTCTTCCAAAACACGTTGTTACTTGGATTAGAGCTATTGTGAACAGCTATCTTGTAATGGAGAAACATGTTATGCCAGTTTTTCTGCTGTCCATCTGGCTAACATTCCTTGGCTGTTTGTCATATGTTTATAGACCCACAAGCTTCCTCCTTCTTCTGGATAAATTGCCACTCCCAGTTCTAAACTTTGCCATTCAAGGTTTGCAAAGAACTCCAAAATATCTCACAGGTGCGAACCTATCATGGGAACCCGAATTTGTAATCTAATAAAAGTTTCCTTAATCACATAATCAGCGCTGGGATGATACAGTGAAACATCTATATTAACTAATTAATTAAAGTTTGGAGTTTGAAGCTTAACTTTCCTATGAGGCATAAGGGAAATCAGGTAAGTATTTCTGGTCTATATGATTCTATAGTCTAAAGTTGGTTTTCCTATCATGCTAGCCTTGTTTTGTGATTTCTTTTGCAAACAAAACATTTGGCAGAAATGTTTTGTACTTCTTTGTATTAGATGATATTCAAAGACTTGCAGTAGAATCTGTGGCTATTAGTGTAGATAAGTGAGAATGTGGTTCCTTTGATTCCCATGGTCTATTGCAGCTCCAGGCTTTTCACTTATCATCTGGTAAAGAAAAAAACCCCAGCATCTGTCTGGCTTTTTTTGCTTTGAAATATCACATTGGTCTTCTTCTAACTTCATTAGCTTTTTCACTATTAGAACATTTTACTTTGGGGAGAAGAAAGATGTAGAGGGACCATTTTACAGCTAATGTGTCAATTTAATTTCTACATCTTTCCCCCCATTCTCAGCTTGTTCTCTCACTTGGTCAGAAATCAGTTCAAATTCTCTCTCAGTTGTTTGGGACCTTTCCTTCTCTTTCTCTCTGTACTAAATTTGAGAAGCAGAGGTAGAGAACATTCTTATATGAGAAAGGTATAGTAGTTTCACAAAATGGGTGCCAAGGAGGCCCAGATGGTATATATTTTTCTGGAGTTGAAGTCCACAAGTCTTAAAGTTTCCAAGGTTGGATATCCCTGTTTTAAACCAAAGCAAACAAACATTTTGTTTGTGAACATTTTGTGCTCACTGATCTCGAAACAGGGGTAACAGTATTGAAATAGATCCTTGCTGAACTCTGTCTCAAAGTGTTTCAAGGCTCCACTTCTATTGTTTTTAATGTTGGCTAACTTCACCCTGAGTGAGTAGAAGAACTTCAAGCAATAGCTTTGGCACATTGGGCAATAGACTGAGATCTATTAAGACCTAAAAAAGTTAATACTAGTGGTAGGGTTTGACAGAAAGCTTTACAATTAAGGAGCGTGAAATTTATGAGGGTGCATATAAATAATTGTGTTATTTTCCCTACCTGCTTCTCCCAAAATAACTTTTGTAATCAGTGTGCAGTCCCTGCCAAAACAAAACAAATCAAAATCCAGAGAACAGAAAGAGTGCCTGGAGTGCAAGTGTTAAGTACAGGTTGGTCTACTTTGTTTTATGTCACCGTTGATTAAGCATGTGTCCTGAAGGGAGACATAAATAATTGTAGGTCAAGGGGAAACAAGATCTGCAAGATGCCCTGTTTCATCTGGGCATGTGGCCTGTGCATGGAAGCTGAATAACTGCTAAAAGTAGAGGGCTGATTAAATATCAGACTCTTGTTGGCAGCACATTGTATCTCCCTGGAGTTATGGAGGTTCGGTACGTTGCCAAGGAAACACACATAACCTTGAGAGGAAAGGTTTAGATTTATATCACCTGGAGTAGCATTTGGATCAATCTGCAGGCCAACTTGTGATTGCAGGTTGAGTGAATGAAGATGAAAAACTACAATATGTTACTCTTTAGAGGGCATTTTGTTGTCTAATAGAACAGCATTTGCAAATAAATCCAGCTATTATTGTTTATTTCTTTCAAGTCAATTTGCTAATTGCAGATAAGCCAACATAAAAAAAATGAGCTAAGACATTATCCTCGTTCTTATTTCTTGAGGAAAATGATCCAAAACTACATAATTTTAACCTTCAGTGTATTACTGTATGTTTGTCTATTTCTATTTTGAAAGTTACAGTGGGAATCAAAGTGCATGACAATTTTTTTTTAAACTACAGTCATAGAAAAAGACCAAAGAAAGACTTCAAGTTTGCATTAAGTTTCCAGCCAGGCTGCTCAAAACTATTATTATTACCTAGTTAACATATTAATTTATAGCTTTTCACATTGTATAATAAGCACACACATCTAATTTATATTCCAAAGTAGAGCTCTTGTGCCATGTACTTGTGTGAATGGATAAAAGATGGAATATTTAGGCTCACTCAAAGCAAGCCATCCAGTAAGGAAGAGTTGTTCTGGAAGCATGTGGAAATTGCCGTTTTTAGCATGCAATATGTGGAAAAATATGCAGACTTTTAAGAAGACAAAATAAAATATGGATTGCAAGAGATGAAGAGTAGTTTTCAGATCAAGATGCAGACCGTTTATGGACTGAAGCAGTAAATGCACTCAATTGAAAATAGGAGACATGAGAAGAAAACTAAAATAGGACTGGTTTAGATTGTTGCAAGTTGTAAAATTGATCAGAACTGCAATATTTTATATTCACCACAATGAATGAGGAACTCTGCAACTGGTATTTGGAGACAAAATATCAATTTCCCATCACAGACAAAACATTAACAGTTTTTCCTCTCACAGAGGAAACATTAACACTAATCACCCTCAGAATACTTGACTTTCATGAATTTAAATCCATCAACTAGATTCCACAAATTATGGGATTTTGGACCCTTAAAAGCTTGCATGCTACTTTGTAAATTTTCAGTTGATGTACTAGTTCAATGTAGATTTTGGATTATTGATTTTGGGTTCAAAATCTATTATCACCATTTAGTGAAGTAACAATGAAAGGGAACTAAAATCTGGTGTATGCTTTCTTTGCATCTTTGAAATTCCAAACATAATATAAATGGTTAATTTCTTTTCTAAGCTAGATAATTGATTTCTGGAATTTATTTCTTTGTAGTGAAAGCAGAGAGCAGCTATTATTCTAAACTGCAGATTAAGGACCTGTCTGGATTCTATAGATATCTCAGGAGAACGATAAGGGCCATTTTACTTGAGCAGATGGCAGCTGTGCGGAAGCTTCCTAGCAATGATGTACATAATTTTCATTAAGTCAAAATATTTCATCAGTATGTTGTCATAGGAACAAAGATATTGCACTCATGTCTCTTTGAGGGAAAAATGTAAGAAACATTCCAGATGGATATTGGAGTTGGCTGCCTGCCAGGATGTACCTCACAATCTTAATTTTGGGAAGGAGCAAAATACATGGATGGCCCAAGAGGGATTTGAGAGTACATCAGGGGAATGTACCTGGTTGGGGGGGGGGGAATCAGTTTTCAGATGAATGAAACAACTGATTCCCCCTCCCCCGCTATATCTGCTTTATGCTCTTGCAGCAAATATAATCAAAATCTTATGATACTTTGAAAGGCTAAACAGATTTATTTATTGTGACATAAGCTTTTGTGAACTTGAGCCTGTTTTGGCAGATGCACAGTGTTAAAGTCAGTTAGCAGAGTTGCTATGTGTGTTACATATCTCACTCCTGTTCTCTCTCCCTCTGTGTGTATATGTGAGAGGTTCTATAAAGAGAGCAAAAGGCCATTGGATATAAAAGGCAGCTGTCACTTCCTAGAGCCCAAATGTGTGCAAAATAAAACAAGTGATTGTTCATATTGGCAGGAAGCAACGATGGAACTCAGGGTCCAATTTAAACCCAAACTGAATATAATGTGAGTAAATGGAAAATGTTGTAGTTAATGGATTGTGGTGGGCTAAGTGGTGAGTGCTAAGCATTCATTCTCCGTAAACCTGAGGCAACTGAAGCTTCTCTGCATCTGTGTTTTTTCCAATGTGATGATTACAGTTAAACACAGAAGAAAGGGGAGAAAAGAATACAGTAAAAATAAAAACTATTCAGGATTCAGAGATTGTTAAAGTTGTTATAAAAGAGCAATTTATAATCCAACAGGCTTTCCAACATAAGAAGAATTGGGGCAAGGGCCTGCTTACTTCTAAACCTGGATTTAAAAAAATGCAAGTGCTGTGTTCCTCTAACACAGTGGTTCTCAACCTGTGGGTCGCGATCCCTTTGGGGGTCAAATGGCCCTTTCACAGGGGTTGCCTAAGACCATGGGAAAACACATATTTCCGATGGTCTTAGGAACCGAGATACCGCTCCTCTATCCGTCTCCGCACGGCTTCGAGCTGGGGGCCGTTGCAGCGCTGGATTAGTTTCCGTCGAGCATCTCCTAAGGGAGGCTGGGCTGCTTTGCGGCCCTTTCCGCAGAGGAGGCTGAACTAAGCTCTGCTGGTGCTGTCGCTCTCTTGGCTCTCTCTTGCTCTCTCCCTCTCCCCGCCTGGGTGCTTCTCCAACCAGGCTGGGCGGAGCCGGCGGAGTGGCCTTCCTGCCCCTCCCCCGGCCAGCTGGAGCCAGGCAGGCCAGTGACCTTCGGAAGTGAGGCGAGGACAGGCGCAGCGGGTGAGTGGGCGTCATTGTTGCGCGCTTGGAGAGCCCTTAGGGTTGGGGGTCACCACAACATGAGGAACTCTATTAAAGGGTCGTGGCATTAGGAAGGTTGAGAACCACTGCTCTAACGTGGTGTTCAAAGAAATAAACTGTATTATAGCTTAGTATAAGCCAGTCTAGTATGGTGATTAAGGCTTCAGTCTAGAACCTGGAAAAATGTTGAGTTCTGTTCCTGTCTAAGGCACACAGCCAGCAGGGTGATTCTGGGCCAGGCATTGTTTCTTGGCCCTAGGAAGAAGAAGGCAGTGGCAAGCTATTTGAAAAAAAAATGGCAAGAAAATTGCAGGGATTAGTCCTGGCTGTTGCCAAGAGTCAACACAGTATGACAAAATATGGAAGAAATAACAGTTGCAATATAATATGTCCATTCATCAGTTAAAAACCTAACAATATTTGGATGCAGAATTTAATTTGGGAACTCTTCATGGTGTCTAAATTTAACAAATAAAAATAAATAAAAACATTGAATTGAAGGCACATACAAAAAAATGGGGGGGGGGAGAAACCTATTTTAGCAACTTGGTTCACACAGGACAGCAAGAGTGGTTGAAACTATTCCTATAGGCCAGGGGTAGGCAACCTTGGCTCTTTTATGACTCATGGACTTCAACTCCCAGAATTCCTGAGCCAGCATAAAAGAGCCAAGGTTGCCTACCCCTGCTATAAGCTATTCATCTATGAATATTCATTTTGCTTTAGGAAGGTTGATAAGTACTATATGAACCAATGTTCATAGTTGGTGACATTTCTTTTATCAGGATTTTGACTTCTACTTGTTTAGAATAGAAAGTATAGGAGAGAAAGGAAGGTTACAGCTGTTATAATCCTGTTCAGAGTCCCAGTGGAATCTTCATGACAGGCACAACTTACATACTAGCATGAGTGGGGTTTTTTTGTAGTATCTTGCTTCACTTGATGCATGAAACGAATGCTGAAGATTAGAGGTCTCTACATATTCATGAACATGGCCAATATAGTAGGGGAGAGAAGCATTTGGACCTGTGAAACAGATATTTAAATGCAGCTTCCTATTTTTCTGGCCTCAGCAAGAAAGAATCATATGCCATAAAAAAAATTCAATTTTTATTACTGGTTTGTAGTTTATGATCTGTTTTTTTTTCTGCAAAAAAAAAAAATTCTCCATCTTTTATATTTGCCTAAGAGTTAATTCTCTTGCAGTTGCTTCTAGACTGAAGTCTGTATGCTTTTTACCATGTCGCTCATGGAAATGGATCAGAAATAATAAGCAAGTTAATTACTGTTTTCCGGTTTATAGTCTAGAAAACATAAAAGAAAAGGAGGGAAAGCACATGTAAAACTTGCAGCTGTTTATTCATTAGATTCACATTTTAAGTTTCCACTGAAAATAGAACTTGAGAGACAGCTTACAACAAAATACAGAAGAGATAAATTGCAATAAAATATATCCCTTTATCAGATTAACAAATTAACAGATTAAAGAGTTGGAAGGGACCTTGGAGTTCTTCTAGTCCAGGGGTTCTCAACCTTGGCAACTTTAAGACTTGTGGACTTCAACTCCCAGAATTCCTCAGCCAGCAAAGCTGGCTGAGGAATTCTGGGAGTTGAAGTCCACAAGTCTTAAAATTGCCAAGGTTGAGAACCCCTGTTCTAGTCCAACATCCTGCTGAGGCAGGAAACTCTACATCATTTCAGACAAATGATTGTCCAATCTCTTCTTAAAAACCTCCAGGGTTGGGGCATCCACCCCTGGAGGAAGTCATTCCACTGATTGTTGTGTCAGGAAATTTCTCCTTAGTTCTAGGTTGGTTCTCTCCTTGATTAGTTTTCCTTCATTGCTTTTTGTCCTGCCTTCAGGTAATTTCGAAAATAGGCTGACTGCCTCTTCTTGCTGGCAGGCCCTTAGAAATGATTGCTATCATGTTACTCCAGTCCTTCTTTTCCTTAAACTAGACATAACCAATTTCTACAATGGTGCCTCATATGTTTTAGCCCCCAGTTCCCTAATCATCTTTGTTGCTCTTCTCTGCACACTTTCCAGAGTCTCAACATTTTTTTTTTATTTCGTGGCAACCAAAACAGGACGCAGTATTCCAAGTGTGATCTTACCAAGGCATTATAAGGGTTTTATTGCCAAGGCGTTATCAATTAAAAACCTTTCAAAATTTGGAACAGAATTTAATTTAAATTTGGAACTGTTTTTGGACCACTGTCTTGTACATATTATTGTGCCACATGCCACACTGAAAATTTGGGTTCTACGCCTCATATTTTATCTTGGTGTACAATTTATGGCTACTGCTTATAGATTTTTTAAATGATTTGAATAATGCTAATTAAGCTCAACAGACTTGTGGATTTTGACTCGAAAATGATTGCGAAATAACTTATTTATTTATTTATATTTCATATTTCTTAACTGCCCATCTCCTTCAGAGAGAGGCATATTGTACTATATGCTCCCGGTTATATATTGGATTATATTAGTTATTTGATATTTCAGATCTGTTGTTGACACACCCATATTTTGATTCCTGTACCTGATTATCTTTGTGCTACATGTTTCTTATGTTCTCATATAGATAATAAAGAATTGGGGGGGGGGGAAACTATCTAAGGCATAAATGAGAAGCAAGCAACAGTGTGTACTAGATTAAAACTAGTGCTCTGGGGAGAAACTGTCCTGTTTGTTTGCTAACAGTTCCCATTTGATCTAATTTTAGAAACTGCTTTCCAACTTTGTTTCAAAAGCAAAGAACATTAGATAGATTAATTTCCACAATAGAATAATGGAAGGTAAAGGCGTTGGCAGAGATGGTTAAACTGTCTATTTTAATTAAAGAGAAAAACCTATCTACTTTTGTTTCTACTTAGAAACTGCTTCTGGACATTTGAAACTGAAAAAAAATTGAAACTGATTTAAGGTTTTGATATATTAGGATGACTTTGTAGTTAAAGAAATGGCTTGAAATCTTTTAGAAATTGTTGAAGGAAAAGTCTTCATCATGGTTCAGTCCAAGCCGGGAATAAACAACATGACAACTGCTTTAGAAAGAAGGTTGCAGTTTATTGAAGAGGAGAGCCAGATAGAAAGATGGCTCTGGAAGAAAAAGAGAGCAAGCACATGTTGGGACTGGGTTTGTATACCTTCTTGAGCCTTTTGTTTGGAGTTGTTCCTGTGGCATAAACTTTGACCTGAGTCTGAGTGTGCCTTTCTGGTATTCTGATGGTGGTGGGTTAATCCTACCGTATTATGTCCCAAAGATCAATCCTGCTTCCCTGTGGCTGTGGCTGATGACTCTTAGATTTTTGGTGTGTTGATTCTAGGGATCTTTCTTCCTAATCCCAGTTTCCTGACTCCTATCTTTCTGACAAGATTATCACATCTGCATTTTGCAGACTTGGTTTCTGTTTGGGACAGAGAGACTTGGGGGGTTGGTTTCTGCTTTTAAAATCCTTTAAGGAAATATATTCTGCCTTTTAAATAGTTCCAAAAATATTTCTTTCTCGGGGGGGGGGCTGACATCCCACAAAATGTAAAACATAAGATTGAGGTTGTAATTTTTTTTGGGTACTTTACTGCATTGAAAAAAGTCAGAAGTCACTACTTTCTCTTTTTCTCTGCACTTCTCTTTCTCCTAGCTTTCAAAGTTTTCTTTTTTTTTATCTTATAATAAACCTTTATAATATTTTTTTAAAAGCGAAGAACATTTGACAAAGTTTTAATAAATAGTGTCTGGTGTTCTTGCCCATGTTACTAACAAAGGGCTCTGGTATGTGTGTGAAAATGCCCTGACTTTCATTGCACAATCCTCTTTCTATCGATCTGCAGCTTCTCTGACCTCTCCCACTTTCCATCAGTCCGAAGAGGAGATATTGGGAGAGAATTTCTTCTTCTGTCTTTTTTCTGATAGGAAAATGTGGGTAGCCAAGCAGAATGCAGAGAACTGGAAAAATATACAGGTAGTCCTCAAGTTACTACAGTTAATTTAGTGACCGTTCAAAGTTACAACAGCGCTGAAAAAAATGACTTATGACCGTTTTTCACACTTATGACTGTTGCATCTTCCCCATGGTCACATGATCAAAATTCAGATGCTTAGCAACTGACTCATATTTATGACAGTTGCAGTGTCCCAGGATCATGTGATCACCTTTTGCGACCTTTTTACAAGCAAAGTCAATGGGGAAGATGCATTCACTTAACCACCGGGTTACTAATTTAACAACTGCAGTGATTCAGTTAACAACTGCAGCAAGAAAAGTCATAAAATGGGACAAATTTCACTTAAGAACTGTGTTGCTTAGCAACAGAAATTTTGGGCTCAACTGTGGTCGTAAGTTGAGGACTACCTATATTGCACCAGCGGCTCACTTCCCATATCCAAGTATGATGTGTTGAAAATGTCTCAAGAAAAAATCAAAAGTTATTCTCCAACCCCTTGAGTCTAAGAGAGAAAAACAGATGTTCAGGAGAACATTCCCTAGAAATTATAAGGCTGATTTTGGCATGGTAATAATTAAAATCTCTTGCTGCTCAAGAATTGTCGAATAAAATCTACTTGTTGCCTACCGAAAAGAAATTAGCAGAGATGGGGCTTTACTTAGAGATCTTCAGTGTCTGCTTGTGATTTTTTTCGATACAGAAGTCCTAAGTCCTAAGGATCTTAAACTGGCCTGTGTTAAGTCCTTTGATCATTGGCGAATGATGAAGACTCATTGCTCAGTTAACAGCTCTTTATTTGTTACATCAACAACTCCAACAACCAGCAAGGCACGCAGACCTCTCTTTATCTGCCCAGATCTCCGGACAGAATGGCAACAAGAAACGGAGTGCTTTCGCGCCTCGCGCATGTGCGAGAGGCTAGCGCCTCTCAGTCTGGTCCCGGGCAGCTTCTGCAAAGCCCGGGACTGTTGCAACGTCCCGAGCCTGCTTTTGCAGGCTCAGGACACAACACCCCTCCCCCCTAGATTGAACATGCCTGTACACCACACATGTTATTCCTTTGGGAGAGTGTTATAAGTTCCAACAATCAAATGCAGTGAGTGTGGAATACTCGAGGTTGTCCTTAGACAATTCCCTTTTACTTGCTTTGGCATAAATGTATCCGAAATCCAAAAATAGTACAAATAATCTTCCTATTTAGGGCCCTTGTGATTAGAACCCTTTGAACTTGACAGCAACATCACAAAATCCCTAGGATGTTTGGGTTGGCACTTGGCCCTCTGTGGCCTCCTAGGGCCAGGAGAATTTACCTGGCCCCTCTGCTCATCTTCTAGTTGAGGCAGGACAGTGTTTTGCTGCCTTAGATTTTCCGGAGACCCTGGTAAAGTTGCCTGGCCCACCTGCTTGCCTACCAGGCTAGGCAGACCAGGACTTTGTTGCCCCCAAAACCTGGTTGACCCGCCCATCTGCTGGCTGACTGGACCCTCTAAGCCCAAGCCAGCATACCTTGGAGGGGTGGTAGTCCCCAATTCCACAATAGACCTGTTCGGTTGGGGTGCTCACCTCCAGACCCAGTTGGCTCAGGGGCGTTGGTCCAGGGCGGACCTCAGGCAGAACATAAACTGGCTGGAGCTAAGGGCAATTCATCTGGCCCTCCGCCATTTCTCGTCCCTAGTGTCAGACAAGCATGTCCTAGTTCTGACGGACAACGTGGCGGCCAAGGCTCACGTCAACACGCAGGGGGGAACACATTCCTGGCCCCTTCTCCAGGAGGCCAGGGAGCTGGGAATGTGGGCGGAGACACACTTGAGGTTGATCAGGGCGGAACACATTTTGGGGGAGGCAAACCGACAGGCAGACTCCCTGAGCAGGGTGACTGTGGACCACTCAGAGTGGCGGCTGGACACAAGAATGTTCGATTTGATAGCAAACAGGTTTGGCAGGCCATGCCTGGATCTCTTCACCTCCCTGTCCAATGCCCAACTCCCCAGGTTTTTCACCAGATTTCCAACCAGGGGGGCCGAGGGGACGGACGCCCTCCGGTGCAGGTGGCCGGTGGGGCTGCTGTATGCTTTCCCCCCCCTCTTCCGCTGATCCAGGCCACCATCCGCAAGCTGTTACTGGAGCGAGTGGAAGTAATATTGGTTGCTCCATATTGGCCTCGGTGCCCGTGGTTTGCAGATCTAGTGGATCTGTCCCAGTCTCCACCATGGAGGCTCCCTCCGAACCAAGTGGCCCTCACTCAGTGGGAGCTCCGCCACCCAGACCCCCAGTGGTTGTAATTAGCCGCTTGGCACTTGAACGGGAGTGTCTAGCTAGGTAAGCTTATTCCTTAGAGGCGATCTCTATGATCCAAGCCTCTAGACGTCCCTCAACAAATCGGATTTACGATGCGACTTGGAGAAATTTCTGTCAGTGGTCCACTTCCCGTGAGTTGGACCCTCTTTCAGTAATTATCCCTAACATCTTAGATTATCTGCTAGACGGCATTTCCAAGGGTCTGTCCACTAACACCATCTACGGTTCTCACCTGTGATAATTTGGGGCCCCTTTCTCATCACCCAGCGATCTTTGCCTTAAAGGGGCGGCAAATTCCGGTCCTCCTACGGTACATAGATACCCATCTTGGAACTTGCCTACAGTATTACAGGCCTTAACCACGGCTCCCTTCGAGCCCCTACAATCTTGTTCTCTACATTTCCTCACCTTGAAGGTGGCCTTCTTGATTGCTATCACCTCGGCCAGAAGGATTTCGGAGTTGGCCGCTCTCTCAGTCCGGGAGGATCTCTGTATCTTCCATCAAGACAGAGTGGTCCTTAGGTTAGACCCCTCATTTATCCCCAAAGTTAACACCAGCTTTCACAGATCTCTGGATCTCGTATTACCTAGTTTCTGCCCTACTCCGTCTCATAGGCTAGAACGCAGTGGCACGAGCTGGACGTGCGCAGGGCTCTGCACATTTATATAAGGTGCACTGGGCCTTTTCGCAAGTCGGAGGCCTTGTTTGTCTCTTTCCAGCCATCTGTCATGGGCCGGAAGGTATCTTCTTCCACCATTGGCAGGTGGATCAGGGCTTGCATTGCTAGGGCTTATGCCTCCCAGTCGCTTCCCGTCCCAGCCCGTATCACGGCTCACTCCACGCATAGTGCAGCGACCTCTGCGGCCTGGTCTACCCAGGCCTCTGTAGAGGAGATTTGTAGGGCAGCGTCCTGGTCGTCCCCATCTTCATTCATTACACATTACAAAATTGATAGGTTTGCTGTGGCGGATGCCGCGTTTGGCAGACGGGTTCTTCAACAGGTCATTTCCTCTAGACCAGCCTAGACCTTCCCCACTCTAGGGGACATGGGGGGCTTTGGTATATCCAAATCAGTGGATTCTACATCCACCATGCTGGAGAAGGGGCGTTGTCTTACCTGAACGCCTTTTCTCAGCATGGTGGTGTAGAATCCACACCCTCCCTTGGACAGGTGTCTAGGCTTGTGTGTTGTCATTTTTTCGGTATTTTTTTGGAGTCATGGTGTCAGAGCTTTTAGGTATCCCTCACCTCGTCAAAACTGGGAGACACACCCAAGGGGAGGCGTGGCTAAAGCTCTGTCTTAGTCTCTCTGAGCAGGAAGGCTGAAATAACCCAATCAGTGGATTCTACACCACCATGCTGAGAAAAGGCGTTCAGGTAAGACAACGCCCCTTCTATTCTTGGGGGAAAGGGTCTTTCAGCCGAACTAACCCTCCAGCGACGCTGTACTGGCAGGCTGGAACGCTGATTTTGATGCCATTTTCCCCTCTTCGGGACTTCTTTGGGTAAGTCTTTAGAGCTTCTCTTTCTTCCGCTTGTAAATCATCCCACCTTCGTCGCCAGTGTTAAGTCCTTTGATCATTGGCGAATGATGAAGACTCATTGCTCAGTTAACAGCTCTTTATTTGTTACATCAACAACTCCAACAACGAGCAAGGCACACAGGCCTCTCTTTATCTACCCAGATCCCAGGACAGAATGGCAACAAGAAACGGAGTGCTTTCGTGCCTTGCGCATGCGTGTGAGGCTGGCACCTCTCAGTCTGGTCCCGGGCAGGCTCAGGACACAACAGCCTGCATTATATTTATACATATGCAACATTTCATGGTAGTACTTAATACATAAAAATCCAAAAGGTTTGAGAGTTTGTTGAATCTAAAAATGGCTGTTCTTCAGCATGTAGGCCAGATACAGTCTGAATTTCAAGATAATGCTCAGTACATTGAACTAAGGTCTATAAGCAGTTTACAGAACTGTTCCTTTGAGTAAGAACTACAGCAATCCCTAGTTTCATTTGTAAGAAGTTTTATATCCAAATATATTTTATACTTTATACTGTTTCCATCTTCCCTTAAAATATTAACAGAATCCACAATGGTCTGAAAATCAGTGTCTCCAAGTTAATCAAATTAACAAACTTCCTCCTCAAATTCCAAAATAAGTTACCCAGACCTAATCCACATATCAAAAGATAAGGTCTGCAAACATAAATAGAGTTAATTAAATTAAGTCTCCCAGCAGAACTGTATGTTCACAAGAATACACACACACACACACACACTCAGCACGTAGACATTTCCACAACCCGGACAAGTTCCCCCTATAAAGGTTTACCACTGTACCCCATTTGTCTGCAGCTGCCCTTAAAAGCAAACTGCTTTGCTTTGAGGAATAAATATTTCATCTTTCCTCACAGCTGCCTGGATCTCATTTTTATTTATTCTTGTGCATCCTTGGCTTGAGTTGGAACCCCAAATTATTCTTCTAATCCATTTCTTCAGTTCCTATAGCTATCTACAACAAAGAATCATTAAAAAGGCCACGGATCATGATATCATTGTGCTGTGGCCCTGTCCTCACAGCCCTTGGAGACTGAAAAACTGGCAGACACAAAGTTCCTGCCTGCTCCTGAACTGCTGCTTGCTTCTGTTCAGGGCTGACAAACCACCCAATCCCTCCCATTCCGTTCCAGGTGATTTATGATCAGGGTCACCTTTGGGACAGTGGATGCATTGCACAATTGTTTCATTCCTTGCAGCATAAAAGCAGTTGCAATAACTCATTCTCTAGCTTGTTTGAAATAATCAGCAGAGACCTGCTGTCCTGCGAAAACACACACATTTTATTTCTGGAGTGTTTGCACATTGTGTGAGCCTCACACATGAATAAAAGCACCACCTGTTTGTGGCTGATAACTATGGCTCATAGTGCACATATTGGTTTGGCTTGCTGTAGCAACAAGCAGAAGTGGCTCTAGCAGTTCTGGTGTGACCCACATTTTGTTAAAACAGCTGCCTGCTGTTCAGTTTGCTTTAATAAGTCTCTGAGGTTTTCAGAGTTTGCACAAAAACAGTTTCTTATATGTTTCCTGCTACAAAGATAAGCTTGAAAATGGTTGTCAGCATCTGGTGGAAAGAATTTGAAAAGAAGAAAGTTCTGGGTAGATTGGAGAGAAGCTGCTAACTCCCAATATGTGCAGGTGGAGGAACTTTAGAACTACATCTGTATCAGAGATGGCAGAAAATAATTTTCTATTATTCTACTATTAGCTTAGTGATTTGCAGTCTCTCTGCAAAATGCCTACTGTAAGAGTGGTCTTAACCTGTGGTCTTTCCAATGGTACTGATCCATGATCCTGGGAACCTTCATTATTGGTCATGCTTGCTGGGAACTGTGATTCAACAACATCTAAAAGACCACAAGTTTCTTAGTTCTCTCCAAGAGTCCTGTACTTAACTACTTTGAATATGGGGTGGAGTAGGTAGGAAAACAAATAGAATTGTATTTCTTTTTCCAGCTACTAACCACAATATGTTTGAATTAATGCTTGTGTAAAGTTTATTCATGGGTAACCGTACTTTGCTAACCTCCCTTGTGCAATCAGTAACCTGCATAAGTAGATTTCCCATCTCATTGAAATATAGCTTGTATTTGTTACTTGTATAAATAATTTATATTGAACTCATGTTAGTAGAAAACTGGATTGGAGCATCCAAATATAATTTGTTCAAAGGGATGTTGGAGTTCAGACAGTTGATAAAATTAGGTTTCACATTTTTGCTTATTCTGCAGCTCTCTGATTAGCAAAATAAATCCAAAACCTCCTCTCATCCATGGAAGTTGGAAAAATTGGTGGAATTGTCTACTCGCTTCTTTCCCAATTTTAATTTTGGGAAGTAAAAGGCAAATATTGTATGCTAAAACCCATGATTAACTGAACCATTGTTTATTTCAGCAATTCTCAATCTTTGTGGTGTCACCAACCTTTAAAAGTGCAACTATCCCAATGCACTTTCAAGTGACCCCCAGAATAACCTGGCCAGGTTTGAGGCACTTTAGCTTACTGTGATTTCCCCTGTATCCCGGAGTTAACTCTTCCTGGTCTTCTTCCTAGGAAGGCATCAGTCTATTTGCTATGTTTATAGGCTTGTTGTAGACATCCTGGGTAGTTGGAGAAGACTCTCAGAGAGTCCCTTGGACTGCAAGGAGATCAAATCAATCAATCCTAAAGGAAATCAACCCTGACTGTTCTTCGGAAGAGCAGATACTGAAGTGCAAGTATTTTGGCCACCAAATGAGAAGAGAGAACTCATTGGAAATACCCTGATGTTGGGGAAGATTGAAGGCAAAAGGAGAAGGGGATAGCAGAGAAATGAGATGTAGACAGTGTCATCGACACAATGAACATGAATTTGGGCAAACTCTGGGAGACAATGAAGGATGTGTGTGTGTGTGTGTGTACTGGTGTGCTATGGTCCACGTGGTCTTGAAGAGTTGGACACAACTTAGCAACTAAATACAACAACAACAAAACATCCTGGATAGGCTGATCTCTTTTTTTGAGGAATGGTTCTTCTGCAAGAAATAGGGAGACAATGTTTGGGTTGCCTCAAGTGATAAAAATATAGTCCTTATAATGCAAAGATTTGTACTGCCTCTAACCATGGAATGCCCCTCCCCCTCAGTGAAAGATCCTTCATTTACTAAGTTAATCCAGTGATTAACCTTATTTTCCAAAACACCTGAAGGCAAGACAAGAAACAAATGGATGGAAACTAATCGAGATTCAACCTAGAACTAAAAAAAACAAAAATCCTGAAAGCGAGAACAAACAACTAGTGGAACAACTTGCCTTCAGAGGTTGTGGGTGCCCCATCACTGGAGGCTTTTAAGAAGAGATCGGATCTCCTACATGAGCAGAGGATTGGACTATAAGACCTCCAAGGTCCCTTCCAACTCTGTTACTCTGTTTTCCAAGTTCCCTTTACATCTGGGTTCAATCAATGCAATTAGACTAAAACATGGACAGTTAGTTGTCTCTCTGGGTACTAAATGAATCTAAACAGTGTGGTTACTTTACAGTTCAGTATATACAATACCAGTTCTCTTTTTTTTCTTCAGAAAACGTTATTTGGCCATTGTTGGTGTTTGGCCTAAATCAGATTTTTCTAAGGAGAGATTTTGGACTACAGTGCTCAGTATCTCCAAGCAGTATCTCCAAATACTGACAAGGTTCTTCCCAAGGCCCTTTTTGGTGGGAGGAGGGGTGGTTTGCTAAAATGCCCTTTTGAGGATAGCATCGAGGTTGGCTGTACAAAAATTCCAGCCTTGCCACACCCACAAGCAGTGTGAGAGAAGCAAAGTAATTGATTTCAGCAGGCAACTTTCCTGAGCAGTTTTTTGCACCTCGGAAATACTTTTTGTGAAGCACTTTGGGCCTTCTTGTGGGAGGTAATCTTCTAATGCTCGAGCCAATAGTAATGTCGTACAAGTCTGCCACATGCAGTTTTCCTCTGAGTTCCTGCCCACGCACCAGCTCTCTTGGTGTGATGTCCTCTGTATGTGTACATGTACGTGCGGTATAATTAGCTGTCGGTTAGAAAGGGTGCCGCAGGAATCAGTTGGAAAACAACACATTGCTACAAATGTATAATGAAGTTCAATTAGCACAAATGGTTATAACAGAGGCAGTTTATGGACTACTAGTTGGAAGGTGGCAGAATTATAATTGGAAAAGTACCAGTGACTCTTTCTTTATAATTTTCTGCCCCACCTCCCATCCAAATGTCAGGAAGAAATTAGAGTTAAAGCAATCGCTGAGAACAGTGCTGTCTCTGACAAGTAGCAGTTTAAGAGGCCACCTTGCAATGAATCCTCTCCTCTAGTTTGGTGATGCTAAGAAACTGCTCTGTTTAGAAAGCAAATGCTGGGGAATATGCAATGTCTGGGATTACGTGACTGATGCTTTTAACCTGCATGCCTTAGATAACATATCTTGTGGCTCCTTTATTGCTAACACTCGGGGACATGACTGCTTGTTAATTGCTGTAGTGTAGTCAATGCAAGGCATGCAAATTAAGATGATTCCACTTTGCATATATTATTCTACAGTCTTATTTTATACCAGTCTGAGATTGAATTGCAAAGCCATCTAATGAATCTTGTTGATAGCCTTAAGAGAGGATTTTAAATCTGATGAAATGTAAGCTTACCTCTTACTGTTAAAGTTCTTGTTTTTCTCACCTTCTCCAACTCAGTTGATACCGTTTCTCAGATTTTCAGTACTGTATATTATAGTAGGCAAGAATTCACTAGCTGCAGTTTTCCCTGCATTCTTTGCACACATGACCAGTATTTAAGTATGTATGAGATTATTAAAGGAACAGAAAATGGGTAGATGGACATTAAGATGTGACAATCAGATTTCTATCTTTATTAATCAGTAAATCTGTCTGTGGAGATTTTCAGTCATCCAGGTCTTGGTTGTCCTAGAGGTGCTTTTACAAGAAGCAACTGGATTTTCTTGTTTCTCTTTGAAGAAGTTTTGCTTCTCATCCAAGAAGCTTCTTCAGCTCTGACTGGATGGTCGGAAATAGAAGAATTTGTATTCTTTGCAGACAGTTGGTCATTTGCATTCTTTCAGAGAGTTGTTGGGGCCACTTGGAGATTTACTTTGAGGACACAGACAAACCTCCAAATTGCCTCAATGACTCACTAAAGAGTACAAATGACCAACTATCTGCAAGGAATATAAATACCTCCATTCCCCATCATCCAGTTAGAGCTGAAGAAGCTTCTTGGATGAGAAGCAAAACTTAAAAAAAAATATCCAAGAAACTCCAGTTGCCTCTTGAAAAGTACCTTTGGGATAATCAAAAAAACCCTTTTCCTCTAAGAAACCAACACTGGTGTAATTAAAAACATATACTTTCAATTGATATATCACTTCATCTTGAAGTGGTTAATATAATAAGAAAACACAAACACTGTCCTGCTGGGTTATGCCCCTGGCCATCTAGCCCAACAGTCTGTTCTCATACTGGTCCACCAACTGCACAAGGAAGCTTGCTAAACTCCCAGCAGAACGCAAATAATTATTTATGCTATTTAAAGTTTACATCCTTTTCCCTGTACAAAATGTATAGATAATACTGGATTGCCTTGCCAAGTTGTATTCAGGGATTATGGACCGAACCGAGCATGCATTATGGTCTAGTACAGTATAATGTGTGAGTCAGTAATATTTTTTATTTCATTGTTGATGTTGCTGATATTGTTTAACAATTGGGAGTGAGAAATGCTTTCTCTTGCACTGGACGTTTTCTAGAGATCTACTAAGTACAGGTAGTCCTTGACTTACAACAGTTCATTAGTGACCGTTAAAAGTTACAATGGCACTAAAAAAATGACATGACATTTTTAAACAGATATGACAGTTGCAGCATCCGTATGGTCACATGACTTACATTTGGAAGCTTGACAACTGGTTCACATTTATGACGGATGCAGTGTCCTGGGGTCATGTGATCATCTTTTGCAACCTTCTGACAAGCAAAGTCAGTGGAGAAGCCAGATTCACTTAACAACCTTTGTTGTTACTAATTTAGCCATTCCAGTGATTCACTTAACAAATGTGACAAGAAAAGTTATAAAATGGGGCTAAACTCACTTAACAAATTTCTCACTTAGCAACTTAAATTGTGGGCTCTGTTGTGGTTGTAAATTAAGAACTACCTGTATGTTAGTGTATCTTCTGCTGGTCTTCAGTGTGGAAGGCAGGAGCTATATAACTGTCAGTAGCTAGCTACTTCTAATGAAGTTTCTTTTGAGTGGAAGCCATGGTGGGCTTGCTCCCCAAATCAGTTGCTATTTTTGTAGCAACATTATCAGTAACCACTGATTACTTTGTCCTTGACAGACTCCACGTGAAAGTCCATGCGCAGTAATATTACTTCATTGACAGTCTTAGCAGAAGTGTCTCCATTTGCACACATATATGCGTACAGGTGGTTGAAGACATGTTCCTTGTGAAAAACCCACCAGCTTTATGTAGCTGAAGTGAGATGCTCTGTTTGCATTAATGTATATTGTAAAATGTTTCTTTCAGAAGCTTGCCTATTATGAAAATAGAGTGAAGGTTCTTGGTCATTAGCCAAAGCTGTATCTTAGGATTGCTATGGAAACAGTGCACTGAACAGAAAAATAAAGCTAACTTGTACACTTGTCTGTTCAGTTATTGTTCAGTTTCAACTTTCAGAAGCCCAGATAATCAATACCAGTGTTAAAACATTTGGAGAGTCACATTTGTCATCCCTAGATTTAAAGCAAGATAATGCAGTTGAATGGAGATTTAAACCTGGTTTAGTTTAACATGGCTAAACCAATCACATAGCTCAGTGATGGCAAACCTTTTAGAGACCGAGTGCCCCAACTGCAACCCAAAACCCACTTATTTATCACAAAGTGCCAACAGGGCAATTTAATCTGAATACCGAGGTTTTAGTTTAGAAAAAACAACTCATATATTCACATCTTTTCTCTTAAAAGAAAAACACAATGACAAAACTGAAAGGTAAAAGTTTGCATTTGACATGCTTTTGAACAATGAATGTGATTTTTGCTGTTGTATGCATGCTGATAATTTGTCTAACCTTGGCTCATACTTTGTAAGTTTGAGAGGAACACATGCAGCACTCAGGTCATCTGTTAGTCTGTTTCTGGGGTCAGATTTGATATAATTCAAAGCTGAAAACAGCTTGCTCGCTCCGGAGGCTTGTTTGGCTAGGAAGGGGCTTGAGAAATGGCTTTTTCCTGCGAAAACCTAGCCAAAGAGCGAGGTGCGCGTGCCCACAGAGAGGGCTCCCAGTGTCCCCTCTGGCATGCGTGCCATAGGTTCGGCACCATTGGCATAGCTGAACAGATTTAATGCAAACTAAAAATAAGATGGGAAATTTAAAAAAAAAATCCCAGAAGAAGGCAATGGCAAACAATTTTTTGTACTGCTACCCGTCAAAAGAACATGGCCCAGACATAAGCCCTGCTTGACGTTGCCTTTTTAATGGGATTAGTCTAATCATTTTAACATGCCCCTTCCTGAAGTTCAACTAATTCCCCAGCTACTATAGGTAGTCCTTAATTTACAACCACAATTGAGCCCCAAATTTCTGTTCTTAAGTGAGACATTTGTTAAGTGAATTTTGCCCCATTTTACAACTTTTCTTGCCACAGTTGTTAAGTAAATCACTGCAGTTGATAAGTTAGTAACTTGGTTATTAAATGAATCCGTCTTCCCCATTGACTTTGCTTCTCAGAAGGCCACAAAAGGTGATCACCTGATCACCTGGGATACAACAAAGGTCATAAATATGAACCAGTTGCCAAGCATCTGAATTTTGATCACATGATCATGGGGATGCTGCAAAGGTCTTAACTGTGAAAAACAGCATAAGTCACATCTTTCAGTGCTGTTGTAACTTTGAACTGTCACTAAGTGAATTGTTGTAAGTTGAGGACTACCTGTATATCCAATAGCTATGGAGTTAAACATCATCAGTTTGAGGAAGAGTTGCATTCTCCATTTCTCATAGAAATGGATTGTGGACCATTGCAAATTATGATGGGATGGCAGAAGTGATTATTTTCATCATGACACCAAAGTTGTGTTTATTTGTTAGCTGTATATCTGGAGTTTCATTTAGGATCTCACAGCATCCTCCCTTCCTGTTTTTTACTGTAACAATAACATTGTTAAGTGAGTTGGCTTGAGTGAGAGTCAACGCCCTCAAGACTCTGTGGTTGAAGGTAGACTAGAACCTTTGCTCCTAAGCCAGCATCTTAACTGCTACAACACACTCATTCTCCCTTTCTGGTAATCCCTGTAAACATCTCCAATATCTGCATGCTCATAATGTAGCAAATGTAGCTCATGCATTTCTGCCATTTTCTGTGCAACCTCCATTTATTCTATTTGCTTTCTCTCATTTTATTCCCAGTTACTCCTGAAGCAATTGGGTTCCTCTCTGCTGTTGGGGTCTTTATAGTTATCCTTGCAGTCCTCTCCCTCTTCATCAACAAGAAGCTCTGTTTTGAAAAGATTGGAGGTCTTCCCTGCTTGGAGCAACAAGGGAAGCACAAGCACTACAAAGAAAAATCTGGGGTTCGGGAGGGGCTTGGTAAGTAATATGCAATATTCTGGCAACGACAGCATCAGCAGCAAGATTATCATTTTGTAGATTTTAATAACTTATTTCTCTTTTGATATTGATTGCATGCAAAACTTTAGCTTAGCCAAAACAGCTGCCTTAATGTTTCCCTAAGCCTATAATCTTTGCACTATAATCAATCTTTTCTCTTTCCAAAAATAAATCACAACATACGTTGTATTGCAACTTATCTCTTTTTAACCTGCAAGACTTTGGACACAAGGCATGAGCCACGTGGGTGATTCTTAATTTTTCTTTATGTGTGCTTTCTGTTTGGTGATAGATACTTAGCTCCCTTCGGATTAAGATGTACATTTGTTTATTTGTGTCAGAAGCATCACAATTAAAATAAGGCATATTATGTGACATAACATTTGAAATATTAAATTAAGATATATGCAAAGGATATAGTTAGTATCTGTTTGTATTTGTCTGTCTGTCTGTCTGTCTGTCTAATCCAGGGGTAGGCAACCTTGGCACTTTTATGACTCGTGGACTTCAACTCCCAAAATTCTGGGAGTTGAAGTCCACGAGTCATAAAAGAGGCAAGGTTGCCTATCCCTGGTCTAATCTGTCTGTCTGTCTGTCTGTCTGTGTATCTATCTATCTATCTATCTATCTATCTATCTATCTATCTATCTATCTATCTATCTATCTATCTATCTATCTATCTATCTATCACGTTTCTGGCAGCACACTTACTATAATCTTGCAGCATTTTTATCTGTGTTCTCCCCCCCCGCCCATTTACAGAGCTTCCTCATTGGTTGTTTATGACATCATAGCACAATGAAGTATTTTTTCACCATTAAAAAGTTGAAATGCTGATCCCTGACCAATAGAACATACTGTAAACGTATTAGTTAAAAACAAAAAGGAAAGGGACATAGTTTGCTTTCAGATTACGTTTGTGTGTGTGTGTGTGTGTGTGTGTGTGTGAGAGAGAGAGAGAGAGAGAGAGAGAGAGAGAGAGAGAGAGAGAGAGAGAGAGAGAGAGAGAGAGAGAGAGAGAAACCTCGAGCTGCTCGCTTCCCTTAAAGCTTAATTTGATTAAAAAATTGTAGTATGGTCTGGAAGAGCAGAGGGAAAAATGGGATTGGACAAGAAACACAATCAAATTGAAAAACACATACAACTACACAGTGTTTTAGTTTTGTCTATAACAGCCAATGTCTTTGGGATGGTGCTTATTCTCGTATATAAAAGAATTACATTAGTTGATGGGGCAAGTCAAGTGGTTTATTTATGTACAAATCGATGGTGAGACCACACTTGGAGTACTGTGTACAGTTCTGGTCACCGCATCTCAAGAAGGATATAATGGAACTGGAAAAGGTGCAAAAAAGGGCAACAAGAATGATCAAGGAAATGGAGCGCCTCCCTTATGAAACCAGATTGCAACGCCTTGGTCTCTTCAGCCTTGAAAGACGGCGTTTAAGGGGTGACTTGATCGAAGTGTATAAAATCATGCATGGGATAGAAAAGGTGGATAGAGAAAAATTCTTTTCTCTATCACACAATACCAGGACAAGGGGGCACTCCCTAAAGCTCATAGCTAAGAAAGTGAGGACAAATAAAGGGAAATATTTCTTCACCCAGAGGGTCGTTGATTTATGGAATTCACTTCCAGAAGGGGTCGTGACAGCTGTCAGCCTTGACAGCTTCAAGGCAGGGTTAGATAGATTCATGGATGCAAAGTGTATCGGTGGTTATTAAAACGGATGTCCATGTGCCGCCTCTATGTTGGTTGAGGCAGGCAGGATTCCCCCGAGTACCATTTGTTGGGGGTCAAGGGAAAGGGAGGGTTTTGCCTTCTCTTTCTGCTCAAGATCCCCATGTACAATTGGTGGGCCACTGTGTGACACAGAATGCTGGACTCGATGGGCTTTGGCCTGATTCAGCATGGCTCTTCTTATGTTCTTATGATATGTAATGACATACTTAGGTATTCTGGTAAGTGAATGGGAATGAATGACTTAGTTCATTCCTCAATTTGAGCAGTAGTTAATTGTTGATTTCAGATTTTGACTAGTGCTATCCTGAAAAGATGATTGCTCTGGACTTGGATGAATACAGGAATGACTTAGTTTAGTGTGTCAGTGTCATATGAATATGTTCATATAGATATTCAAATGAGATACAGAAAATACAACATTTTAGCTTTTAGTTTTCCTCTGAATGAATTTTGAGAAGTACTCTTTTGGGTTCTTAAGGTAACTAATGGAAAATGATTTTTGTTTCAATGGGTCTGTTTTTTGTGCCTCAACAAGAAGATGGTTTGCAGATGTCTTTTTTAATCTTATCGTGTAAGTAGTGCTGGAGAAAAAGTAACTGCAGTGAGTTGTCTAGTCATGACATCATCAAGAATGTATACTCTTAGTTCCAGATACTTGAGCCTGTTGGAAACAAATCTAGGATTATCTGTGTTCCAATAATCATATTTTGATGTTTTAATTTATTATTTCAGTTTTGAGGCTGCCCAACATCTTAGCGACTCTGGGCAGTTTACAGATGAAAATCAAAAGAAAACAAAACATATCAAAAAGAAAAAGGAGAGAAGCAACCAGGAACCAACCCCCATCCTCCAAAAGCCAACCGAGGGGGCTCATCCCCCATCCTAGCTCAGGGCATAGAAAACTAACCAGGTTATGAGCAGTTTGCGGAAAGTCAAGAAAATGGGAGCAGTATGAATAACAAATAATTGATCAAATACATAACCCTTATATCCTGCTAACTTTGCTACATGCTAGGATCTGAAATTTGCATCAGAGCCTAAGATACTAGCTTGTTCTATATTATCAATGATGGAAGTCTATTAATAATAGATAAAGTAAAATGGAATGCTCTAGTTCAGTGGTGGCGAACTTATGGCACGGGTGCCAGAGGCGGCACTTGGAGCCCTCTCTGTGGGCACCTATGCCGTTGCCCCAGTCTTGCCTCCCCCCACGACCCCCTCCTCACCAGCAGCCCCCCTGGAGGAGAATCGCTTCCGAGTGTGGCCCACAAGGAGCAGCGCAACCAAGGACATGGCAACCAGGCAGGGTAGACAGGACTCTGCCCTCATGTCCCATCATGCACAGTTGATGCTGCGGGGTGCGGGCAGAGGGTGTGGCTGCCATGGTGCTGCTGGGCTGCCTGGGCAATCTGCGGCGGGCCCTGTTTTTAGTTTAGTTTAGTTTAGTTTAGTTTTATTAAATTTCTATACCGCCCCTCTCCCGTAGGACTCGGGGCGGTTTACAACCCAATAAAACATATAATAACAATAAATATTTAAAATAAATTAAATTAAATTAATATTAATACAAGGCTGTACTAAAACCTGTTAAAAACCCAATTAAAACCGGAGGTGGTGAATGGCCCTGCAGGCAGGCGGGGTAGGGCGGAGAGGGGGCGGGGCAGGGGATAGAATGGGGGCAGGGCCACTTTTTGGGCACTCGGTCTCCAAAAGGTTCACCATCACTGCTCTAGTTAGTTGGATTTCTGAACAATGTGCAGCAGCAGAAGAGGTTGAACATTTTTTCTGCACCTTCCTGATTGGAAGAACTTTCAAGGAGCATAGGAAGCATTTTCAAGGAACATTTGCTTCTGGAAAGAGTGGTGGGATTGGTTGAACTGCAGACCTATTCTGCAAAGCAGATTGTCTGCTTTGCACATACGTGCTAAAAATAGTGTATTTAAAGTCTAACATATGTAATCCTGATAAATATAAAATTTGGTATACATGTTTAACAGTGTGCATGAAAGAGACACTTTCCATGCATTATAGATGTGTAGATGTTCAGAAGTGTATGTGTGTATGTGGGGGGATGATTCTGGTCCTAGCACTCATACTTTAAACTTCCTTCCAGTTCTACAGTATTTGTGCTCTGCTCCTTCTATTTTCTTCTCTGCCATACTTCCAGTATTACATAAACACTGATATTCTTCTGTTAAAATTTTCTTTTGTGTGAGTTGCAAAATCTTTCTTTCTCTTGACAAATAGCACGATGGAGGGCCTTTATAAATGACAACATCTCTCCTTCCCTTTATGTGGGTGTTGACATTTTTTTGGAGCTGCCAGAAAGGATCTTGCAAACATATATTTACTGAAGCTTTTAAAAAAGCGAATGATTAATAAACAGGGGAAGTTTTAAAATCAAGTAAAGTGAGAAGGAGGAGGGGAATTCATTTGCTTCCAAGCTGTAGTGATTTGCATTTGAAAGTGATTTTTTCACTTACATGTGATTGACAAGTAAAACCTTGAAAAATATGGTACTTATAATGGAAAGATTTGTATTGATTCTAACCACAGCTTTTGAAAGCAGGTGGATTATACTGCCTCGGGGTGGGACAGGAAAAAGCAGAGCTCCAGTTGGGATGCAACTAAGGTACCAAGCAAAGTTGGCTGAAAAACTAGGTGTGAATGGGTTGCATTATTTTGAAAGGAGTTTCATAATTTTGAAATTCTAAGTCAAGTCTATCAAGATCTAAGTGTGATGGGGCCAGTTGCATTTTATTTGCTCACATTCCTGCTCATGCACTAAAACCAAAGTGGAGAGGATCTTCTCTCAAAAGCAGGATAATTTCTGGGGAGCAACCACTCCCCTGCCTTAACTGTGCCATGTTCCATTTCTCCCATTACTTTATAACAACAACAAAAAAAGTTGGAAGGGACCTTGGAGGTCATCTAGTCCACCCCCCCCTGCTCAGGCAGGAAACCCTATACCATTTCGGACAAATGGCTGTCCAGTCTCTTCTTAAAAACTTCCAGTGTTGGAACATTCACCATTTCTGGAGGCAGGTTGTTCCACTGGTTAATTGTTCTAAATGTCAGGAAGTTTCTCCTTAGTTCTAGGTTGCTTCTCTCCTTGATTAGTTTCCATCCATTGCTTCTTGTCCTGCCTTCAGATGCGTTGAAAAATAGCTTGACTCCCTCTTCTTTGTGGCAGCCCCTGAGATATTGGAACACTGCTATCATGTCCCCCCTCGTCCTTCTCTTCGTTAAACTAGACATACCCAATTCCAGCAACTGTTCCTTATATGTTTTAGTCTCCAGTCCCCTAATCATCTTTGTTGCTCTTCTCTGGACTCTTTCTAGAGTCTCAACATCTTTTTTACATCGTGGTGACCAAAACTGGATGCAGTATTCCAAGTGTGGCCTTACCAAGGCCTTGTAAAGTGGTATTAATACTTCACGTGGTCTTGATTCTATCCCTCTGTTAATGCAGCCCAGCACTGTGTTGGCTTTTTTGGCATCTGCAGCACACTGCTGGCTCATATTTAAGTGATCGTGATTTGACTGGCTTCTGGTATAGATGTTATTGATATCAACTCATGGATCTCTTGCCAGCTTCCATTAGTATGAATAGCAATTAAATGAACAGAGAGATAGTCAAGCTTTATAGGTCATGAAGACAGCAAATGATTGCATTTCAGAAGTAAGATAAATGCAACCTTGTATTAAGCTTGACTCCGGGTGACTACATGAATGTGCCCACATAGGTTTGGGGGCAACACTATGAAATTTATCATCTGCAAATTTGATGAGTTCCCCATCTATCCCCTCATCCAAATCATTGATGAAGATGTTGATATTTTCTTTCAAAAAAGGGGAAAAAATGGATCCAGGAAACTACAGACCTATCAGCCTGACCTCAATACCTAGGAAGATTCTGGAAAAGAGAATCAAATAATGAATCAGCAAACACCTAGAGGCAAACAAAGTCATTACCAAAAGCAATCATGCATTTGTTAAAAACAGATCATGCCAGACAAATCTTATTGCATTCTTTGCCAGGTGACAGGGAAGTGAGGTGCTCCAGGGCTCTGTTCTTCAACATCATCAATGATTTGGATGAGGGGATAGATGGGGAACTCATCAAATTTGCAGATGACACCAAGCTGGCAAGAATAGCCAACACTCCAGAAGATAGGCTTAAGATATAGAAGGATCTTGACAGACTTGAACGTTGGGCACTATGGGGGTTGGGCTAGATGACCTCCAAGGTCCCTTCCAACTTTATTATTATTATGAAGGAGCTAGGTACTGTCCTCTTACACGATTTTTCCCCCTTTCCAATCTTGCCTATAGCCCTAGGATTTTTCTAATAGTGTCCCAGTCTACTGCTAGCTCTGTATAACTTTTGAACTCAGCTAAGGTTGCTAGGTGCTAGTATCTGCTGTGACTCTTTAGGAGGTTGAATGTTAAACTATATGTAACCAAAGAAAAGGCACTTAGTTCTTCCATATTTTTATTAATGACTTGGATGAAGAGGTTAAAGGTATATCAATTGTCACAAAATTGTGTGAGATGGCTAATAGCCTAGAAATAAGATTCAGTGTGGTCTTGAAAGGTTAGAGAAATAGGCTGAAAGTAACAGAAAGAAATTTAACAAATGCAAATGGCTTATCAGAACCAGCAACCATCCAGGTATAGAATGGAGCTCATTTTTGCTTTGGTAATGGTATGTATGTATGGAAAAGGTCTTGGACTAGTCACCTCTGTAATTTGGCAACTGCATGAGGTAGCACTGTTGGCAGACCCTTAGACCAAATGGGTATTTCTCTGGCATGATGTTGCAGCTGTCAAGGGCAGCCTTGTGATCCTGGGAAAAGATGCAGCTGCTTTTATCATTGCCAAATGTGTGCAAGATGAGCGTTGCATGCGCCAAAGCACAGCACTCAAAATAGCCTGTTATTTACAGAGATGGGCAGAATGCAGTCTTGCATAGGACTAGAGCAGGAATGCACTGCATATCAACCTAGACAATTTTAAGACATGGATTTCAACTCCCAGAAATCCCTAGCTCAGGGGTTCTCAACCTTGGGAACTTTAAGACTTGTGGACTTCAATTCCACAAGTCTTAAAGTTCCCAAGGTTGAGAACCCCTGGCCTAGCTGGTCATACTGCTGGGGAACTCTGGGGGTTGTAATCCGTATGCCTTAAAGTTGGCAAGGTCAAGAAACATAGATTTAGAATATAAACTAGTCTTGATTAGATAATGTTGACATAATGATTTGGCTGATGTACTGGTTTAGCAAACAGATAGATATTTAAACCCATATAACAAGCAAGTTCATGCAACATACTATGTCAACCCTTTGAAATAGTTTAGGTCATGAAACAGACTCTACAGGTTTGTCTATTATGCTTTATTGCTATAGGCTCTTTTAATTACCTCTCTCTCTTAAGCCCCAGGGAATTAGGATGCAACAGTCTGAGTTTCTTTATTTTTATTCATTTCCTGGGGTTAAAGCTTGTCCTTTTTCATTGTTGCTGCGTAGTTTCTTGAAGGTCATCTCTGTAGTTCTCTATGCATGTAATCACAGACTGTAAGGGCTGGACAGGAACTGGGAGATAATTTAATATAGTTCCTACCCAGTGCAAGAATATATTTCCACAATAATGGTATGGCTAACCAACCTCTGCTTAACTCTTCCAGCAAAGGTGTGTGCATTAGTTTCTTAGGGTGGTCTGTTTCACTGTTAAAACAACTTTTACCAATTTTTTTCCTGATGTCCCACCGAAATCTACTGCCTTATAAGCTATTTGTTTCTTGCCCTATCTTAGAGAAAAATTCTTAAGAGATTTTCCCATCTTCATATGCATGAAAGCCTCAAATACTGACAGCTATCAAGCCTTTCCATCTTTTTTTTTTTCAAAGCTAAAACATACTGAAATGCTTCTAAAAGTTCATTGTGTTTTCCTTCCTGGGTCCTTATCACCTTGATTGCTGTCCTCTGGACATGCTGCAGTTTGTTACTGACACTCAGTACTGGATGCAATATTTTAGGCATGGGCTTACCAACACAGAATAGAGATGAATAATAATTGTTATTGATCTTGGCTCAGTATTTCAGTTGATGCTACCAAGGCTTGGTTTTGGTTTGCAGCTGCATAACACTGTTGGGTCATTTTTAGTTTGGGATCCACCAAGATAGTCAGATCCTTTTTTGTTTTTTAAATTTTTTATTGATTTTTTAATGCAATTCAAAAGAAGAAACAGAATATTTTCAAACTTGGGACGTATTTTATCAATGGCCTTAGAAAAGAATAAGGGATTAGGAATCCAATTTGTATTAGTGAATGATATACTCAGACAACATGTTTGTTGAATAAGTACTTTTGAATAGTAGTAGTAGTAGTAGTAGTAGTAGTAGTACGGTAGTAGTAGTAGTAGTAGTAGTAGTAGTAGTAGTAGTAGTGGTGGTGGTGGTGATGATGATGATGATGATGATGATGATGATGATGAAGGGTCCAGGTAGTTGAGGGCCCCGTTATTATTGTTACATCTTACATCCTGGTCAAGGAGGACAATGTCTAGATTGTTTGTTCAGCATAACAATTAACACCATATTTCACAATAATATATTTGCTGTTTCCTTTTCTTTGTATTCTTATCCAGATGCTCTCATCTGGACCCTCAAATTACATTCAAATTCCTGGATCTTAATATATAACATTTATTTCCTTCACATATAATGCCAATATTCCTCACTTTCCTTTTGTCTGGCTTGTTTCTTTTATATAAATTATATTCATCAGTCTTTGTATTCTATTAGTGAGTTTCATTCTACCACTTATCAGTAAAGTGTATTAAACATCTTAATCTTTAAGCAGATATCATGTGAATCCAGCTATTATGGTTTATAAACCATCGTTAGATAAATCTTGACTTAATATAAAATATAAGTCTATTCAGTATCAATTGTTAATGTCAATTGAATTACATCTGTGCAAGGGCTGTCATAATCTCAGCTGCTTGGCTGCAAATAACTTTGTTCTACAAATGCTGCAGGCAAGCTGGATTCATAATAGGAGTTGACAGCTTGGGTGACTTAATAGGTTGTGTCCATAAGGATAGGCATAGCAAGAAATAGTTTGATGCTTAGAAGTTTTGTTTTGTTCCTCCTGCAAGATTTTAACAAGATGTTGATATAGGTACTTTATCTTTTGCTTTTATCAAATAGCAATACAAAACTATTGAGTATTCCACTGATTTGTATTCAGGATTTATTCCAGCCGTTTTGATTTAGCTGTGCTTGCCACTTAGGATGAATCTGCCATAATAATCTAATTGTAAGTGCCTCCTGTCTCCTTATTATCTACATAGATGTGCAATAACCCATCAAGATAGCTTGTTAGCACCTTTCTGGATTTGCAAGGGTTTGACTCTAGAACCTTTCATATGTGTGGTGAGATTTACAAGCATTTTTCATAATCATTCTCTACTATTACTTTGATGCTTTTAAGGTAAAATCAAATACTGCCCAGGGTCTTCTTTTTCTTGGTTCTATCTTCTTAGCTTGATTTAGTGATTAACAAAGATGATTGTTAAGAAGAACAGATGACTCAAACTAATTCCTTGTAATGCTTATTCTGTAGCTCACAGAGCATTGAATCTGATACACTGGCAAAGAGGAACAGCTGGAATTTATGACCATCACAGGTTTTGATCATTAAATATATAAAAGTATGGCTTCAGAGGATGTCCTAAGCTTCTTCCAGCCATTTTCCTCCTGGATATCTCGAGTCTATGAGGCTTTACAGCAAGCAGGAGAATCCTTATCTTCTTCTTTGAATAATCTGGGAAGCAAACCAGATCAAAATGGATTTGATGGGAAAGATGAGGATTTAGAAGACAGTGATGGGCTTTATGAACGCTACTCTATAGGTTCTGATGACGACAGTACTTCAGGTCAGGAGAGTGAGGAATCTCATCATTCTTCATCGTCCTGTCAAGATCTTGCTTCACCTGAATCATCAGATCTAGATTTGTATTGGCCTGAGCAGAAAAGAACCATCCCTGACTCCTCAGAGGAGTGCCTTGAGGATTCCTCCCTTGGAGTCTACCAAAGTTGCAAGAGTTATCAAGCTATGGAAACTCTCCCCACTATCCCTGAGGAGGAGGAACATCTCCACTCCAAGCAAATTAAGAGCCTTTCATGTAGCTGGGATGGTAAGTTTTTACTCTCCTTTGACAGCATTGCACTTGCTTGTGTAGATGATCTTCCATCTGCAAGACTGATCATCTGTACGTTTAGACAGGCTTCATGTTCTGAATTTTGAGAAGCAGAGGTTAAGAGTTCAGTTTTTCAGTGCACCTTACACCCTACAATTTGAAACTATACAAGAAATGGGCTTTTTCTCCTGCATGGGTGGATTCCGAATCCACATATGGGTTACGTCAGTCCTCTGCCCAATCAGAGACTAGGTCCGAAATTTAGCTCCGCCTCCGGCTTCCTTCCCCAGTTTTTACCTAGTCTGAAGCCCAAGAACAGCTCTTCGCACTAGCTCCGCGAAAAAGAGTATTTTTCTTTAGGTTTAAGGACTGGTAGGAAAAGGTTTTTGTTTTGTGTGTTAGAATAGTTAATTTGAAGACGAAATTTAGGAAAGTTTGGATTTTACCTTGTTTTCGGGGACCTTCGGTCGATCTTCTCCACGCGGCGGGAGCGCGACGGCGAGACCGCCCCGGGCCTAGGGCCTGGGAAAAGCGGGAGAGGAAGGGGGAAACATCCCTGGACTCCCGCTGGTCGCCTCACTGCGCTCTGAGACCCCACAGGAGTACAGGCGTCGAAGGAAGGAGGACTTTCCAGGATTCGACGCAGAACATCGACAAAAAACGCAAGTGGGGCAAGGGAAGTGCGGGGAGGAGCCCAGCCGGCTCGCCAGGAGGCGGACATAGGCGGGGACCATCGGTCACCGGAGGGGTAGTCCAAGGCCTGCATCCTTTAGGCACCGCGTGGTCGGGAGCACAGAGCTCCGACCAAAAATTTGGTGCGGTGGCCATTTTTAAAAGGGGGAGGTCCCGGCTACTGGCGCGAAGCGCCATCTTGGAAGTTGGGCGTGTCCTGAGCGTCCCAGGCTTCTGATTGGTGCCTCGTTTCTGGCGCGAAAGCCCTTTGAAGAGAGGCGGGCCAACCTCCTTTGTTCTCCCTGCTGAGATTGTTTGTTGGCCCAGGGGAAGAGAAATTGCTGCCGGCAAGGCAGAGAGGCCTAGATCCCGGTCTGCCTAGAGCAGTGAGGACTGAGGCCGGCTACTTAAAGAGTCCCCTCGGAGGTGTGTGTGTGTGTGTCTCGGTGTTTTTGGCTTCTAGCACGATTGGAACCGGAAGGATTCCCCAGCGGAATCAAGGCGGCCGGGACGGGCATAGGGACCAAACTCCCTGGCTAAGGACCCACGTGGCCGCAAAATTACTTCGGCCAGGCACGTTAGGGAATATTCCCTGTAACGCTGCCGGTAACAGCTGTGCCCGCTAGATACCCGGAAAGGGTGCTACTTGGAGCATGGCGCTGGCAGAGGGCACTTCGGCCCAAGGCTCAGTGCCCCCTCCGTCGTCATCTAAACGCAGAACGGAGGAAATGGGGGGGGGCAAGAAGAAGGCCAAAACAAAGCATCTGTCTGAGCCATCAAAGGCGGCTGAGCGCCAGGCCATAAGGAGACACCAAGCCTTGGAGAAGGAGTTTGCCAAGGCACAGAGGCTGAGGGACAGCGGGATGGAAAGTGCGGCCCTGTCCCTTAGGGAGACACCAACCTCCTTCGAGCTTTCGGAAGCAGTTGAACAGGAATGGTCTCCCAGGGGGGAGACAGAAAGGGAGGTGTCCCCCATCTCGGTGCCATCGTCACCAGAGCATTCCGAGCCCACAACCAGCCAGGAGGAGGCTGGGCACAGAGGTAGGAAAAGAAAGAGGTCTGGTAAGTGGCCATCACAACTTCATTCCCTCCTAGAGGAGGCCCTAGACCACCTCAGGGCTTCTAGGAGTAATTCTCCTCCCAAGAGGGCTCACACATCACGGACACGAGTTTCCCGTGGGGGAAAGGTAATGTTCCAGGACTCTGATGTGTCTGAGAACTCTTCACAGGTGGCAGACGAGGAGCAGGAGGACTGGGACGATGAAGAAGCCCCACTGTCAGAAAATGAGGACACAGAGCCACAGGCGGCCCCGGTGTCAGGTTTATTCGATCATAATCTGTTTTATTCCCTCATGATTAAGACATGCTCCGTTCTTGATCTGCCAGCCAAGACCAAGGAGGCCAGGCCACCGTCCTCAGAGGAAGAGGACGCAAAGGATCCACTAATGCACTCACCGGTGTCAGAGGTAATACAGGTACCATGCACTAAGGTGTTCAGATCAACGGTAAGGTCCCAGTGGTCTAATCTAGGCACCATTCCATCCCCAAATGGCGTGGAAAGGAAGATGTTTAATGTTTGCAACCCATTAGCAACACTAATAGAGGTGCCACAGGTGGACGCTCCGCTAATTTCTCTCCTTCCTTCCTCAGCCATTCCAGGAGACCTAGCAGAGTCAATGAAGGCAGAGGATAGGAAGGTAGAACTTTCCCTCCGCAGGGTTCATCATTCATCGGCCTGGGCCATCAGAGCCGCATCCACTAACTCAGTAGTCGCCAGGGCTGCGATCAGGTGGCTGCGGGAGATCCAGGCAAGTGTCCCACCAGACCAGGTACATGTGAGACAAACACTGACCAAACTGCGGAGGGCAGCGGAATTCATGGCAGACTACTCGCTGTTCGCGTCTAGATACTCGACCAGGTCCATCGCAGGGACAGTGGCAGCCAGGAGGCTGATATGGCTCAAGAACTGGAAGGCGGACCTTAAGTCCAAATGGCGGCTCGCCACAGCTAAGTATGCAGGATCAAAGCTTTTCGGAGCGATCCTGGATCCTTACCTGATAGAAGATAAAAACAAAAGGAAGGTGCTAGCTCACCCATCTAAAAGGACAGACAGGGGAACCCAGGAGTTCCGTAGACAGGCACCCCGTCAGAACGGGGCCGGAGAATGGAGGGAGCCCTTTCAGGGGGGACGGTCCTGGGAAGGGCCCAGAACTCCGCGCACCTTCTCATACAGGCAGGAGCGCGGCCAGGACCATCCAGCCTCAGGTAGGGGCCAACCTTCCAAACGGCCCTTTAAAGGGGGGGAGGCCGACCCTACAGACGCTCCAAGTGACGCCTGGGACAGTCCCATCGGGGGCCGTCTGGCGCTGTTCAGCGAAGCATGGCAGATGACCACGATGGATGCCTGGGTCAGGGAGACAGTGACCCAGGGCCTAGCACTAGAATTCTACTCCACCCCACCAGATCACTTCATAAGATGCCCGTTATCCCGCAACAAAACCAAGGCGGGTCTCCTAGATCAGGCCATTGGGCACCTGGAGGAAATAAGAGCCATAGAGCCGGTTCCTCCAGGGCAGGAGGGACAAGGGTTCTACTCCATCCTCTTCCTTGTGCCAAAATCGTCAGGGGATTGGAGAGCAATCCTCGATCTCAAGTGGTTAAATCACTACGTAGTATACAGGAAGTTCAAGATGCAGTCCCTCAGGTCTATACTGGCCAGTATTCAAAAGGGGGATCTGCTATCATCGATAGACCTCACAGAGGCCTATCTTCACATTCCAATGAGACCGGGATACAGAAGGTATCTAAGGTTCTGCCACAGGGGGCGACATTACCAGTACAGGGCACTCCCATTCGGGCTGTCCTCAGCACCCAGAGTGTTCACGAAAGTTCTGGCGGCATTGGGAGCGCACCTGCGCATGAGACCGGTGCGGGTCCAATGCTACCTGGACGACATCTTGATACTTTCAGCGTCACACCAGGCAGCACTAAGGGACATCCAGATCACCATAGACACGCTCCAGAGGCACGGCTTCTCAGTCAACCACAAGAAAAGCCAACTCACACCCTCAAGGAGGCTCCAGCATCTGGGAGCAATCATAGATTCAGAGCAGGGCATGGTGTATCTCTCCCAGGAGCGTCGGGAGAGTTTACAGAAGCTAACACTTCTGGTAATGCAGAGGAGGGTGGTCACAGTAGTGCAACTTTCCCAGCTCCTGGGGAAGATGATATCATGCCTGGGAATTGTCCTGTGGGCCAGGCTCTACTCCAGAGGCCTGCAGTGGCTCCTGCTGCCCTTCCAAAGACAGGACCAGAGTGCCTCGCTCAGGAGAATCAGGGTGCCTCCACAGGTCATAGCATCACTGAGATGGTGGAGGTCAGGGGCCCTGAACAGGGGCACCCCACTCAGGGAACCCAACAGGATCACTGTCACAACCAATGCAAGCCTGTTCGGCTGGGGGCCCCACTCCGGGGACCAGATAGCCCAGGGAAGGTGGAGCCCAAGGGACCTAAAACACAGAATCAATTGGCTCGAACTGAGGGCCATTCACCTGGCCCTGCTTCAGTTCTCACCCCAGTTGGCAGGGAAACACGTGCTAGTCCTGACGGACAATGTAACAGCAAAGGCACACGTAAACAAGCAGGGCGGGACCAGGTCAGTGTCTCTCATGCAGGAGGCCAGGGCACTGGGCCTGTGGGCAGAGCAGCACCTGGCCTCACTAAAAGCAGAGCACATCTCTGGGGAGGCAAACCACCAGGCGGACTCCCTCAGCAGGGTCACGATAGACCACGTGGAGTGGAGACTGGCACCGGAACTGTTCGAGGCAATCTCGGACAGGTTCGGACGCCCTTGCCTGGACCTCTTCGCAACACCAGAAAACACTCAGACTCACCGCTTCTTCTCCAGGTTCCAGACCCGGGGAGCGGAGGGGACGGACGCGCTCAGATGCAAGTGGCCCCAGGGGCTACTGTACGCCTTCCCTCCTCCGCCCCTAATACAAGCAACAATCCGCAAACTCATTCTGGAGCAGGCGGAGGTGGTACTAATTGCTCCATACTGGCTGAGGCGTCCGTGGTTTGCGGACCTGGTAGACCTATCGCTTTCGCCAGTATGGAAACTCCCTCCGAGCCAGGTATCTCTGAGCCAGGGGAAACTTCTACACCCAGACCCGCAGTGGCTACAACTAGCCGCCTGGCACTTGAGCGGGAGGGACTGAGTAGGCAGGCTTTCTCACAGCATGTCATTTCGGTCATTCAAGACGCTCGCCGACCCTCCACCAACAGGATCTACGATGCCACCTGGAGGAATTTTTCTTCCTGGTGCAGCAGGCAGGGGTTAAACCCCCTGACCGCTACCATCCCTAACATCCTAGAGTATCTATGGAAGGGCATGGACAGGGGACTAGCGATCAACACCATTCGCAGGCAAATAGCGGCCTTACAGACGGTCCTAGTCTGCGAGGACCGGGGACCTCTGTCACAACATCCGGCCGTGAGCGCCTTCCTAAAGGGGGCAGCCACAAGACGGCCCCCTGTAGTTCACCGTTTTCCATCCTGGGACCTACATAGGGTTCTACAGGCGTTAACTGAGGATCCTTTCGAACCGCTGGGGACTTGTTCACTCCGTTTCCTGACGCTGAAGGTGGCCTTTCTAGTGGCCATCACCTCAGCAAGAAGGGTATCGGAGTTGGGGGCCCTCTCGGTCCGACCGGATCTGATCACCTTCGCAGAGGGCAGGGTGACCCTACGCCTGGATCCATCCTTTTTACCTAAGGTCAACACATGGTTTCACAGGTCCCAGGACCTGGTATTACCGGATTTCTGTCCAAATCCTACACACCGTCTGGAGAGACGATGGCATACACTGGACGTGCGCAGGGCTCTGCGCCACTATGTCAGCAGGACAGCGACCTTCAGGAGGTCCGAGGCCCTATTTGTTTCATACCATCCTTCGTCTAAGGGTCTGAAGGTATCATCTTCGACCATTAGTAGATGGATCAGGACATGCATAGCCAAGGCCTATGAGGCATTGGAACAGCCAGTACCAGATAACATCACGGCTCACTCCACAAGGAGTGCGTCCACATCGGCTGCCTGGCGTACCCAGGCATCACTAGAGGAAATTTGCAGAGCGGCCACATGGGCCTCTCCGTCCTCTTTCATAAGAAATTACAAGATTGATCAATTTGCTGCAGCTGAGGCTTCGTTTGGCAGGAGGGCCCTGCAGCAGATAGTCCAGGCCTAGTAAGAGATAGCCTAGACTCCCACCCGAAGGGACTTATGAGGGCTTGGGTACGTCCCATAGGTGGATTCGGAATCCACCCATGCAGGAGAAGAAGCGTTGACTTACCTGAACGCATTTTCTCTGCATGGGGGGATGGAGAATCCACACCCTCCTCTAACTAGTCTAGGCAGGAGTTCTCTTACAGGAGGCCGGAAAGGAGCTACACGGTCCGATCTGATGGAGAGCTTCGCCTGGCAAAAACTGGGGAAGGAAGCCGGAGGCGGAGCTAAATTTCGGACCTAGTCTCTGATTGGGCAGAGGACTGACGTAACCCATAGGTGGATTCTCCATCCCCCCATGCAGAGAAAATGCGTTCAGGTAAGTCAACGCTTCTTTTCAGAAAAACCCTGGGCTTCCTTGAAAAATGTTTATGATCCAAAAATATTTGGAAGATCTTGTATACTCTTTGAGCTATTATAAGGCTTTGAAAGAAAATTCCCGTTTATCAATTTGCTATGAAGGAAATTAATCTATCAGGTTACAGACCAAACGATGTGCCTCTTCTCTTCTTGCAACATTTACTGAAGATCCTGTGTGTAAGTCTCACAGCAGACAATTAACTTCATATTAGACCCTTTACAACGGGACCTAAGGGGCTTAATTTTCACTTTCTTATTTTACCAAGGCTTGGGGCTGGGAGGGTCTAAGCTGGGAATGGCTTGGATTGGGGTTGGTTCTTGCCTAATGATCTGTGGGATTCAGTTAATGATGGCAATTGGAACTACCAGAATTGTCATCACTTAGCGATGCAAATTCTAGTTGTAACTTGAGGCTATTTGTATACACAAAATCTTAGGACTTCAGAGCACAGATTGGAGGAGAAACTAAGAAATATGTTGCATTCTCTGTGTTGCCCTCTGTATAGTATATAAATATACACATGTTATACATGTTTTTTGGGACTGGGCTTCAAATACTGCTTATCAGGTAGACATTCAGTGACAGTTATGAAAAACATCTTCAGAGAGCCTTGCCCAAAACAGTCTTAGAGACCTTTGCTTCTCAGATTTGCTTCTCATTTTGCAAAATGTTTTCAAAGAAAAAACCCAAGAAAGTGCAGTTGCCTTTTGGAAAAAGCACTTTTGGGTCTACCTGTATCCACATGGATAATATACCTGAGTTAAATTGCTTTTATTTGAAGTTCTAGGTGCTTTTAAGAGATAATCCTTAAGTATGCAATCACTGCTAATTAAGCCCTGTTTATTAGTATATTGAACATAAATATATATCCATTTTCAACTCTGATGGAATACTCCTACAATTTTGGTACCTTCATAAAGCAATTTCCGTTTTTTAAATCTATTATAGAAGTACTTTTCAATTTGTCAAAAACAGATCATGCCAGACAAATCTTATTGCATTCTTTGACCAAGTGACAAAATTAGTGGATCAGAGGAATGCTGTGGATATAATTTACTTGGACTTCAATAAAGCATTTGATAAAGTAGACTACAACCTACTACTTGATAAGATAGAAAAATGTCGGCTAGACAGCATCACCACCAGATGGATTCGTAGCTGGTTGACCAGCCATACTCAGCATGTGGTCCTCAATGGAACTGCATCTACATGGAGGGAAGTGAGGTGCTCCAGGGCTCTGTTCTTCAACATCTTCATCAATGATTTGGATGAGGGGATAGATGGGGAACTCATCAAATTTGCAGATGACACCAAGCTGGCAGGAATAGCCAACACTCCAGAAGACAGGCTTAGGATACAGGAGGACCTGGACAGACTTGAATACTGTGCGCTACAAAATGAAATTCAATGGTGAAAAAAGTAAGGTTCTACATTTAGGCAAGAAAAATAAAATGTACAGGTATAGTATAGGGGGTACCTTGCTCAATAGTAGTAACTGTGAGAGGGATCTCGGAGTCCTAATAGACAATCACTTAAATATGAGCCAGCAGTGTGCTGCAGCTGCCAAAAAAGCCAACACAGTGCTGGGCTGCATTAACAGAGGGATAGAATCAAGATCACGTGAAGTATTAATACCACTTTACAATGCCTTGGTAAGGCCATACTTGGAATACTACATCCAGTTTTGGTCACCACGATGTAAAAAAGATGCTGAGACTCTAGAAAGAGTACAGAGAAGAGCAACAAAGATGATTAGGGGACTGGAGGCTAAAACATATAAGGAACGGTTGCTGGAATTGGGTATGTCTAGTTTAACGAAGAGAAGGACGAGGGGGGACATGATAGCAGTGTTCCAATATCTCAGGGGCTGCCACAAAGAAGAGGGAGTCAAGCTATTCTCCAAGGCGCCTGAAGGCAGGACGAGAAGCAATGGATGGAAACTGATCAAGGAGAGAAGCAACTTAGAACTAAGGAGAAACTTCCTGACAGTTAGACCAATTAACCAATGGAACCACCTGCCTCCAGAAGCAGTGAATGCTCCAACACTGGAAGTTTTACAGAAGAGACTGGACAGCCATTTGTCTGAAATGGTGTAGGGTTCCTGCCTGAGCAGGGGGTTGGACTCGATGACCTCCAAGGTCCCTTCCAACTTTATTATTAATTATCACTTGTTATTCCATGTTTGTAGTACTAGAGACTGGACTTCCTTTCATAGCATCATGTGTCTCAGAAGTTATTTCAATGTGAATATTGAAAGTATTGGAAAAATTGTACCTCTTCACCTGAAGCTTGAAATACTCCTTGAACTTCACATGACTTCATTGCATTGGAATTGCCTTGTACCTGAAGACAGAACCAGTTCTCCTTAAGTCCAGTAAGGAATTGAGAGAGAAGATATTTTCACCTTTGACCAAATCTCTTTTCTGGACATAAATAAGAAATTTGCTTTCAGGGTTCTGAGCTCCATATAAATTCTGTTGAAACAGCATACTGTAAATACTTCTCATTTCATATTGTTACTTTTTTGAAAGTGCAATTAAATGTGACAAATGAGCATAGCTGATACTTGGATGATATACTGTTCTGATGCCACCAACTTCATTCTATTAATTTCGTATCTAACCTGTGCCAGGTTGATTAAAGCAACTGCTTTGTTCCACTGTTGTTAAATCAGACTTTATTTTCTTCAGATCCATTCTCAAAACTGCAAATCTTTGATGCAGCTGGAAACGTACTTTCCCACAGTGGCTGCCATTTGCCACTGGAGGAAAGTTGCTATTAGTCATTAGTTAATATTTGTATACTGAGCACATGCATAAACTTAATATCTAACATATTTTGTTCCTAAATATAGAAGGAATGACTCTAAAAATGAAGCTTCTATCTCCTCTATCTTTCTCAACCTGATGTTTTTCAGATGTGGAAGATTTCATATTTGACCATGCTGGCTAGGTATTGATACCCCTCCTCATCTGGAGAGGATGGGGTTGGGGAAGGCTACCTTTAATATTTAATCCCTACTCTTTAAATTCTCTTTCAAACACCAAACATATGAAAACTCAGTAGAAGAGTCTTTATGATTATCTAAGGCTAAGCTGAGGTCTGGTGGTCTGGTGCATAACATTTGGTAACATCCCTGGCCCATAAATGCGTTCTCCTGCCTCAAAATTGTAAATAGTTCTCTTAGTGTGGGGTTTTGTGGGGTTTTTTCTGGTTCAGTGGAGTTTCATGTGTGTCTGTTTTCTTTTCTTTATTGCTGCTTTTTTGGGGGGGGAGGGGGATTTTGCTTTCTCCGCTTTTTTTCTTAATGTACCATCTTTCATCCAGCTCCCGAAAAATTATAATAGAGGCTTTTAATGATAAATTGATACAAAACAAGAGCAATACTTGAATGCTTTTTGTTGCCATAGAAGCACTTCTGGTAGATCACAAAAGGACCCTTTTGCTAATAGTAAACTATGAGAAGAAAATAGACATGCTCTTCATCAAGTAATTGCTGTTGATGAAAAAGTAAAGAAGCCTTATGTTCTTAGTCCAGAATACACTTTACTGAATGTACATGAGTTTCATTTTGGGAAGGGGCAGGAGGAAACAGGAGAATAAATACCTTATTATGACAATTTTCATCCTGTGCTTGAATAAAAGAGGAACATAAAATCTAGAATATTTGGAGATAGTTTAGAAGTGCCAATGCTATGTTTAACTCCTAATATTTTCTCTCTTTCTGAGCTCAGAAAAATCATCTTGCAGTTTTCAAGAGTGTTTCATTTTTAAAGAGAGCTAAGTAATATTTCTCTGCCTACTCTCAGGAAAATGTTTACACTAGAAAAATGCAAGTGATATGTATTTGTGGATATGGACATACATCAGACACATCAAAACATGGATATCTTCAGTGCAGGTATTGAGTTAAAATAGTAAAGGAGTGCACAGTCCATCTAAGCATAGACTAAACCAACATTTATGCTGTCATGTACATGTGCAAAGCAAAGTATGGTCTTGGGTTAATGCAAGCTTGCACTGTACATTCAAAAGTCTGTGTGATCACTGATGGTATTACACCAGCTTTCAGTTGCAATTACAGCTGGAAATGCAATTCGACTATCTGGTCAAGCAATCTCTGTGATATATGAGCCATAAAAATACCGACAGCCCTTAGCTTTCCGCAAATTGACATACAGGTATAGTAGTTGCTAAAGCTGCCTTGAAGACCAACTGGGTTCTTGATTATGACATTGAAAAATCTACACACTTTTCATCACAACTGCAATGGCTGGAATTTATCACTGCTTTCTTCCATTTTTTAAAAACTACCCAAGGTAGACCTAGTGCAGGGGTTCTCAACCTTGGCAACTTTAAGACTTGTGGACTTCAACTCCCAGAATTCCTCAGCCAGCAAAGCTGGCTGAGGAATTCTGGGAGTTGAAGTCCACAAGTCTTAAAGTTGCCAAGGTTGAGAACCCCTGACCTAGTGATATTTAACAGAATAACAGAGTTGGAAGGGACTTCAGAGATCTTCTAATCCAGGAGTCTTCAAACTTGGCCCTTTTTGACTTCAACTCCCAGAATTCCTCAGCCAGGCAGACTAGCTGAGGAATTCTGGGAGTTGAAGTCCACAAGTTATAAAAGGGCCAAGTTTGAAGACACCTGTTCTAGTCGAACCCTCTGCTCAAGCAGGAGTCCCTATACCATTCAAGACAAGTGGCTATCCAATCTCTTTTTAAAGCCTCCAGTGATGAAGCACGCATAACTTCTGAAAGCTAGCCATTCCACTGGTTAATTGTTCTCACTGGGAAATTTCTCCTTAGTTCTGTTGTGAGTGTCCCTGGACCAGCTTGGGAAGTATCAGAGGATGAGGATCAGCAGCCAGGTTCCTCTGAATGTGTTTCCCTCCCGGCAGCCGAGGATCAGCAGCCAGGCCCCTCTGGGTGGTTTCCCCTCCCGGCAGCCGAGGATCAGCAGCCAGGCCCCTCTGGGTGGTTTCCCCTCCCGGCAGCTGAGAGAGATAATGAAGAGCTTTGTATGCATTCTGAATCAGATTCTCAAAATGATGAGTCAGATTTAGAACAAGAAGATAAATGGATTAATCCGAGGTTCCGAAGGTTTGATAAGCGAAGGTGTCAGTTAACTGGAAAAAGGAAGTAATTGGGGAAGTGACGTATCGGACACTATATTAGAAGGGGAAAGAATGACTACGCCTTTGTCACGAGCAACGTTGATCAAAGAGTGGGCTGAAAACTTTGGCAGTGCTTTGGAACTCAGTATTCTGGTGTTTTGAAAACCTACCGAAGGATAATGAACTCTTGGACAATGTGATAAAGAAGAAAAGTAAGTTAATTGGGATGTAGGAGGAGAAGAGCATGTTTATCTAAATGTAAATAGATTTGATTTGGCCGTTCAGGCCAACATAATGCCAGCAGCTTGCTTTGAAACGAATTCTTTTGAAATGTATTAAATAAACCTCTTAAAGACATATTTACGTGGATATTAATGAGTTATGAGAGGCCAGACATAACAAGTTCTATGTTGCCTTTGTCCTCAATTAATTTCCATCCATTGTTTCCTAGGGGTTTCCAGCCAAATACTAGCCAAATCTAAATCTTCCTAGCTTTCTGCGGGTTGCCAAGGTCAGCCAAATGCTACCACAGTCTGTGCATACATTTTACATCAGGAGATGGTTTCCATAAATATTCATACATTACTACCTATTACAACTCTAAGTATCAAACCTCTCTATATAGAGAATTATATATCCTAGGTTCAAATATTACAGTACATTTCCCGGTCTGTTTCCTAAATGAGCAAGAGCCAATAATTTCTTGTGCATCCTTATTGTAATGGCCTGTCTATTCTCACCTTCTTTGCACCTGATCTTGGTCCTTCTAATCTTCACACTTGCTTGAGAGTTATGAGATCCCAAGTTTATCCTGTGGTATCTCTTGATAGGATTGGGAGAGCTTACTGGCTATGAAATTCAGGAGAAGTGCTCCCACTTCCTACAGATCAATCATCCAGTTACCTATTGCAGAATAATTGTTCCAAATTCATGGCTGACACCATTAATCGTGAAAGCAGCAGTTGTGAGTTCTTTTGTTGTTAATTTCTACATTATCAGTTTCTACAATTTCTCCATAGCACCTAAAATGATTTTTTTTGTACTGCTGCCATCAGTCAGAAGTATATGATAATTCTGGGATCCACTGAGTTATCAACTGCTTCTTTAAAATTCTTATATGGAAGCAGAAAATACATTTGGTTGAACAGATGGTTCAGAGCTATTAACTTTCAGCAAGAAGCAAACAATATTTTGTACTTTTGATAATTAGAAGCTTCTTGAGATTGCCAGTTCAGTTTACTTCAAAGTTTACTTTACTTGATGGGAATAACTTAATAATGTTTTGTTATGGTTATGGCTTAATTATATTTGTTAACAATGTTTTCTTGGTTAGTGTATCTTGCTAATTGACATAGAGCTGCTTGTTAACACAAGCTTTTTTTACATCCTTTCTCTGAATTACACCAGGACCAAGAGCTCTTCCATTCTTTTAAACATTTCTGATTTTACACATTATTTTCTTTAATCCTTCCATTCTCTTTACTCAAAGATTACACCAACTACACTAGTGGTTCTCTTAGAATAAACCTTCTTAATTCCCTTTCTGTGACTTTCAAGCAATACTGCATTTCTATGTTTTCTCTTGCCAACTACCTCTTGCCCAGGACAATCACTTCTCCAGTAGATGCATGTATGTTATGTGGGAAATACATAATACAAGGCTGTAACAATGCAATTCACAATCAAACCAACTTAGAGACTGAATTACAGCTTCCACAATACTCAAGAACTGGACAAAGACTATTACAATCATTACTGAGATAGTAGACTCATGGTGCAAAGCAGAATAAAGTATCCTTCCTTCCTTCCTTCCTTCCTTCCTTCCTTCCTTCCTTCCTTCCTTCCTTCCCGTTCCTAAATTGATTGCTTTCTTTTGTCTTCATGCACACAGAATCTGTCTGTCTGTCTGTCTGTCTGTCTGTCTATCTATCTATCTATCTATCTATCTATCTATCTATCTATCTATCTATCTATCTATCTATCTATCTATCTATCTATCCTATCTATCTATCTATCTATCTATCTATCTATCTATCTATCTATCTATCTATCTATCTATCTATCTATCTATCTATCTATCTATCTATCTATCTATCTAACTTCTATAAGCCTCCCATCTCAGCCAAGGGAGGCTTACAATTCTAAATTATAACATGTTCTATCCAGACCATGTTTAACGTGGTCCCTGATTGGTAGATTCCCCTAATTCTTTACTTCCTAGCCACGCATGCCAGGAAGTCCTCAGTTGTTTGCCATTCTTTGGGTGGATTTTACAGGCCATGTGCCTTCAGTAAAAAGCCCACTCAGAGACATCCCTCCTATTGAAATAGCCAGCGTACACCTATAGTAAAGCAATTATAAACTTTTTATCTTTGATTAATTATATATATATATATTTAAAAACAACAACACTAAATGCTACTTACAGAGTTACAGAAAGAAATGCACACTATGCCTACATAGCAACTAGTTTTACAACAAAAATCCCTTTCTTAATTTTTTCCAGGCTTAGTTCCTTAATCCTAAGGCTTTTGTTGCTATAGAATTCCTGTAACGTAGTTGTTCCTTGCCACTATCTCTAGATTCTAGACTCTTATCTACTCAGCTGTTCTTTCTTTTCATATGGAGGGACCTACTTGTAAACAAAAAAATAATAATAACAGATTATTGGCATTTACAATGTTTAGTTTCCAAGTTCATTCCTATGGATCTCAAGAAATAAAATCTATACTGGAAGCTGGTGCTTTGCAATACTGTACATCAAAGTCAGGACAGAAAGTCATCTGGGCACTAAAGGATGTGGGGGAGGAGGAGGAGGAGGAGGAGGAGGAGGAGGAGAATTTGATGGAAATAAGTGCCAGCATGTGAAGTGTGTCTTCAGAATACACATATGTGCTCTAAGGAAGTGACTTCTTTTGTAGATGGTTCATCTCAAGAGATAAATATTTACTTGCAAGCTGTGAACAAAGAAGATTGTTCTGTTTAAAATATGACATTTGAAACGGGTATAATAAGATGAATAAAAGCATGGCAAATGGGAATGAGAAGTAGCTTCACCTTGAATAGTTTAGATGACAATCAAAGCATCCTCTGTACTTTAATTCTTGTGTGTGTGATTAAAGAAACAGTCCAGCCTCTCAACCTGACACTGTTACTTTTGTTCTGAGATATAATTGAGCCTGACATGTATGATAAGGTGACCAACCGTCCTCCTTTAGAGAGGACAGTCCTCCTTTTGTGAGTTCTGTCCTCCCTCGAAAAGTGTCCTCCTACATGTCCTCCTTTTCGATATTTGAAGACTAATCTGCAGGGCTTTTTTTTCTCATAGAACGCTCAGAATGGCATTCTGGCACCTTTTCCCCCCAACTTTTGCATGAGCTGTGCTACTGCCCCTATTGGCTTTCGAAAGCCAATAGGAATTACTGCTGAGTGCACCAAAACACCCGGCCGGCAAACTTTGCACATGTAAGTTGTCTGCAGCGAAGGTGAATTGACAGGAACTTGGCACCCCTCCCTGCTACCCAACTACACCATCTTCTAGTTAGTCCTGAAGATACCTGGATGAGACTGGAGCAGCGACGCCACAGTAACTTTCTCTTGATCTTCGGCCCTGCTAGGGCAATAATGGCTGCGGGCGCAAGAGGCAGGGGCAGCGGGGCTGCTACGGGTGGGGGTATGAGGGGTGGTGGTGGCCGGCTGCCCCCATGCTGTGGGAGCCGCAGGGCCTGCTCTACATGGGGCTGCAAAGGGTGGGCATTGGTGCTGGCAAGGCGGCTGCAGGCGGGGTGTGTCAACGGCGGGCTGCCCCCTGGGGCCGGAGCTGGTGCAGCTGGTGCTTTGGGAGCCACGGGGCCGCTCTACATGGCAGGACAGCAGTGCTGGCGGGGTGGCTGCGGGCGGGGCCGCGGCATGTAAGCATAATTACAATATAAAATGTTATTGTTACAAATGTTTTATTATGTATTTATCATATTATAGTATATTCTGTATTATTGTTGCAATGAATAAAATGTTTCTTTTATTTACGATATTTTTTCTTCAATTTATTTGTGTCCTACTTTTCATTGTAAAAAAAGTTGGTCACCTTATATATGAGAGACATTGGTTAAAATAGCTAAAATTAAAATAGCTAAAATTGAAGGTATTCCTGCGACTAGAATGAGATCTGTGCTAACTAATGACTGTGTTCAGGTTGGAAGAGACAGTGTTAGATTTTAGCATCTCAATTACAGTAAGAAACAAAGTGACTTTGGCACTTTGGTTAACTGTTTTGCATCCTTCACCATCCAACAGCATGTGCTTATTTTGATTAAGCTAGGCAGATCTTGGTCTGGCCTGTTTTGAATTCTGTAATAGAAAAATAGTGGCTATTATGAATTAAATAAACTGTTTTCCCCAGTAAAATAATATGGATTGATATAAACAAGCAAAATTGTGGAAATAATGTTTTACAGCAGAGGTGAGCAATATTTCTTGGGCCAATAAATACTCCAAAAAGTAGATTTGATCCCTGACCTTCCTCTTAGGATGCTGATGAGAATATGGAATCTTTAGAAGAACAATTTTTATCAATAATATTTGGTGGGCCACTTCTCTGCTTTGCTTCTGTAAAATGGTGGCCATATTGGAGACATACTGTTTGACAACGTGAACAGAACTGGGTGCTTCTCTTAGTAAAAGCAGCAATTAGTCACATGGATGCGACACAACTTCTCCAAGTGGAAGTAAAGAGAGCTTTACTTCCCAAAGAGTTGGAAATGAAATGATTGACCATATTTATTTATTGACAGAGTGAACAACAAATCTCATTTATGCCATAGTGGTAATATTTTCGATGGTTCTGTAAGGAAGCTTATATTACTGCAAGGAACCCAGCTGGTTTCATCTGCAATCTTTTGAGTGAGCATTAGGTTTAGGTTCATGGCCACGCAGTAGATATACTTCTTAAGAGTGAAATAAAAACCTTTGTAGATCAGACAAAAGAATTAAGTAGACTACCACTCTGTTTCCCCTAGTGCAGGGGTAGGTAACTTTGGCTCTTTTATGATTCGTGGACTTCACCTCCCAGAATTCCTGAGCCAGCCATGCTGGCTCAGGAATTCCGGGAGTTGAAGTCCACGAGTCATAAAAGAGCCAAGGTTGCCTACTCCTGCTCTAGTGGCTAATTGTAGGAAACTGTAGCTTTTACCTTAAACACCATGTTTGATTTTTCCTTTTTTTAAAATTCATTGAAACAAAATAAAATCCAAGGAATGAAGGAATGGAAATGTATCCCCATTTTAGCTAACAACTGTTGAGCACCTTATGCCATTCATCATCCACATTAAGCCACAAGTATTTAACATGGTGTGCTGAATAAATCACAGTGGTTAAGGTTCCCCATTATAGTAAGCCATAAGCCAGAAAGTTTATGCAATGTTTTCAATTATTTTCTTCATTAATTTGTATTATATCCAACTGCATAAATCTAAATATTTAGCTCTCTGCATGAACCAGTTTGATTTAGTGGTTAAGGCACCAGGCTCCAAAAGCAAGAAACCGTGACTTCAAGTTTTACCTTAACCACAAGAGCCAACTGGGTGACCTTGGGCCAGTAACTCACTCTCAGCCTAACCCATCTCCCACAGTTGTTATTGTTGTTGGGTAAATAGGATGAGAAATGTGTCTTGGATATGTTTGCTGCCTTGAGTTATTTCTAAAAATAGTAAAGGCGGAATACATATAAATTTTTTAAAAATCCTTGTTTTTCTTTTAGTCTTTGGATCTTTTTCATACTCAGTGGGAAACGTAAGTAGTATTACAGTAATTATTTATAAATTTGACCTCTGTCTACGGAGAAGGGAGATTAGTTACATAAAGGAGAGCCAAGACAATATTATTATCTAGCATTATGGATAGGGTAAAATAAAGTGAAAACAAAAGGAGGCTGATATCTTCACCCTGTATATACTCACATCTACCGTATATATAGTATGCACATACATGAAATGCATGGGTATGGAAGTTAGAAGGAGGCTTTCTCTGTTAATAAAGATTGGATTCTTGTGCCTAGTTAGTATAAGACCAGTTCTGTAACTTTGACACTGAAGCATTTGCTACATTATTTTAGGCTTGCAAATGCTTGATTTTTCTATGCCCACAGCCTCATCCCTAAGCTTTGAGGTATTTCTAGAGTGAGTTTGAGGTATGAGCTAAGCTTACAAATTTGACTATGAAAGAGCAGGTGTTTCAACACCATCGTCTACTAATTGATATAAAAAAATAGTGTGCCACTTCTTGATGTTTAATTATTATTTTTTTTGCCATCTGCATCCAGGCAAACAACAGGAGGAATCTTTCCTTTGGGAACTGCTGGGGTGGGGGAGTGGTGGATATAAGTGACAATTTGTGTGCGTGCTCTCTCTTTTTCTCTCTCACACACATACACACACACTGTCAGATGCATTTGAATACACCAGCTGTCTAGTGTGTTACTATGTTGTGCTGCTTTTTTTTTTTAAAAAGGATAAAGGAATACAGCTCTGACAACACAGATTTTTTTTCAGTATTGCCAAAAGTATATGCAAAGAATATGGAGCCATATCTTTGAGGGCTTGATATTCTTTTGCACAAATATGTTATTAGCCTTACTGTATTTCTGTATCTGGCATATGCGATTGCCTTCTCTTTGGTGGCCCAGAGGACTTGGAGATCTATCAGGCATGCTTTCTTCACAATCCCATCAGTTCTGCTGCCTTAATCAATAGGAGCACGAGACTTTATGGTGACTATCGCCCCAGGTCAGACTTTTCGCAGAGCTTTCAACTACATTCAGAAAATGAATATGGTGACCATCAAAACGATGACTTTGACCAAGTAGCAAAGAAATTGGGACTTTTAATGGCATTTTCTATGCAGGGATTTTATTGTCTGTATCCAATACATTGATAGCAGACAGAAATAATTAACATGGAGTATTGCAACTGATCTTGAAACCCTATCCAGGTTCATTTATGACATGAATATACCTTATCCTTCAGGGTAGAATGGCGATTGGAATAGCTGGGGAGGCTTTTTTCATTTGTAATTAAGTTCAGATGATAATCATTGATCTCCAATAAATATTTCCTTTCCCATTCCTATAGCACTTTGTACTGTGTTTAAAATATTAATAACAGTGATGGATAAATAAATGTTTAAACCAAATTGCATTTTAAATATCTACTCATCATGTATGGCTCATGTGAATATTGTGGAGGATATAGAGAGCAACGTTGAGCAGAGTCTGATTTACAGTTAATACGTTTGCCTTTTCAGCTGTCATTGCTAGTTTGAGGGATTTAATGTGAATCCTTCCTTTTTGTTTGCTGTAGCATTTGACATCTTCATTCAGGATAAAGTTGATGGGTAGAAAACCCTTACATGTGTACATTTATTCATAATTATTGAGATATTAGAAAATCAACTACTTCAAATAAAACAAATGAAACATCACCAATATTAAACACCGGAATCCTCTTCTTTGAAAGAAAAAAAATGGAATGACAACTAGGGAGAGGAGGAGTAAAAAAAAAAGAAACATTCATGATTGTTATGGTAAAACACAAATAGCTAATTGGAGATTCTATATCTGGTGGCTCCTGCCTTGTTTTGTCTTTCTGAGCTTGTAAGATGAAGTTCTGCTGCGTTCTGCCCCCTGGGCTGTCACAATCTTCTGTGTGTCTCTCTTTCTCTCAGTGAGCAGTTATGGGGATGATGAAGATCTAACAACATCCTCAGACAGTGATGAAGAGGTGATTAAACAGTTTGAGATCTCAGTTTCTCGTTCGCAAAGCTTTCGATCAGGAGTTTCGGAAAAAGGAATCCAAGCAGGTTTGGAGCACAGGCCAAAATTTAACTGCTTGTTGTCAAATCATGAAGAATACAGTACTGAGGCCTCTGAAAGTGAAGGTATTTTATAACTCTTTAAAAAAACATGAATGGAAATTGCAGAGATAAGACAGTTTGGCTCAGTCAAGGGATATTTAAAAATGGTCAACAACGTGACTAGAATCTGCTCCAGGGTTGAAGGCTTATGGACCTCTTCTTACGACCAGCTGAACCTCTCTTAAACCTCTCTTAAAATTAGTCAAACCTTAACAGTAAACATGACAAAAGCCAAAAAAATCAAAAGTTTATAATTTGAATCTAAAGTCAACACATCACTTCAAAAATGAAATGGGAAAAAAATAAAATTAAAATAAAAAAACATTTTTAGGAATACTTGGGAAATAGTACTTGGGAAACAAAGCTTCTTAACTTCTCCCGTAATACATCTAGCACCTTAATAGGCTAATATAATGAACATTTGACTTGGATAAACTGTAATAATGATTTGTTCAGTGGCCATTCAAAGTTACAACAACACTGAAAAAAGTGACTTATGACCATTTTTCACACTTACGACCTTTGCAGCATTCCCTGTGGTAACATGAGCAAAATTCAGACATTTGGCATCTGGCATTTATTTATGAGGGTGTCCTGGGGCCATGTGTACTGGGGTCATGTGATCAACTTTTGCAACCTTCTGACAAGCAAAGTCAACAGGGAAGCCAGATTCAGTTAGCAACCGTGTTACTAACTTAATAACTGTGTCAAGAAAGGTCATAAAAATGGGGGCAAAACTCCCTTAACAACTGTCTTATTTAGCAACAGAAAATTTAGGCTCAGTTGTGATCATAAGTTGAGGACTACCTGTATGTATCAAGATGTCTTTGCTGATGACAACTCTGTGAGTGACATGGGGTCCTAAGATATAACTTCAGAAAATGAGTCAAGATGGTTTCTACCAGGTTGCTTGATCTCAAATGCAACAACTTGAAGATGTGTAGACTTCAGTTCCCAGAATCCCTCCACCAGCATGCTGAGGTTGAGGTTACTGAAGCTGACAAACACTGGTTTAGATCAGACTTCTCCAATTAGCACCCTCCAGAAAGAAAATGCCAAGTTGGAAAAGATGGAGTTTTGGTGTACCATGCCCTTTGCAATATATCTCACTGACTGTTTCTAGTATAGCTAGTTCAACTTTTGGAAATTCTTTATGAGGAGTCCTGCAATAAACTTTTAAGTCAACTCCACAGCAGCATTTTCAGAAGAAACTGAATCATTTGTATTCTGAAATAGGCCCCATTGGCTTCGGTAAGGCTGGCTCCCAAGAGCAGGCATAGGATTACAGCCTTAGGCAATCAGTAGATTCCCTTGAATTACATTTCTTAACCTTCAAATAGAGTTTAACGCTTAACCGATACTCTGGCTGCAGGCCAGATTTGCAAAGCACTGAATATGTGTGCTGGGGGAGGCTGTGTGTGGGAAGTGCATAAAATAATTTCTCACTAGAGAAGCACGTCTATTCTGAAAGCTTACAGCATTTTATTTATTTATTTTAAATTTTAAAACCTGTCTTCCAGCCTACTGCTCTGATGTGTGCCAAGTGTACATCAAACATGTACTGCTTATGTTAGAGCTACAATCTGTGATGTACACCATGTTCTGTTCAACATCACTGGTGCCTGGAGCTTTCATAGTGGAATGAAAAACATCCTACAGCACTCTTGTAGGAAGGAAATCCCATGGCCCTCCAAACAGACAGATTCTGGACAAACTCATAGAGAACTGCAATAGTGGTGAATAGCTGTAGCTCAGGTGTAGGATGAGGGTCTAGGGTGAGAGTCCAAATCAACCACACTGCCAACCAGAGACAGCACTGAACCTCAACCAACACATGCAAGCCCCCCTCCCACCAGTAGTCCACCTCCCAATGACCCTGACGTGATGTAACCTCTCCATCACAAGACCCATCACCAGACTCACTGATGACTCACACCTGACCCATCACAAGATCCATCACAGACCCTCACTTGTCACACCCACACCTGAAGCCCTTATAAACAAAAGAACACTGACACTGAGATCCCCTAAACTCTGCTGTTTAGATGCTACCTGTTAACAAAATGTTCAGAAAACAACCCGTAAGCTCGGAGAACAAACCTTCACTCTCACATAAAGAATTGTATGCAGGATGCCAGTCTGGTTGGCTGGTTACCTGGGAATAGGTTGGAGCTGATTTTCAGTTAAACACTCATGAAATCAAAGGTTAAGCAGTGGTGACTTCAGGAAGACTTAATTGTTTGCAAATCTGAATGAGGAAGAAATGCTCTATAAATGTTTGGAAATCTCAGTAGCACATCTGAACTTCATGAAACAATTCCTATTATTCCCGGTTCTGCCAATTTTGCTTCCTTTTCCCTTTTATTTTTCTACTGAATATAGGGATTGCAGTATAGAAAGAATCACTTAGAGCAGGCGCTTAGCCTTCTAAAGGGCCTTGACTGTGGTCCTTCAGAAGTCCTTTAAAAGTTATTCTTCCATTGTAATTTTTAATAAAAGAAGGGGAAAATCATTACACTAATTACATTAATACAGTTAATTAAACTTCTTAAACATTAGTTTGATTACAGTGGCAATGGGTGCACAGTTGAAAGACCTGAAAAGCCACATTGGGAACAAATTGTTGGGCAGTAGGTCTGTCCATGAGGTTGCTAAGAGTAAACTCTGATTTGGTGGCACATAATCACTCACTTAAAATTACTAATAATTTGGAGAAAGATCATGTTAATAGCATTTAATTATGGTGTCCCATTATTTTGGAACAGTTTACTGTCAAAAGTTTCATAAAGCTTTCATTACAGAAGTTATTTACGATGGTTCAGTTCCACCAAGCCTTCAATTGTAATTTGTTACTACTGGTATCTGATCTAAAGAAATGTAGTTTATATTTCATTGTTTTATATTTTTAGTAACCTGCTCAGAGCCTTTGGATTGGAGAAAGCTGTAACACCTGCATATTAGTTATTTGTAAACTTAAATTTGAATCTGCAGTTATCTATTCTGTCATTTATTTTAATTAAATCTACACGTGTTCTAGTCCTGCCAGCCTCTGTGGATTGACCCTGCATGCTGGCTAAGCTTATGAAAGACCAAGTCAAGTTTTTTCAAGCTCTCAGCTTGAAAAAACATGCATACCTTTGATATAGAAAATAGGTTTTTATGATGTTCATCATAGGAAGTCACTGGAGTGTATATATGAAACAAACTTCCTAAGTATGGGACTAACTATGGTTATACCTTTAAATGACATCAGTGTCTTGTCATTTATAACTAACTAATTCTAACTAAATCTGAAATCTTTCGAACCCTCAGAACCTTTTTTGAACTGGAATAGTTTTATTTCATACTAGGAATTCACAATCTATGTAGTATAATTTCAGGAACCTGAATTGGAGTGTGTATATCTGTCTAAATTTTTTTTCTTTGAAATGCATTAATTTAGATGGGTTTAGCCACCTGAGTTACCAGGACAACCTGTCTTCTCATGAAGATGACCTTCTATCCATCAGTTCAAGAGTGGCGGTGGAGAGCAGGGGCTCTGGACAGCCAAAAAACTCTGAGGTGGATGTTAGTGCAACACCCAGCCTCAGCCGACAAGAAACTGAAGGGAGTCTGGAAATGGAAACGGCTTTCAGCAATCAGGGGTTTGAAGGGAATGATGAAACTGACAGCTCATTGGCTTGGAGTCCAGAGGTAAGAAAAAGTATTTTTATATAAGAGTGTGCGTGGGTCTTGCTAGCAAGGGTTGCTTTTGCATGCATTATCTATCTAAATACATAATTTGTAGGCTAGTTGTGGTCAGATGGGCAATAATTGATACACATATGGACAAATAACTTCACTACTTTAGTATGTCTGTACAAATAACTTAAATTGACAGTCATATCCCTTTCTCTAGACATTATTGCAAACTGTAGTTCCAAGTATTATGCTACATACCTCTAGTGGGAATTCTTAAAGATCATGACAAGTTGTAATCCCTTGGACTATATAGGAAATATGAAACTTGGCTCTGCTCTACAATGACCCTACAAGAGCAATTGATATTGTTCCCGCTGTACAAATTGTAAATTGAAATGGAAAACGTAAGATTTTATTTTAGAGGGTCTCCTCTTAGTTTCAAAAATCCATCTCTCTGTCCTACTGTGGTTTCCATTCCATTTATTGCTAACAGAGCAATTTTGCTTGTTAGAATTTAATAGAGCACGATGTTATAATTCCTGTCAAGGATGCTGAGAGTTGAGTCCTACATAGTGACAGGGGCAATCCATTCAGGGAATCTAGTAAATTATATTTGAAGTTTCTCCCACCTTCAAACAATCAGTCTTTGTAGTGCATGATTTGTTTTCGTATGGTAGCCTTTGGATGTGGCTTGCACATCTCTCCGCTCTGAATATCCGCTCCCATGATCAGTCTGTTGATTTACAAAAAAGGCTGTACAAACTTTTTTCCTTTTATTAGCTCCTCTTTATCATTCCTTCTGAACCTACAAGGAATTGATCACTTGGTCCTCATTGAGTTCTTCATCTACATCTTCTTCTTATTTCTAAGCTTTTATCTCAAGGGCTGAACTGAAATGAAGGAGACTAATCATTCATTTTAAGCCCCTCCCATATGATTTATACAAAGATACCTTCTGCTGATCCTCTTCTTCCTCAGTCTTATCCCCCTCTTCATTTCTCTGTCTTCCGATCATCTCAATTGGTTGTGGAATTAAGATGATACAGTTTCTCCCATCCCACTCCATGAATATAGATGTTCTTCTGTTAGGAATAGTAAGATTTTGGTGTTAGGCCCATCCCAACTCAGTCATTTAGAAAAGAAAAGCTTTTGACTGCATCATAAGTGAAAGGAATAGCTTTACTAAAGACAAGTGCTTACAAGCCAGGTGAAAGCCAGATCTGAGGTTTGCATGCAAAATCTGCCCACTTCTCCTTTCCCAGACACCTTCCCCCCATTATCTGTTTAATGCCCAGTGGGATTCAAATAAATTGTTTAGCTAACAGTTCTGATTCTTGGCGGGCTCAGTGATGTGCCATATTCCATTCCCATAATTGTGGCCTGGGTGTCATCTGGCCAATGTTTCTGCCAGGCATTTGGTATAGTTTTGGTTTCTGGTTATTCTCTCCCCATGTGTTGGCTCTCCCCTCCCCCCTCCTTCTCTCTTCCCCCACCCCCACCCCCGGGTTATGGCAATCTGGCTTCAGTGAAGTGGAGATGAGGTGGAGCAGGATGACAGCAATGACATTTGGAGTTTTGTTTTTTGTTTTTTGTTTTAAAAAAAACGCTCTTTTTAAAAAATTTTCAAGCAAAATTTTCTGAGTAAGTCAGTATATATTAATTAATTACCCCTTATGATACGTGTCCTCTCTGTGTGCAGTAGTTACATATTGGGATAGAAATTGGAAAGATCCAGGTTGAAATCCAGCCTCGGTCATGGAAATCCATTGAACAACTTTCAGCCAGTCCGTCTATCTCAGCCCAACCCACCTGGGGGGAAAAATGGAGAAGGGATGTTACTTTGCACTTCTGGAGGAAAGGCAGTTTGACAAGCAAAATGAAATAAACAATATTTTAAAAGTGCAAAGTTGTCATCCTGATTTTTGAGCAGCCAGTTTCCTCATTTGGACAGCACAAGCAATTGTGATTTTACAAGCTAGTATACATACTTACCTTCTCACAGGAGAGCTACAAGAAAAAGAAATAAAAGGAATAGGCGGCATTAAGCCTCATCTCCTGTGCTCATTCCAGCAAAGTATGTTGCCCTGGAACCATTATGTCTGAACTGGGCTGTACAAAGTAGAAAAATTGCTTCAAAAACCTACATTCTGCTGCATTTCAGTCTGTCTGTGCTGGGTGCTTCCCCTCCAGCTACATTGTGTAGCAGGTGTAAAAGGCTGCATCTCATTTTCTAACTTTCTAAAAAGGTCCCATCATCTCTGAACTCTGTTCAGACTTTCGCCTATTCAGAAATAGAAATCTCACTTTGGCAATGTAGGTATAAATAACATGTTAGGGCCATTTCCATAATTGCCTGTTTTGTCCAGCAGATGTTTTCTCCCCACCTCTCCCCATCCTACTCGCCCACCTTCATCTCTGCTTTTTTCTTTCATCTCACATATTTGTACAAAAACCTTTCTGGGATGAGTACTGCCTTTATTTTAAGATGACGTTCAGCAAAATGGTAACTTTTATTCTATCTTTCTCCCCAAAGAAAAAGTATTGTTTTTGGAACTATTCAGCATTTGTGAATTATTTTGGAATTCATCATCATCATCTTAGCCATTGTCTATCCACTGTAGGATGAAGGTTTCTTCTACATGTTTCCAACCAATATGGTCCTGAGCTTTTCTTTGCCAATTGGCCCTGTAATACTTGCTGATGTCATAAATCCATCTTGTTTTAAGTCTCTTTGGTGGGTGCTTTTTATCAAGTAGATTTTGAAATTAATACACACATTTATTTTTGCATATAATATGTTGAAGTGTAAATATTTCTAGAATGATTCCAACTCCAGTAGAGAGAGGGGGACAAACTTAAAATACTGTTCTCTATTCTGGTACCTCTTGCTGAAAGGCAGAATAGTTGACTGTGTTTAAAGGCTGAGATTGAGCAAGGTGGCATTTTGTTCTGTAAGCCTTAGGTACCCTCTGATTTACATACATACCAGTGCTGACCTATGACAATAATAAACATTAACTAAATGAACTCAGTATATGCCTTGTTGTATTCTGTGGCAAGCACAGGCAGAAATATTTCTCATTATAAATCACTCAGGTATCTTTTTAAAGATTCTAACTCTTTCCACATCCAGATAAGTAGCTTAGTTATTCACCTATAGTCAATCACGGTCTTACAAGTACACATGACCAATTCTGGGTCTGTTTGTCAGCCCATTGTTTAGCCAGCAAAATGCAGCATTAGTCTGTATATCCAGGATAGCTAATGCAGTGGGAATCGGGATCCATGAAATAAAGCCCTTTATGGCAATGGACCAAGATACTTGCAGGACTGTCTCCTGCCTCATAAATCCCAGAGACCGGTTAGGGCGCATAGAGTTGGTCTCCTACGAGTCCCATCTGCTAAACAATGCCATCTGGCGGGACCTAAGGCAAGGGCCTTCTCCATTGCTGCCCCTGCCCTCTGGAACCAGCTTCCCTCGGAGGTTTGTACTGCTTCCTCCCTCCTAGCTTTCTGGATAGGGCTGAAGACATATCTATGCCGACAGGCTTGGGGCATATTAGCTGAGCTCTGCCCCTCGGCCCTAGGAGTGTCCCTCCATCAGTGCTTGTGAATTGATTGTGTTTGTGTGGGGTATGAATGTGGTTGATTTTAAATTGTTGTTTTGTTTTTTGTTGTGAGCCGCCCCAGGTCTTCGGAGAGGGGCGGCATATAAGTGCGAATAAACATAAACAAACATAAACAAACTTTGAACAAGTGCCTGTTCAGGAAGAATAATTGCAATTATCTACAGCAGGGGTTCTCAACCTTGGCAACTTTAAGACTTGTGGACTTCAACTCCCAGAATTCCTCGCTGGCTGAGGAATTCTGGGAGTTGAAGTCCACAAGTCTTAAAGTTGCCAAGGTTGAGAACCCCTGATCTACAAACTCCAGAAAGCAACAGTAAATCAAGGAGAGAAGCAACCTAGAACTAAGGAGAAACTTCCTGACAGTTAGAACAATTAACCAGTGGAACAACTTGCCTCCAGAAGCGGTGAATGCGCCAACACTGGAAGTTTTTAAGAAGAGACTGGACAGCCATTTGTCCGAAATGGTATAGGGTTTCCTGCCTGAGCAGGGGGTTGGACTAGATGACCTCCAAGGTCCTTTCCAACATCATCATCATCATCATCATCATTATTATTATTATTATTATCATCATCATCATCATCAATTGACTGCACTCTTAGGGTGTTCAAGCCAGGATTTAACTCTTTTTTTTTTTTTAGTGAAATCAGTCTTGTGTACCACAGATCATAGAATCATAGGGCTGGAAGGGAGGGAGCTTGAAGGTCTTCTAGTCCAATGTCCTGCTCAATGCAGCAGACCTTATACCATCCTGGTCCAATGGTTGTCCAGTCTATTTTTCAAAACCTCCAGTGATGGAGCTACCCCAACTCTGGGAGTCAAGCTATTCCATGTGAGATTTCTAGCTAAATGTAGCCAGCCCACTTTGCAGGGTAGTAACCAAGGATATAAGAAACTTTTATGTTTCTTACTAGAGAATTGATAAGAGTACTGAGCACCAGGCAGAATACAAAGCATGGTGGGTGACCTGTCTCTGGTAGAGTGATTAACAAGTAGTTGTCATGGCCATCATCAGCATCATTGTTAATATTTCTTTCTGGCACTTCCATGCCATTTTCTGAATAAAAATATAATCAAGGCAGTTGAAAGGAGAAATAGTGACCAGCAGCAAAAGAATAATATATAAAATATTCTGCATCAGTGCTCTAGAAGCGTTCTGAAAAACAGCTGTAGGAGTAAATCCTTAAATTCCTTCTGCAGACCTATTCTGCTCCCTGAATATCCTGTTCTTTCACAGCATGTTTAAATAGAAAGGAAAGGTCTCTATGGCAACCCTTTTTAATCTGAGATTAAAAAGCACCTTTGAACAGAAAACACACACCCAGGAAACTAAGCACCTGACTCTCCCCCTTTCCTCTTCATAGGCTTTCTTTTATCAAAAGTAGTGCTTTTGTATTAAAAAAAAAAGAAGAAGAAAAGGGGTTAGACGAAAGGTAGATAAATCTGTCTGGAAAAACGCATTAAAAAATAGCAAAGAAAACATTTTGTGTGATTTGATGTCATCTGTAGGCATGAAAAGGCTTAGATTTACTGCCCAGAGAAGACTAAAAACATATGTTTATGCCTTCACAAGGGACGAAGACATAAGTGGAATATTCTGCTTTTTATGATAGGGGATAGCTCTTTGCAGAACAAGAACCCAGTAATGAATGCATTTCTTTTTGTACAGATAATAAATGGCATTCAAGAATTTGTCCCAAAATCTTTTCGTCAAACTTAATTCTTACTTATATTTCATAGTTATCTTGTCAATAATGGAGGCTTTTCTTCTTACATGTGAACTTTTCTTCCATATTCAATCCTTTGATCTTAATATGTAACTCCTCTGTATGGATCCCCTCCCCATTCTGTTTGGCCTCCTGACTTTCAGAAATAACCATCCAAATCTATTTCTCTGAAGCTCCTAACTCTTACCCATTCTTCCCTGATTTCCAGGCCATGCTATGTTCCCATGTCCATTATCTATTTTTCCTTTTGAATTCCTAGATGTTGCCTCTTTTTCTCTGAATCCCAGCGACCGATTAGGGCACACAGGGTTGGCCTCCTACGGGTCCCGTCTGTTAGACAGTGCCGTTTGGCGGGACCTAGGGCTAGGGCCTTCTCTGTTGCTGCCCCAGCCCTCTGGAACCAACTTCCCTCAGAGGTTCGTACTGCTCCCTCCCTCCCAGCTTTCCAAAAAATTTTAAAAACACATCTATGCAGACAGGCTTGGGGCGTGTGAGCTGCGCTCTGCCCCTGGCCTTTGATTGGGAGTGTATGTTGTATGAGTGAGTATAGTTTTATAGTTTTATATTGTAGTATTATTTTATATGACTTATATATTTTGTACTTGTATTTCTGTTGTGAGCCGCCCTGAGTCTGGGGAGAAGGGCGGCATATAAGTCAAAATAAAGATAAAGATAAAGATCTTTTCCACTATCAAAAAAGGCAGAAGTGTCCTCTTGACTTCTTCCTCCCCCCCCCATTTCTTGTTGGCAATTGGACAATACCCAGAATCATCATTCTGCAATTTTTATTTAATTGCTATCTATTAGGAAACAATGGAGCTATTAAATTCCAATTTTGTATTTTTTTTCTTGCTAAAGGAACATGAAGAAGCATGTGTCATTCCAGCTCACACTAGTGCCTATGAGCCCATTTCAAGATGTGGTGACTTAGATGTCATTTTTGATTACAAACCATCAAGCCAGAAATTGGTAGTGACTATTGTTGAAGCTAAAGATATCCCAGACAAGGACCGCAGTGGAGCAAGTACCTGGCAGGTACACACCGTCCTAATGCCCAGCAAGAAACAGCGAGGAAAGACAAGTGTCCAGAAAGGCTCCAACCCAAGGTTCAAGGACAAGGTGACCTTCACTAAGATGGCACCTGAAATGCTGAGCAGCTTTGCCCTCCGGTTCCGCCTCTATTCTGTGCGCAAAATGATGAAGGAGAGAATGATGGGTGAGCAGCTGTTTTACCTTAGCCACCTCAGCCAAGAGGGGGAAATGAAGACCACACTGGTTCTGGAACCAAGGAGCAACTTATGTGTAAGTACAATTAAATTTGGGGGCGAATTATTGAAGTCATCGCATTTCCTTTCTCTCGGATAAAAGAGGAGAGTTTACAGCCATGCTGTGCATAAACTGCATGAGCAAGATTGATCTATAAAATAATTTTCAATAATTGGAATCAGAAATGCTATAAATAGCATGAGGGTAACAAATCTAGTGCCCCCCTCAAATGTTTTAGACTTCCATTCTAACATTTGAAATCAAAAAATCTGCATTAGTAAAGTGCATGCTTGGTATGGAGCCACGGGTGCATGCAAAGGCTTCATAGAAAAAGTGGGTATTGAGGAAAAGCTTGAAAAAAGCAGGAATGAAGTCATGGTTTAGATATTTAGAGGCAGTTATGCATGAAGGCAGAAAGAAAAAAAGCAGGATTTTCTAAGTGGAAATATCAAGATTTTACTAGAGAGAGATATAAAGGCAAAGAAGGAAAGTGGGGAAAAGAGAAGAAGTATTTTGGAATAGTGACAAAGGACTTATACTGCAGCTGGGTGTGGTCAAGAAGCCAACTGAAGATTTTCAGGAAGGGCAAAACATAGAGAATGAAAAAAGTGATGGATCCTTGGTGCTCTTTGAGCTTGATTGTTTTCTTGCAGATGTTTCATTACCCAAACTATCACTGAGGATGCTACCTAGTTTGGGTAATGAAACATCTGCAAGAAAACAACCAAGTTCAGAGAGCACCAGCAATCCCTCATTTCAACCCTGAGCTACAAATATTCTCCTTTATTAGTAATGAAAAAAGTGAATAATTATTAATAATCTAGGGAACTTCTTTCTCTGGAGACATATTATGAATGTTGAGAACATGTTGAGTACTCACAAGATGGCTATGGGGAACTACATAGTTGCTATGGCAAATTGAACCAGCTACAAAGTACTGATTCACCATAATGTTATCTGCCTGGCCTTTTTAGTTTAAAAAGTGAAAGAACAGATAAGAAGATGTAAGAAATAGGTTTCTATTGGACTGCTTTACACATTATGTTAAGCCACCATGTAGTTTGCTTGCTTGTGGTCTGGCATGCTGTATGAATCCACCTATTGCAATCTATAAAATATGCATTACATTGTAATAAGATAATGGGTGCCTCTCACCAACTAAATGAACAAGTAATGTCAACCTGGTAGAAGGCATCTGTGAATGGAGGTATTTAACTGTGAAAGCTTATGCTGCCCATTTTTCTCTAATCTTAATTTTATGCAAGACATACATATCACAGTTGCAATAGAATAATCTGGTTAGGTTTCTATATTTTGAATTTTACCTGCCTGTTTTGGTGGAGAACTCTATATAATACTGAAGAATTTTAATTTCTAATTAATACTTTTTGTTGTTGTTGGCTTTTTTTTTTTCATCTCTCCTCATCCAAAGAGTGGAGGCTCCCAACTGAGTCTCTCGGCCATCTCTCACAGTGACAGTGCTTCTTCAACCCAGTCTCTGTCACATGGAGGAGTTCCAGAATTGCTGGTAGGACTATCCTACAATGCTACAACAGGCAGATTGTCAGTTGAGATGATCAAAGGCAGCCACTTCCGGAACCTTGCCATTAACAGACCACCAGGTACATAAAAATATGACCTCCTGGTCTCATGGATGTAGAACTTGGACTATTAATTGCCTTGATTCTTTGATATGAAAAGGCACCAGCCTACAAACATTGGCCATGTTGAAAGAAAGGCCTTACCTTGGAGAATACATGTCCCATTTATGAATCCAAACAGCTTGGGGGGGGGGAGGAAGTGTCTGAAAAATCTGAAATGTTTAATTAGAAATAATAGAAATATGTCTGTTTGTGGAAAGCAGATCCTTTCTTTTCCTGGACTCTAGCTTGAAATATTTAGGATCATGTTTGCTCTGCTCCTCAAGATCAGTTTAGGCTCAGGAAGAAAGGACGGACACAACTTCTCTATTGTAAGCACAAGAGCTTTGGTTTTCTAGGACTTAAGTCATATATATCTTCCAAATCACAAAGAAGCTCTTCTGCCATTTGGGCTTCTCTTTTGGCATTTCAGTACAGAATTTTTGAGGAATGTGATTTCACTCTGTAGTTTCCAGTTTGGTCATTCAGAGCTGCTTATGCTTCAGTTGAGTCAGGTTGGGTGCTTAGGGTATTTTTTAACATATCTGAGTAATGAGTTGCCTTAGCAACTATAAAGCTAGACCAGAATTGGTTGTTACATTAGACTAGGTAGGAATTTCCTGACCCCTCAATTTATCTGACCTCTTGGGCTAAAAGCTCCAGGGCAGTGTTTTCCAACTTCCTCTGGCTGGCAGTTCTGGGAGTTGAGGTCTACACATTTGAATTTGCTGAAGTTGAGAAACACTGGCCCAGGACACCAGAAATCAGGTTATGGACTAGATTGGCCTTGGACTAAAAGCTGTTTTGGAGAAGGTCAGCTGAAGGATGGAGAAGTTGGCATGGTTTATCTATTGGCTCATTAGTTTTTCAAGAATTTTGAAAGAACGCTTGATTTCTTTGAAATCTTTGTTCAGCTTGCCAGGCACCTTTAAGCACAATCTGTTACATTGGATCCAGATTATTTTTCTTCTCTCTCCCAGTTGTCTCTTCTGAATTGTTTTTTTTTTTTAAATTGATTAAACCAAGAGAAAGAGAAGACCAAGAACTTATCTCTACGAGGATTTTAAACATTTATTTTCCTCCCCCCCATTTTGCTTTAATTACTCAATTTCTTCTCTTCTACTTTTCCTAAGGAATACACACAAATGCAGGAGCAAGTTTCTTGTCCTTAATATAATTTCAGTTTCCCCACTATTTAGTGTTTGTCTCAGCTTGTATTTTTAATTATTTTGTTTCCTCTCAAAAGAATGTGCAATAATGCACAATATAGGATTGGAATGAGATGATTTCCTGCATTGTTAATTAATGCTTATGTAAAGGTACTGTGAAAACTCTTTATTTTAAAAACATAGATTTATCTGTGAAAAAATAGACAACAAAAAGGTGCATGCCTAACAGTGCAAAAAGAAACTGATTAATGCAAAAAAATAAATTTCTGCCAAGAGAGGGACAAAACCAAGCCCCAGGCTTCACAACTCTTCAAAAAGAAAAAAAAACCAGATTTCATATGATAATTAGAGCCTTGCTTGCCTGTGGTGATATCCCCAGCTTATTATCTTTACTACACAAATATAATAACAATAATATACAAAAAAGCACATTTTGTGCAGTGAAAAACACAAATCCTGATTTGGGCTAAGGATGGGACTTCCTCTGAAAGAAACTGAATATAATTGAGATGTAACCTTTGACTGCAGAAGCTATTATCAAACATGTTTCACCTGGCAAAATTATCACATGGTTGGAAGCATAGGAAGATTCAGTAAAACTTCCATTGCAGCAAGTACTGTAGCTTGTCACAATAAAGCCATTGTCTTCTGGAATGTGAACAACAGAAAGATAAGCTAGTCTGAATCATATGAGATTGATTTGCTGGCTTCCATATTGAGCTCATTCATTTTTCTTATAATGGCAGTAGTCCACATTTTTAGAAGTCGGAATAAAGCCTGCCTGCCACAAGTAAATTTTTGGATTAGATGATGGCCTTTTCTTGAAATATGTTGTAGCACTGCCATGGAATGGAGCCTATCTTAATCCAGCTTTGTGTTTAGCTATTGTCTGATTGCCATAAGCTAGAAGGAATTCAAAATTGGCAAGTACACTATGCTGACTGAGAAGGATGTTCCCTTAGTTGGTTCAGAGGAAAGCAATTTCTTCTTACAAATTTGCTAGGAGACCAGTGGCCTAAATTTCCACGGTTGTCACAGGAAAGGCAGCCCAAATGGAAATACCAGAATAAATATTGTTGCAGGGCTTAACAAAGTTAACTTAAATGTAACTTAACCTGTTACATTCCCACATGCTGTCAAGGATGAATCCTAAGCCTCAGGGTCTGGTCTACATTATCAGTCCTGATACACTTACTAGGATTCATCTTATAGTAAGAAGATTTGCTGAAAATTTGTTACCCACCACTTGATGTATTCTAGATATGTCCAGTTAGATAAATACAAAGAGTATATATTTCAGAATGAATAAAGTTGCAGTGGGCAGATAGCTTTATTTTGTTTTTAGGCAAGGTTTCCTGGTGGAGCATGGAAAATAAGGACCAACGCCTATCCCAAATACTGAGATAGTCATATAGATTTAACAACACTTACTGGCCTAGCCCTGCAAAACAAATTCAGTTTCCTGAGTGCATCATATAAAGCTGTTTTATTTCCTCTGTTTAGCTTCTGTTCTGTTTGCTTTTGCTGGAGCATGTGATGTTCTGAGGAGCTGACTAAGTCAGCTGTACGAGGGACAAAGTTCTTGTGTTTGCTAGGCAAGCAGTGGGTGTTCTACTGAGCCCCAGCTGAAGATTTCTGCTTCATTCCCAGTGAGGAAGATCAACCTCCATCATGGTACCCTTTCATGTTCATCATGGCAAGTCCCATCAAGTTCCATCATGGCAAGCCTATTTCTTTAATTGGAATTTCTAGCCAGGGAGAATCTGTTTTTTAATTTCCTGAATGGATACATTTTTCCTACACAGAATAGATTGTATAGAGTTGTCCCAAAGATGCTTTTTCTTGTTTTTTTTCTTTGAAAATGTTTCACTTCTCATTCAAGAAGCTACTTCGATTCTAAATGACTGGATGGGAATTCTATTGAATTGAGCAATACATTCCTTTTGGTTAAATTGCCTACTGGAAAAACTTTTTTAGATTAGGCTCACCTTCTTTGGCTCACTGGGACTAACTCTTTTTTGTCTTATGATGCTTCTGGAAGTTTCTCCATGAGAAACTCACCTGGTACTGCTATTTAGGGGCCAGTGAAACTGGTGTGTATTTGTTTTATTTATGTTGCATATCAACTTTTCTCCTGGAGCTTAAAGTGAAAGCACTCCTTTTGCCAGTTTTTCCCATAATAACAAACATGTAAAATGAGAGTTGTGCTGAGAGAGGAGAATAAGTGATATGCAATGAGCTTCCATGGCTGATGGTGGACTGGAACCTGGTTTTTTTTTTTTCAGTCTTTAACCAATATACCATTTTGGCTTTTACCCAGCACAAGATTTCTCTGCTATAATTTATACCTGTATTTGTACATGTACAAATTATTTATTACCAGCAATTTTTTTGCCATTCTTCAGGAGAAGACTCCAGAAAATGGTTTACATGTGCCAAGCATGATTAAAAGTAATATTTTATCTCTTTTGTAGGATATTATGTGTATGTGTTTGCCTAGGGCAGGGGTAGGCAACCTTGGCTCTTTTATGACTCGTGGACTTCAACTCCCAGAATTCCTGAGCCAGCATGAAAAAAGAGCCAAGGTTGTCTATTCAGTTCTGAAAGTTGAAAGGTAGCATGCGTATTTTTAAAATTTGAGCAGAGGATAGATCAAATAATCACATGGCTTCATTTGGATAGAAGATCGTCATTCCCCAACACACATGTTTGTGATTTGAAAGATTAAGTGACTGAGGAATAGAAATTCTTTTAGTAGTTTTCCTAACCAACCAAGCACAACAAAAAAATAATACTACCATTTTTGGGGGATTGATTGCTGAATTTTGCTGGTGCTATGAGAGATTGCCCAAAGAGGCCAATGACCATGCATATCTAACAGACTACAAGTGTTTGACCTAGCTTTAGGCATCTTGTCTGGGAATTTACTACATAAACATAAATTGTAATCCTGAACATATATTAAATTCTTTTTTTTCCCTAAATGGCTTCATTTCTTTCTCACATAATATATACACATGGTCCTTGTTCTGTATGGCATAAATGCACAGAATAAGTAATGAGAGAGGATGGAACTCTTTGATTTTAAAGTGTGCCTATCTGTTCATACTTAAAATGAAATTTCATGCCTCATCTTCAGCATAGTGCAATAGTAAAAAAAATTCCATAAAGAAAAAGAGCCATATGGTGTAATGAAAAGCCTACAGGCTGCATTTTATAGAGGACATTCTGGGTTAAGCTTGTAAGTACATTGCTGCATATTCCTAAACATTAATGTTTGATTTATTACGCCATGATTTCAATTAGCTAAAGCGATATGCTTTAGGCAAAGTGATGGCTTCTCTGTGTGATATATTAGATATAAGAGAAACAAGCAGACATATTTTTCTTTAAATAAACATCAGGGTGCTTTGGGCCAGTCACTCTCTATCAGCCCAGCCCACCTCACAGGGTTGATGTGGTGAAAATAAAAGGAGGAAGATGGGGGTTTGCCGCCTTGAGTTATTTGTGAAAATGATAAAAATGGGATAGAAATACATAAACTTTTACTGCTTTAATGTTGCCTGCAGATACTTATGGGAAACTCTGCCTTCTGAACTCTGTTGGTCAAGAAATGTCTCGTTGCAAGACATCTGTTCGACGAGGGCAGCCAAATCCTATCTACAAAGAGACATTTATCTTCCAAGTTGCCTTGTTCCAGCTCTCAGATGTTACCCTAATGATCTCCATTTACAATCGCCGCAGTATAAAGCGCAAAGAGATGATTGGCTGGATTTCTATGGGTCAGAACAGTAGTGGAGAAGAGGAGTTAAGTCATTGGCAGGAGATGAAGGAATCTAAAACACAGCAAGTGTGCAGATGGCATATGCTCCTGGAATCTTAGTGGAAACCTCAACAGTTCCAATAGGTGCAGGGCATTCGTCTTCCCAACATTTGACATATAAAGGACTATTGGTTTCTATTATAACTGGACTTCTGATGCTCTTTACTAATGGAATTATTCTGTTAGGTTATTGTCCTTTTATTTTTAGTTATAGGAAATTGCTTGAAGTGACAGGTAGGCAAATTGGGTCAGAACTTTATGCTCTCCCTTCACCCACCAAGAATTGAGATTGAGTGTTCAATATCAGCCCAGCATCTTCACTGGTAATGAGATTTGCTCTTGGACTTGTCGCTGTACAGCCATATTTGCTTGAGTGAGGTATGTGCCTTTGTTGTGAGGAAAGGCTGCAGAAATGATCGTGAAGCAGTGATCGTGAAAATGGTATATACTGGTATCTCGGTACTCATCGTTAATTGGTTCTGGGAGGCACAATGAGTACAAAAAATGATGACCACCAAACAAATTCTTCCCATAAGGAATAATGTAAATAAATGTCAAGCATTCCCAAACCAAAAACAAGGCACATTTTAAAGGCAATATGTAAAAAGACAGGGTTGCATATCATTACTTTATATGAGAAATAAACCTAACAATTAATAAACAGTTAAATAAAATAAAAACTTCACTTTACCTGTACTGATGAGGAAAAAAAGCTCGGAAAATACACAAAATGACCACAAAAGCTAAGACAAGGCTGCAAGGGGATGTGCACAGGCCAAGAGCTTCCGCGTGACTAAATGTATCACCCTTTGTTTCACCTGGAAAGGGTAGCAAGTCGTGAGGCAAACAACACCGACAAGTTCTAGCTTGTGCGTTGAGTACAAACAAATCATGAGTACTGGAATAAAATTTTCGTGTCAAAATGCACTGAGTAGCAAATTGGATGAGTTTCAAAGCCGTTGAGTACCAAGACACCACTGTATTAGGACAGTTTTGTGAAAAGGTTTCAGGCCTAATCCACTTCACTTAAGTGTATTTGCCTCAGCCCTAATTCTCTGACTGCAATAAATAAGATGGATTTTGATTCCTGACAAATAGTCACTTAAATTTTTCTCTTTATAAATATAGACTTCCCAAAGGCTTAGTTTGAACCATGTGCACATATATCCAGAAAATATCAGATATGTGTATATTATCATTAATGCAACTTAATCATAAAATGACATTGAACTTGGAGTGTTCAATGTCCTGCATTTACTGTATTTTTTTCCCCAAGCTAGCTATATTTCAACCTAGCTGTTGTGGCTTCCAACTTTCCATGATAGCAACGAAATAACATGCGGGTTCCATCTATTCCTTTTAATATATAATGTTCTTTTCTCTTAGAAGCAACCAAACACTTGTCCTTTATATTAGGTTCTTCATAGGCAGGCATGCATTATTACTCTTATCACCATGGAAGCCGTGGATCCCCTTAGGAGTTCTAGCTCTATGAGTGCTAAAAAAGAAATTTAAGAGACTGGATGCCTGCAGTATTGACAGCAGCTTTCTTGAATCTGGTGCCATCTGAATGTGCAGAACTTTAATTATGATGATCTTAACTAGGAAGAAATCCGATCGGGAAAGGTTGGTTTTAGGAAAGTATAGAGATTCAGAGATTCTTTGGAAAGATGATAAGACGGTGGTAAAAAAGACACCTTCCTTTTTTATGCTGAATTCCAGAGGAGACTCTGAAATGTGCTCAAGTACCTTTTGACCAGTGATCTCTCCTGATAGTTGACTTCTCTGAAAGGCTACATAGGAATCTCTACAGCAGTGTTTCTCAACCTTGATAATTTTAAGGCATGTGGACTTCAACTCCCAGAATTCCACAGCCAGCAATGAAGTCCACATGCCTTAAAATTGTCAAGGTTGAGAAACACTGTTCTACGGTATGCAAAAAAAAAAAGTGTTGAGAAACACATTGTTTTAAATAACTTGTAAATATACTTCAAAACTATCTTAGAAATGGGCCATAGAGTAATATGGTGCTGGTAATGGGGACTTCCTTATTTAAAACCTGACCATCACGGGGGACAAAACCTGTTACAGAACACTAATTTACCATAATGCTTCCTGTCCTTCTAGTCATCCCATCCTGCCGGACACCATTTAGGGTCCTGCTTGTTTTATCTTTGTTATTTAGGGATCCACTTGGCACATTTTGTGCTGCAAGGATTTTGCAGCTGCTTATTGTTTCTATATTATAAGGAAGTTTAAAATGCCCATTTGAATCTAAAAGGCATTCTAGAAAATAAAAATTATGGTTGGAGGCTGCTGCTAGGTTTTATAGTATATCTTGTCGTATTTTCCTGAAACTTTATTTTAATATATTTTATATTGTTCCCATGTTTTAAATAGTTGTTCTTAAAATGTAAAAAATGAAATGGGACAGGGAGCCTGTGAGATACCAAGGAAAGTGAAGTATCTGCGTGTACTTCACCTTTAGGCACCATGTCGGGAACACCAAATGTAGGCTGTTAACTGTATATAAAGCCTTTCTGTCCAAGCTCCAAGCTCTTTTCTAAAGTGCTGGAGATCTAATTCAGGATCTTCTGCTTGGAAAAAATATACAGTATACTGCAGCTAACGGAGATGACCTTTCCATAGGAATGTTCCTTTTTTGTGCAAACATTTTACAAAGAGATTCGTCATTAGCTGATTTCTCTAACAAGAACAAAAATTAAAACAAGTTGATTGGAAAACTGCATATCCATGTATGAGAATAGGTGAATCCCTTTCAAAAAGCAATTATACTGTGGATTATACTTCTATTGCCTAAAATTTTAGAATGCTTCTTTGCTTCAGAATTACTTTTCCTTATATGAAAATGTGCAGATGTTATTCGCTGAAACTCAAAAAAATCAATTACTTCTGAGAGAAGAGAGATCAAGATTTCTTGATAATGCAGATGAGATCAAGAATCTAGTACTACATGCTCATCTATTTTTCTTTTTAAAAATTTGTTTCTCCAATGGAAAAAAATAGCTTGCTACCACAGGGTTCAAAGATGACATCTCACCAATATGTCTCCTTTTTCAAGTTGCATGCCAAAAATTTATAGGTTGCATTTTTTTCCCCTCTGGAAATCACCAAGGGTCTGTAAACTATGAGTGATCTGTGATGCACTCTGTTAAATAGGAAATAATAATGTATTCCAAAGCAACAGCAAGAAATTCCTCTTTTAACAATAGCAGATATAGCATGTTAAGGCAGCCTTTCTTTTCCTGCATTGTTCAAAAGGTTGCATGAGAAGGTTCCTATTTGGCACAGAAACAGCTTGTGCAACCCATCTCTGAGGACCTCCTGTTTTAATTGCCTGCCAGATTCACCAGGGAGAGTGCCAAAACCAGGGTGGATGCAACAAATAATGAAGGGGGCTTCTGTTGGAACACATTATGAAGCCTTGCTAATTTGTAATGCCAAAAGCCCATCTTTTCATTCAGTGATGGATTTGTGTAAAAGCAGACAGGTCTGCAATAAGATTCTTCAAAAACATCTCTCCATAATTTTGCCATGCATGTGGATCTATAATTATTGAGGCCATACATGATGGCTATGTATCACACTAATTGAATTCAGCTACAGTGAGTTGCAGAAAGCCAGACAACTGAGATTTATAAACCATCATTTATGGCTTTAGGGTGAACCCATCCAATTATGACCTAAGAAACCATGGACAAACACACTGTTTGAATATGTAGCCAGTGAAATGACTTTAGTTTGGAGCTGCCTAGGAAGTAACTTGGCCCAGGAACAGAAATTACTTTAAATTTTGTGCTAGGGACATAATAGTGGCACTTGTAAACCTTTTTTTTTAATTAGGAAGACATCTGTTGAAGGTTCAAAATGAGCAAGAGGATGATTGTGGCATTGCGGTGGAAGCCCCATCCTATATTTATATTTGCGTTGACATTAGCAGATACCTACAAAACAGGTATGATTTGCATTAAGACATCTGACTTACCATCTTGCTCTTTTTAACCCACAGAAGGATGCTGCTGAATTCAGAAGAAAATAAATAGCAAGAAGTAGGGCAGAGATGGAAAATTTTGAAGAAATTGCCAGACAGTTGAGTTACCTAAAAGCACAGGGGGAAAAGTACACACTTAAACTGCATGGAACCAGCTGACTGGCTGCTCTCAGAAAACTAAGCAGATTGATTTTGGCTACTGCTTGTATGAGAGAACACCCCAGGAAATTTCTGGGCTGCATGTCAAACTAGAAATTTAAAAAAAAAATCTAGGAAAAAGGAGTTGGCAAACTGATATTTTTTTTTTTTGCCAAAAGTGCTGATTCCTCCCACAAAGTCTCAACTTAAGCACTACATTATTTTAAAAATAATGTTTATGCTTCCACTCAGTTGGATAAGCTCTCAAGATTTAAAGGTTTTGCAAATGAGTTTTGAGCAAAAAAAAAAAACACCCCACAAAAAGGCAGGCAGAGACAGCACACCATGGAGGTCTTCGATTTCCAGAATTGCAAACTATATTAAACATAGTCCATTGAGCTTAATTCTGAGACTTGCATACCAGTTACAGTGAACAGCAGAAAAATAGTTAATGTCTTCTCAGAGAACCAGCATGCCATCTTGCCATGGTATTCTTACTCTAGAGAAAGATTTGCCAGACAATTATATATCAGCCCTCCTTTGTGTGGTTTAAACATTGGTTCCCAGATTAAGATCTTATAATCTGTTCTGCAAGAATTTTTTAACACAGAAAACATGGCCACGCCAAAACCAGATAAGAAGCTCATCTTTGTTCCTAAATTCTGCAGTTCCTTATAAACCCCTTTGCTGCTGCTTAGAGCAGCAGTTCTTTACAAACATACTTAGGAGTAAGCCCCATTTTTTCAACTCCTTACAATCTGCTCCGGCGAACACCTGCATAAGATTTGCCGTACATCTACTTCTGCCATTGGGGAAGGTCCAAATAGAGGCATTCTTTAGGCATCATAATTCATGTCTGTGCCAAAAAGGCTTTAGATTTCATACTCTTTCAAGAGCAAATATATAGAATATTTTGAAAATAGATCTCCCCAAATACTGAGTATTCTTTCTATATGTAGGGTATGAAGGATACAACAGTGTATTGAAGGTTGAAGTATATTAAATAAATATTGGATCCCATGTAAGTCTACACTGTCTACCATGCAAGGTGCTCCCTCAACTCAGGTAGAGTGAGAGTAAGGGGATGTTGAATACTTGCAAAGGTCGTTATATAGCCATCATGTTTCTGTTGATTCCTGTGCAGAGTGGTCTAAGTAGATCATATATATAGATTCAACCTCTTCCCATTCAAGTTTTTTTTAAAGATTTGCTAAAGCACAGTACAGCTGAGCAGTGGATTGGTAAGACTAGAAGCCTCAGTTATTAAAAGATCATTTCTTTAGGATTAAAAAAAGCACAGTTTATAGGCAATATTTACATTTTAAAAAAACAAAACAAAATGTACTTGTGTTCTGACATATACAAATATCCTTGATTAAATGTTATATTACTTTTTATTGATGAAAACTAAACGTACATTTGATGTTTTTTCAAATTTTTTGCTTTGTGAAAGATGTATCTAAATGTGCAATATTAAACTTAAAACATTTCTGTTAATTGTCTGGTGAAAGTGTCACTTTTTATGTGTTACACCATTCACAAACCTTCATAAAACATGGTGAAGTTCAGAAATTCACCAGAATTGCAAGATGTTTTAGCCCTCTGAATGTGGAGATGGTGATCTGCTCAGCGAGACTGTCAGACCAATATTTGTTCAATGGGAGGAGAGCCTTGACTTCAGTCTGTTTATTCATGTACACGTTGAACTAGACCAGGGGTAGGGAACCCTGGCTCTTTTATGACTTGTGGACTTCAACTCCCAGAATTCCTGAGTCAGCATGGCTGGTTCAAGAATTCTGGGTATTGAAGTCCACAAGTCATAAAAGAGCCAAGGTTCTCTACCCCTGAACTAGACAATGTAGAAAAGGACAGAAACAAGCTCGCAGTCAAGCAATATTGACTCTGAACTGGTATCCGCAGCTTAAAATTTTATTCCAGTGGATAGAAAAACTCTGCTGGATAATAACGGGTGATGAGTGACAAGACCACAAGAAGCCTTATCGGTATGTAGGTATTTATAGGACTTGTACGGCTGCCTATATCATATAATGACTCTAGGAAGGTCACAGTATACTTCTGCATATCTTAATCATATTAATTTATATGCTGCCCAACTCCTAGCAATTCTGGCCGCATTACAATTGTTAAAAACCTTTAAAAATAAAGAACAACACAAAGAGCACAAAAGTAGCACAAGACACAGGAACAACAATATCAAAGAAATCTGGGAATAAAAAGAGAGGAAAGGAGTGTTGATTGTCCTTGCCAAAGTGAAGAGTCAGGTCTTTAGAGTGCTTTGAAATGGGGGGTGGGTGTTTAAACCTTGAGGGGGGACACCTCATTTTAAAAGGCAGATTCTGCTACAGAAATGATACTCTTCTGTAGTCCTGATAGATGACATTGCTTAATTGAAAGAACACAGAATGCAAATAGTTTTTACTTTTGTAATCAAAGTCCTTAACAAAAAGTTACATTAGAAAAAAAAGTTGTTTTTCATCTAATGGAAATTGTTAGGTAAAAAGAAGAGAATTTTTCTATTCAATACTAACCAAATTACAAATATGGCCTTCATTAGCTATGCTTAAATAAAAAACAACGGTGTCCCCAAGAGGAATGGCAAAACGTGCATGTTTGTGGGTGTATAAGATTTATGCAGTATGTCACCCATGTATTTAAGGGGTGTGACACTGCACCTGTCATGTTGCAGATTGTGTATTTCTCTTTCTCTGGATGTATGCTGCATAAAGAAAAAAAAGCTGGGTTAGGGACCCGTTTGCTGTGCTGCAAAGATGATGGTGGCATCTCACAAATAAGGTTCCTGCAAATGCACAGATGATCAAGCAAGGAGAGAATGATAGAGTCATCATAAGTGACTTCACAGTTAATTGGACTTGATCAATCTGTTTTTCATATTACAAAGCCATAAACAATCCTCGTGTTATTCCCTTTCTATAAGACTTTCATTATGCTGGGGTACTTGACCATGATCCTTCCTGCTCCCTACTTTGTGCATTTGCAACAAAATGGGATAATAAACAACAGTCCTGGTTCTGATGCATGGGATTGCAATACAATATTCTGCGAGTAAGAAATTTCTCTTTATTAATTTCTTCTGTTTAATTTATAGCTTTATGCATTTTGCATCATGTTTCAACCTTTAATATTAGAATACGAATAGGAAGAGAGGAAGAGGGCTAGGAATATACCAGTATGTGTCTGTACAGATGAGCCAAAATTGTGTAATTTGACCAATGGACTCTCAAAAACAAATGTTTCTTATTAATTGCTGCTTGGTATCATAGGCTGACTTTGGGGTGTCCAGCATGTTAAGCAGGTGATGTTCTGCAATTTTAATACACATTTGTAAAATACAAATAAAAATATATATTTAACTCTTTTACATAATAAGATTGGTGGGATGGCCAATAACATATTGAGAGTTGATCCATGTAATACATAACTAATGACCAGCATTTATGGTCGAAAATATAACAATGACATTTTAGTTAAATTGTTTTTAGGTAGGCAGGCATCAATTCTATGACTTATATGTTATTCCAAATATCAATTTAAAGAGAGAGATTTCTCAAAAGCTGTTAGAAAAATGGTATTCAGATGTTAATTACAAATACCAACGCAATATGTTTTGAGGTGTTTAGGACAAGCAATAAGCATAAAACAGGCTTCCTTTTTTCTTTTTTAAGATGTGGATTTTTTTTTCCATTACATTTGTTTGCCTATCCTGCCTTGGGGTGACTTTGACTAAATCGACCTCTGGTTTGATCTCCCAGGTGATTCATAACTGTTTAATAAAATTCAAATACAAATTACAAAAGAATTGGAGAAAGCAAATGTTTATTTTTTATTTATCAAATTTATATTAATTTAAATTCATGTCCTCAGTGTTCCTTGCTTAAAGGGAAAGCGAGATTCCTAAGAATCAGCAGGAATGGAGTTGATAATGCAATAGGGGAGTGACTATGTTAAAATTACAAAGAATATGAGGCAATTCGAGGAAATGAGAGAAGAGGCCACAAGGACAGGCCCATTAAACTTTTTAAAGACAGCTGTAGACCACAAGCTCAATAGACCAAAAATATACCCTCCTCAATTTTAGCAGGGAAAGGAAAAGAAGGGGGCTCTTCCCCATTGACTTTGCTTGTCAGAAGGTTGCAGAAGATGAGGCCAACCACCCCTGGATGCTGAAACTGTCATAAATAATGAGTCAGTGGCCAAGCATCTGAATTCTGAATATGTGACAGTGGGGATGCTACAGAGGTCATAAGCGTGGAAAATGGTCATAAGTCACTTTTTTCAGTGTAGTTGTAACTTCGGACAGTCACTAAATGAACTGTGTTAAGTAGAGAACTACCTATACTGCAGATGAGTTGGAACTTAGTTGGCTTAGCTGCAGAAGGGCATGACTCTGTGAAGACATGGACAAGGAGCTTCTCCTGGATTGACACAGATACATATATGGAGGAGCTAACAGACCTGCCAGGCCAAGACATATTTAAATTAGGTGGCTTCCTTATTGTATATGGCTGTTCTAGTTTATATGAATCTCTGGTTTGATGTACTCTGCTTTTTGTATGTGCAAATAAAGAGAGAGATAGAACATAAAAATAAATAGAAATCAAGTCAATTCAGTAGTCAGATAAGCCTGTGAGAATGATACTAGTTTTCACAGTGAATATCATCTCCCATCCTGAAGCCACACTATTTTAATACGCATCAGATAGAATTGAAGATGAAATTTGCTTGATTCCTCGAGAAGTTTCAATCTCTCTGTTTATGTTTCTTTTCATCTGTGTCATTACCAGTATTTTCCCTGTTCCCAATGTTTCACTTCACCCAATTGACTATTGATGAGGGCTTTTTTTGGATGAGGATGTGCATGTGATTATTCAACAGCTGCTTCCTTCCACCTGCCCCTCATGGAAATTGTACAATTCTTTAGAAACTGGTAATGGCTGCTACTTGTAAAATCAAGCCTTGCAATCATCCTTCAGACCCGATGTAAAGGAAACTGCAGATTTACACAAATTTTGTTCTTGGCCATCATGCTTTGAGGGAATGTAGTTTTTTTTTTTTAAATTCAGTGTGGCAGACAACCTTCAAAGATCTTCTTCTATGCCTCCCACCCTTGTGACTTTGTTACTACTCCGTCTGGCTGGTATTCTGTGCACATATCCATGACAGTATTGATCTGTTGTGCAGGCATAGATTTCAGGCTTTCAAAGCTGTGAAAGACTCTGAGCTCTTAGGAGGAAGAGAGAAAGGGGCTGTTATTGATTCCATTGGATGGAAGGTCATAAGAAGAGATGCAGAAGTAATTGCAGGGAGGTATCAGGCATGTCTGTGTTTTGAAGATATTGGTCCTACGTTTTCTTGGTATTTGACCTGAATGTTTGAGGCCAAAAGAAGGATTGGACCAAGTAACCAGTCCTTTCAATGTCAGCAAGTTCCATATAACTGACAGTCACCCTCTACTGCCATCAGGCCTCACTAACCTTGGCTCCCAATCAACTGTCTCTTCTTCTTGTGCCATATCCATTATCGGATGTTGGCAATCATGTTGGCGATCCTGTTTTTATCAGCAGCCGCACGAAAAAGTGCTGCTGAGTTTTGTCCAACCAGCCCCTTAGATTTTGAAGCCACGATGTTCTTCTTCTGCCTGGACCTTGTTTGCCTTCAATCTTTCCCTGGAGGATTCAATGGAGTATGCCGTATTTTTCTGGGTGTCACATCACATTTCCGAAATATTCTAAGTTTCGTTTTTTAATTGTTTTGATGATTTCCCTTGGCTTTCCCAGGCAGCTTATCACCTCCTCATTTCTGATTTTGTCAACCCAGCTTATACGTAACAGCCACCTGTAAATCCACATTTCAAATGCTTCTAGTCTCTTCAGCTGGCCTTCTGTCAGAGACCAACTCTCTACTCCATAGAGCAGGATAGAAAAAATATAGCATCTGACAAGCTTGATTTTCAGTCTTAGGCTTATGTCGTGACCCAATTAAATTAGATTACTAAAATCTGTTTTGTTTGCTCCTAGACTCCTCCTCTGATTTAATATCTGAGCCTCAGAAGCCTACTGGAGACTGTCTGAGGAGAAATTCTTCAGGAGGGAAGAGTGGCCCTGAGCAGAGAAAGCCTGGGCATTTCTCCCACAGCTAGCCCTTTATGCACTCACTGAAGGTCCTAATGTTCAGCCAACATTGACAATGTTTTTATCTGTAACCAGTTTTTCATTTTGCCTTTGAGAACCACTGAACGTTGGCATAAATTAACAGGCATTTTGTATTTTTTTCATTTTCTGAAAAACAGAACAAAGAAATGAACAGAGAGGGGAAAACAAGATGGATGTTTGCTATAAATTTGGCAGAAATGGCTAAAATATCGGCATATTTGAAGGATCGCTCAAATGAACAATATATGATAGACTGGAAACATTGGATAGACTACATACAAGAGAAACACCAATCAAAGAAAATGTATCTGGCTTATAGTTAAATCTGGACATACGGAGTGAAGAATGTTTACAAATTTAAATCGATTGTATTAAGTTGGATAGCAGTTAACTTGAATTTTCTCCTGGTTTACATGTACAAATATATATCTATTAATAATAAAAAAAGATACATTACTACGATCTGTTCTTTCAGATTTCGACATGATAGAATAAACCAAATTTTAGCAAGCGGTTACAAAGTTTGCTTGTGTTTGGCAAAGCAATCAATGTGTGATGCAACAAGAGGTTTTATTTATTTATACCTATTTATCATCCAGCTTGTTGCAGAGTCTGAGGCTGATAAGGACTGAGTGGGAAAGGTCACACAGCTGGCTTCCATGCTTAAGGAGGGACTAGAACCTGCACCTCATTTTTAATCCAGTACTGTCTCTCATTTTTAACAGGCTGAATGACACTTGGACAACAGGAATTGAATGCATGGTTAGTATTATGAGTGGAACCATTAGGGAAACCATTGGGCTAGTAAATTTTACAAGTTAAAAGCAAGGGAACTGCATCTTCAGTATCTGCTTGGCTATGTTTTCCTACTCCATTTCCTTTTGGTTCAGACATTTTAAACATGTTGCTACTTGTACCTCTCCTTCAGACATGTCTGCTCAAAACCCAAGATGACTTTTTCTTTATATCTTGGCCAAGACTAAATAGGATGAGTCTTTTATCCAAACAACATGGTTCTTTGTGATGGGCCAACCTTACTTCTTGTTACGCAGACCTAATATTCCTTGTGAAATATTGTTTTCTGAAGGAGCTGAAAGTCTTGGATGTTACACATTGTTGAAGCTGTGTAATTGGAAATAACTTATCTACTCTTAGTGTGCACTAAAAACAATGCTCAAGGTTTAAAGAAGCAGAGCCAGCTTGTTTTCAGGGTACTTTTTTTGGAAACAGCTAAGGTTTTTTTCCCTGCTAGTTCCCATAGTTTCCACTTCTAAATTTGTTGATACCATCTGGCACAGATTTCAATCACGCCTTCAATGTAGTCAATAGAAAGGATAAGATTAGAGGACTCATTATCCAATGTCTCTTCAAACCTGGAACCAGGCTTACAACCAGGCGTGTATTGTCAATGGAGTTTGAGTCACTCAATGCAGTGAGGTAATTTCATAGGTAGAAATTCTTAGCTTTATCCATAACAAAAAAGGGCAGTTATTCTGTGTTATCAGAGATAGCACACTGGTCCATAAGGTCTCAGAGAAAGAAGTTTAAAGTATGGTTTGTTCTTTCTTTTGTCTTCCTTCTTATTATCTGATAAAACCTAATGAGAATATTCTGAATATCCTCCACTGCATTAATCCGTTCATTTCTTCATTTATTTTTTTCATTTATTTATTACAAATGTTTCTATTCTTCCTGCTTATAGAATTATAGGTGGCTACATATCAAAGGACCCTTTGCATACTAAAGATAATATCAAAGATTATGGAAACTTGGTGGGATGAAACCCCCAAATAGAATACACAGCTAGAGGGATTTAAATTATTTAAAAGAAACAGGCCAAATAAAACAGGAGGTGGAGTTGCTCTCTATATAAGAAATAACTGCATCTCTATAGAAATAGAGCACAACAATGATGAAAACTGTCTTGAATGCATTTGGGTCAATATAAAAGGAGAAAAAAAATGACATTGCCATAGGTGTATACTATAGGCCACCCAACCAAATAGAGGAAATAGATGAACTTTTTGCCAGTCAGTTAACTAATGTATGTAGGAAGCACATCAAAATAGTAATGGGGAATTTTAATTATCCTGACATCAACTGGGAGACAAACTCTGCACCAAGAAATTACAGACCTATCAGCCTGACCTCAATACCTGGGAAGATCCTGGAAAATATAATCAAACAACTAATTAACGAACACCTAGAGGCAAACAAAGTGATTACTAAAAGCCAACATGGGTTTGTCAAAAATAGATCATGCCAGACAAATCTTATTGCATTCTTTGACCAAGTGACAAAATTAGTGGATCAGAGGAATGCTGTGGACATAATTTACTTGGACTTCAATAAAGCATTTGATAAAGTAGATCACAACCTACTACTTGACAAGATAGAAAAATGTGGGGTAGAAAGTACCACCACTGACTGACCGGCCATACTCAGCGTATGGTCCTCAATGGAACTGCATCTACATGGAGGGAAGTGTGTAGTGGAGTGCCCCAGGGCTCTGTTCTGGGCCCAGTACTCTTCAATATCTATATCAACAATTTGAATGAGGGGATAGATGGGGAACTCATCAAATTTGCAGATGACAGCAAGCTGGCAGGAATAGCCAACATTCCAGAAGATAGGCTTAAGATACAGAAGAATCTGGACAGACTTGAACACTAGGCGCTATCTAACAAAATGAAATTCAATGGTGAAAAAAGCAAGGTTCTACATTTAGGCAAGAAAAACCAAATGTATAGTATAGGGGGTACCTTGCTCAATAGTAGTAACTGTGAGAAGGCCCTCGGAGTCCTAGTGGACAATCACCTAAATATGAGCCAGTAGTGTGCTGCAGTTGCCCAAAAGGCCAACAAAGTGCTAGGCTGCATTAACAGAGGGATAGAATTAAGATCACGTGAAGTGTTAATACCACTTTACAATGCCTTGGTAAGGCCACACTTGGAATACTGCATCCAGTTTTGGTCACTGCCATGTAAAAAAGATGTTGAGACTCTAGAAAGAGTACAGAGAAGAGCAACAAAGATGATTAGGGGACTGGAGGCTAAAGCATATAAGGAACGATTGCTGGAATTGGATATGTTTAGTTTAACGAAGAGAAGGACGACGGGGGACATGATAGCAGTGTTTCAATATCTCAGGGGCTGCCACGAAGAAGAGGGTGTCAAGCTATTTTCCAAGGCGCCTGAAGGCAGGACAAGAAGCAACTGGTGGAAACTAAGCAAGGAGAGAAGCAACCTAGAACTAAGGAGAAACTTCCTGACAGTTAGAACAATTAACCAGTGGAACAACCTGCCTCCAGAAGCGGTGAATGCTCCAACACTGGAGGTTTTTAAGAAGAGACTGGACAGCCATTTGTCCGAAATGGTATAGGGTTTCCTGCCTGACCACGGGGTTGGACTAGATGACCTCCAAGGTCCCTTCCAACTTTATTATTATTATTGTTATTGTTATTATTATTATTATTATTATTATTATTATTATTATTATTATTATTATTATTATTATTATTATTATTATTATTATTATTAAACAGATTCCTGACAAACCTAGCAGACAACTTTGTCTCCCAAAAAATAGAGAAGAGAACTAGGGAATCAGCCATATTGGATCTTATTCTCACTAACAGAGATGAAATGTTGAAGCCACAGGAACCTTGGGGGGGAGTGATCATGCAGTATTGGAATTCAACATTATGCAAGCAAAAGAACACAGTCAAACTAGAGTCTTGGACTTTAAGAGAGCTAATTTCAACAAACTTAGAGAGAGCTTGGGAAGGATTCCATGGATGAGAATCCTCAAGAGAAAAACAACTCAAGAAGCTCGGGAATTTTTGAAAAGTGAGATTATAAAAGCCCAACCTAGCACAATACCAATGAAGAAGAAAAATAACAGCTCTCAAAAGAAACCAGCATGGCTGCATAAAGAACTCTCTGATAAATTGAAAGACAAAAAGGACAAGTATAAAAAGTGGAAAGAGAGGCTATAACTAAGGCAGAATATCCTTAGCCCGAGCCTGCACAGATGAAGTGAGGAAAGCTAAGGCTCAAAATGAACTAAGGCTTGTGACAAAAGTCAAAAATAAAAAAAGGTTCTTTCAACATGTAAAAAATAAGAAAAAAGTTAAGAAAATGATTGGTTCATTAGTGGGAGAAAGTGGCAAGAAGGTGACAAGCAACAGGGAGAAAGCAGAACTATTTAACTCATTTTTTCCATCCATCTTTACACAAAGGAAAAAAAAACAGTCCAACCTATCAAAAACAGATTAGAAACACAAGTTAAGATAGGCAAGAAAATGGTAAGTGAGCATCTGATCCAGCCTAGATAAGTTCAAATCACCAGGACCAGATGGAACTGAAGGAACTGGAAGATGTGATCTCAGAACCACTGAACTATATCTTTCAAAGATCCTGGATCACTGGGGAACTACCAGAGGACTGGAAAAGAGCTGATGTACTTCCCATCTTCAAAAAAGGGGGAAAAAATGGATCCAGGAAACTACAGACCTATCAGCCTGACCTCAATACCTGGAAAGATTCTGGAAAAGATAATCAAGCAACGAATCAGCAAACACCTAGAGGCAAACAAAGTGATTACTAAAAGCCAACATGGGTTTGTCAAAAACAGATCATGCCAGACAAATCTTATTGCATTCTTTAACCAAGTGACAAAATTAGTGGACTAGAAGAATGCTGTGGATATAATTTACTTGGACTTCAGTAAGGCATTTGATAAAGAGGACCACCAGCGTGTGGTCCTCAACGGAACCGCATCTACATGGAGGGAAGTGTGTAGTGGGGTGCCCCAGGGCTCTGTTCTGGGCCCAGTGATCTTCAACATCTTCATCAATGATTTGGATGAGGGGATAGATGGGAAACTCAAGAAATTTGCAGACAACACCAAGCTGGCAGGAATAGCCAACACTCCAGAAGATAGGCTTAAGATACCGAAGGATCTTGACAGATTTGAACATTGGGTGCTATCTAACAAAATGAAATTTGGTGGTGAGCTTTCCTATGTTTAACTTCATGCTGCTGATGTTCCATGTTTTCAGTGTAATTTTGTATTTTGGATTTTCTTCTCATGCATGACAACATGCAGCAACTAGATGTTCTGAAGGCTTTAATCTAACAATTAAAAAAAGCATTAGTATTCTAAAAGACTTGATGCTGTTGAATGCCATTTATCCTGAAGAACTCCTTATCAGACTACAGCTTTACCCAATATTATATATTGTACCCACATGATTTTCTTGATAAAATACAGAAATGGTTTGCCTTCTCCTATGAAGTATGAAATGATAGCAAAATGATAATCCATCACTATTGCTACAGTCGTCTCTCTCTCATACAAACATACACACACATACAAGCTCTATATATACTAGCTCTCTTTCCTGTCTCTGTGTGTGTGTGTGTGCGCGCGCGCGCGCAATTGGGATGACTTGGGTAATCCTGCTGGGATTTTATATTCTTAATGGTGTCCTTTGCTCACTACTCCCACAGACAGACCCTACCATGATGAGGCAACACAGCAGGACTTGAAGTGAAGTTCCCTTTTAAAACCATATAAATTGGTGTTCTTCATTTCTTAAGGCAGCAAATTTTACAATTTAATTCTATATTGTATTAAAGGAACACTTCCTGTGAATCTCCACTTGAAGATGAAGTGTGTCAGAACTAGGCAGGGGGTAAGGAAGAGAAAAGAGAGAGAAATGGCATAAAAGCACAGGAAGATTCAGGCATGCCACAACAAATGGGGAATTGTGTTGAGGTGGGGGATCCAGGTAATAGAGTGAATTCAGAATTGAAATATGTTCCATTCTCAACATTGAGAATCTTTGGTGCTCTTGACTGAAAATTCATTACTCAAGCTGAGTTCATCCTCTGTTAGTGATTAGATACTTCTGTGAGTTTTATCTCCATGGTAACTGAACATCTCCCTGGTAAGTACACAATAAAAAAATGTGAAAGAGGTGGATGCCAAGCCACACAGACAGCTTTGTATGGCGTATTCTTCTTTGGGAAGGGTTACCCCTTATTGAAAGAAAAAAGAAAAACGCAAGCTTTAACAGCAACTCAAAACAGTTCTTGAATCCATTGGGTGCTAAAGATATGATGATGTGATAGTTTCACATAGCAGATTGTCTTGCAGCTGTATGATCAACCATAATCCCTTTGAACTGGTGCAACAATTTCTCTGACCACAGGTTGCTACTTTACTCAAGTAACACTGGTCCCCCAAGTCAATATTGTTTATCCCAATGGGACATTCACAACCTCTTTCCTGTTAAGAACCTCACCTGACTTCTGAAATATCTGCCAGAGGCCATCCTCCAAAACTGGGTAGTCAGGAAAAAAATAAATGTTAATTTTACTTCACCTAAAATGAGATTGCATTCATTAAAACTTTACTCCTCATGTTTTTGATAATATTGTCCTTTGCCTATCTCGCCCTATTTAAGTAGGTGATAACTTTTGGATGGCCCCTGGAAAAGTGGTTGATTGTGCATTTTTGATTGCACAGTTAAAGGAGTTGCTCCAAGAATTCCAGGGTGACCTTTAATAAAATAACAGAGTTGGAAGGGACCTTGAAAATACCAAGGATTGAACATGGAGATCTTTCCTATGAAAAGTATTTGTTTCACCACTGGGTTGCAATCATTCTCAGTGGGAATATAAGAAGCTGTTTGAATGTGGCTCATTTGAGAGCATTGTTCTTTAAGTATACTGTACTAATAATGGCTTTTCATGATTTCTGATTGATCTTTCTTACCATTATTTGGAAATGCTGGAGACTGAATCAGAGATTTTCTACCTGCACAACATACATTTTACCATTGTAGCAGATAACAATGACTTTACAGGGTAGGGAGGTGGGGAGAGAGAATGGGGTCAGGATGATGCTTTTTGCATGGCAGCATGAGAACAATTATAGTCACCATATAATGACTGAGTAAGCTGGCAAGACCTAGAGGTGAGGCAAGAAGAACAACTAGCCTAGTTTCAAATCTATGCAAGAGTTCAGTAGAGATGTCTGGAAAGAGCTCACTGGTTTTTTTCCCTGCAGTCTGGTGTTTGGGACAAAGAGGGTCAGTAATAATTGGTATTATTACTCAAATAAATAAATGTATTACATGTATATGCTCCCTAATGCCCAGGGAGTTATTTATTTATTTATGTATTTATACATGGACTAGCAATATACATTAACATTTCAACTAGATTAGTAGAACCCAATAAAATATAAATGTCAAAAAGATGTATGTTCAAATATTAATGTCTAGGCCATCTAACCATTGAAGCGCAGCATTGTTTTTATTTTAAAAAAATCAGATATTGGACTGGTAAATGCCCTGAGCTTATAGACACTCAAAATGTGATCTACAGTTTGGTGTGGATTGTCCATTGCTGACATAGTAGTTCAAAGCCTGGCACCTGTTTTTGGGGGGGAGCGGGTCATTTATATGTCTTCTTATAACTGGGCATTCAGCGACCCATTTGGCTTTCCATTGAGAACTGATGTTATAGTTGTTAGGCAGATGTTGTGCAAGTGCCAGTGGGGGCTTCCTGGATTTGAGTGTTCCTGCTGAAAAATGAGCAAAGTTAGCATGCACTGGTAGGAGTGAGTTGTTCATAACTTTTCTGTATTCTCTCACTAGTGCATCTTGCCTATGTAAAGCTGGTGGTGCTATGTGGCTCAAAATAGGAAGCCAGCAAGTTGGAGTGGTTGTAATACATCTGCTTATAATCCTCATGGTGTCATTGAGTCTGGTGTCTAACTTACTAGTAGGGCACAGGGGCACAGTATATATATTCAGCTGCAAAGTACACCAGCCCTAGTGCTGATAATCTGAGGGTGGCAGCTGAAGCTCCCCATTTACTTCCACATAATTTCTGGAGTATGTTGTTCCAAGTATCGATCAGTATTGCCCAGAGTGGTTTATTTAATTATTTAAAACGTGAAAAGCAAGACATAATGAACAAGAAACAATAATAAGAATAAAGATGGCAGGATGACAAATCAAGTGGAAAACATTTGGGTCCAAAGGAGATTTCACTAACTTTCACTGAAAGTCTGGGTGAAGAACCAGGTCTTTAGGGCCCTTTGAAAACCAGCTGGTTAGGAGACATTTGGATCTTGGGGGAACCTCATTCCAGAAGGCAGGGACTGAGACAGAGAAGCTGCATTTCCAGGCCCTGGATCAGGGGTCTTCAAACCTGGCCTTTTCATGACTTGTGGACTTCAACTCCCAGAATTCTGAGAATTGAAGTCCACAAGTCATAAAAGGGCCAAGTTTGAAGACTCCTGGCCTGGATAGATGGCACTGTTTAATTGAAGGAACTTGGGGTGTGCCATCTCTGTCATATTGAATTGACTACACACAGTGCTTTTTTTGTAAAAAAAAAAAAAAAAAGGTGCTGGAACTCACACACATCATACAACCCACCTTGCCTACCCTACAAGATCCATCCAAAAAAGATGCTGGAAATCCGTTCTGGGTGTTCAATGACAAAAATAGCCCTGGCCACACGGATATTTTGGGAGACAGACCTCAAGTAGCCAAATCCTATGGTTTATAGATGGTATTGAGCAACTTGAATCACATCTACAAACAAACTGACAACCAATACATTTTCAAAGTAGAGGTATTTTATTTATTTGATTTTTATCTCAACTTTACTATTTTATAAGTAACTCAAGGTGGGGCACACTGAGGTGTGTTCATTATTGCCACCCTGCTGTTTTCTGGATCAGCTGAAGCTTTTAGATAGTCTTCAAGGACAGCTCCATGGTGAACCAGATAAAGCTTTCCTGATTATAGTTACCACTTGCTTTTTGAGCAGGAGCTGTGAGTCCAGGAAGAGCCTCAACGTGACATCACCTTCAAAGGGGAAAGTGTCAACCCAACCAAGATCAGAGAAGATCCAGACAGCTCAACACCCACAGGCATTCTGTCTGGGTAGGATTGAGTCGGAGGTGGTTCCTCCCTATCCAAACCTGCACAGCCTCCGGGCATTGGGACAGAACCTCGGAAGCCTCACTTAGCTAGCTGGGGGTTGATATAACTGGGTATCATCAGCACTGATACCAAATCCTAAACTGGTTGATTATCTATCTACGTAGATGTATTTCAAGATGTACTTGAAATGTATCCCTTACTGCTTTCTTTAGTCTTGATCATTATGTGACCTGAAAAGATTTCCTCTGAGGAACTGCAAATCTGAATAGACAAAAGTTGCCCATCCTGACTTAAATGAATACAGAGATTTCTTTACACCAGGATTCCCACCATTGTTTGCTGAGGGTGGCTTGCTTATTCACAAAATGGCTTCCATGGGGGCATAGCCAGTTTCAAAACATTGGTTTATCCAAATGTTACTTGTCACCCTGCTCGCTTTCCCCTAGGACATGTTGCACCATCCTTCTTTCATCCCCTAAGGGTGCAGGTAGAAACACTTTCAAGCAAAGCTAAATTTTGCCATCAGCCAATGTTTCAAAGAAAGCTCATGTGGCTGATTTTGTTTGCCTTATTATATTAGAAATAAGTAACACTACTGCTACTATTTGGCAAAGGCAAAATTAAATTTTGAAATATTTAAGACAATTTCAACCAGCAATTAAAAATCTGCTTATGCTTTAGGACCTTGTTAAAAGCTTCGACTTAGCTGAGAATACTTGTCCCCCCCCAAAAAAGGGAGGTGTTTAAGAGAAGACTTGACCCTCCAATCACTATGATATAAGCCTGCAAAAGTTGGATCATCAACTTTTCTTGATGACCTGGAGTGGAGGTGGGGGCAGGAGAGGAATTATAGATAATGGGAACTTTTCTATCATAAACTCGGCTCTAACTGTAAGCTTTAAAAGTAATTATCAGCCTTCTGTATTTCAGTTGGGGGAAAAAATGCTTGTGAGTGCTTCTGGCTTAGGTGTAATGTGGAAGCTGAGTTTCTCTAAAGACCAACCTGGTTGCTGAATTCTGTTTGAACTGATATTTATGCATTAGTGAGGGAGAGATCCAGTTGGAGTCAGAGGTGATCTTGGAAATAAAAATGATGCACTTTGATTTGCCGTAAACCAACTTGTGCTTTTTAACTTTTTTCTTTTTAACTGAAAATTTTAAATGGGTCAGGGATCCAGATGGGTGCCCAATGAAGTGTTTACAATGTCACTGGTGCTGCTAGTCACCCATTTGGGACTCCAGTCATTATTCTGAGAGGCAACTGTCCATGTCATATGTACCCATCATAGAAAAATCTGTTCATATTTTTGCCATTCCATCATTCAGTTTCTGGATCATTTGGAGACAAATGACACGAATAGCAGAGGCCAGTGGAGCTGAGGAGCCATTCAGCATCCAGTGCTCTTCTATATTCAGGCTGCATGCCCCTCCTGTTTAATAAGAATTGTTCCTTCTCTCTTGAAGAAAGAGCCCAGGAAGTTTCAGGGAAGGGGGAGCACCTTTCATTTAATCCTTAAATAGCAAGAGCTAGAATAGAATAGACCAGTTTTGAAACTTGACTTGCCAGCTTGGGGAAACCCATTGCCTGCTTCACCTCAAACAAGGAAATGTCCTTGATAAATCTATCTGGAATCCTTGCTAATCTTGTATTGGAAATATCCAGCCTAGTATTGAACCATGTACTGCACCAATAACATACTGGTTTAGCTGAGAAGCATTCTGTAGGAGAAGTGTGATTTTCTACTATAACAGCTATAACAGCTTCTTAAACTTACATCATTTATATATGGCCATATATATTTGCAGCTTCTATAGTTCTGGAGCTGGCCTCTGCATGCATGTCCTTCCATGAAGGACATCCTAATTTGGACTACACTATGCACCTTACTCAGAAATTGCTTCCCCTTTGAGATGTGGTTGTATAATCGATAATTACTCGGTCAGTCAAGCTTCCCTGGGAGGGCATGATCTGCATCTTTCTGCAGGCAGTTTCATCAGCTGTTCCCTGAGCAATTCTTCAGGTAGATTTATCTACTGTATGCTTCAGTCCAGGGAATCTCAAAAATAAATATGGCACACAGTCCTATTGATTTGCTGGGCCACCGTTTGTCCTAACTCCTTTCCCCTTGCCTGCACTGTTGCCCATCCACCTCCTCACCTGGCTCCCTGCTGTTTCCTGCTCCCCAAAGCCCTCACCTCTGTCCACTTCCCCTTTTCCTCAGGACATGCCCAGCGGCCTCTGGAGCCGCTCTTGAGATGCTGAAAAGAGCGTCACTGGCTCTTAGCAACGCGCGTAGCAACAAGCTAACATCTTTTCCCTCTGGACCAATCCGGGAAGGAAGGGAACATCTGGGCGCCCGCCTCTCTGCTTGCTGAAGAGAGGAGGCGATGAGCTCGCCAGTGACCGCAGGGACCCGCAGAAAGCTGGCCGACGGGAGCGGGAAGAGACCAGCCGAGCCCTCGCATCAGCCTTCCCCTGGGGCAGGTGCACCGTTGGGAAGGTAAGCAGAACTGAGCAAGGCAGGGCAGGGCAGGGCAGGGCAGGGCACCGCATCCCCGGCTGAGCCCCGCGCAATGCCCTTCTGATCCGCTGCAAGGGTTTCTGAGCATACACCAAGTTACCCGCTCAGCCGTCGCCGAATAGTTTTGCGACGAAGATTCCGTGGGTACAAAAAGAGAGGCACGAGAAAGGTGAACCCCCCCCCCAATAATTACCTGTGAGAAGCAGAAATGAAGCTACTCCGATGATAAGCCCTTCAACATTTCAGGGCTGTTTCTTTTTTTTTGAGGGGGGCAGCGAAGATCTCCCTCGGTGTGCGCGCGTGTTGGGGAAGGGAGGGGGTTGCGTCTATTCCTAAAGCGATAAGGGTTGTTATCGGCTGGGACATTTTGCTTACAGAAGGCGCTCTTGTTACGCCCCAGCCACGTTTCCTTTTCCTAAGCTCCCAGGACCCCCAGTCTCTTTACAGGAAGGCTCTCAGATAGACTGGCTTCTCTCCCTCCTGTCCCCTTTTCTTGCATGATGTTTAGCATCCTTCGGAGAAGTTCTGGACGCTGCTGGTCTTTTCATTCAGCTTGTTGCTGTCAACTGTTCATTTGATGGCTTGCAGGAAATATTCTCTCCTGCCCTTAAGCGAGATGCAGCCATACAGGGAGAGAGGGAAAAAAATGGTTTCAAGATGTATTTCACACTGACTTGTGTGTGTGTGTGTGTGTGTGTGTGTGTGTGTGTGTGGTGGAGTATCAAGCCACGTTCTTCCTCAAACAAGCAACCTCCAGATGTGTCACACACCTTCTCTCATAATCCCTGGGCTATGATGGGGAATGTGATCCAGTATGTCTGGAGGGCACGACGGGGAAATATTTAATTCTAGGATTGGACTTTCTGAAAAATAACCAACACAAGGTTCTGGTATGTATGAGAAATAGCCTGCCTGTAAGATCAAACCTCTCTCATATGGAACATACATGCCCAACATGGAACATCTTATTGGCACATATATTCTCTCAATGTCAGGGCATATTTCCCTGACATTGTTTAAAGATGATGCCTTAGGACTTAGCTATATATGAAATGCTGTAAGTTTTTATAACTTTGCAATACGGTTATTTTCATGGTCAATGCCAATAAATTAATTACAGTGACATAATGCTTTAAATTTAGCTCTCAAGAAGCATGTTAGCAGAATATTTTTAATTGCCTCTTTATAGGTTCCATTCGGGCCACTATGCTTCTTCCATGTCAGTTTGTTCAAATCATACATCTATATCCAGATAATTCTATCTTTCATCTTTCTACCTAGACAAGAGAAATTAATTTGCATGTCTTAATGGAATATCCTTTTTATGGCTAAAGTCCACATCTACCATGTGGGGGAAAGTTGAGAGTCACAGTAGGAACCTGCATTACATACAGGGATGAGTCTTGGCTCTGTTGTGGTGGAATTTGGCAATCTCTTTTTTTGAACTGCATCTAGGGCTTACCTATATTATACTTTTCAAATTGTTTCCCAATAAAATGGAAGGAAATTATGCCACATTTTTTCAGGAGATAGAGCCAGAAGGGGCTCTAAGAATTAGAAAAGGGCGTCCTGGTCCACAGTATAACCATCCCTAGTTTAGTGCCTTTTGACTATTGTATTAAGGAAATCTTTGCCAAGTAGCACCCTCAGATGTGTCAAGTCTACAATTCCCAGATTTCCCAGCTGCCATGGTGCTGGTTGGGGATTTTGGATGTTGCAGTTCCAATACTTCATTGGGGAAATCCGAACTAGGTGGGCTTTCTTGGCATTGAAACTAGCATGCAAGCTATCCACCCCAAAGCAGCAACTGCAACAAGCAATAATCTTAACCTGCTTCAAAGGGTTGTTTTAAAGATTATGATATCCTTAACCAACCTGAGGCAGGACTTGGGATTCCAAGTCCTAGAATTCCTGGCTAATAATGGCATAACAATAAACTAAACATACATACATAAAATATTATATACAAGGCATTCAGTTTAAAGTTTTAATATGGGTGAAATAAAAAATAAAGAACCGATACCTGAGACTGCAAAGTATAGCATGTAACAATATTCCTGCAAAATCCTGAATGCTACCATTCTGTTAAATGTTTGCTGTACTTGAAATTCAAACTGAGAGTGCTTCACTCTTTTAATTTTGGCAGGGATCAAATGTGAACTTTCACAAGCTGTCAAAAACTGAGAAGGATTCCGTGTCTTGTGTCAGATAGTATCGGAGTCTAATTCCCACTGCAAACCAGCCATCATATTCAACCAAATGCTACAGAAGATAGGAAAGAAGTTTAATCTAGATGACTGTAATATCAACTAGGCTCCACTATTCAAATTCAAACAGTGAATTAAAAATATTATACTGTATTCCAAATGAAGATTTTGGTTTGATCCAGCTAGGAACACAGCTGCATGAATGACCAGCTGCTGCAAAATTAGGGTGTTGAATGGATTTTCTCTAAGCTGATTTGCCAGCTCAATGCATTTTTTTAAAGCTACGTATATAAAAGCTGGTATATAATATTCCAACAGCCAGGATAGGGAAATAACACCTGGATTCAACCCTCTTCCTTCCAAGAAGCAACTGATAGAAGAATTTAAAATGTGAAAATGTGCTGCCCACATACTCATTTCATCCACATTCTGACTGGAATAATTAAGTTTCCTTTGAACAGCACATTCAGAAATAGTAGGAAACTATCCAGCATGCCCTATCAAGGTTTATTGAAGAACCTTCTTAGGAGGCATTTTGGAAGGAAATTCATGCTAACTACAAACCACAAGGAACAAGCAACTTTGCTGTGTATTGTGTTTGTGCACTTAATATAATCAAACTGTGCTGGGAGGTAAAAATGCATGTTGAGAATAAATAAATTATGAATTTGGTTTGTTGTTTTTTTTACATGGCATCAGCATGGATGCATAAAGCTATTCAATGGGCTCCATCAACAACTTTAGGATGGGGTAGTACAATGCGAACTTGCCTATGGAGGCAAGACTCCTCCCAATATTAGGTGCAGGGACGATAACAAGACAATTTGCTTTAGACAGGTGGCAGACTGTTATTGTATGTAGTGGTGGTGGGCGGGTGGATTAGGAGAAATTTTGGTCTAATGCATCTGGCAAAGAGCCATTAGACCATACCATATCTGAGAGAGTTAATGAGATCAGAACATCTTCTAAAAATATAAGGGTTTCACTGTATTAAATATGTGTTAATCACTCTGGAAGGGTTTCATAGACTTTTCCAAATCTCCAGATGAGAGATTGTGATGTCACATCCAAGGCTCTTTGCAATTTATATTAATTATGTATAGGGAACACTTTCCTGCTTGCTGATCTCCTAACCTCATTTAAGTGGTGCTATTAAAATCAATGGGAGTTACTTCTCAATCAATAGTTTCAGGTTGAAGAGTTCATGTGCCTATTGATTTGGCAAATCTTTCCTCATTCATTTTCAGAGCTGTCCTCTTCAGGACTTGAGCACAGCCATGGCTTTGTTTCCCTGCAAAGTTCTTTAAGAGAATGAACTACCAGTTGTAATTTTGTGGCTGAAGCCAAGGAACTGAATCCAAAGCCCATGCCAAAATTACTAGCCCTGAAAAAGAATAGCTAGAATGAAGAGGGGGAGTAATCACTTCTGCCCAGATTATGGCTTGTACCAAATTAAACCCACTGATCATAAGTGAGGTTTATCAACACCCCACACCCCTATTTTCCATCCTCTTGGCTCTTTGGATTTTTGAAGCACTTGTTTGGCTCTAGACATGTCACAAAACATCTCATTCATCATTAAGAAATATCCCATTCATCACGCTGATTTAATTCCATCTCACTTTTGTGCGTGTCCTTATCTCCTTGGTTTTTATGTTTGGCAAACCAAACTTCTTTTTCAATCCTTATTGCCTTTTGTGGAGAGATTTAAAAATACCTTTTAAAAATTCAAAACTTAAACCTGTGACTGCTGTTTTTTTAGGATTTTCTGAGCAAGTTAAATTTTAATGAGTTTATGATTTGTAAGTCAAGAAGCTTTTCTTGCATAAACATGCAATCCATGCCTTGACTTGAGTTCCAAGATCGTAATCAGGATAGCATCAAAGCTACCCAGCAAAGGCTAGATTTTTAAAGGTGAGAACCAGGCTGTCAAGCTTTAGTCATATGGCTGAAATTTCCACTACCTGAAGAAGCTGCATATTTCTCAATCTTGCCTGAGCAAGCAAACCTCCCGATCTCTCTGAGCTTCCTGGCTTTAGAGCCTGGCTATACTCATATCTTTTATTGTCCTTTACAATAGGCTGTGATATCAGGAATTGCCCTTCCTGATCATTTTCTGCCTAGATTATAATCCACTCTCCCAACCAGCTGCCATTGATCAGATGTGGTACATTGTAAATAGGATGGGTGTTATGAACAGGAAGGCAATGGGGAGGAGGGAGGGGGGGAGAAACTGCAGCTGCTCCACACTGGCTGAGACTGTTTGCTAGCTTGGAATCATGAATCCTGGATTGACAACCCTTTCCTTTACTTCCACTCCAAAAGCCTTTTGCTTAATCTGAGAGCAGAATAGATATTGCTAATGAACTGCAAAAGCCATGGCTATAGACAGTGCTTTTTTTCTTAAAAAAAAAAAAAAGGTGCCGGAACTCACACATGTCATACAACTCGCCTTGCCTACCCTACAAGGTTCCATCCAAAAAAAGGTGCCGGAACTCCGTTCTGGGCGTTCTATGAGAAAAAAAGCCCTGGCTATAGAAATAGGAATGGTTTTAGAAACATGCCAGAAATGGTGCATAGCAATCTATTGCAAAACAAGAACAAGATCTCCAACCCCTGGAATCAGGGTGTACAGCTGGAGGTAAGGTGCGCAAGTGAAGCTTCATCTGTGCTTGCAGCCTCTCCCCAGTGCTAGCACCATCATTTCAGCTCCACCTCAGATAATCAGATATTAGATTCTCATAGGAGTGTGACCCCCTACTGTAAAATGCTCGTGTGAGGAATCAAGGTTGCATGCTCCTCTTCCCCTCCACAATCCATGGAAAAATTGTCTTCCATGAAACTGATTCCAGGTGCCAGAAAGATTGGGGATCACTGCTAGAATAGGCAGGGAAGAACCCCTGACTATGGAAACTTGGGAGAATTCAGATGCACAAAATGTACTTGTGTTATCAAAAAAGTTAGAAATCTATGTGTCTATTTTATGCCTGTGAGATATTGGTCTACCTAGACGGGCAGTATTTGCTGACCAGCATTAGTTTTCAAGAGTTTCAGAGTCTGGGCCATCTGCTGGGATGATGGAGTATTTTGTTAGAGAATTTTAATTTCTCTGTTGGTGAAAAAATAAATCAGAAGCTCTCACAGTTGACTGCATTTAGCTGATTCAAAATAACTTCTTTATATTCATATCAAAATATTTACAATACTATACATTCTTCTTTACAGCAACATAGCTCAATGAAGACTTCTTACAGAGAGATACAGAGACAAACCTGAGACTGAAAAGTAGCACTTTCTTCACATTGGCTGACTGAGTTACCACATGACTCTTCCTGCTCATGAATATTCCAACACTCCTCCCTTCATGACAGGAAGAGACATCAGACCTATTGACTTAATACATTCTCCATAGTGAACACCACCCAATGGTTTAGTCATCATGTCTGCCAAATTATCCTCAGAAGAACAATGATGTAAACTAATCAATTTTCCTTTTACAGCTTCCCTGACATTACAATACTTAATATCTACATGTTTACTTCTGTTCTTCACTCTGTCACCAGTTGCCATTTTTATACAGGCAGCATTGTTTTCAAATACCTTTACAGATTCTTTTACATTAATATTTAAATCTTGCAACAACTGTATATACCATGTTACTTCAGAACACAATTCAGATAAAGCAATAAACTCTGCTTCCGCTGTTGAAATAGCAACAGTTGTTTGTTTTCTGGACTTCCATCCAATCAGAATCCCTCCAAACAATATTATAATCCCAGAATTTGATTTCCTTGTGTTTATGTCATTTGCATAGTCACTATCGACATAACACTTTAATTTCAATTCCTCAGTAATCTGTATTTGAAGACCCAAATTTATAGTTCCCTTTAAATATCTGAGAACCCTTTTTACACCCATCCAATGTAACTTTGTAGGTGCAGCAGTAAAAAGACTCAAAATGCTTACTGCGCAAGCTATGTCTGGTCTGGACCACTGTGATAGATATAACAAACTCCCTATTGCTGAGTGATATATCTCTTGATCACAGGTTTCACCTTTACCCGCACTTAAACTATTATAAAAATCCGTACTCATGGGTGTGGGAGCAGTATTGCAATCTTTCATATTATATTTTTCCAATAACTGCTCAATTTTTCTCCTTTGACTGAGAATATAACCACTTTTTTCATTTTTCTGTATCTCCACACCGAGATAATTTTTTATTTCTCCCAAATTCTTTAATTCGAATTTCTTTCCTAATTTATCAGTAAATTCCTTGACTTGTGATGCATCCTTTGCGATGAAGCAAAGATCATCCACAAATGATTACAGTAGACAATTCCCTCCTTGTAACTGTCCAGTATATATACAATTATCAGCTTTGCAACTTTTAAATGCAAGACCCTTTAAAGCAGTATCTAAACAGATATTCCAGTTTCTGGCTGACTGCTTCAGCCCATAAATAGCCTTGTTTAATTTATACACCATGTTAGTTTTGCAATTTCATATCCTGGTGCTTGGATCATATAAATTTCTTCCTCTAATTCAGCATTGAGGAATGCAGTTGTGATATCAAAGTGCCAGATTTTATGCTTATATGCCGCTGCCAATGCCAGTGCTAATCTTATACTCTCACTTTTCACAGTTGGTGCAAATACTTCATCGTAGTGCACATTCTTTAATTGTGAAAAACCTTGTGCCACTAACTCGGCCTTATACTGTACATTATTATTTGGCAATATCTTTTTCTTATATACCCACTTACACCCCACAGCATTGGTTCCCTGTGGCAAAGTCACTGATTTAAATACTTCATGGTCTCCCATGGATTTCATCTCTTTATCCATGGCCTCCTTGTATCTTTCTTGTTCAGCTTTTGGTAATGCCAACACCTCTTTATAACTACACATTGCAAACCTTTACCTTGCTGGCAGAATACCTGTCAGGCGGAATTCCTTTGTTATATTTTATTTACTTATTTTATTTATTTTATTTGGGTTTGTATGCCACTCCTTTCCGGAGACTCAGAGCGGCTAACAACATATAAACAACAAAAAAGTACAATATAAAAAACCCAAACAAAGCTATCTAAAAAGTCAATAAAAAAACACACATTCAATACAACAATCAACTACAATCATCCCCAGGCCTGCCGGCAAAGATGAGTTTTTAAATTTTTCCGGAAGGCCGGGAGAGTCAGAGAAACACGGACTTCAGGAGGCAGTTGGTTCCAGAGGGCGGGCGCCACAACAGAGAAAGCCCTCCCCCTAGGGCCCGCCAGACGACATTGTTTCGCTGACGGGACCCGGAGGAGGCCGACCCTGTGCACTCTCACCGGTCGTAGGGAAGTATGTGGCAGAAGACGGTCCCGTAAGTATCCTGGTCCCATGCCATGAAGGGCTTTATAGGTGATAACCAACACCTTGAATTGGGCTCGGAGACCAATAGGCAACCAATGCAGCATGCGGAGAGTTGATGAAATGTGGGCACAGCAAGGAAGGCCCACAACTGCTTGCACAGCTGCATTTTGCACTAATTGTAGTCTCCGAACACTCTTCAAGGGTAGCCCCATGTAGAGAGCGTTGCAGTAGTCGATCCTCGAGGTGACAAGGGCATGTGTGACTGTGAGGAGCGACTCCCGATCCAAGTAAGGACGCAACTGGTGCACCAGGCGAACCTGGGCAAATGTCCCACTCGCCACTGCCGACAAATGATGATCCAATGTCAGCTGTGAATCGAGGAGGACACCCAAGTTGCAAACCTTCTCTAAGGGGTTTATAGATTCACCCCCCAGGGTAATGGAAGGACAGATAGAAGTGTCCTTGGGAGGCATCACCCACAGCCACTCTGTCTTGTCAGGGTTGAGCCTCAATCTGTTAGCGCCCATCCAAACCCTCACAACCTCCAGACACCGGCACATCACCTCAACCGCTACACTGATATGGCCAGGAGTGGAAATGTACAGCTGAGTATCATCAGCGTACTGATGGTATCTCACTCCATGGCGGTGGATGATCTCACCCAGTAGCTTCATGTAGATGTTAAAAAGTAGGGGGGAGAGAACTGACCCCTGAGGCACCCCACATGGGAGTAACCTAGAAGTGGACCTCTGGCCCCCCACAAATACCGACTGCGACCGACCAGTGAGATAGGAGGAGAACCACTGCAGTACGGTGCCCCCCACTCCCAATCCCTCCAGCCAGTGCAGAAGGATACCGTGGTCAATGGTATCGAACGCCGCTGAGAGGTCAAGAAGCACCAGGATAGAGGACTGGCCTCCATCCCGGGCCCGCCAGAGATCATCCATCAGAGTGACCAGAGCAGTTTCGATGCTGTAGCCGGGCCTGAACCCCGACTGCAGAGGGCCCAGATAATCGGCTTCCTCCAGAGACCGCTGGAGCTGATGTGCCACCACCTTCTCAACAACCTTCTCCACAAAGGGAAGGTTGGAGACCGGACGATAGTTGGTCAAAATTACTGGATCCAGGGAAGGCTTCTTGAGGAGGGGGTGCACAAGTGCCTCCTTTAAGGGAGCTAGAAAGGACCCCTCCCTCAAAGAAGCGTTGACAATCTCCTGGATCCAGGTACGTGTCACCACCCTACTGGCCGAAACCAGCCAGGAGGGACACGGGTCCAATAAACAGGTGGCAGAACTTACAGCTCCAATGGCCCTGTCCACTTCCTCAGGCGTAACAGCCTCAAACTCACCCCAGATGACCGGACAAGAACATGCCCCTGTCCCCTCAACTGAATCATTATCAGTCGACTCTGCTACACAATTGGAGTCTAGGCCAGCCCGGATCTGAGCCACTTTGTCTGCGAAACAGTTATTAAAGTCCTCGGCACTACCCTGCAAGGGAGGCCCCAGACCCCTTGGGTTAATGAGGGAACGGGTCACCCTAAACAGGGCAGCCGGACGAGATTCCGCAGACACGATCAAAGCAGAAAGATACAAAGATCTTGCCGCCTTAATCGCCTTCAGATAGGCTTTAATAAATAAGCTCAATCTGGTTCGATCAGATCTGGACTTACTTCGTCTCCATCGCTTCTCAAGACGTCTCTTATGGCGCTTCATCCCCCTGAGTTCCTCGGTAAACCAAGGAGACCTCCTGGGGCCAGCACCACGGAGAGGTCGCAAAGGCGCAATCCGGTCAATAGCCCCCTTCGCGGCCGTATTCCATGCCGCTACCAGGGACTTTGCCGGACTGTGGATGAGGGAGCTCTGTAATTCCCCAAGCGCCGTCTGAAAACCAATTGGATCCATCAGGTGTCTGGGGCGGAACCACCTAATCGGTTCCGCCTCCCTGCGGGGAAGGATTGGGGCTGTAAAATTCAGTCGAAGCAGGAAATGATCGGTCCATGACAAAGGCAAGATATTTAAGCCCCTTAAAACCAAATCATTACCCAACTGCTCCGAAAGGAAAATCATATCCGGGGCGTGTCCACCCTCATGCATCGGACCCTGCACTACTTGGGTCAGATCCATGGTTGTCATGGCGGCCATAAACTCCTGTGCCAATCCCGAGGACTCGCCAAGCGATGGCAGATTGAAGTCCCCCAAAACCGTAAGCCTGGGGAACTCCACTGCCAGCCCAGCAACCTCCTCGAGTAGCACAGGCAGGGCTGATGCCATGCAGCTGGGAGGCAGGTACGTAAGCAATAAGCCCACCTGTACCCCTAGGTCCAGCATCATGAGGATGGACTCGCAACCCGGAATTTCGGAAACAGTGAGCCTACGTAGACTGAGGTTCTCCCGGGCCAAAATAGCCACTCCTCCCCCCCTTCCCTGGAGTCGCGGCTGATGCCATACCTGATAACCTGATGGGCATATACCCGTGAGGGGAACTCCCCCCTCAGGGCCCAACCAGGTCTCAGTCACACGCGCCAAGTCAGTCTCCTCATCCATGAAAAGATCATGAATGAGGGGGGCCTTATTGTTAACCGACCTGGTGTTAAGCAGCAACAACCTGACCTACATTGCTCTGACCTACGTGGTAATAACTGCTCCTGTGTCTCAAGTCTATCTGGCTTCATGTCTTGTTCAGCCTCTCCTCCCTGAAGATTGACATCTTTAATAATCATTTTTCCATCATTAGATGAGTTATTGTCATTAAATAGATCACCGTCATTAAGTGAGACATACCCAGAATTTGCATTAATTCTGTCCTAATTTTGTTCTGCAAAATTAGCAGACCTTGAAATTTCAATTCTTTTACTTCTATCGCTAAAGTGATATCCTTTTGACCCTGGCTCATAGCCCACAAACCTGAGCTTTCTTGCCTTTTGCTGTTTCTTTCTTCTGATTGCTTTTGGAATATGTACCCATGCAGTACTTCCAAAAATTTTCAAATGTGCCAGTGATGGCTTTCTCCCATATAGAATGGCATATGGAGTATTATTAATGGAGGAACTCCACAGCCTGTTAACTATATAATTGGCAGTCAATATGGCTTCTCCCCAATATGACCTGCTCATACCAGAATTCTCTAATAATGAATCTTTCATTGTTTTCAAAACACCATTCCTTCTTTCAGCTATACCGTTCTCTGATGATGCTGTGTAAGGATTTGTACGTCTGTGTCTTATCCCCAACTGCCCCAACCATTGTTGGAATTTAGTTGACATAAATTCAGTACCTCTGTCAGTTTGCAACTGACACACTTGTGTCTGTACCTTCTCTCTATAAAACTTACCCACTGTTTGTATTGTTTATTAACTGGGAATGCCTTTGACTTCGATGTTTTGCATACTGCACAGTCCAAATACGTTTTGCATTCCTTCAAATTTAGCCCTTCTACAAACTCTTGCATTTGCTGCAAAACTTTAAAGCTTGCATGGCCAAGTCTTCTATGTAGAAGATGAACACACGAATCATGCTCTGCAACATTCTTAAATATATGGGAACATTGAACCTTTTGTCCCTGCAATACATATAGATTATCTTCCTTTATGCCTTCTGCACAAATGTTCCCATTCCTTTTGATGAGACACTTCCCATTTACAAAAATGGTCTCAAAACCTTGTTTGTCTAAATTAGACACACTTAACAAATTATGTTCCATCTCATGTACACAAAGCACATTGATAAACTTTGATTCCAAATATGGAATTTTTACATCGCCTTTTCCGATGACTTTTGTTTTCTGGCCATTTGCCAAAGCCACAGCTTCTTGTGCTGCTGGAACAAACCTGCAAAATAATTCAGAGTCATTAACAATTGTTTGACTTGCCCCACTATCTATTAGCCACTTGTCTCTGTTGTTGCTATAGCAAACTTTTGCAACACCAAAATGTTCCTTTTGCAAATCAGTCCTTTTTGCTTGCACAAATGTCCTTCGCTGTAAATTGTTCCTCTGCAAACAGTTCCTTTTCAGATGTGTGTTTGCTCCACAAATGTAGCAATTCTTTTCTTGATGAGCTCTCTGCTTGCAAAATCTCTCTTTTGATGCAACTTGGTCCCATCTGCTTGTTTCTTCTCCGGAGACTTGCAGTCTGGACCCCCTCCTCAGGAATTTCACCTCCTCATGGCTGTTCCTAAAATGTTGCTTTTCTTCTTCATTAAGCAAACATGCCTTTAAAGCCTCAAAATTTAATTCTTGCTCTTCTTTACACTCAAATATCGCAGAAACTGTGTCCCAGGTTTTATCTAAACTGTTCAACACCAATAAAACCTTCTGGGACTCAGGGAATTTAATCCCACATTTTTCTAAGTCCAAAAATAAACTTTGCATTTTATTTAAATGCTGTTCCACAGATTCACCTGGTTGCAAACAGGCTATGTAAAGTTTTCTTGAAAATTGCACTATATTGCATGCAGAAACATTCATGTGCATAGCTCTCAATTTCAACCAAATCTCCTTTGCAGTCTTTAAATTTGCAACATTTAGAAATTGTTCATCATCTAAATTCAAGATGAGATAAGCCATTGCTCGATCTTGACTTTTCTGATCAGCAGCTGCAAACACTTGTGGTGGATTTTCTACGATATACCACAGCTCTTTAGCCTTGAGCAAACATTCCATTTTAGCAGCCCATATAATGTAATTCTTCTGACCTAAACAAGGCACACAGCTTTCCTTAAATTCCATTGCAGCCATTCTGCTTATTCTGCCTTGTTCTTATACTTTCTAAACACAGGCAATTTCTTCCAGCTTTAAATTACAATGCAGTCCTTAGTAAGCTCTGGGCCCATAACCTGTTAGAGAATTTTAATTTCTCTGTTGGTGAAAAAATAAATCAGAAGCTCTCACAGTTGACTGCATTTAGCTGATTCAAAATAACCTCCTTATATTCATATCAAAATATTTACAATACCATATATTCTTCTTTACAGCAACATAGCTTAATGAAGACTTCTTACAGAGAGATACAGAGACAAACCTGAGACTGAAAATTCAGCTCCTAACTCAATACCCTTTTGCACAGACTCAGTAGCACTTTCTTCACATTGGCTGACTGAGTTACCACATGACTCTTCCTGCTCATGAATATTCCAACATATTTAAAAGTAAACATGGACTCATTAATTGTATAGTTGCAGCTGCCTTTTTTATTTTTGCACACCACTTCCTCCTTCTCCTCCAAGAATGACCTTGCTCAGAATGATGTGCCTATGGCAGTGGTGGGGAGTTTGCTATCACATGCTGCCTGAAATTAAGATTTGTATTAACTCTCCTGCCTAGGAAAAAATTGAGAATCGGCATTGGCGATTGCAATTTTTGGTGCCATGGAGCACCAAGTCAGCTGGAGGTGCCATCCACCCACCCACCCACCCACCCACCCACCCATCCATCCATCCATCCATCCATCCATCCATCCATCCATCCATCTTAAATTTCTTTGAAGGAAAGGTTATTTGAGCATTTGATGAGCAATAAATGTTTCAGTAAGTTGGTTAGAATAAGTGGAATACCATATTTCCCTGAAAATAAGATCCACCCCAAAAATAAGCTCTACCCTGATTTTTTCGGGTGAGCCTAATATAAGCCCTACCCCCAAAATAAAACTTAACCTCCATCGGCCCCTTGGAGCAGAGCAGGTAAGTCCAGCACGGAGGCAGAGGCAGGGGGGAGGGGAGGTAGGCGATCTGGACGCACCATGCACTTTCACCAAGAGGGAGATGGAACCTTCATTTGCTTGCAAATGGGGTGCTTGGAAACCAAGGCATAGGCCCCAAACACTTTTTGCCCAGACGGAGAAATGATGGAGACTGGAAGCTTCATCTGCTTGTAAATGGGGCGGTTGGAAATGGAGTGAATGCCTCAGTTTCCAACTGCCCATTTGCAAGCAGACAAAGATTCCAATCTCCCTCTGGGCGAAAAATGTTTGGGCACTTATGGGGTGCTTGGGGCAACTCCGCCCCTTCCCCTACCTGCCTTGCCTCATGGCAGTGGCATGCTGCAGCAGGCTAAGCGGCCTCCGGCCACAAGCAGCTGTGAGCAGCCACAGAAGTGGGCCAGCGGTCACATAGGCTCCTGCTGACAGGACTGTCAGTGCTGCCATCATGAGGCAAGGCAGGTGTCTGGAAAAAATAAGACATCCCCAAAAGTAAGACCTACTGCCTCTTTTGGAGGCCAAAAAAAAAAAAAAAAGACAGGGAAACATGGTAAGAACAGTGGAATAAGAAGCATAAGCTTATAGTCCTTGGTCTTAAGCACAGGATTTGTTTAAATCAATAGTACATTTTGTCTTCTTTTTGGAAGAGAATTGCATTGTCTTTGAAACTATCATCTTCCTGGTTACCAGTTGATATTTTACCCAGGCTTTTTAGAGTCTTTATGAAGACTGATTTTTCAACATTTATGTATTTCAACTATAAACTGCCAAGAGCCATTTTGAAATGGATGGTATACAAATTGGTAAAATAAAATAGATTAGCCTAAAGTGATAGGTCCTTCAAGAAAGAAAATAAAAAAGTGTTGGATGCCTGAATAGGCAGCCCTTGAATTTTATAGCTTTTCAGCTCAGAAAGGCCTATCTTGGTATATGAAGATGTAACTGGGATAAAAGACTGGTCTAGTTGATGTCCTAAGACAAAGGGCTGCATGACACTTATGAAGAGAGCTACAACATTTCTGAGACAAAAAATCCTTCTTTATAGGTTAATAAAGTTCTAGTTCTAGTTTAGCAACTTATCTGACTTCTTTATTCTTGAGGGTACCCACAACAATGAATTTTCCTGTGGTTTGTTTTATTCCATAAATTAAATAGAATAGACTGATATAATTAAATACATATAACACTGATTTCCTGCCCACAAAGCAAAAACACTAAGCTATACTGTAGCCTTCCCCTCTTATAGTTAGACAGTTTAGGAACATGCCTCTCAAGATATACTTTGGAGGGTCTGTCTGAATCATTTATCTTGTAATGGTCAAACATATCTCAAATATGTCAACAGAACTGACCCCAAAATAAACCACAAGGTTTAGCTTGCAATTCAATAATTTCTTTCTTTTTGTTTTTTAAATTAGAATCTTTGGTTGTCATCAGTGGCCTGGCAAACTAAAACAAACAAACAAAACAATTGCTATTTACAGTCAAGCACATCTGATTTATAGTTTTGCCTTGCTTACTGATCTATCACTGATCAACATGATTTGTCTTCTCTTGGAGGTATCATCAGTAACCTTGGATATGACCTTTTCCCATTTCCTAGTAAGCAAATAAGCAGTAAGCAAGGTCTAGGATAGCAAATACTTTCAGGATATTTCCCATCCCCCCCAAAAAAAGTTTGCATTGGGGTGCTTGTATACCCCCCCTCTCACTTTCCTTCCTTCCTTCCTTTCTTTCCTCTCTTCCTCTTCTCTTGATTCATTTTCACAGGTGTTTGTTCAGCAGAACTGTGTGGGAAGCGATGCTAGCTAAGCCTTTCCGAAGACAGAAACTCATCAGAACCACTGAAAGCACAGCAAGAAGTCACTTTGTGGATTGATTTGGCACAACAAGGTACAACATATTGCTTGGGTTTATTTAAAGTGAGAAACAACAAAGCACTGGCATTGTAAGTCTCTGAAGGAGTCTGGAACTTCAGTCTCAAGATACTGCATCAGCAATCAGATATTTTACTCCTTATGGCAAACTTCTCCAGCCAGAGTCTCTCCAGATGTGTTGTATTGCATTTTTTTGATCTCTGATTACTAACCTTTCTGGCTAGAGAAGATGTAAATTGTGATTAAAAATATATAGAATATCAGATAAGGGAAGATAGTTTCATAGAACTCTTGTGGTTAGTTTGCATTGAACTGTGGTGCCACCATAGACACCCAAAGGACTTCCTAGCTTTGTGCTTCAGAAAAAAACTAGTATGTCTTTCATGTTCCTTTAAATCTATTGATTATGGACTGAATTTTTAGTCTAAGCTTAGAGAGAACCAGAGAATCTCTCTACTTTCTTGGCTTCCTGCTCGATTCTCATAGAACCATAGAACAGAGGATGCCAATTATATCAGCAGGTATATCTTTCTATTAAATGTAAGGGTCCAAATTTAAGCATTCCTTGCAAATGTTTATTTTGCTATTGTGAAAATACCCAACTCATCACTTTATTAGATCCAGCCTCAACCCCACTATCCTAGCCTTCTTTTGCTGCTCAACTTTAGGGCCATATCACAGTTCAAGACTAATATGGATGGATCAAGAAGGTTAGACAATTCCATATGAGTCACTCTGGTGGCTTCATCATATCCCAGAACTTCAATGTGACAATAATACACTAAATTATCCTTCATGATTTTGAAGGATTTTGCATCTGTATATATTACAATGGTTTGGGACAAATCAGTACAACTCATGAATCTTATGTGACATCTAGGAAGTAACTGAAAACATTCCCCATAATTACATAATCTTTGTTATTCTAGAAGGAATGGTACCACAGAATTTTTTGGGAGCAAAATATGGCATTTCAATCCTTTTAGTCTGTACAGAAACATAGATACCACCAACGCATGAAATCTGGCCAGCAGTTTTTCTTGCATAGTTTAAACAAATGAAAAACTACACAAAAAAAGCTACATTACTGAAAGTTGGATACGTTTGTGGTAGATATACAGATTATAGAGACACCAAGGAAAAAAGGCTAGGAAATGTATAATGTTAAATGACTCATATAATAATCATACATCTATAATGCCAACTATGCTGATGTACAGTTAGTAGACTGCTACTATTAACTTTTGTGTTGGAAGCATCTACCAAGGGGCTTTCGCATTGAAAGGATTAGCTGAAGACATCACCTTTGCTCAAGGGCCGCCCAAGGGGGCTTCTTTCATGTCCCTGTTATTTTCTTACTGTTTATCTTACATACTTTCAAACTGCTAGGTTGACAAGAACTGGGACAAATTGATGGGAGCTTTTTCCATCAGGCGGGGTTTCAAAATGCCGTGCTATCAACATTTATTTAGTTAATAGATAAGTATATTTTAACTTCCCAGATGAGGGCTGGGAGAGAGTGTTGGCCCAAAATCAGCCAGCTGGTTTCTGTCTCAAGGGAGGACTACCACCTCAGTCTCTCTATTTCTAGTCCAGCACCTGAACTACTGCAAGACACTGATTCTTATATATGTTAGGAAATAAAAATATAAGGGAAAAATGACAGTTTCAACTGATTTTTTTATTCCATAAAAATCTGCATAAAATTGCCAAATTGAAATGAAAATCTATATATCACTAGATAGTTCATCTTCTCCAGAAAATCTCCAGCTGGAAATGACACAAGATAGCCAACTAAATCTTCCACACTTTGATGCTCTGATCATCCACAACACATCCTCATCTTGTTATACAGGAGACAGAATGCTATAGCTCTAGTGGTTCAACAGTAACATATAGGATTCCTCATTAAAATATATGTAATCCCTTATAAACCAGCATCTACTTTTTTAGTGACAATGATTTAAAAAAAAACAGTGAATGAAGTAATTCTTCTGGGAAGCTGGATTAAAACAGACAAAATGGGCAAATCTAGAGATGAGTAAAACTAATATGATATGAAGTTTTATAATAGCAATTGCAATGGGACTGTTATAGAGAGACATTGAGGCTCATTGACATGAGGACCCAGAGCAAATTCTTGACAGCTCTATCCCTGTCTAAAATCCTAGAAAGGTTTTGCTAGCTTCTATGGATAATGTTGATCTAAATGGAGCAGCAATCATTTTGTAGATTAGGCAACTGGAATGATGCACACCATTTTAAAGCAATTGCAAGATGTCCTACAGATATATTCTGCCTGCTCAAGAGCTCAAATATTTCCAAGTTCATCAACATATATTGGTTTAAGGAACATATGTGACTTCACATATTTCATATTTCAATATAAACTTCCATATAAGGTTGAGCTAAAGGAGATTGACCAGCTCTTTCTATAGTTGAGGATGGACTTGAACTTGGATTTTTAGTCCAATACCAAGAGGTACTGCACAAGCTAGCTTTTTAATTTAATATTGCTTTAATTAAATTGACAGGAACACTTAAGCTTATCTCTTTAATGAGAAGAAAAGCATTATAGGGGAATGTCACTTAAATTTTCTGAAGGGATGTTTATATCTATGTTTTACATCTGTCCTTATTTTCAACTTGTCACTGAGATTTAATCCCTGTAAGTGCATGAAGAATTGTGGCCTTTGGTCCCCATTTGTAAATCCACTGACCTGATTCAAACATTCTGGGCTAATATGCAGCTTAGAATACAATTATTCTTCAGATTTTACACTGTAATTCTTGGATGCAGAATGTATGCAAAATGGTAACATAGTGTTTGTTTGGAGGAACCGTGTTCAAAAATGTGATTTTTTTTCTGTAAGGAAAATGCCTATAGAAGTATACCATTTAGGAAACATCCATTAAAGTACATTTTTATGCAGTTGTTAAATTAATATTTGCCAAAGCCATGACTGAATTCATTTATATCTGAGCTGAAGCTGTCATGAACCAGAAATAAATCACCCATCCCCAAGACTGCTATTTTCATAATGAGAGCAACCTTTGGTATATAAAGGCCAGCTATTTTCTTTCTTTAGGTCTTGAGCCTCTTTTCCTGCCATAGCGTCTCCAGCAGTGATCAGGATTGAATTTTCCTTCCTTTCCTTTAGTTTCACACCAATTTAAAGTTACTGTTAATCAAAGTGGGAAATACCAGCCTAGAGAGGCCAACCTTGTGAGGAAGTTATAAACAGGAACTTCCTGGTTCAAGTGGGTTTTTTTTCCCCTCAGAGCCATTTGCGGACTCCCTGCAATATTGCTGCTATTTTCTGGCTCTCCAGAGCCCCATGGCAGTGATAGGCCATCCTTTGGGGCCAAATGGACATGTTTGGCATGTGGGTAGCATGTCTTTTGTGCTCTCAGAAGTTGATGCGTTGGGGATGGGCTTACCTATTGTCAAAATGTTTACCATAGCGGGTGGAAACCTCCATTTTCTAGAAGACAAAGGTGACAGATTATTCTCTGTCATTACCGTTAGTCTCCCAGCCTAGCTTATCTTTATCTTCTTTTTTTGGGACAGGTGAGCACATTTGCAAATGAAACATTGGACTGCAGCCACTCATTTTTTAAAATTCCATGTGAAGCCTCTGTGGAACCCAGAGGCAGTCTGGGAAATAAAAGATGAGGCTAGAGATAGCATTTTGCAGCTGACAAATATTTAATGAAAAAAGAGCAGTCAAGTGAGACAGGGAGTGTTGAAATGCCAAAGAAAGTATATGAGACTTATCCATGTTCTCTGAAAAAGGGTTGAACTTTCTTCTTCCACTTTAACAGTGAGCAGCATTCTGAACCATAACACTGTGGTGTTGCTGTGATTACATAAATGACAAGGTTTATGATCTTGGTATTAAGTTCTCTGGTCTCCAATCAAACTAAAGAAGGATCTTAAAGGATCCTTTGATGGGTCTGAGAATGCAGGCTATGCTTCATGGCCAGCATCTATTAACAGTGGGTAGGTCTGATGTATATTCCATCTTCAATTTACACAGCCGACATTGAAAGTGCTGGACATGAGAAATCTCTACATCTGACATCCAATCAGGTGCAATCTAAGAAATCAAGATAATTATATTGATGTGCATGTGTGTCAGATGTACATACAAGCATGTGAATGCTCAGTTTCATGTATATAGAAGCAATTAACCCATTTTCCCTGCTGAAGAAACAATGATTTTGTCTTGATGATTTATTCATCTGGCCAGCCAGGCTATTGAAATAAGAAGAAATTTCATCCTTCCTTTTCCCCAGTGGAACACTGCAAATGCAAAGGGTAACAGCGATCGATCATTGTCAACAAATTAGATAGCAAGGACACCCAAGAGATTTAATCTCTACTTGGCTTATGAAGTAAATAATTCATGCTGCCAAGAATATATAGTAATTGTATATTCCATAATGTCAACATGTCTGCTTCTTAGACATCGGTTTCAGTTTTGGCTCCAATCTTTCCCTTTCCATTTGAAAGAAATGCTTGGAATTGACCATTGCTTTTGGTTTATAACTTCCTTTATGTCTTTTTTTAATCAGATAACCAAAGGCAAAATTTTAGATTGGTTGCCATATAAAGGAAACTGGAAACTGATTGCAAAAAGCAGTTGGAACATTTTTTTCAGCTGAATGGGAATTTCTGCTCAGAAACTTTGAAAATGTTTCTATATGTAGACATTCAAAGAAAAACAACAACAAATAATATAATGGAGGTGATTCTCTCAATGTCTCTATTCCTGGTTTTAATATTTATCATTATTAAATAGAAAAAGGAAAAAAGATAGTCATGATTGCAATATGTTCTCAAGAGATGTCTGAAGGTTGTCTGAAGTTGTCTGAAGGTTAGTCCAATTATTCCAGTTAACAATGATTCAACTCTCAGACAACTTCAGACACCCTTCTGTCATGATTGCAATATAGTGAATTCCTTAAAAGATTAATAGATAAGATGGCTATTTTTCCTGTTACTTTAACTCACCTCTTTATAACCTCAGGTAAACACCGAAGCTTAAAATATCCACTGCTACAATAAATTCAGAACCAAACATTAACTTCTTTTTGCAAGTGTCTTTGTAATGCAGCTGAAAGTGACACCATGTAATAAAGGGAAATCATTTTTGGGCCAGAAGAACTTGCACTTATTTTAAAACAAGTTATCATTTTCTAAAAGGCTGTCATATTCATGTTGTAAAAATTAATTAGTCAAATTAAAAAAAGATAAAAAAATATCCACGTAGACCAAAGGATTGCAGAGCTTTCTGGAAAGCTTCAGGCCTTTAGCAATGGCAAAGGAAAGTATGTTGAAACTGGGGGGGGGGGAGTAGAAGAAAGAGAAAGCAGAATGCACAGTTTTTATTAGTTGATCAGTTTGAGCTGAACATGTGAGAGAACTGCTTGGATTTTCAGTGTGGCACCACTGCCATCTTGTGATGAGTGTAAAAAGTACTCCAAAAATATACATCCCTTTGGGGGAAAATAGTGTTATAAATGAAGCTGACAAAGGCAAGTATTTGAAATATATATATATCTATATAGTAATTGTATATATATATAGTAATTAGCCTGAAGATGATGAATGAGACTTCATCGAAACGTCGCCAAGACACTTCAAATTCTACGTGGGAGAAAACCCGAAGAACCAAAGACCTACATACAAACACCCGCGAAAACCTCAGAAAACACACACACACACACACACACACACACACACACACACACACATATATATATATATATATATATATATATATATATATATATATATATATATATATATATATATATATATATATATATATATATATATATATATATATATATGTTTTTATTTAAATTGCTAACAAAGAATAAGGGAGAACTGGTATAGCTATTTCGAGTTTCTTAACTCTCTTCAGCCAGAACTTACCCTTCTGAGATTTGAACCTGGGCAGTCTGCATGTTAGGCAGTTGTATTAACCTCTAGGCCACAGGCTCTGTTAGCAGTCAGGGAGGGAAGATGTATATCGAGTGTTTCTTTTTTAAATTGCACCCTGTAAACCCAAATATGGGAGAAAGAAATCTTTCTTTCTTTTACCTGTTTCAGCTCAACCCAGAGCCATCCGCAGGAACAAATATATATATATGTTTTTATTTAAATTGCTAACAAAGAATAAGGGAGAACTGGTATAGCTATTTCGAGTTTCTTAACTCTCTTCAGCCAGAACTTACCCTTCTGAGATTCGAACCTGGGCAGTCTGCATGTCTGAAGTCTGAAACAAGCAAAGGAAAGAATGATTTCTTCCTCCCATATTTGGGTTTACAGGGTGCAATCTAAAAAATAACCACCTGACACACATATCCACTCCCTGACTATTAACAAAGCGGGAGAGAGCCTGTGGCTTGATGCTAAAGCTTCTGCCTAGCATGCAGACTGCCCAGGTTCGAATCCCGGAAAGGGTGAGTTCTGACTGAAGAGAGTTAAATAACTCGAAATAGCTATCTCAGAAATCCCTTATTTCTTTGTTAACAATTTTAAAAACATATATGTATATGTATATGTATATGTATATGTATATGTATATGTATATGTATATGTATATGTATATGTATATGTATATGTATATGTATATGTATATGTATATGTATATGTATATGTATATGTATATGTATATATGTATATATGTATATATGTATATATGTATATATATATGTATATATATAAAATAATAATGGGCAATCATAGGAAGAATTAGGGGAAGCAGTAGTAGATTTCACCCCCATATACATTAATCATTGTACAAATGATGTCAATATAATGAAGTGCATAATGTCATTATGGTGTCTATTTATGATTTATTATAATTTTATGGTTTGCAATCTTTGTCAAAGATCATATTGCACAGTACAACTGACTTAAAGCTGAAGTATTAGACAACTTTAAACAATAGTAAAATCAATCTGGTTATGAACTATTAGGCTTTGTTATAAGTAGAAAATAAGTATGAAGGACAAAGACCTCATGAACCCATCACCCCCATTCATCAACAAATTTATACCATGAAAAGCAGGAAACTTTTAGAATTTTCTCAGTGCATAAAGTGCTTTTCAGCAGATAGTGTATAAATACAGATGTACGAGGGAGGCTCATGTAGTTTTGGTGCAGTGCTCATAAATGATTTAGAGCATCTGAATTATAGCTCCTGTTGCCTTGAGATTGTATAAAGAACTAACAGTCGCTTGGAAAACTGTACTCCTGCCTTCACCAAGAAAAAGGGAGAGATCTATTCTCTTATACATAAACTGCTGGATTGCTTGAGTATCTGTTGTTTTATCTGTGTCTATTATAGTCTATCTTTAATTGGCCTGGAACTCCTTTGAGGGCCTTAGGTTTTCATTTTTTTAAGACAACAAAATACATATGATTGCTTAGGGGCCACATGTAAAGTTAAGCACCATGCTATACTTTCCTTTTCAATGAACTTTTAATGAACTTTCTTAACCTTATTGTTATGTATATATTATGGAAGGTGGAGGGAGGGGGTCAAGTGAGAGAATAGTTTGAAATTGTTGTGCAGTCTCAAATGGCATAAGTGTGACAAGGCAAGCAGCCTGATCAGATTCTTGTAATATAGATATAAACAATAAAGTTACTGCCTGAGGCTATTCACAAGTAGTTCTGGTTGCTTGCATCTAAAACAATCACAATATTATAATCAATCACTTCTAACATTCAAATAAATGCAAACAAAATGGCTTGTGATTTGAAAGAAGTCATTGTAAAAGTGTCATAAAATTGTTGGCCTGCTAAAATAATGATGAAACCTTCTTGTTTGCATATTGAAGCCAAGTATTGACAAATACCTTAACAACGTCGAAAGTAGCCTATTTTAAGAGGAAATATGCAGAAGAAGAAGATTTACATCAGGATTACCCAGGGTATTTTCCAAAAGTGAGTATGTTTTTGTTAATAAAACAAAGCTGAAATTAATATAGGTGCCTTTCCTAACTTGTGATGCATGGATAGTTGTTAAAAGCAATAATTTTAACATGAATTTTATCTTAATTGCAATACAGATAAATTACATGTATACATGCCAGTTGTACTGGATTTATATTTGAAGAACTAATGACTGGTGAAATAAAACCATCTTATCGGTAAAAAAGAGGAAAAAAGGCCATAAAGATCTCCTATGTAAATGAAGCTTGCAAGGCCTCCTGTTCCACAATGTCCAGCTCAACCCATGGCCGCTTTGGGAAATCCAAGGACTTCTCTTTTCATAGTGCACCCCCTCTGCTATGCAACCCCCCCCAACCAGATGAGGCTTTTGGCTCAATTTATGGGAAAAGTTTTGTATTCTTGGTTGTCAGAAATCACAAGTCTGCTGGGGGTAGTGGCTAAGTAAGTAGGGACAACATCTTCTAACTCTTCCACATTATGCAAAAGTATAACAAATAAATAAATAACATAAGAAAAAACACCAGAAAGCAATTATATCCCCCTACCAACTTTCACAAAAGCTCCATAAAATATTCTCAGTGTCCAATCAACAATATTTTCTAAAATAACAATCCTTTTTTTAAAAAAAGGGAAAAATAGGTGCCAATCCATGCCAGTAAATTTCTACAGCAAATTGGAATGTTGAATTTCAGGAATTAATTATAGAACAGATCATCGAGGCATTTGGGAGCAACAAAGGAGGGGAGAAACATTGCACACTCTCACAGTGGATAATGATAGATTCAGATGATAGACATATCTATTATTTTGGTGTTCTTCAACATCAACTAAGACTCCAACTTGATTCTGCCTCTGGGTTAGAAGTGTGGGCTGCAAAAACTTGTATTACTAGATGGCAGAAAACATTAAGCATTGTTGTATCTCTTTGGTGTCGTCTAATGGTCAACTATATTTTTGCAGCGCAGCTCTGGTAGGCCTATTCTGTGCTATATGTACTGTATTTTCTTCTATCCTTAACAACTTCCACTGTTTATTTTGCTCAGCACCTGATATTATCTGAAGACCGGGCTTGTATTTTGAAACTGTCTCTGCAGAAGCTTCAGTTTCTTGAAGATCCCGAGCTCTATCTCCGCCGCTCAGTCCTGATTAATAACTTGTTGCGGAAGATTCATCTGGAAACTGAGCGTGAACGCTATGAGTATCTTAAGGAAAGTTCATGCTGTCGGACTGCCTATTCGGATACAAGAAAACGGCTGAAGTTTATGGTACAAGAATGTCGTTCTCAGTCCCTTTATTACAAAGAACTGCATTCATATCATATTGTGCCTTATTCTCCGGAGAATGACATTTATGGAGTGGGCTATTCAAGTGGCCACTTGGAGCAAAATTCTCAATTGCTTATTTATAAAATGAAATGAGGGTTGTTGTTGTTTTTAAAAGACATGGCTTGACTTGTTTCTGGATGCCTGGATGGCTTATTACTTTGCTAAAGTGATGCATTAATGTGCAAATATGGGCGAGATCAAAGGGCCAAGTCACCTTCAGCTATATTGCAGAACGCTCCTGTGGTAGCACTTAACACTCGAGGCTGCTTGGTTGCACAGCAATGGTGTCCATATGGAAACAGTGCAACCTGGAATTTCTAATAAGCTGTGAACCCTGGGGTGAAATGCTTATTGGCTGTCCAGTTTTCTATATGTATATATTCAGACTAACTTTAACTGCTAAGTTATACCACCTCTCCTTAGAAATGTAGACTGATAATAAGAGGATAATGTGCTGGCTGGTCTAAAGTGAAGGTTAAAGGGGGTGGATAGCTGCTTCTCAGAAATGTCTAAAAAGATTCATAGTCATTAAAAATATTGATTCATTCATACCACCCCTCTTTTTGAAATATTCAACAGCATTAATTATCTAGGTTTAATCATTTATTTGCTAGCATGCTTGGTTTCTGTTTCAGTTAGCGATTTTATTAAAATTCAGGGATTTTTTTTTTTGACAAGTAGAAATCAATAATTCGGGTGAGCAGGGGAGCCACATTCATTTACTCTCTTAAATTTGGCCCAGATCCTCTCTCTGGATCTCTGTTATACTGATTTGGCTCTAGGAATGTAGAATGCCTATCATAAAGGTGGGCACAGCATTTTTTTTTTAAACTAGCACTCCAGTGTAATTATAAGAAAGAATTCTGATTTAGCACTCATAGCCAGGAGCAAAATATTAATAGAACCAGTGGGACACACACACACACACACACACACACACACACACACACACACACATTTAAAAAAGTCTTTGTAAGTCTATGCTCAGCTGAGGCATGTTTTTTTTTTTTTTTGTATCAGATTATAGTCTTTTGGATTTCATTCAGTGGTGGGATTCAAATATGTGAACAACCGGTTCTCTGTGTGGATGCCACTTCCGAAGTCCGTTCTGGGCCTGGGCAACAGAAAAATTAGCTACCAGTTCTGCTGAAGTGATGCGAACTGGCTGAATCCCACAACTGATTTCGTTCCTTGGGAGATGAATTGTCACATGTGGTCCCTCTTCCTATCTTTTCATCATTCAGCAGTCTAATTTCATTGGTAGAAAATATTCTGGTGGTGCTTTAGTTAAACCACTGGTTGTTCAGAAATGTTTGCAATCCACTAGCAGATCTATTGAAAGATCTCCATCTAAAGTCTGCTTGTTCCTGGCCTAACACAATCAGTATCAATTTTTTTTTACTATTGTTATGTGTCTGTGGGATATGATTTGGAGAGATCAGATACTGAACTTATCAGATTGCCATACGAGACAAATCTGTTCATGTTGTCGCAATTGACATAAGAATGTCACAGGGGTCTGTGAAATGTCTTTAATCAGTTTTGAAGGTCCCCTCTAAGGAACAGAGATGATGGCTTGGTGAAGATCACTGGAAAAGTTGCAGGTGCCAAAGTTCTCTTCAAAAAATGCCAAAGAGAAATATTAGGCAGGTGTGTGCAAAAAAGAATCTGCTTCCAAAGCTAAGATGCTGTCTGTTAGGAAACCCTGATAGCTCTTTTATTGCAATTAATGGTAATTTCCCCACAAGAATTCTTAGGAACTACATCCAGTGTGATATTTTTTTAATGAATCCTATTCCATGGCTAAATCACAATTTTCAGAGTTTCATGGGAAGAGTGTGTAACTGTAAAGCCTATTACAACTTGAGTTAGACATTCAGTTGTGCATTACAGTTCTGTGACATTATTAATAGATTAATATCCTTTTGGAGAAGCCCAGCCTAGAAAGAGAAGTACCATGGAGTACTTTTTCCTTTCATATTCCTTTAAAATATCATCTAAAATGGCAGACTTTTACCTATCAGGTCCTAAAAAAAGATAACAGCTTTCATTTGCCTTATTATCACTTGATTGCCCTTTTCATCTTAGCCTTTTGCCAATATACTAGTCCTTCTTAACAAACAGCATCCCTCTTCTTTCATGGCAGGAACTTCCAATTTGTTCACATAATCACTTTGCGCCCTTAGTTAATGTGGACACATGCAGTCCTTCTTCTGGTTTTATTCCTGTAGCCACTACCCTGAGTATAAGCTGTTAAAACCAAGGAGTTTTACTTCCACCTAAAAATGCACAAAGTTACTCTAGTGTTATTGTAACTAAAAAGTTTAATGCATGTGAATTGCTGGGAAATGTTGGGGCATTTCACGTAAACCTTCTTCACATAAATTTGGCAAAATTTCAAATGTTACATTTCAAGTTTCCCCAAATTTCCAATGTTACATTCCAAATAGCTTGTTTGTTTTGTTTTGCTTGATAACATGTTGTAAAAACAAAACAAAACAAAAAACACCCCAGTATTTATTATTATTTATTTATGCTAAACCTTATGCTCTAAGCAAAGCAGATCGAAACTATCTGGCCATAATTGAAAATCTAAAGAATGTGATCTGCTAAAGTAGCTATAAGATCATAGAAGTGATCAATAGTCCTTAAGAATCTTTAGTTAAAATATGCCCCTCTCTAGCGTAGTATTTTATTTTATATATAAAGTTTTAAAAACAATTGTAAGAAGTAATACAGATAAATTAGTAAAAAGAAAATGAAAAAAGGATAGAAATACCAGAAAAATTAAAAGTGCAATAAAAAAAGAAAATAGAAGGTAGAAAAAAGGAAAGATATAAAAATATAAAGATATTCTGATATTCCTCACAGCAGTTATAAGTTCAATTTTATTTTAATCTCTCTCTCTAAAGTTAAATCATAACTCTCTTCTTCCTATATCTTGTGTAATCATCAAAATCATAAATCACAAGTTCATTTTTTTTCCATTTAAGCCCATTAGGGCATTCCAATTACCAATAAATGTAGATATCATCCTTACTCTAATTAAAGGTCACTTGTCCATCTCAGACAATTCTAACAATTTCACCAACCATTCCTCTAGCACTGAATCTTTCCATCTTTGTATATAGAGTAATATCACCACAATAATCGTATATTGAAATAATCATTCATAGTTTTTTTCCAACCATCATTCCTAAAAGGAAAAGTGCTGACTTCAATTGAATATTGATCTAGCATCCTCTTTATCAATGTATGTATTTCAATCCAATTTTTAAAGCTTTTTGAAATGTCTCTTCATGTTGTTCACATTTTTAACATAGTGTATATTTGAAATGCCTTTATACATTGTAGATAATTTCTCTCATGTTATATACCAACAGTATCTAGTATTTTAGATGCCTCACTTAAAAAAAAGAGAGAAAAAGACAAAAAAAATTCCTGTCCCTGCTCATTTGCATCAGATAGTTCCATTCCTTTGCATCATAATTTCACCTCTCATAGACCTGACCTTTTCCAAAACTTTTAAGTATAGCCCATGGTCAAACAAATGGATGCTTTAGATGGCGATATACAGTGCTTTTTTTCTAAAAAAAAAAAAAAAAAAAAAGGTGCCGGAACTCACACACGTCATACAACCCGCCTTGCCTACTCTACAAGGTTCCATCCAAAAAAGGTGCCAGAACTCCGTTCCGGGCGTTCTATGAGAAAAAAAGCCCTGGCGATATGTATTCTGTCATTTATTTCCTAATGGGTTTAAAAATAGCCCTTCCAAACTGAGACCTAATTCCTCTGAACCAAGATCTGACGTCATCCCCAAAATACTCTCTAGTTGGTAAATATTTTAAACTCAGTATGATAATAACTTGAAAGATGTACAAAGCTATCTATCATGACTGCTTTATATTGAAACATATAAATGGTATTTTTTAAATGAAGTACTGTCTGCTCTGACCAGTAGTAGTGTTCTAGTACAGTATTTCCTACAAGTGTCACCCAAGACCCTTTGAACTGGGCATCCCATCAGTTAAAACTGGGAACTTCTTGCATGCCAAATACATTCCCTACCCCAGTAATATCCCCCCCCCCGGTTCAATCTATTTTAATTCCTTTGAAGCCTTTTTACTCTTTTTTGCTTAATTACAATTAACAAGCTTTAAATTCCTTATGCTTTGCATACTGAGCTTTGTGCACAGGTATGAGTTCATACAACCAGATACAGTTAGAATTATATTTCAGTATTCCATCTCAGCTGGTGAGATCAGAAACTGAAATCTTTTTAAAGAAGAAGTGGCATCAAATATTTAATACTCAATAGAACATTGCATGCATTTGCTAGCATTTGTTTTTTTTAAAAATCTGTAAATAAATCATCTATGGATGCCAACTTTTTGCCTGTCAACCTGCAGAGATTGGAGTATTACAAGGACTTAGCTTAGTCAGAGTCAGTAGTCAATCTCAGCTTGGCTTCAATCAAATCAACCTCAGTGCTCTTTTTTGCAATCACTGAATGTATCCATTAGCACTTTAATCTGTCCAAAAAAAATGAAATTAAAAAAACAGCAGGGTACAAGTTATTGTAGCTGACCTTAGTTGTGTAAAAAGTGTACTGATTTACCAACCATTTTTAAGTCAAGTCAAAGCCTTCACCACCATAGCTATAGAAGCATTTGGATTATTCAAGCTAATGTTAAGTTTTTGCCCATTTGGAAATGTGAATTGTATCAACATTTCAGCTTTAGTTTGTATTATTTCTAAAATAGTGAGATGAATTTTGTATGCCTCATTTTCAGGTTGAAAGACTGAGTAAACTGTGTAACAACTTTTAGAAATACAGCCCTACTTCATTCAGTGGAAACTTTGGATGAGATATTGCTTCTAGAGTACATGTACAGTATTCTGCACTTTTCTTTTTGTATTTTTGTGGCTGATGAATGTGTGGTTGAGTATATGAAATATTGTGCCTTAAAGTTCCCTTATTATGTGAGCCTTCATTTCTTGTGAAAATTATACAACATGTATTATAGCTAAGGGTGGTTGAATGGTCTACAAAGATATGTTTCTGGTATTTGGGTCTCTCACAAAAAGCCATTGTTTGTACCCATTCTGATGGAACTTGAAACTTTAAATGGTAGAGAACTGAACATAAAATCCACATCTGCACTCCAAGGTTTATGCTGTTTCCCTGTTCTTATCATCAGTTTGCAGATTTAGTTTTACCTATGGTTGAACTGTATGCACAGTGACAATTATGTAAGAAGGTTTTAGGTCAAGGAATACAGAAATTGCTCCAGACTCCTTCATTCAGTATGTCCTTTGTGCACATACACATACTGTATGTTAAAGGAAATATGCCCATGCATGGATGAAATGAAGTCATTGGTTCCTGGAATATCATAATTTGGAAAACAGAAAACAAAAAACGTATTCTATTTATATTTTTATAAATTGGATTTTACTTCTACAGCTCAATGCTATAGAACTTGGATCAAACAATGTCAAAGACTGTCATCATAAGATTTGTGCAGATAGAACTATGGGTTGATTAAGTTGATTTTTAAAATGATTTTTACTGCTTTTTAATAACAAAAGATGCGTTAACAAAAAAGTGAAAGAAATATGACAAAGTAAAAAAAAGCATGATAAATCATTTTCACATTAAACATAAACTTCTATTTTGTTGTGAGCCGCCCCGGGTCTTCGGAGAGGGGCGGCATATAAGTGCGAATAAACATAAACATAAACATAAACATATACTAATCTAGTGCGAATATTATTCAATATGTATCTATTTCTATTGCACTTATATAATTATTTTTAATCTACTGTATTTTGTTTAAATGAATCCCATATTTCATTATACTTGTCCATACAAAGGCTAATCTATAGGCAATTAGTTCATATGTGGCAAGTGTAATCAGATCTTCAGTCCATTGAGAAATGGTCCATATCTTCCTAAACCTGCAATATCAGTCTTTTGGCGACAGTAAGATTACAGAGAATCCATGTATGTTGTCAGTTGTCAAATTACATGTACTGGGTATATAGTGCAAGAAAATATTGTCCTCTGAAAATTTTAGCTTTTGTCACACAACTATATTTATATAGTCCACTACTTTCTCCAAAAATGTAATAAGCATAGTAACTTGGGTTTTAAAAAAGGATTGATTAAGTTGATTAAGCACAATCATGACGTTTTTCTCACCCATAGAATGTATCTGATTTCTTTTTATTTTAATACATGTATATATCTGCTCCAATCTATAATGACTCTGAGTGAAAACATTCTAAAATAAATTAAAAATTCCAAAGTCCAGAGGAAGAAAAACTATTTTAAAAAAAATCCAGAAAGGACTCATCACTCATTCCTGGAGAGGAGCCAAATTCAGGGGGGGGGGTATTTTAAACATGGCTTTGTGGAGAGACAGTCTGTTGTCTCTGCATTAGTATTTTCTAAGTAGGAAGGTATGTGATGGCTTGTGTCACTGGAAAAATTGCTTGAAGACAGGACCTAATTCCATCCATACAATTGTTTATTGTCTTAGGCACAAATGGCTTAATTGTATGGAAAGACATATAAGCAAATCCTGCAGCTCTCATTTTAATGCAGGCATTGGGACCGCAGGAGGGAACACTGTGACAAAGTATTTTAAGTAGAATACTCCAAATTAAACTCCAGGACTTTTCTGCCCACAATCTATCTTTTCCCAAATTTATTAGCACAAGGGCAAAATGCAACTGGTTTTACATGCACACACAAACACACACACACACACACACACACACACACACACACTAATGCAAATGAGCTTTCAATCTCATCACTAAATTCTGAATTCCTGTCCAAGGTTTGTTCTAAGATTCAGCAACAGACAGCAATTGGACAGCAATCATGAGCATATAGTATAGGTGAAGATTCTTGGCGAGAGAAAAAAAAAATCAGTCCCATGGACAGTGCTTAGTATTTTACCTGTTTGGTCTACTTCAGTGGTTCTCAACCTTTTTAATGCTGCGACCCCCAACCGGTCGTAAGTCGAGGACTTCCCAACTGGTCATAAGTCGACTTCCCAACTGGTCATAAGTCGAGGACTTTCCCTGCCCGGGAGCGTCGCGCATGCATGGTGCCTCCCCCTGCGCTGGCTGAGGGGTAGCTGGCAAGGGGCAGCAACGGCACAGGGCGACCACCAGCTGGGCCACCAGCTGGCCCAGCCCAAGGGAGGTAAGGCACCCGCCGGGCCCCACGCGGGCCAGCAACCCTCCCTGCGCCTGCCGGCCTCCCACCTCCCACCCCTGGCCCTCTTTTACTTACATTTTTAGTAGTTGCTCAGCAGGGAGGGGTGGAAACTTCTACACAGCTCGCCTTTGCTGCAGACAACTTGCAGCTCCGTTTGCAGACTGGGACTTTTGGCGGGCTCAGCAGGGCAGAGACAGCCTGGACAATTCCTATTGGCTTTTGAAAGCCAATAGAATTAGACTCTATTCAAGAGAGTCTATTCTATTGGCTTTCAAAAGCCAATAGAATAAGAGGGAGCAGTACAGCTAAGGAAAAGGGGGGGGAATGGTGGACTGCGTTGTTTGGCGAGCCCCGTGAAATGGTTGTTCGACCCCAAATGGGGTCACGACCCACAGGTTGAGAACCGCTGGTCTACTTGAATGCTTTCCATTTATTTTAATGAAGGGCTTTGTGTTGCAAAGACATTATGATGCACTTTGGGATGATATGCCTGATCTGAATTAGATAATTTGCATTGGCTCACAACTTCTTCTGGCAGTTGCATAGGCGGAGGCTTCTGTGTATGCCCTGCACATATGCCACACATCCTGTTCTAATAATAACAATCATTATAAGCATGGATGTGATGATTTATTACCGACATTTCAAAAATGTAAGATTTTTGTCAAATTAAGGATTCCAGGGCATGTCAAAATATCAAAACTATAATATTATACATTATTGAGCTATTTTCTTTTCTAAGAGCAATGGAAGCTCAGCTTTTTTTAAAAAAAAGGTAAATAAAGGCAAGGAGCTTGAAAAAGCCAAAACTTATATTTCCCTCCCATTTTCTGTGGTTCTAATATAAGTCAGCAGAGAGACATGAGGGAAAAAGCTTTCTTGATTTCTTACTCTCTCACATTCACTAACAAGTCAGACAGAACTTTTAGCTGGTCTATATTAAAAAGGCAGCAAATATGACATTAGATATTCCAGGAATTACAGAACTTGATTTCAGATGTGGAGGTGGGGGATTTTATGATTCTAGGTTGGAATGACTTGCTTTGTGTTGTATAATAAGCAGAATATTTTGGACCTGCTTGAGACCTATCTGAAAGGTTTTTATGATTTTTTAAAAAAGTTACTATTAGAATATGTATCACTCTCATAAACACATACACACATGTATATGCATGGTATTACTAATAAAATGCCATTTCTATTGAAAGAAGTGTGTTTTCATTAATGTTATAAGAAACCCATATTCTAATTTTGTTAGCCTTATCTAACACCTTTTGTATACAGAAGATTTCTGCATGTTGCCCACTATTGCAATGAAAGTAGATCTGCACATATCTCAGATATGCCCTGGACATACTACATCTTCAGTTCAAGTGAAGGGGGAAGGCTTTATCAATTAGCTATAAAAATACATTATTATTCATCAGATCTGGATCTGGGTAATATATTATGGAAACTTTCTTATGCAGAAAGAAAGAAAGAAAGAAAGAAAGAAAGAAAGAAAGAAAGAAAGAAAGAAAGAAAGAAAGAAAGAAAGAAAGAAAGAAAGAGGAAGGAAGGAAGAAAGGAAGGAAGGAAGGAAGGATTCACATTCTCTTTTATTGGGATAATTTATTTTGAAAAGTTATCAATTTCCTTAGGCTTATGGAATTCCACTTCCAAACAGATTTTTTTTCTCACTTTTGGGTGAGAATAATAATAATAATAATAATAATAATAATAATAATAATAATAATAATAATAATAATCTTGTGACCTCAGGGATTGTAGCTTTAAAGTTTTGAGCTGATTAAGGACATTTAGCAATGACTTTATCTAATTCCATTCTGTAAATATGTAGATATGTAAAAAAAGAAGCATAAATACCATGGAGTAAACAAATAAATAATAAAGCTTTAATAATGAGTCCTACTCTACCAAAGGAAATGAAGTAATAGAAGGGGGAGCTAATATGACCTGAATTCCTGGAGGGGGCACATAGAAAGCATGGCACAGAAGTTCTAGTCTCCAGCTAGGACAGAGGAAAAAAGAGAGAAATTAAAAAACCTGAACAAAACAGATTATATTTCCCCTTCTTAGTTTTGGGATCAAAATATTTACAGATAGTCCTCAATTTATGACCACAAGTGAGTCCAACATTTGTATTGCTAAGCGAGTTGTTAAGTGATTCAATGCAATTGTTAAGTTACTAACACAGTTTCTACGTGAATCTGACTTCCCCATTGACTTTGCTTGTCAGAAAGTCACAAAAGGTGATCAAATAACCCTGGGGCACTGGAACTGTCATAAATATGAGCCAGTCGCCAAGTGTCCAAATTTGGATCACACATGACCCTGGGGATGCTACAATGGCCGTCAGTGTGAATAATGGTCATAAGTCTCTTGTAACTTTGAACACTCACTAAATGAGTTGAGGACTAGCTGAATTCATGCTAATCTATGGTCAGATAAAAAAAAAATAGCTGGAAAAATAGCTAGAGAACCAATACTTTCCAGTGGAAAGATATCACAATTCTCTATCCTACTCTCCCACCCTTTGGTTTATTTGTTACCCTTACCTACAGGGTAGCCTATTTATTTATTTATTTATTTATTTATTTATTTATTTATTTATTTATTTATTTATTTATTTATTTATTTATTTATTTATATTTAAATAAATAAATAAAGATAAAATAATATAATAAATAAAATTCATTTTATTTAACATTTATTTATTATCATTTGTTTAGCATAACAAAGAAAAGGCTTAGGGGGTGACATTTTATTTATTTATTTATTTATTCGGATTTGTATGCCGCTCCTCTCCGAAGACTCGGAGACATGATAGTTGTGTTCCAATACTTGAAAGGCTGTCATGGGGAAGAGTAAGTCGATTTATTCTCCAAAGCTCCTTAATGCAGGACAACGAGTGAAGGAAGATCCAATTTGGAACTAAAGAGAAATTTCCTGATAGTGAGAACAGTTAGTCAATGGTATAGCTTGCCTCCCAAACTTGTTGGTGCTCCATTGCTAGAGGTTTTCAAGAAGAGATTGGGCAATAATTTGTCCAGGATAGAATAAGGACTTCTGCCCTGAGCAGGGGGTTGGACTAGAAGACCCCCAAGATCCCTTCCAGCCCTATGATTTATGATTCTATGGCTCTTTTTCTTTCTTGATCTTATCCTCCTTTGCTTTATCTGGCACATAGACCCTGACGTTGGTGTAAACAACTGAAGAAAAGACGGAAAAATATTTGGCATGCTCCAGAATTATTTGATTATATCTCCATCATTTCCATCCTAACTAGGGATATGGGGACTCATAGTCCCACACATCCAGAGAAGCTGTGGTGGGTTTGTTAAAGGCTTCACAAGGAAGGCTTTCAGTATATGAACTTTAAATGGTGCTGGCACATATACTACTTTGGAAAATAGGAACTAAGAAACAAGAAGGATAAATAAAAAGGTGAACCCTTCTTCAGGGGAAAAGATAGAATCCTTCAAACTCATAAAATAATAATGATTCATTGTTCATTTATTATTTTTGTATCTGGCTTAATATCTAAATTGCTTGATGTAGCTTGTATGAAATCACAAGTAGTTTGTCTTGAAAGGGGAAAACTAATAAAATGATCCAGTGAACTCCTGTGTCTGAAGGTTGATTTGAACCCAGGTCTCCCTATTCCAGGTCCAGCACTCATAATGTCTACACTAGGGTAAAGGTAGATACAGATTTATCAACATCCAGTATGCTATATTTTTTTCCTCCCTCTCTTTTTATAATTGCACGCTTCTATGCCTTTCTCCCTAAGAGTAACACTGAGTTCTCTTTCATTCTGTATACAGAAATAAAATTGTCCCAATATTCCCTGAGCTCCCAAAAGCCTGAGGAGGATTGCGTTGTATGGTTCGGATCTTCACTGTGAGCCTTTATGTTAATGTTGCAGAAAAGTAATCAAGATAAATAGTTACAGAAAGAAATCATACAGGAAAATGGATTACTGCAGCAACTATAGAATAAATGAATACAAAGTTGTAACATGTCTCTGTTACCTGAACCTGTTTTAAGTATTTTTAAAAATAAATCTAATTATACTAAAGTTTAGTTGGTGTGCGTGTGCATGTGTACGTGTACTTTATGTATACATATATATGCATATGTATGTGCATATCTAAGGAGCATGGTGGTTCATATAGTTAGGACACTGGGTAGGAAGGTGGCAAGCCTGTGTTTGAGACCTGAGTGCTGCCATGGGAGAGGGTGAGCCCAGGGACATGAAAGGGAGCCCGTAACTGGATTTTCCCCAGGGTAACAGTGATGCCACTGGCTAATCATTTTAATTCAGAAGCACCTCAATACTTAAGACATGAGTGTGATGTGATACACATACGTATGTATAATCAACTCATATTCTAAAACTCAGGTGACTCCTATTTGATTAGAAAAATCTAAAGTCATACAAATAAATGAAAGATGATGACGACGATGACGATTTGCAAATAATGAATTAGCAAAATTTGAAAGAAATCTGGAAAATCTTCCTGAGACGAGAACATCTTAATATATGCTGCTTGGATACAAAATGGAGTTGTTTTGATGGAAGAGATGCTATAGGAAAGGTTAGTATATAGTCTGCTATAGAAAGGGTAAGACCTGTCCTCATGCCTTCTCAAAGAACAAGTATTATGTAAAGTGAAAAAAAGAAATGCATTCTTCTTCTCAAAACGGCACATACCTCTTTTACAGCAGATGGTGCTATTGGACAGATAGGCTTAAGGTATCCAGCCTGTTAATATTTTCCTTCCTGTCAATAAATAGCAGTAGCAAAAGCAATAAAAGTGTTTTCATTTTATCGAGAGGATAATAGCATCAAGTTCAGGTCTGGAATATCCAGAGAATGTAAGAATAAGAATCCCCATCATTTGTTAACATTAAAGCATATCTGGACGGCCCCATGCACTGTTAGATGGTTATTCCATTTTTACATTTTCATTTTTAAGTATTGCACAAGAGCAGGGCCAAACAAGGACTGATGTTCTGTAAGGTGAAATCCTTCCTTTATGGCAGGAAACTGGATGGATATTGTCAGAACCCTGTCTTTCTATGGGCATTGGGGTTTCTGCCTTTCTCGGGTTCTGCCATCTTTCTGTGGGGAGGGGGGAGCTCGAGGCTGCTAAATGTATTTCCTTTGCTTTGTTCCTTGCTCTATCCTCTTTGAAGTTACTTCCTTGGGGTGAGAATAGAATGTGCCTCTGGCCATCTTATGTGCCTTATCTCCAGGCATGGAGAAGAAGCGCGGAGACCTAACAGCCTTGGAAAAGGTGCCTTATCGCTCCGTTCCCACAACATTTTCACACCTGTGGATAGGCCCATTTGAATCTTCCAAATGGACAGTTGGGGTGGGGTTTTCATTGTCTCTTTTAAACTATTGATTCATACGGGAAATCCTCAGATCCGGGCTGCTACTACTGCTATCAACACCTTCCAATAAAAGTTCCTTTTCAAATGATGTCTGTTTCAAAAGTTCTGCTTTCTTGGGAGATTTAATTGAGGCAGGTCCTTTATAGTTTATTTAATTACCTAAATTAGAAAAACCTATCGTGAACATGGGCCAAACAACTACAGTTGCGCCTTAATCCCTCCCATCGCTAAAAATTGTCCAAGTCTCACAATATTCTACACTGTTAAAACTGTTTTTTTTTAAACAGGCTTTGAAGTCTGAGAGGGTGTAATTTTTTAATTCCCTCCTAGCAGACAAATGTCTTTTATGTGTAGGTTATTCTGGAATGATGGGAAATTTATGTTAGCATTGCTGTATTTTTTTTAATCCTTATTAAATTGGTTGTAGGTCAGTCAAAGACTCAGAGTAAGTTATAACCAGAGCAGCACATGATATAAGGCTGGGAAACAAATCAATAAACACAATTTAGTTTAGCTAGTATACAAGAACTTTAACAAGCAATCTCAAAATAAATAGAACATGATCATTATTAGGATTGTTTCTCTATTTTTCTCAAGTTGAGAAATGAATTGTTGGAAAGATGAAGGAAAATACTGTCTGATATTTGACTGCATCTATTTCCTGTGAAAGGGGATAATATTGGAGAATTGTATATCTTTTTTTCCCAATGATAGTAACTACTAGAAGGATAACTTCTAACAGCATGAAGATACCTAAATTTTTATTTATTTATTAAATATATATCCCATCCATCTTATTGTTGAGCAACTGTCTCTATACTCCCAACATGAAGACACTCATAACAATTTTACATTTTAAAAAGATACGTATGATGATCATACAATGACATAATTGCATATCTGTGTCATAAATTTGTTCCAACTCATTTCTTTGTTGTTCAATGAATAAATATTGCACAAAGGTACACAGCAGATCTAGCATATATTTTATGTTGTGTATGTATTTTTCTCTGAGACTTATTTTAGATTTTTGTGCACAATTTTTAAGCAGAAAAATACTCTGGACAATTGGGAAAAGTATTCTGCTCTAATCTAGGTGTGTTGATAGGCCACAGATTAAGCATGAGCCAACAATATGTTGTAGCTGCCAAATGAGCAATATAGTTTTGGGCTGTATCAATAGAGGTGTAGTGTTAAAATTATGGGAAGTGGTAATATTGCTTTATGTTGCAATGGCCAAAGGAGAGATGGTGAGGGATTTGAAGGTTAAATTCTACAAAGAGTGGTTAAGGGAATTTAGTATGTTTAGTATGCAGACCAGACATACAGTTCAGGGAGGTATGCTGTCTCCTGGAGCAAAAACCAAAGATGTGGCTGAGAACCTAACCAAAATAATTAGGCCCACAGATTACTACCCCCTCCTCCTCCTTCATATTGGGATGAACGACACAATAAAAAACCTGAGTACAATAATGAGGGATTACAAACAACTAGGCAATAAAGTTAAGAAGCTAGGAGCGCAAGTAGTGTTCTCATCAGTACTCTCAATGAAAGGCCAAAACCCACTGAGTGAAAAAAGAATTTTAGAAATAAACCATTGGCTAAAGCAGCGGTTCTCAACCTTGGGGTCGCGACATTTTGTTTTTTATTTTTATTTTTTTTATTTTTTTTATTTTTTTGGCGCGCGCGCCACGCATGCGCAGATCCGCCCGTCGCGCCGGGAAAAAAAATAAAAAAAAAATAAAAAAATTAAAAAAATTAAAAAACAAAAAACAAAATGGCGGCCGTGATAGGCGGATCCGCGCATGCGTGGCGTGTGTGATGGGCCAATCCGCGCATGCGCAGATCCATCCGTCACGCCGAAAAAAAATTAAAAAAATTTAAAAAAATTAAAAAAAAATAATAAAAAAACAAAATGGCGGCCGCGACGGGCAGATCTGCGCATGCACGGCACGTGTGATGGGCCAATCCGTGCATGCGCAGATCCGCCCATCGCGGCCGCCATTTTGTTTTTTTGTTTTTTGATTTTTTTAAAAAAAATTAAAAAATTTTTTTTTACGGCGCGCGGGTCGGGGTCGCGGCGCGCATGGGCAGGGCAAGTGGGGTCTCAACCTGAGAAAGGTTGAGAACCACTGGGCTAAATGGTTGGTATCACCAAGAAAACTTTGGTTTCCTGGATAATGGACTGCATTTCCTACATGAAGGACTCTTGGCAAGGGATGGGCTACACCTCATGAAAATAGGCAAAAAAGTATTTGGAAAAAGACTGGCCCAACTCATCAGGAGGGCTTTAAATTAAAACTGAGGGGGGAGGGTGACCAATCTCTAGAATCTCTAGAACCCAAAACCAATCACAAATCCCAAGAAAACAAATCAAACAATGAGGTAGGCAATGATGAAAAAAAAAAGAAAAACTCAAACAACAATCAGGAGATACAGGAAACACACTCATGGAGAGGCATAAAAGTCTTAAATGCTTATATACAAATGCTCAAAGCTTGAGGAACAAACAGGGCAAACTAGAAGCAATAGTAGATGAGGGAGGGTATGACATAGTTGGCATAACAGAAACCTGATGGGATGAAACCCATGAATAGAATGGACTGATGTATCCATTTGTATTTATGGATACAAATTGTTCAAAAAAAAAAACAGGTCTACAAAAAGAGGAGGGGGAGTTGCACTATATGTAAGAGAACACTATATAGCTGCAGAAATGCACATGATCAAAGATAAAATCTCTCCAGAATGTATATGGGTCAATATAAAAGAGAAAAAAAGTGACATTACCATAGGTGTATATTACAAGCCACCCAACCCATTAGAAGAAATAGATGAACTCTTTGCCAACCAGTTAACAAATGCATGTAGGAAGCATACCACAGTAGTAGTGGGAGACTTCAACTATCCAGATATCAACTGGGAGTCAAATTCTGCAGCAAGTAGGAGATCAAACAGATTCCTAACCAATCTAGCTGACAATTTTGTCACCCAAGAGATGGAGAAGGGAACTAGAGGTAAAGCTATATTGGACTTAATCCTTACAAATAGAGAAGAATGATAAAGGGAATCAAAATTGCCGGAACCTTGGGTGAAAGTGACCACATCATACTGGAATTTAATATAATGCAAACACTAGCAATAGAAAGCAATCCAACCAATGTCCTAAAGTTCAAAAGAGCCGACTTTAACAAACTCAGAGCGAACCTAGGAAAGATCCCATGGATGAAAATCCTAAAGGGGAAAACAACTCAAGAAGCGTGGGAAACCTTGAAAAATGTGATCACAAAAGCCCATACCAGCACAATACCACTGAGAAAGAAAAACAAGAAATCCAAGAAGAAACCAGCATGGCTGCACAAAGATCTCTCTCTAACAAATGGAAAGACAAAAAGGACAAATACAAAAAATGGAAAGAGGGGCACATAATTAAGGCTGATTATCAGCAGACAGCCAGAACATGCAAAGATGAAGTCAGGAAAGGAAAGGCTCAGAATGAACAAAGACTTGCAACAGAAATCAAGGACAATAAAAAAAAGTTTCTTCCAATATATTAAGAACAAGAAAAAAGTCAAGGAAACTCTAGGCCCACTAAAGAGAGAAGATGGCAAGGAAATTACAGGCAACAGGAAGAAAGCAGAGCTATTTAACTGATACTTTGCATCAGTCTTCACACAAAAAGAAACTATAGCCCAACATACCAAAAAATCACTGCAAAAGACATACTAGAAATAAAAATTAAAATAAGCAAGAAAATGATAAGAGAACACTATCCAACCTTGATGAATATAAATCGCCGGGACCCGACAAATTACATCCCAGAGTTCTGAAAGAGCTGACAGATGTTATCTCAGAACTGTTGCACCACATCTTTCATAAATCCTGGAGCACTGAAGTACCTGAGGTTTGGAAAAGGGCTGATGTGGTCCCCATCTTCAAGAAAGGAAAAAAAAAAAACAGATCTAGGAAACTACAGACCAATCAGTTTAACATCAATACCTGGGAAGATACTAGAAAAGATAATAAAAAAACAGATCTGCAAACAACTAGAAGCAAACAAAGTCATAACTAGTAGCCAGCATGAGTTTGTTAAAAACAGATGATGCCAAACCAATTTTATCTCATTCTTTGATAAAGTGACTAAACTAGTAGACCAGTGAAATGCAGTGGACGTAGTATACTTAGATTTCAGTAAGGCATTTGACAAAACAGACCACAACCTACTCCTTGATAAGTTAGGAAAAGGTGGAGTAGACAACATCACCACCAGATGGATTTGTAGCTGCTGACAAACAGTATTCAATCAGTAGTCCTCAATGGCACTACATTCACACGGAGAGAAGTAAGCAGTGGGGTACCACAAGGTTCTGTCTTAGGCCTAGTACTCTTCAATATCTTCATAAATGACTTAGATGAGGGAATTGAAGGGGAACTAATCCAATTTGCAGATGATACCAAACTGACAGGAGTAGCCAACATCCCAGAAGACAAACTCAGGATCCAAAAAGATCTTGACAAACTTGAACAATGGGCCCTATCCAACAAAATGAGTTTCAATGTGGAGAAAAGCAAGGTCTTACATTTAGGCAGGAAAAACCAAAGGTACAAATACAGATTGGGCAAGACCTGGCTTAAAAACAGTAACTGTAGGAGGGACTTTGGAGTCCTAGTGGATGATCACTTGACCATGAGCCAGCAGTTTGCAGCAGCAGCCAAAAAAGCTAATACAATCCTGGGTTGTATAAACAGAGGCATAGAATCAAGATCACACAAAGTATTAGTACCTCTTTATAAAACCCTAGTAAGACCACACCTGGAATACTGCAGCCAGTTTTGGTCACCATATCACAAAAAAGATGTTGAGAGTTTGGAAAAAATTTAGAGAAGAGCAACTAAGATGATCAAAGGCCTGGCGACTAAAACATATGAAGAACGGCTGCAGGACTTGGGTTTGGCTAGTCTAAAGAAAAGAAGAAATATGGGAGACATGACAGCAGTGTTTGAGTATCTGAGGCTGCCGCAAGGCAGAGCGGGCCAGGTTGTTCACCAAAGCGCCAGAGGGAAGGACGAGAAAAAATGGTTAGAAACTGATCAAAGAAAGAAGCAATCTGGAATTAAGGAGAAACTTCCTGACAGTGAGGACAATCAACCAGTGGAACAACTTGCCTCCAGAAATCATGGGCACTCCATCACTGGAGATCTTTAAGAAGAGACTAGACATTCACCTGTCTGAGATGGTATAGGTTCTCCAGCTTGAGCAGATCCCTTCCAATCTTACAATTCAATGTTCAAATGATTTGTCCAAGAAATTGGATGAGTACGATTGATTAGGAAATGTAGTTCAGATAAAATGTTTATTCTGAAGAAATATGATGTGGAGGCATAAATTTGTTTATAGTTTTTTCATCTCTTTTCTTGAAAAAAACCTCTCTTCCTAAGGAAAGAAGAAAATGTACTGAGTAGTATAAAAGTGGAATATTTCAGGTCACTGAATACACAGTTCAGTTCCTTTCTGTATCAATAATTCAACTGCTTCGCTTTTTCTGATCAAGAGAGTCTTGATTTTACAAAACATTCTAACAAATGGGCTTAATATTATGGCTACTTTTGTGCAGAAAGTTGGAGGGGATCTGAAAAATGGCTTTGACAATAAAAAAAAGAGCAATTCTGCTTTCTTTTTCTTTTAAATGGCAAGGTGCTTTTTCTTCACCAAAATAACTAAAACAGTTTAGTTAAACACCAGTCCCATTAAATCTTGCTAATGCATCTAAGTGTAGGCATTTATTTATATTTATTAATTCACTTTTCTAAAGCTGCCCAACTTGCTAACAACCCTGACAATAGTTAACCTATTAACAATTAAAAATAAATATATAAAACAACAAGACTAACCAGAAAAGGTCAATGGACAAATGAAATGGACAAGCATTTGTCTGAAATGGTATAAGGTTTCCTGCTTGAGCAGGGGGTTGGGCTAGAACAGGGGTTCTCAACCTTGGCAACTTTAAGACTTGTGGACTTCAACTCGCAGAATTCCTCAGCCAGCAAAGCTGGCTGGGGAATTCTAGGAGTTGAAGACCACAAGTCTTAAAGTTGCCAAGGTTGAGAACCCCTGGGCTAGAAGAACTTCAAGATTCCTTCCAACTCTGTTATTCTGTTATTCTGTCATCACAGTGGAACAGACATCCTCCCAAGACTTGTAAAATCTCTTACAACATAACAGCCTGCATCTTACCTATGCCAGGGCTTCTGGAAGGGGCCATGCCTTCAAGACCCATTTAAAGAGAAATAAGATTGGAATCATTCAAATCCTTGTGAGGATGCTGTTCCATAGAAAAAACATTGCAACAAAGCTATATGTCTCCTGGGATAGAATAATTGATTAATCTTATTATATTTGGAAGACAGCCCAACTCCCAGATGATTTATCAGATAACATTACTTAATGGATATGACATCCCGATTGTCTTCTCTTACAGGATGGGCAGAAACAGTAGAAGGACAATTGTTCAATGCAGAGTTTTATACTGTTGCTTGCCATTAGTGAATTGTGGGTGCATAAAACAGTTTAGGGATGATTTAATGCATGACATTCTGATTAGTAAGCCAATTAAATGTGCACTAGAAGACCCAATGCAAAGAATACTTATGAATAGTTCTTCATCAAACTGAAATGAAGTATCTATCACATTAGGAAGCGGCATATAAGTTTAAACAAATAAATAAATAAGGTTTTATCCTAGTCTTCTTCAACAGTTTTATTAATTATGTGGATGAAGAGATGGATAGATTTATCAAGTTTTCAAATGATGCAAAATTGGGTAGGTTAATTAATACTCTAGAAGATGGAAACAAAATTCAAATGAACTTGCTAAATTAGAGAACAGATCAAGCATTACAGATCAAACTTTAATAGAGAAATGCAAAAAAAATTTCATTTAGGGAAAAAAATAAAACACATATCTATATATAGTCTAACTATTAACATATATTATAGATCATTGAATTATTTCTTACATCAGTGGAACAATATTAGTAAGACCATCCTGACTTTATAAAAAATAACAAGTGAGATGTAATTATATAAAAGGTTGGAATCAGATTAAAATAAAACCTAATAATTATGGTGTTTCATTAGAACTGCATTGTTTTTAAAAAGTCAACAAGTAGAAGTTTAATTTTTGTCCTACAAAGAAGAAGTGATTGTCTAGTTGTGACTTAGTCACAGGGATTGTTTTTCTACATTTCAGGTATGTGGGACTGAAGGGATTTTATGAACCCAAAAATGTAAGCTATTTGATTGAATTCAGGATGATGTTGATTGAATTCAGGATGACTTGAGTGTAGCATGAATCCCACAAAATTGCAGGATATCAGGACCAGGGAGAGCTCATAATCAAACCATAGAAAATTTGGAATATTGGAATATTGCTCAGTAATGGCCTAGCAGGGGTGGGAAATAAATTTTCCCCATGGGCCACATGAGAAACTGGGACTGCCTTGAGGCTACAGGCCAGTCTGGGGCCACCTGTAGGCCAGATATGGCCCAAAGGGGTGCAAAATGCCCAGGTCTGGCCTAGAGCCAATTAAAACCCTAAATCAGGAGTGGAGAACCACTCCACTAGGTCCATTTCTATAAGAATCTCTACTGGAAAAATTACCATATCAGAGCTGCAAAGATCTAGATCACCAGGAGAGCAGAGACATACACAATGCCAACATTTTGCCTGCATGTAGTGGTTATTCCAATTTTTGCATCTCTGATATGGTAGCTTAATTACTTCAAAGGTCTCCCTGAATCCATTTTTTTCACCATTTATGTGTTTCTTGGATCACGAATCATTGTGAATTTGATCAGAGAAATCAAAAGCATAAACTGAGTTCTTTTTTCTTACAAGAACACTTAGCACATAATGCTACTGTGGACAATGACTTATTCATTCCTTTCTTTCACATTTATTGTCCATGTATTACAGAATTAATTTCTCATCTGTCCCACTTGGTAGGGCTGTAGTAGTTCAGCAAATTTGGAACATTACACATTCTCCACTTGGATAGTGGCTGTATCGCTGTTGCTGAATTTGAGCGTTTATTTCCCTTGCTGCAACTGCAGAAAATAAGTTCCCAAGTGCCTTTTCCTTCCAGCTGTCCTCGAACCATCTTGTCAGAAGCAATTTGGAACAGAAGGTTGGGAGAACTGCAGAAACCTTCTAAACACTACAATAAACTTGATGCTTTCATTTATTCCAGCAGCAGGCTCTCCTCATCCATGAAATAAGCCCAAATGCATCTGCTTTGATCTGACACAATAAAACAATAAAAAGGAAATGATCGAGTGTTCTAATTCAGTGTTCTATAACAAAGGCTGAAATCCTACATGGACTTATCTCTGAGTAAATTGCACTGAATTCAGGGTGAGTTATTTCACACAAATTGAGGTTGTGCTAAGAATGGCTAGTCCTTGGGCCTAAGCTCAATTATTTTCTACTGATCAACCCCCCCCAAAAGGAATTGAGTCAGAGGATTGCATTGTTTTAAACAATTACCTGGAAGCAAACACCATTATGCCCAGTAGACTACTGAGTAAATGTGCATAAAATTGGACTGCAGAAAAGTACATTAAAGGCCCTAGGAATTCACTGGACTGAGTTTGGAGGTAACAGCTGATTTTTTTTTTAGAGCTGAAAGCAATTGTAAAAAAAAAAAAAGAGTTGGCATAATAGTGCATCACCTGAAAGTACATTGGCCATGGGACCTTTTGTATCTGTCAGATTACCTTCCTGCTTCCTACAATTCTTGTTTAATTCTAAAACATATGTATCTTAATAAGAAGCCTATGCTTATTTATAGCCTCAAATTTTATATCCAAGTTCATTCCTCTGGTTGGCAGTAAAAATTAAGAATAGACTACATCCCAGTGATTGCATTCATTTTGTTGCCTCCAGTGCCACACATCACTTTAGGGCTATTAGAGTTTGTGCTGTTTTAAGAGTTTAAAATAGAGCCCTAAGAAAAACAATTATGCAGAGTAAGTGTACCTAAAATATAGGATGAGGCAATTGCTTAGACTCATTAGTTGAGGCTTCTGGGTAAATTTAGTCACTCTGTTTTAATTTTTATGGAATGGATGAGACTACATATCATTAATCTTACTGATAAAGCTACACTCTAATACAGCGGTTCTCAACCTATGGGTCGCGACCCCATTTGGGGTCGAACAACCGTTTTGCGGGGGTCGCTGGACACCGCGGTCCGCCATTTTTTTGCCCATCGCGCGCGCGCCATGCATGGGCAGTTCGGCCCATCGCGTGCCCACCGTGCATGCACGGATCAGCCCGTCGCGTGCGCATGCGCATGTGTGCGTGGCGCGGGTCGGTGTCACACCATGCATGGGCGGCGCAAGTGGGGTCTCAACCTAATAACATCCATCCATCCATCCATCCATCCATCCATCCATCCATCCATCCATCCATCCATCCATCCATCCATTGTATTTATATAGCTGACCTTTGATCTTAAAATAAACATTTTTTTAAAAAAATCTACAATTAAAAACATTCAGCACTATTATTAACAGATTAACAGAGAGGATTTACTATTAAAGGTAATGCAGCCAACCCACTAATTCATATTACTTTTAGATACCCAAGTCTACTGACACAGTCATGTTTTGAGGGACTTCTAGGATGTCAAGAATGGGGGTTATACTTTTTGAATTGTTGCTTATTGTTGCAAGTAATACTATATAGGCTTGTGGTTTGATATTGGATTTTCAGACTTTGATTCACAATCTTTAAGCAAGAGGCTAGATAAAATAACTAAAAGCAAGAGAAATAAATAGCTAATTAAAAATATCTAATAATAACCACTGATGGTGTGGGGAGACGGATATGGTTAGGCAGTGGTTGAAGTGGCTCATTTCAAATTATCTATCTATAATAATTACATTCCACAGTGGCACTGGGAACCTGTCTCCCAGTACTGGACAATCCAGCCACTTCCTCCTGCCATGTGGGGAATGGAACATAAACAGAAAAAATAATTATTCTTCAAAATTCTCTTTTTACCTTCAGTGAGCTAAGGACCTGATGTGGTTTGAGAGCTAGGCTGGGCATTATATCCATGCACACTTTCACACACACATTCAGATGTCCTAGGGCTGGCATTCCTGGGCTAAAAAATCAAAGCAATCACTGAACAACAACAAAATTTTAGAGTTTTCAATCTCTATTTGCTGCTCTCAAATGATCCTCTAGAATTTTGTAGCTCAGAGATGATAGCTTTAATATACACACAAAAGTTGGTTGCATGTATACACATGCAGAGCCTCCTTTGCAGCTGAGGCTGCTAAGAGAGGAAATTCAAGGCTCTTCTGCCCCAAGTTACTAGCTGGTGCCCTTTTGAAAAAGTAGTATTGATTTTCTGGAATGCCATTTTTCTGCAAAGCTCAGTGGGGCCTCATCATGAAGAGTACCAGATGTTCCAGCTCCTGATCTTAGGCTCTTTCATCTCTGTAATTTCTAGAAAAAGGCTGTGTTTATGAAAGACCTGTTTCCTGCAAAGGCCAGTCTTAATGGAGCTCATGTGTGAGAGCATCTGTTGTGCAGAGAAGAGTTTGTGATTCCTGGCTCTTGTAGTTCAGTTACCAGAAATCCATGGTGTCTAAATATTTGGTAAGTATGGAAGGGATAGGTTTGCTAACCCTGAAAATCTGTAAATAGCTTGCAGCAAATGAAGACTGCAAAAATATGGACGCTGAGGTGTAATGCTTTTGTAAAAGCTACCTTGTACATGTGATATAATATGATATACAGTAGATAGCCCTCAGTTTGCCTGGTTCGCTCCTTTAGTCCTTAGGGACTGATAGACTACATTTTCATACACACTGTCATACGCATACACACTTCTAAGCCATTGCAAGCCACTTTATTTCTATTCCACATTCCAGTCCTTTCACTTTTTCTTTTTTATTGCAGTGAGAAGCCTTGTTGCTTGACATTTTGTCTGATAACTGAAGAATGCTATGGAGACCTAAGATTAAAAGGTTTGCAGTGGCATCCTGTCAGTAACACAGAATGGCTTTCTTGGAATCGAGTATTCTTGGCTCATTATTTTTGTTTTGCTTCTTCTCCTTCTCATAATATTGCATCCAAGGAATCTCTTAATCCCAGAACTGCCAGTCTATTACAGACCACTGGTTTCATCTTCAGTGTGCTCTTCAGGTGGTGGGTCCATTTGAAAAATGCCCATATACCTTCATAGTTAATTAGTTGTATTTGCTAGTTTAATTTAGAGGATTGACCTTCAGTTTTAAATTGGTCCTGAGAGAACAAATTTTGTGTTTCAGCCTTCTAGTGAATTAAATCAGTATTCTACAGTATTCTGATCAAGAGTTGCGATTGTGTTTTTTTAGCATAGTTGCACAAGTACACCTCCCCCAAATAAAAATATCATTATTTACTATTTAATTTATATTCCATCTTTCTGCATATTCTAGCAGTCAAGGCAACTTACACAGAGCATTAAACCAATACAAAAACAATGCAATGAAAAACAAAAGTACAGCCAGTCATTAATATAACCAATAGTTAAATGTTTGGCAAAGATGTTTCTCATTATTTCCCCAAATATTTGGATAGTAGAAATGAAACACACCTCCATACGGTATGTTTTCCATTTTCTGGGACTGCATAAGTCATAATGAGTTCTTGGAATAGGGCAGCATAGAAATCTAATTAAATAAATAAATAATAAATAAACCATTTTCTCATGTCCCTGGTAGCCAAGCTGGCAGCAGAGACATCTTCAGAAGAACTCTGCTCTTTCACTGATTTAAGCCATCCCACTGATAACCATGCCTGAAGCCATTCAGGGCTTTATAAGATTAACATCAGCATCTTAAATTGATAGCCTAGGTCAGGGGTCTTCAAACTCAACCCTTTTATGACTCATGGACTTCAACTCCCAGAATTCCTCAGCCAGCATGCCTGGTTGAGGAATTCTGGGAGTTGAAGTCCATGAGTCATAAAAAGGCTGAGTTTGAAGACCCCTGGCCTAGGTAGATCGTTTACTACAGGCATCACAAGATCCTGGTGCCTGCTCTGCTCAGCAGATTGACCACCACATTTTGCATCAAATGCAGTTTGAGATAGTTTTCAAATTTCAAATATCAAAATTAAGGTACTTTGCATGCAGTATGGATGCTGTACTATGAATTAAGATTCAATACAATTGATTGGAACATATGGAACAAGTAGCCTTATACCAAGTAAGACTCTTGGTATATCCAGCTTTGTATTGTGGCAACCATGCTCCAGAAGCCTTTACCATTTTGAGATGCAAGGAATTGAAAATTCTACCTCTATGTGCAAGCAGTTGCCTATCATTTAACTGTAGCTCTTCATTTTTAAAGTGAAGACAGATCCTTGACATATAAAAGGTAACTATTTTGCAACAGATATATTATTTCTTGTTAAGTCAAGAGGAAAGACGCATATGGCTGCTCATGCCTCTTTGCTTCTGTAAAAGTATTATTACGGTGGAATGTAGATTGGACTCCCAGAAGGGAAGGGCTGCATTCCAGAGGACCAAGAGACAGCGAAGTTTAGATAGTTTGGTTGGGAGAGAGTTAAGATGGCTCCTTCATCACTGCCATATGGTGAGTTAATAAGATGCAATGGGAGTCAGCTGATTATCTTTTTCCTTCAGCTTACAGCAGGGGTGTTAAACTCGCAACGTCACGTGACATGTTGCGACATATCGCGACTTTTTTTCCATTGCCAGCAATGGGGTGGGCGCGGTTTCGCCATGACGCATCCGGCCTGTGGACTGGCAGTTTGATACCCCCAGCTTACAATAACATGTGATTCTGAACATATCTTTGATGATGCAAGTAGTTGTTTTAGTTTGGCAATATTTATTTTTATATGTGAGGAACAATAAAAGAAACTGCTTAGAAGAAACTCTACATATCTTTCTTGGTTTTGGGGGCCTGGTAATTATTTGTCCTTTTGTATTTTCTATGTGGGAGACAGGTGAAAAATGGGATAGACATGGAAGAGATAGAATAGAGGATGACTGTTTTGTCTTCTGCTTCAGCAAGAAACTGAAACAGCAATATTTGGTATCTGAAGAAATGATTAAAACACATTTCTTGAATGGGTGGATTTTTAAAATTTAAATATACGCAAAGGGATTGGTAAGATGCTGTAATTCTTTCACCAAGTGTTGTTTAATGTGAGGAAATTTAGAAATGAATGGTGACAAAATGCATAATGAAACGTGGTCTGTAAAACTAACCAGAAAAAATCAGCTACTTTGTATTTTTGCCAAGAAATTTCTTCTTTTGTCTAGAACTATTTGCACAATATCATCAAGGCTACTTTGGGAGAGAGAAAGAGAGATTTATTGCATGTTCCATGTAATCAGCTAATTGAGGATGAAAATATAAATAAAATATCTTGGGATTTTTTTCCAAGATAATATATTGGACAAAATATAATTTTGGTTTAGGCAAGTGTATATGTGCACCATTCAACTGAGAGTAGCCAATATAGATGTAAAAGAGGCTATTGACTTCTTACACCACCAGGGCTGAGGTTTCTTCGAAATCGTTATTGCAGTACAACTAGGTCCTATATTGTTTAACTTCCCAAGATTGATGATAGACAGCTAGGTGTTGCCAGGTGCCATGAAGGTGTTATGGACAGAAGTAATGTTTCCCCATTTAAGAAGCAATAAAGCAAATCAAATTGGCAGTGGTGCATCTGATATTGTCATATCAAGAGCTTATAGCATTTCTGAATGGTTTTAGGGATTTCCTGCTCAGTATTTGGGCTGTATTCATACAAATCTTAAATACAGAGCAGATCTGTACAAAACTCACTCTAGGAGTCTAGGTGAAATTAATGACTCTGATTTGTTTTGTCTTTGATTCAAAATATTCCCTAAGGATCTCCTCTGATAAAGCATATTTCATCTAAGGCAGGGGTTCTCAACCTTGGCAACTTTAAGACTTGTGGACTTCAACTCCCAGAATTCCTCAGCCAGCAAAGCTGGCTGAGGAATTCTGGGAGTTGAAGTCCACAAGTCTTAAAGTTGCCAAGGTTGAGAACCCCTGATTAAGGCATAACAAAGCACCACAAAATATAACACTGTTATAAAATGCCTTTGTGGGAAGAGGTAGTAGAAGAAAGAGTAAGTATGGCAATATTAAATTCATTGATATTGAGATTTACTTTTCAAATCATGGTCCTTGTGATTGGATTTTTATTTTGGTTCAGTTTAACCATTTGTTCACCTCAATGGTTTCTCATCTCCTGTCTATTGTCTGAGAACAAATTGTGTCTTCCTTAGTTTGCTATCAAGCTTAAGGAATGTATTTTATTTTAAGAAAAAGAAATGACTGAGTTAGAAAAACTCGGCACAGCAGCCTGATTTTTGTTCTATGACACAAATGAATTGGGCTGAAATATCTCTGTATTGATGCAAAGCACATTCTGCTTCTTTCACAGATAGCAATCTGTTGGCAAAGTGGTTAAGCAAGCCTTATGCTCCTCTACTCATATATCTTTTTATACAAGTAGAAAATTAAAACACAAGGTTTGAGGGGAAGGTTTGAATCAAGTTGGACTTGATTCATTTAGATGAACGATTTTTCCTTCAGTAAAAGTGATTAGCGTGAACAACATAGTAAAACTGAAATTGAAAGGCAATGTAATTAAAATATATACTTATAAGAACATTCCTTTTCTTTTAAAATATAAAAAGTGAGGAATGAATGAATGAAAGAAAGAAAGAAAGAATGGATGAGTAAAGGTGTGATTGTATAATGCATGATCACAACACTACCATAATTTTAATAAAACGTCTTTAGCTAGGAATTTGTAATCCTTTTCTTGCTTCTGCTCTGAAACATATATTCTTTTTTTTTGTCATTTAATGGCAATCATCTTGTTTAGGAAAATATTCCAGCTTTGAATCAGTGCTGATTCTGTAATGCATTTTTATTCAAGACAGAAATACAAGGCTTGCAGAGCAAACAGACTGGAAATTATTATTTACAATCAATAGTATTTTTTTTCTCCCCACACAAAATTGTCAGTACCAATTCAGCTGTTAGAAATTATCATTAATGTGCCATGCTCTTTTTACAGGTTTCTTGTTATTTGCCAAACAAGAAAAGAGTTTTCTTAAAAATTGATTAGCTCTCTTAGTGGGCAGCAATAATGCCAGGTGATGACATGAAATCCTTAATCTACAGAAGCTCCTTTGGCTAACTTAATACCTAACTTAAATGTTAAATGCTTATTTAAAAATGAAAAAGATTCATGCTCAATTTAGTTAACAAGATATAAGTATAGCATAAATAGATGCAGATATTATTAAAAAATAAAAATAGAATAAATATTTTTTAGATTTTTTTTGTTCAGGATTTATATTATGTCTTAGCTAGTACAGAAATATTACTGAATATGAATTCAGGATATTTCAAGAATGTTTTGAAAATATGAATACTTATTTCCAATCCCTTGCAATTTTTCAGAGGAACTACCCTTTTTCTAAGAAGTTCCTGGTTATTGGTTAGAAAATTGATTAAAAAGGATCCAATCTGGGTCGGTCACCAAGACCGGAGGGTTAGTCTTCCGAGATTTCAGATTCGTGCTGGAGGGAACTTCTCTCTACTGGAATGAGGTTGGGTTCCAGGACGAGTCTGAAAGCTTGGAAGACTAAAATCTCTGGGTCCCAGAGATCAACCCAGATTGGATCCTGCAACATTATCTTGGGACATGTATAGCTGCCTTCATTTGTGATTAAAAAGGGTTGTTTATGGAAAGAAGGGAACTATGATATGAAATTTGGGAGGATGGAAATGGTAAAAATCGTATTTGTAACTGCTGCAAAGAAGATCAGAATTAGTTTTTTAGATATCTTCCTGTTTCTTTTATTCTTTCTCACTTCTTTTATTCTTTCATATCATTTTCTTTTTTACTTTACTTTTATGTTTCTGTAGTTTTTAACCCTGTGTAAAATTCTCTTTCAATAAAAAAAATTATATTATAGTTTATATATTATGTTTATAATATGCTTACTAGTGAGATCCTATAAAGGAGCAAAATAACATACTGAAATGGTCATAAATATTTCAGTTCTTGTTTGACTTTATGTGTCTTCTTGTCTGATTATTAGCATATACAGTATTTTCTATTTTATTTACTGTTGCTTTATCGAAACCCCACATTGGGGGTTGGAGAGGGATTGACATAATTTTAGTTACAAAACTGTTGCCCTAGTCCCCTATGGTCAGTGATTATCCAACTCTGCTATTTTTTTCACTTTCATCTGAAATCTTCCTTGCTTCTTTCATGTGGTCCATATGAAGAGGGCATCTGCATAGCAACCTTTATCCACTATCATTGCCTCAAGGAAGGAAGGAAGACTTTGTCCTTTGGAGATACTATCCATGACAGGAGAACTAATTAGAACTGATTAGTAAGCAAATCATTTGTTTTTCTTATATTACATTTAGCAGCGCAAAGTCTCAGCAATTTAAGTTTACTTGCACAAAGTCTCTGAAATGCTTTGCTTGTTCAAATACAAGATGGCTTTATTAAATTTACATTAACAATTATGCAACTCTCCTTACACCAAATCTCTGCTACATTAATAGAGTAAAAGCAAAGCTTTCATTCTAATTACTTCCAGTGGTTAGTTTGGCTTAGTGAGGATAGACACTTTTCCAGTTGTCTCCATAAATATTAAATAATGCATTGCATTTTTATTACTGGAAATAATTACTCACATGTTTTAGATTGCTTATTGGATTCAGATGTCAGCTTTTCCTTCCTTCCTTCCTTCCTTCCTTCCTTCCTTCCTTCCTTCCTTCCTTCCTTCCTTCCTTCCTCCCTCCCTCCCTCCCTCCCTCCCTCCCTCCCTCCCTTATTCTTTACTGTTCTGTGCCCTATTTCCCTAAATAAAATTTTGTTTTATTAAATCTTACAAAACCATGTCCCATTGCTTTATGAATACTACATAAATGTACTTGCATCTTTTAGTAATTGGATTTGGTTTAATTTTGTAAGGAATTATTGTCTATTACAGTTTCTTCTGTTTTGTTCCACTGGTAATTTTCATAGTTGCCAAACATGCATTGTCTTTCTCATTTGGAATGAAAGCATAGCTTTTAAATATTTTACATTCCCACAGTTCAGTCACAGTGTCTAAAAAACTCCCAATAACTTTTTGCAAGGCATGTAGAAGAAATGTACAGAAACGAATCTTGAGATGGTTATGAAAAATTGTTCATGAATAAGAGAGAGAAGACAAACAACATTATAAAAAGATATGTGTCTGGGGGTGCTAAAGCAGCTTTTATTTATGGGAGGAAAAGAGCGGGGGAAAAATATAAAAGTAATAAAAGTCTCCTTGAGATTGTGAATGAAGTTAGATAATGTAATAAATAAATAAATAAGATGCCTTTTGTGCTGGTGCTAAGTCATGGGGACAAAATAGGTTTGCTCCTGAAATAGCAGCTAATTTGCTTTTGATCAGGTCTATTTTTCTTTTCCTCCATGTCATTTGTTATGAAAGAACAGACAGGAATACTCAGCCCCCCCCCCCATTTTGTTTCAGATGAGAAAGTAAACATGAAGCAATGTTGCTGTTTTCAGCACAGCCATCTACCTTAATCTCCACTCACAGGTTTGTGTGTAAGAAAAGAGAACAATCACTGTGTGACATCTGCTTGTATTCCTTTTTAACAATAAAACATGAGATCTAAACAAACAACAACAAATAGGTTAACATAAATGCCCTTTGGACACAGTCTCAAACAATGAAATCATGCCGCTTTTGTCCAAAAGGCGGGTTCAGTTCTCACATTACAAAACAGATCCAGGCCTAGTGTGATGGACTGTGCACCTGCAGAAGCAGAGGGGGAAGATTTGGACAATTCATAGCTTTCTCAGAAAGAGACTCAGATCAAGAAACTGCAGTCCTGAGCTGGATGAAGGAGAGGGGAAGAGGTTCAGGGTAACCACATTTTAGAAACTCTCAGTATATATCTAGTAGCTTAGAAAGTTATGGCTTTAGATTAGCAAGATTCTGTCCATTAGATATAAATAAATAAAGGATCTCACTGTCATATTTCTGGCTTGGGCCTAGCTATGCAAATTCAAGTTTCAAAATCAATTGGTCTGGGAAGTTTTGACCAATTGCTCAGCCTAACTAAGTAGCAGTACTCAACTAACCATAGCTGATTACAAAACGTTAAGGAGTATAAACATGGAATTAAGGTGACCAACTGTCCTCCTTTAGGGAGGACAGTCCTCCTTTTGTAAGTTCTGTCCTCCCTCGAAAAGTGTTCTCCTACATGTCCTCCTTTTCGATATTTGAAGACTAATCTGCAGGGCTTTTTTTTTTCCTTATAGAACGCTCAGAACCGCGTTCCGGCACCCTTTTTTTTGGATGGTTTTTTTTTCAACTTTTGCATGAGCTGTGCTACTCCCCCTATTGGCTTTCGAAAGCCAATAGGAATTGCTGCTGAACACAATTTTATTTACAATATTTTTTCTTCAATTTATTTGTGTCCTCCTTTTCATTGTAAAAAAGTTGGTCACCTTAATTTTATGAATATTCTATATCCAAACAATTATAAAGAATATCCTGTTCTTTATATTTTCTTTCTTAAAACTGCTGCCCCTCAAAACAACTCAATTGTTTGAGTGTTTATTATTTATTAATCAAATTTATATAGTCACCCATCTCACTTAGAAGCAACTCTTCACACAGAATAGCTAAAAAGCAAAGATATAAAAATAGCAAATACAGATATAAAAACCTATAATAATAAATATCATAAAAACAAAAAAATACAAGCCATAGTAAAAGGAGAATAAAAAATGACCCTCACAACCATAGATCCATCTAGACCACGGCTGTGAAACTTGCCGCGTCACGTGATGTGTCATGACGTATTGCAACTTTTTTCGCATTGCCAGAGCTGGGGTGGGTGCGGCCTCCACATGATGCAACTGGCCTGCAGGCTGGCAGTTTGACATCTCTGATCTAGACAAAAATGTTTCCTGGAATATTCTATTTTTGAAATGGGATGTGTCCACATTTCTGCAAATAAGCAGCCAAATGCACATCACACATTGAAACATGCTGTAGATGAGTGTAGGAGTAACAATTGGTTTCATTTCTGTCCACTGTGGAGTTTGGTGATTGGAACTGTATTGATTGATTGATGCTCTGGGACAAGCAGTAGTTGGTTAGGCACTAACTGACAATTTTTTGCAGGTTCCTATCTGCCAACTGCACAAAGAGCTTTGATTGGCTGATTGCAGTTTGGCATTTTGAGATTGGAAGGAGTTGAAACAATTGTTTTTCTACTTTCAACTGTTTGGAGTGAAGAAACCATACAATGTAGAAGGGTCCTTTGTGCCCCCAGTAGGTCTCCAAAACAAATGGAAGGTGAAGGACAAGTTTTTTCTAAGACATCCAGTTATGCTAAAAAGATTATTTAGGGGGAAGAGCTAGGAATGCAGATGTCCTCCAATTAAAGGGATAAGTTGTATCACTTAAGTCTCCCAGCTCTGAAGTAGGAATAATAATAATGTTGATTTACTCACAAAGTAATTGTGAAGATTATGGAGAAAATTATCTGCGAAATATTTTGAATGACTGAATATACTCCATAAACAGCAAGTATGATTATACATTATTATAGTGAAGCTCTCTTCTCAAGAGGGTGACTTTCATTTGGCCATCCTGGGTTTTTTTCCCCTCCTGCACATCATTTTTTATTTCCTAATTGCACCTCCTGAGGCAGTCCTGATTTTAACAATACCTTTTTTCTCAGCTGAAATGCATCTTTAATCTTGTCAGAACAAATGCATCTGGGAACCAAGCATGAAGCTTAAACCAACCTGTCAGTTTGTTTCCCTAATGAACTGGGGGCTTCAATCAATTGAGCTAGTTCTTTGTGAATTATTTTAGTATTTAGGATATTAATTCTCATTAGGGCTAACTGTACATGCTATATAGTGTTTAATATGGATTTTGGAGGGATAAAAAGTCTTCTAGATTGCAGTGAACTGAGGTTAATAAAGGAGGAGCTGGCTTTATAATTTTGCTTGTAAGGCAGATTTCATGTATCAGCAGCTGTTCTCTGCAAAGAGAGATTTTCTATGTTTAGTTTCTTTTATTTAATGCACTTTTGCCACATAGAAATATACATTCATTTTTAAACTTGCACCTTCTCATGGGGATCTTGTTCAGTTGATTAAAATTGCATATTGCTGTTTTGCTGCTGGGATTACCTCAACCCCTCCTAGGAATTAGGAAAGTTAGGCGGCCACTTTCAAGCATTTGAACTGAACAGTCTGCCACATCCAAATACTGGTCTCCTGCAATTTTCATATCTGTGCTTCATTGGCAATTCCCTCTCATGCCCAGTCCACCAAGAGTCACGTAGCCAACAGCTCATACTTAAGTGGGGAGATGGTCACATTAATTTTTCATAAATGACAATATAACTGCATGAGGTTTCTTGCAATTAAATGAAGCATGTTCCTCTGGAAGATTGGATAAGCCAGTGAAGTCTACTCCTGCCTTCCATTAAGTAGTGGCAAACGTAGTTAGCTTCATAAACCAGCATATATGCATTGCCAGAACAGTTGTGGAATCCCTTCACACATATTCCTAGTAAACAACCATTCTGGTTGAATTCAGTCCATGTACTGATGACAGGAAGGAGGCTCTACCTAAATCCCTTCATTTATGTTTGTAACACATACCGTAAAAAAACCAATCCAATAAAACTTAATGTGCACTTTTCACTTAAACATACCAGATCATGGAAACAACAACAACCTCTCCTCCTTCCTATTTAATTGTAAGTTCTGATTGTTTTCCTCTTTTTCACAAAGATGAGGCAAATAATGAGAGGTGATAAAACCTGTTTCCTGGAAGATTGAAGTCCTCTGATTGATGACCCTGGGCCCAAACACCAAGAATTAGAGGCAGGAAGAGGCACTAGGTCAGGGGTTCTCAACCTTGGCAACTTTAAGATTGTGGACTTCAACTCCCAGAATTCCTCAGCCAGCAAAGCTGGCTGAGGAATTCTGGGAGTTGAAGTCCACAAGTCTTAAAGTTGCCAAGGTTGAGAACCCCTGCACTAGGTAGACTTAATCTGCCAATCAACAGTTGTTAGTCTCTAGGAAGGAGATTAAGTAGCTGGTCAATCTTCCTCATAATGCTGAGATGTAGTATATTTCTATTTAAACTACTATAGAAATAATTTTCAAAAAAGACATCTGAGCATATACCTCAGCATGTAAAGCTTTCGTGCAAAAATATATCCTGTTTTGGGGTAAAGTAATTCCATATTTGGTAATGAGTCGGTGGTTTATTTCTTTTTCTATTTGTGCCCAATTTTCTTTCAGTAATTTCAAGGCAGCCCACCTAAGATGACAGGCTATACTTACTGAAGTTCCTGAGGTGAATCTATGGCATTTACAGTACAAGCAAGACTAGGGAGAAAAAATGCTTGAAACCATGGAGACCTTCTCTGTTTATAATATGAGGCGAGATGAACCAATTCAATTATTTAAAATAGCTCTGTGATACAGTTATATGGAAAGTAGAATAGACACACAATAAGCATGCAAATACAATATAAAAGCAGTCATTATAAGGCTTTAAAAAAAATAGATTAGACTGCCTAAAAATCTTTAAGACATGAAGGGTGCTTTGGATCTTAATCCTACAAAGACTTTTCTATTTCATGTTTCTGGAATAAAAACAATAATAATGTTTGATTTTTAATAACCAACAGTAGAAAAACACACATTTTTCATAATTTGGAGGGTGAATATATTTGTTTATTATTATTATTATTATTATTATTATTATTATTATTATTATTATTATTATTATTATTATTATTATTATTATTATTATTATTATTATTATTATTATTATTATTATTATTATTATTATTACCTTTAAAACAACTAAAACTAAAACACATACAACCATCTGTTTCCAGTCATTCTGGATTCAGAATAGCTATAAATATTTACTTTTAGACATTATTTTTTTATAAAGAACTGAGTAGTGTATTTTGAAAATGCAACTTATTATTGATGTTTGCCCGGAAAAAAAAAGACTTATTGGCAGTGGTGGGATTCAAATATGTGAACAACCGGTTCTCTGGGCCTGGGCAACAAAAAATTAGCTACCGTTTCTGCCAAAGTGGTGTGAACTGGCTGAATCCCCCACTGCTTATTGGGTTCTGACTGAAAATGAATATTTGAAGAATTTGGCTAATGCATTTGCCTGAAAATGATTGCTTTTCTGTTTAAATAAAGTTTAAATTTCATAACCAAGTTTAAGCCAAATCAGTTTGCCCATTTTGGATATAGAGAACAAGGACACTAGTGATGTGTTTGCAACAGCTCCTACTCTATCTAAAGTTCTCCAAATGTGTTGAACTACAACAACTGTCATAGCTGAGCAGCATGTTGATTGGGATTACTGGAAGCACATTTAGAAAGTGCCAAACTGAGACAGGATAAAGCCACAGTTCTCAAATATTTAGGTTTCTGTTTTCCATTGGATTTATGGAAGGGTTCCTGTTCACCTTTCTTTCCCTGAAAAAATCCAAAATGGATAGAGAAGGGAAATATTTCCTAGGCATTACCAAGGAAGGGAAAAATGGTTGGGTTTAAATTGATTTCTTTGGAACTGATCTTCATTTTTTTAAAAAATATTTTTAATGTTTAAAAAAATAATTGGAAAATTTGCTGAAATCTGGCCTTCAAACCTGTGAGTTAAATAGAATAAATTGCTTCTCATCTGTCACCTCTAAACCTATGAGGCAGGACAAAATAGTAATTAAACAGCTCTAGCAGCTGAGTCTCCAGGGGGGAAGGTTGGAGGCTAAGTCCTCTTAGATTTCACATCTTGGCAATGCCTCCTATGTTGGCTTTGCAGCTTGGCCATTCCCATGGGCACTACCTATATTTGCCCTACTAACCTCAGTGTGTGAAAAAGCTAAGGTTCTGCCTCCCTGATGATTAAAAGATCAAAAATGCAATGCTAGTAATAATTTCTATATTGCAATTTCCTGACTGGGAAGCCCCAAGGTGTGTGTCTAAAGGTTTCAGCCTTTTTTTCATGGTCACCAATAATAAAAGTAACTGAATAAAATGATTAATACGACATTGAATGATCCTGTGGCAAGTTGGCTACAGCGAATTGGCTGTGGCAAGTTGGCCATGACATGTTGGATGAGGCAAGTTGTCCTAGACTCTTGAAAGCCCCAGGATCTACCACCTAATTATGGCCCAGAATAGAATTAGAAACTCAGCAAAAGTTGCTTGCATCCAGGCAGAGCAGAAGCAAGTGCAACTTTTCAAATGTGTCTCTAGATTCCTGCACCCCACTGGTAGATGAGGAGTCTTGCTTTCTGATTTGAGGGATGATCCTCCTGCTCTCATATTGATGCTGAAAGATGCCATGCAAACTCTGGCATTCTGTGAAAGACTAGCCCTGTTTTGATGAGGTCCCTCTTACCCTGCCTCACCTTCCCAACTGTGATAAGTACAATCCTCCCCTGGCCCATCTCCTTTACAGCCAGATAAATTAGGGAAAGTCTCTTCTGAGCCTCTTGTCCTTACCATATCCAGTGGCAGGCTATGCTCTGTCTAATCCAATCATACCATTAGCAGCATTTCTTTGCTCTGTCTCCCAAGGTCTTTCCTTACGTACCAAGATATTTCTGATTTTTGTCCCTGAGGCTGATTTTTCCATGATTGTGATCTAGTTTCAATCCTTTCTTGGAACATTGCAAAATGAAAGCTTGGATGCCTCCTTCTTGGATTACTTTAATACTTTTGACATTCTCCTCTTTTGAAAAACCTGGACTAATAATATTTTACAACTTAGTTTTCAAGGGTATTTGCAATCAGGGTTTTTTTTTTTTTTTTTTGCTTCACCAGTAATTTGATGACAGGTCACCAAACATGGGGTCATCTAGCAGGTATGAGAGCATTTTCTAAACTGAAAAATTCAAATTGACCAATCAATACATTCTTTGGATTATCTGATCAAGTATCTTTCATGTGATTTTTCCATGTTGAGTTTAAAATGGGGTCATATGGCTTTGGTAACCATCTAGCCTTTTTTGCCTGTCTAAATCTGTGTACACAGTATATTTATGTATATATTCATTATTACAGATAAGTTCTTATGTTCCAAAAGGCAAAGAAGGAAGCATTTTGCACTAGCCTGCATTCTTTTAAAGCTGCTGTGTCAGTCTGGCACATGAGCCATGAAATCCCATATGCTAAGATGGTAGAATCTGATCTCTCACCAAGCCCATTTGCAAAATATTGTTCTGCCAACAAGCTGATAGCCAGAGAAATTGAATTATAGCCAAGAACTTGGCAGAACTTGGAATTGCCATCCAATACTCGAAATGTTAGATGCACTCTTAATATTTCAAGGATGGCAGTCATCCAGAGTATCATCAGCAATGTCAGGAAGAGAACTGCAACCATGTTGAATGAAATCCTCCAGAGTGTATGTTATTGTGCAAGCTTCATGTGAATGCTTGCCAAGAACTACAACACTGTAACCTTATATCTCGAGAGGATATCAATTGGCAGTTTCCCACACTCTTTTAAGCATGCATTTCTTTGTTGAAGAACCCCCCCACACACCTTATTTGGATCTCTCTTTGTGTTCAAGGTACCAGCCTGTGTATCTACCGTAGTTCCTTTTTAACCTAAGTTTATTTGATTCACATCAGGCTTTTGTTTCAAATATAATGGTTGTTGAATTTGGCTTGTTAGTATGAATATTTTTTTTAACAGTTTAGCTGTTACTTTGTGAACTAATTTTGTAATTGCTCAGCTTTTCTGAATTATACTGCATCTTTATAGAGGGGCATACTAAATATTATTCTATATTATTACTACCCTGTGGCCAGCTTTTCACCAGCACTTGAACTTCCATAAGCACAAAGCATGAGTAAATCATCATCATCATCATTATCACCATCATCATCATCAACAACAACATCATCATCATGCAATGTTGCTTTTTGTTCAGGAGATATATCTTTATGAGGTATTAAAACTTTGGGCATATTATACACCTGATTCCAATTTTCTTGGAATCATTAATATTTTTCACTCTATACCTTATGAAGAGAAATGTTTCTGGATACACAATATGTTTATTTATTTTATTTTATTTGGGTTTGTATGCCGCTCCTCTCCAGGGGACTCGGAGCGGCTAACAACATATACATAATAAAAAATACAATATAAAAAACCCAAACAGAATATCTAAAAACCAATAAACACACATTCAATACATCAATCAACCACAATCATCCCCAGGCTTGCCGGCAAAGATGAGTCTTTAGGTTTTTCCGGAAGGCCGGGAGAGTTGGAGAAACGCGGACTTCAGGAGGCAGTTGGTTCCAGAGGGTGGGTGCCACAACAGAGAAAGCCCTCCCCCTAGGGCCCGCCAGACGACATTGTTTCGCTGACGGGACCCGGAGGAGGCCGACCCTGTGCACTCTCACCGGTTGTAGAGAAGTATGTGGCAGAAGGCGGTCCCGTAAGTTGTCTTCTAGATGTTGTCTTCTAGATATTGCTAATATCTCCCAGCAGTCTGAGCCAGCGTGGCCAATAGTGAAGGATGCTGGGAAAACTAGTCCAGCAATATTTGGGATATCTGTTGTGCATCCATGCTTTATAATAGCAGCTCTTACTGTGAAGTAGAGCAGCATATTAAAAACTAATGCTAACTTTAATATTGATATTAATATTGCATTGCTTCTTCAAGAAAAGCTAGCAAAGATACACATTTCTTGACTAAAGAAGCAAAACAATACTTGAATCAGGATTTGTTTGGTTTTTCTTTTGTAATGTGTCCAGGTGAATGTACTTTAAAACAAAAGTTTGTTCTCCTGGGCCTTAGTAGATTTGTGAGCTATTTTTCACTAAACTAGCTATTACCCACTTCCTCGAAATATAGCACATAAATTTGCTGTGCCCTGGCACACTTGTGGAAGTGCTCCCTGTCATCCTTCTTGACATAGACACACATACTGTATGCAAGGAGGCACGTGGCCTGGGATCTGCTGTGATAAGAACCACCGGTTGATTACTGGCACAGCTTTATCAACTTTTCCTTTGTTTTCTTTCTACTTAACTTTCTACTTCTACTTACACATCTTCTCCCCCTAATATTCCCTAGGAGAATTAAGTTGCCTTTGGATGTACTTATAGCACACAGTAATCAGCTTCCCTATGGATGCTTACAGAAAAAACCCCTGAATGATAAGACCCATTATTGGCATCCCAGATGATTTATAGTATTTAAGAAGGGAATGAGTCACTTGCTGACTCAGTGAAACCAAGGTCTTTCCTGTGTGTACAGGAGTGGGAGTATGTATCTGTATTTAATTTTATTTTCTCAGCTTCCAAGAACCCAACTGGTATTAGCTGTTGAAATTCAGAAAATGACATCACTTTCCTTTTTTCATCCCTAGCTCTCTGGAACAGACTTTAATGCTGGTAAGGTGGAAGGAAAGGGAAGAAGAGGATGGATTCAATGAGGTAGATGGACTCAGTGACAGTGGCAACGAGTGCCCCATTGGGAGACTTGAAAGTCTATGTTGGGGACAGATTGTTATGGAGAAAATTTATCTGTGTAGCTACTAGGAGATCAAAATGACGTAATGGCACATCATCAATCAATCAAAAATTATAAAAAATGGGTAATAAAAATTAAGAATAAAATTCCTTTTTCATCTTTATGGATGATATGTGTCTTCCTTCATCTCGATTTCTCTACCAAAAGCCTGTGATTTTGAGGGTTCTGTGCAGTATTTTAGCTGTTCCTAACATTGTACTCTTCATACGATATGAAAATAAAAGTGAAAATAAGAGAAGAAAACAACCACATCAGTCACTGCTGTTAGTAACAAATGTTATTGTGAAGAAATACTTCTTTTCTTCTGTTCTGAGTCTCTTTTGAGTTGGGCTTCTCAGACAGTTTTCAATTAATTTTTCTAGGCTTGGTCTGGAGAACTTTGGTCAAAAATTCTTCATGCAGACAACCTAATCAAGAAATGATTTAAATCTTGGTTTAAATCATGTGCACCGCTAGGACTCCCTGAGAGTGGTTTAAAACAGCAGTGCTGAAAATACTGTTTTATCAATTACTCCATTTGGAGCAGGAAATTAAGAAATGTAACATTTGTATCTTGGATTTGACATGAATATTCTGGGAATTTTAATTTTAATTTGCCTGTTGTCATGTGACATGGGTTTTGTATGAATTCACATGTTCTTCTTATCTTAATTGTTATCTTTTCATTTAATTGTCTAAGCCATCCAGAGTTCTTTGGGAGTTGGGTGATTATCTAAATATAGTAACAATAAAGATGATGATGATGACTGTGACAAAAAAAAGCAAAGATAGCATCAGTAGTGATAGGCACCTTGAGTGCAATTTCAAAACAAATAGATTACTGCTTGAATGCTATCAGCATTGACAAAAACACAATTACTCAATTGTAAAAGGCAGCTCTACTTGGAAAAACTTCTATAGGTGAATAAAAATGGCAAATCCAATCTAAATATCTGGCTGACTGCGCGACCAATCATAATAATAGTTTGTAAATCCCTCCTATGTGTATAAGAGTCCTGAATATAAAATTGTGTTGATAAACCAATGGGCAACCCCTCAAGTCAAATTCACCTCTGATTAGTCAGTTTCCAGTGAATTCAACAGCTGTTATTTGCTGGTAGTTTTTCACCCAGATAAAGCTTAACCCAGCCTAGACAGCTAATGTGGTGTAGTGGTTAAGGCAGTGGTTCTCAACCTTTTTCAGGTTGAGACTCCATTTACTCTGCCCATGGCGCGCGCACCGGACCGATCCGCGCATCGCGCCCCCCCCAAACAAAATGGCGGCCCGTGACAGGCCGATCCGCGCATGTGCGGCACACGCGTGACGCCTGAACCGCGATGGGCTGATCCGGGCAGGCAGGGCGCGCGCACGCCCCCCCAAAACAACAAAAACAAAATGGCGGCCCGCGGTGTCCGGCGACCCCCGCGAAACGGTCGTTCGACCCCAAATGGGGTCGCGACCCATAGGTTGAGAACCACTGGGTTAAGGCATCAGGATAGAAACCAGGAGACTGTGAATTCTAGTCCTGCCTTAAGGTGACCTTGGGCCAGACATTATGTCAGCTTTAGGAAGAAGACCAAAGCAAGCCACCTTTGAAAAACCTTACCAGGAAAATTGCCCAGGAGTCAAAATTGGATTTAAAGGCACAAACAACAACCCAAATCCTGCCTAGATTCTGAAACCACAAAAGGTCAGCAAAGAGCTACTACTTTCAGAAGTTATGCAAGCCTCATGCCCACTCCTCTCCCAGCAAAAGACAGCCCAAATTAACTTAATCAGGTAATGCCTCTCTTCTTTAGAAGAGTATCTTTCACTCAGGGGAACATTACATTATTTACCTTGCTCTTGGATTCTACCTTTCATTTAAGTCATCTTTGAACATATTTATTGTCCTAAAAAGCTGGGAAAGTGCATTAAAAGAACCTTAAAAGTGCCCTCACGTTTTTGTAACAACATTAAAAATACATCAAAGTACATTCGCTGTTTATTCTTGTAGCCATTCACCGGGTTTGCACAGCTCAGCAAGGAACTGCAGATGGAGGGCCACAGATATGCATCTTGTTCACAACCATAGCAGATACTTTTAAAGGACACTAAGTGTGCAAACCTTAGTTCTGAATCATTTTTAGAAATTGTGCCTTAACTACTTCTAAGCTATTAGAGAAGACATTTAAGAAAAGTTGACAACCATATGTTATAGCAGGGGACCTCAACCTTGGCAACTTTAAGACTTGTGGACTTCAACTCCCAGAAATCTTAAAGTTGCCAAGGTTGAGGACCCCTGTGTTATGGGGTTTCCTGCTTGACTTTGGGTTGGATGAGAAGACCTCTAAGGTCCTTTCCAACTCTATTATACTGAGATTTTCAGTATGACAAGTTTGAAAATGCTGAGTGAGTCTCAATGAAAGGTTTTTATTATAAGCCCCCCCAAATTAAACGAATTTGAAATAAAGAGCAAACAACTAAATAAGATTTTGACAGTAAAAAGCCAAAAAGCAAACATTGAAACATTTACAAGATTTTGGAATAAATTATAAAGAACAAGCAGCTTCTATTCCTGGGAAATAGATCCTGTTTTGGTTTTTTATAAGACACAATATAGATAAAGAATTTCATAATTTCAAAAAGTGGACAGTAGAGGGGACTGAAGATTTTAGGTAGATTTTATTGTTCTAATAACCTGCAAGATGGTTATAACAATAAAAATACTGAAGGAGATCTATGAAGGAGATCTATGAATCAGAAAATAGCTGCAATATCAACAGTATCAATAATGATGTCTGCTTCTGTGAGTAGGCAATATCCAAAAGATGTTATTGAAGAAATGTCAGATGTAAAACAAATTTTATCTGGAAAAATAGAGATGACATTGAAAGTGGGTTTACAAGTGATAGGCCAAGACAATGATTTAGAAAAATGTGTTTCACTGGATGTTGGGGAATTGCCAGTTAGGCTGGAAGGAGGAGTTAAGTGAAGGCCTAGTTTGGAGTAATTGCACAGCCACAATTGCATAAGCATGGCCTTCCCCCAAATCCATGAAGCTTTATCTGATCATTGCCAGGGGGAGGCAAACAGTTTGGTGAAATTCTTGTAATGCAGACAGTAAACAGTAATGCAGACAGTAAAGTTATTGTAATGCAGACAGTAAAGTTATTGTCTGAGCCTATTCTTAAGTATTTCTGGTTGCTTATGTCTAACATTGGATCAACAAAAGAAATTGGCTGAGGTTTAAAAATTTAAAAAGGATAAATGATAAAACCAAGAGAGTGACCTGGATAATTTGTTCCTATTGGATTGTGCAATGGGACAAAGAAGAAATGGACTGAAATAAAATCCTATCATATATTGGAACAAACTAAAGGTTAGAAAACAAAGAATATAAAGTTGATTTATTTGATCAAAGATGTGTTGGAAAGAATAAAGAGGTGGGAACCCCAGGAGGGAAGAAAACATTCCAGAGGCAACTCAGTGTAGATGTTATGTATGAGAGAAAGAGGGTGAAGACAGCCCCTACCTAATAGTTCAAAGAGTATATTGTATATGCAAATAGTAGAATCTGCAGTCTGGAAAGATTTTGTCCATAGTGTGAAACAATAAAGAGATCAGCTTGGAATTGCCACGTGTCATTCTTGATTTGCGGCCTGACAAAACAAGATATATTGTTACTTCTGGTTATCCTTTTTAGACTTTCTGCTGATATCAGGACTGAAAAGATGATGTTCTATGGATTTGTTTATAGATAAGAGATAGGATATGGGATGAAGAGACTCTGTAAATGTTTGTAATTTTAGAGAAGATGATTACTAAATTTCTTTATATTTGCGATGAAGATTGGAAGTTACTTTTTTATACATTTTTCTTTTTATTTATTCTTACTATTCTCTTCCTTTGCTTTTTCTTTCTTTTTCCCTGCACTTTTTATTCCTTCTATTTTTTATTTTCTTCCTCTAAGTTTAGTTTGTATTAGATTTCACTACATATAAAAAAAATCTTAATTAAAATTATATATAAAAAGAACAAAAAGGGCTAGTAGAATCTGACCAATATAGAACAAGAAAGTGATTTGGAAACTTTCTATTAACTGTATGTCAAATTATTATTCTTTTAATTAACTATATTTATTAATTTTATAGAAATGATCAAAATCTCCTTTACCAGTCAATATTTATAGATAAAACCCATTTTTTTATTTAATGCAAAGGCATATTTAATGTCATTTCTAGAGCAATTCCTTATGGATATATTCATATGCATTCCTCCTCCTGAGTCACCAAAAAAGTATGCCAGTGTAACTTGTACTCCCCCAATACCATCCACCCCCTGTGAGTAATAAGACCAGAGGGTGATGTTGTCCTTCAGTTTCAATGCAAGACGGTTTCAGGGCAATGATTGGTAGATGCCCTAACTTCCTTTATCTTCACACACAGTACCATTTTGGTGGGGGAAAAGAACGATCAATTGCTGACCAAAATGAGAGGGGTTGAGAGAGTATAAATGTTCCCTCCTCTATTTCTCTTACAACCCACTGCCAGATAGCTGCATTTTTAAAAATCAGACTATCAATCTCCTGTCAGTTGAAGGTTTGGGATTTTCTTCTGCCATAATATTGTCAGTGTCCCAGGTGCTCAACAGGTTATTACGTGCAAGCTATGTATCCAGTCTCTCTTGAAGCCCAATTCTAAATGGAAGTGGAGACAACAGGACCACTAAAAACCATTAATGGGTTATTTTCGTACTGAGGATAGCAGGATGTGATAAACAACCATTGCTTTTGGCTTTTTTTTTCTTTTTGGAGGGGGGAGAAGTACTGAGACTTTTTATATTCAAGAAATAGAGTCCTGACCTTCTCCTAAAAAGTTTTTACGTAACTTTTTCATAATACTTCATGCTAGCCACAGCTGTAGTAGAAAGTGGGTGTCTGATAAAGTTGTTTAGCACTTTCTGTTCTGATCTCACAACAACTGGGTTTTCTAAAAAATTTTATGTTCATGGCACCTGCTTCTTGGCAGATCTCCAATGCATAACTGAGAGACACATTTAAATAACACATGTCTGATTATTCTTCATCTTGATATATTATTGAAATTTGTTTCTCACTGAAATTATTTATTTAATTTATTTAATATTATGAATATGATTGCAAATGAAGAACTAATGAAGACTGAAGTTGACAAGGCTTAGAATTTCTTTCTGCAATCACCTTACTACACAAAGAGATTACTCTTTGGTATATTTTGTGTGGTAGCAAGTAAATCAGAAAGAATCTGAGTTCAGCTGTCTGTTGCTACTTCAGTATTCCTACCTTTTTAAAATGAAAACAGAACTAGCTAATTTTTTGTTGCCCAGGCCCAGAACTGATTTCTGGAAGCAGCATCCACACAGAGAACCAGTTGTTCACATTTTTGAATCCCACCACTGGCAGGAGTCGAAGAGTATGTATTTTTTTTTTAAAAAAACTTTTTGTTATTGTTTCCTTTTAGTTTTTTAAATGATATCTTACACGTTTGAGTGTGACAAGGTTGCATTCCCTCTCCTTTCTGATTCAACCTGTATAGTGAAATGAACATAAGGAAGCTAGATCTTTTTTTTATGATACAGTTAAAAACAAACAAACATTGGATTTGACGTGACATTCCAGTATATACATTCTTATCCAATTGTTCCACTTTTTACAATAACTTCTTCATCGCTACATATACATCTAAGATTTATATACAGTACTTATTCTAAAATAAAATAACATATATTTCTATCTTAACATTCATCCTTAATCCCAACCATCCTCTTCGAATTCCTCCAGCGGTAAAATTTATCCCAGGTTTCGTAATAAACTGATCCACATTTATCTTTTAATATCATTGTGAGCCTATCCATTTCCACACATGCTAATATTTTACGTATTAACTCTTCCTCTGTGGGAATTTCCTTGCTCTTCCATCTTTGTGCAAAAGCAAGCTTAGCTGCAGTCAGGATATGTAGCAGCAGGTAGATTGTTCCCTTGTCATATTTTTCCGTCGTTATTCCCAACAAGAAGAGTTCCGGTTTTAACTCTAAGTCCAGTGATAATATATCCCTCAACTAGTTTTGTGTCCTGTGCCAATACTCACGAGTCTTTGGGCATTCCCACCACATATGGTAATATGATCCTATTGCTGTTTTACATTTCCAGCATAAGGGTGAGATGTTTGAACCCATTTTGGCTAGCCTTGCGGGTGGGAAATGCCATCTATAAAACATCTTGTAAAGATTTTCCTTATATGAGGCAGCTAAGGTAAGTTAAGGAAGCTAGATCTTGAAGAAACAAAAATTGGGTATTAAGATTTGAGGAAGAAACATCAACAATCTTTAGATGATACAACTCTCCTCTCAGAAACCAAAGAAGGCTTGGAACAAGGTTTTTCCTGTCAAGAAAATCAAAGAAGAAAGTGAAAATTTTGAACATTAAAAAGACCAGGCTCATGACCTCTGCAAGGAATGGAAACATTAAAATAGAAATTGACAGTAAAGAGATAGAATGCGTGGAAAAATTCCTAGGATCACAGATCGCTCAAAGCAGTAAATGCAGCCCAAAAATAAAATGTTGGATTGCACTGGGTTGCACAGCAATGATGGACATGAGCTGAATATGGAAAAGCAAGGACATCATCTGGTAACTAAATATAGATTAGTCGACTCAATTGTGTTCCCCATAGCTATCTATGGTTGTGAAAGTCGAACCTTTAAAAAGCAAGACAGGAAGAAAATTGACTCATTTGAGTTGTGAGGCTGGAGAAGTCTCCTGTGTATTCCTTGGCCAGTAAAGGTGACCAACCAGAAGGCAGTGGAGTGCATAATAACAGACATGTTACCAGAAGAAAAAAAAATCACAAAACCGTGTCTTACTTATTTTGGCCATGTCACACAGGGGAATTCACTGGAGAAAGCAATTATGTTTTGAAGAGTTAGCGGTAAAAGGAAATAGTCAGACACAACTGAATGGATATCATCATCATCTTACATGTTCAGTTTGAGGATGAGATTGGATGGTGGGAAACTTGATATTTCCATACAACATCATGCTTTGAGAAAAGCAAAACTCCCATTTGAGAATTGAAAAATGGCACATGAAGTTATCTGGATTTTCTGGAAGTGGTGGCTTTGTGAAGCATGTTACCAATCATGTAACAGCAGATGAGAAATAGATTGAGACTTAATCACTAAACCAGTTCTTCTCAACTTTTCTTCACTACAGGCCCCTTCAAATACCTTTTGTGGCCCTGGCCCATGGCCACGGACCTCCAAAACTTAATTCAAGTTTTAAATCATAACATTTCTTCAAACCTTTGCAGACCGCCTGTGATGACTTTGTGCCCCCCCAGGGGTCTGTGGACACAGGTTGAGAACCAACGCACTAAACCAAAGTGTCTCTGTCATCTCCCTTGTGTTGCCTGTTTTTCTGAAAGAAGGCATGCTCATCCACCTCAATGGTTCAATGATGGGATTCTTCCCACTGTTGCTTTATTTCTTATTATATCATATTTATTTTTGTGCTTCATGACTTTCAGTCTGTTTTGTTTGTTATCCATGTTTTGTGCATTAATGTAGAGTCATTTAAAATAATGAATCAAGCTTCCTATGATTCAGTCTTCCTTTTTGTTTATGCCTGCATTTTCTTTGTTTCTCTGTTAAACCAATAATTTCCAAAACATTTCACTTTACTGCTGCATGCAATTCATTACTCACCAATTTGTTATTTACGAATGGTCTTTCAACACTCATCCCCTTGTATTCTAGTTTAAAGCCTCCTGATCAGGTTTTCCTCCTTAGTAAGATGAACTCTACAAAGCAGCCCTTCTTCCCTGAAATTTGTATGCATATTGAAAAAAACAAACCTCTGTGATTTCCATCAACATTATAAGCAGGAGTTCAGCAGGAAAAAAAGTTATTTTCTCTTGTTGGACCTTTGTCTCCAATGGGAAGTACTGATGAAGATACCACTTGGGCCCCCAAATTTTTTATCCTTGCCTCCAAAGCCATGAAGTCAATTATTTGACTTTATAAATAATTATCATTTTATTTAAATAAAATAATTAATTACAATAAAATAATAGATTAAAATAAATTTATTTATGAAATGTTATTGCCACCATCTCATATCCAATGACTCTGGGTGACTTACAACATAAAAACATTTAAAAAAATCAACAAACATAGAACACAGTGGATAAAATCATTAACAAATTAGATCAATCACACCAGATGGGAAAGGATGGAGCCGAACATACGAGTGTGGAGAGGTGGGATTAAGTTTTAATTAGTCAACCTCTTCTAGTATGAAGCTCCCCCATTGGGTGAGGAAAGTGAGAGTCACTTCAGGAGGCAAGATGGTCCAGATGGCAGGAGTCACAGTAGAGAAGGCTCTTTTCCTGGATCCCACTAGCTGAAATTCCTTGGCTGATGGGATTTGCAGTATGCCCCTCTGCCCACATGGGTGGGGTGGGCCAGTACCATTGAGATGAGATGATTCCTCAAGTAGTCTTGACCCATGCCATGTGGGGGCTTTAAAGATGATAACCACCTTGAATTATACCTGGAAGAAACCAGTGCAACTCGTGAAGCAATGGTGTAACATGGGCCAATCTAGAGGCTCTAAGAACTGCCCATGCCACAGGCAATAAAGATCATGCATAGACGTATCATTTGTGTCCATGTGAAATAATAGAATGTTTGTGATCAGAAGGCCCAGTGATCCTTATCAGTCTTTCTGTCTTGCTCTCATGATGAGCACATGATGGTATGGTTTCTGCTGAGAATTCTAGAAATGTATATTGAAATGTATACATTGGGTGAGCAGCTAAATAAGGAAATCTGCATTAAATCTCTGTGTTACTGAAAGATTCCTAATGGCATTTCAGATTAAGTTATGTGCTTTTAACACACATTGAACAAATGACATTGGAAGCAAAACTCCAAAAGAATCATGGTTTCAGAGCTGCAAGAACTTTGCAAATGAAATGGCAGCAACTCTATTTATTCGAATGATCATAGTTCCCGTCAATATTTCAGAAAGAGGCAAAGGATGAGAAAGAAGAGGGAGACAAGGAAGACAAGAGGATATGCCACTGTGTTTCTCTCTGCATAATTGTGTTTGTGCTTTAATCACAAAGTAACAGTCCTTTGGCAGTGAAATGATTGTTATTGCCATACTCACCCTTAGCTTCCAATTCCTTCCAATTCTTTTGGCAAATTCTATACAAAAGTACAAAGGCAACAGCTGAGTTATTAATCAAGTCTGTCAAACAAGGACTGCAATAATTTTCTTTCTGGAAGCAATTCAAAATACTGGCTCATGCAGTTTTAAGATGCTATGATTATTTTTCAGTAACTTTGTGGATGCTGGGTGGTAGGCAGGGGGTAGGTCTTTTGCTCAGTATGTAACTCCAAATTGGGAGGAGAGAAACAAACTCTTGCATCAGTTATCAAGCTGATCCCAAATGAACCCCAAGTGTCAGAACTCTATTTGATGGGATACGTTTACTGGGATCTTTGTTTGATTTAGGATATGATTCTGATTGATAACGTGCCATCAACTCTTAGTGATTACATAGACAGATTTTCTCTGTAATGATCTGTCCCTAGTCTGTTTTTTTCAGGTCCTTCAACAGTGCACCTCGTACCATTGTAACTGAGTCCATCCACCTTGCTGCTGTCCCAAAGGTGCTTTTCCAAAGGCATCTGGAGTTACTTTGTTTCTTTTTTTGAACTTTGAAGAAGATTCTTGGATAAGAAGCGAAATGTCTTCAAGGAAAAACAAAGAAAGTCTAGTTGCCTTTGGAAAAGCATCTTTGGGACAGCCATGATCTGATGACTGAGAATGTCCATAGGACACCTTGCTGCTGGTTGACCTCTTCTCCTTCTGTCTTTTCCAGTATCAGAACCTTCTCCAGAGAGCCAGATCTCCACCTATTGTGTCTAAAGTAGGATCATTTGATCCTGGCCATTTATATCTCAAGTAAGAATTCTCGGTTGATTTCTTCAGTGATCGAATGGTTTATTTTTTTGACAGCTCCAGTGAAAGCTTCCTCTTTCCGCTATGTATTCAAGATGGACAGTGATTAATATTTATATGTATTTATATGTAAGGGTGTAGGTTTATACATATGTTGTATATAGCATGTTTAAATGTGTATTATGTATTTGTACACTTTGAGAGCAAGCAACTAAATTTCATTTTTAATGTGTGTCAATATGTCCACAGCAAAAAATGACAATAAAGGTTGTCTATCTATCTATCTATCTATCTATCTATCTATCTATCTATCTATCTATCTATCTATCTATCTATCTATCTATCTATCTATCTATCTATCTATCTATCTATCTATCTATCTATCTATCTATCTATCTATCTATCTATCTATCTATCTATCTAAAATGCAGTATTGCAGGCAAACTCTGTCCACAGCCTGGAGTTCGATTCTGATGAGGCTTGAGGTTGACTCAGTCTTTCATCCTTCTGAGTTCAGTAAAATAAGAACCCAGATTGTTGGGGATAATAAGCAAATAATATTGACATTGTAAATCACCCAGAGAGTGCTGTAAAGTGCTATGGGGCGGTATATAATCGTAAACTTATATACTGACCCATAAACTTTGGTCTTGTTCAATACCAAAATTTGAAAGCATCAATATTCTTCTTATCCTGCTTCTTAAAGTCCATCTTTTGTCATTACTATTAACAATTAAGCTTTTTCTTGATTATAATGATAAAAATATTGAATAAATGACTTTGTTTCTCTCATAGTTTACTGTTCAATGCATCCAATGGGATTCAGAATCCATGTTTTACCTCTCAAAAGCAAATAGTTTTTATCTGTAGGGGAAAGAATGGCAGAGCCTGGGGTTAAAACTATGTAGATGAGAGTTGCCAGTGCTTTTTTGTAAAAAAAAAAAAAAGGTGCTGGAATTCACACACGTCATACAACCCTGCCTTGCCTACCCTACAAGGTTCCATCCAAAAAAGGTGCCGGAACTCCGTTCTGGGCGTTCTATGACAAAAAAAAAGCCCTGAGAGTTGCTATGTAGCCACAAACACACTAACCCACCTTGAATGCCATTGAACCTTATCTAACCTTATCTAACTATTCTCGTTAGTTGAGAATATTCCAGTGCAAAGGCATGAGCAATAAATCTGTTTAATTGTAATTTCACAAATGGTCCTGGTCTTTCACACCTGACATGTTGTAACTATCACTATCATCTCTATAATTTCTTTATATATTTGAAAATAATTATACTTCTTCACGGGCCCCAGTGTTTTGGCAAGTTGTCACCTTCCTTTGAGCACATTCTGACAGATTTTTATTAATGGTAGGAAGATTCCATCCTGATTTGTAGGAAAGATCTAGTCAAGAGCATGGCAATGCAGGTAATGTAAACCTGCAACCTACTTTGCAAGTTAAGATATGTGAAGGTGAGAACAAGAAGCCCAAGGCTTCTTTTCAGACTGTAATACTGTAAACAGTGTCACAGGTTTTGAAATATAAATTCTGTAAGATATCTTTTTGCCACTAGGGACTGACTGTCCATTGTCTGGCAGGTGTATTATACTATAAAATTACTTCCAATCAAGTAATACTGCCTCTATAAGAAACTATTCTTAAATTTTTCTATCATAACTAAACACAGTAACCTAACTGAGGTGGATTAATGATGTAAAAATATAAAGAATCACAGAAAGCTTTTATGCTTTGTCTGCAATATTGTATGATGCATGAATAACCTTGATATTTAATGTGTATACAGTACAGTTACTGACCTATAATTTGAAATTCTAAAAGAGACCTTAAAGTCAGTGTGAATTTATTTGCAGCCATTTATTTATTTCCTTTTTAAAAGTTTTCACAGCTTGTGGCAAACATATTATTTCCATTAAGCATTAAAATACTAAGTGTAGCAACTTTATATCTGATTCACTTTAAGGACAAGCATTTACCTAACCACAAAGCAGGATGCTGTGTCTACAATAGCATGTTTATTGGCTTCATGGGGGACCGAACTCTACATAAAGATTTTCTCAATACAGATAACCATGGTGATACTTGAAGATGCCTAGCATTACAAATGAAACATCTTATGGAGACATTATATTATTGCTTATTGGAATTGTAATCCATTTCTAATTCCTGAATTGGGTGGCAAAGAACTACTACAAATCATATAAGAACATGTATTAAAAAAATCAAAATGTACCAACAACATTTTTGGAATGGCTAACAATGTTCAGACATTACAAAAGTGTTTCTATACCCTTTCCAACTGTTAATATAAGGGAGGGTATATTTATTTATTGTTCAATTTATATGACTGCTCAATTTTGATACTATGACTCTGGGTGGCTAACATAGGATTAAAACACAAAAGAATGTAGGCAATCATCATTAAAAAAATCACAAACATATGGAATCAAATAACACAAGTTGAGGAAAAAACCCTATTCAAAATACCAAACCATTTACCAGACAGGCCCATTCAGTGTTGAAGCCCAATGTCTAGAGAAAAAAAACAAAACAGTTTTTCATACTCTACAGAAGACCAACAAAATCAGGGCTAGCCAAATCTCAATGGTCATGTTTTCCAAAGGGCAGCTGTCATAATAGAGAAGATACACATCCTGGGTCTCATTAGATGATATTGTATTATCATGCCCACCCTATCAAATCCTGTGCAATGGCCAGGTCTAACTGAAAATAAATATTTCTGCAAATGATCTGGTGATGTGCTTTTTTGTTGTTAGTTGCAAAGTCGTGTCCGTCCCATCGCAACCCCATGGACAACGTTCCTCCAGGCCTTCCTGTCCTCTACCATCTTCTGGAGTCCATTAGGCTCATGCCTACTACTTCAATGACTCCATCCATCCACCTCATTCTCTGTCGTCCCCTTCTTCTATTGCCCTCAATCTTCCCCAGCATTAGGCTCTTCTCCAGTGAGTCCTTCCTTCTCATTAGGTGGCCAAAGTACTTGAGTTTCAACTTCAGGATCTGGCCTTATACAGTTGGTATGACCAGCACCATGAGTTGCACTCAAATAACTATAAGGAGGTGATGATTGTTTTCAAGGGCATCTCCATGTTGAGTACATTGCAATAGTTCAGGTAGGATGTGACCAAGTCCTGAGTAACCATGGCAATAGACTTCCAATTAGTGCACAAGATGGCGATGTGCAAAGGCCTTTCCGTTTGCTCTTCAAGAGGTTCTACAGTTGTAGATTTAAAAAATTCTAAAAAAAGCTCTATATAGAAATTTATTTACAGTTTGTTAAACTAAGGCCACTGCATTTGTTAGAAATAAGCACAAATTCTTTACTTAAAAGCACTTTGTAATAACATCACCGAATTTAGATAAAAATAGCATATATGTACATCCAGAAAGTTTTTCTCCCTTCCCTCACCTCCCAATAGCAAGGAAAGGAGAAAATCAAGAAATATATAGTATTACTGACTGAAAGAGATGTGCTTCATTTTCAAGTCTGAAACCAAGAAAGAAGCAAATACTTTTTCTGAGGGAATCCTCCCATGTTAAAGTATAAGATGACCAGAAAGCCAATGTTTCTTCAGGTATTGCTGAACTCCTGTCATTGGGAAGAAATACTGGAAGTTGTACTGATAATATCTGAAAGGCCAAATTTTGGTGACCCCATTTTTAGCGGGTGAGATGCACAAAATGAGATTCTGGGGAAGATCTCAACCTATGAGTATACTATATTCTACAGAGACTTCATGGACATTTATGAGATACATGTAATTATAGTGAAGGAACTATGCATTATCATTACATCCACAGAATCAGCAGCATAGTCCCTTTTATAAAAAGTTTAAAGGCGATGTAAAAAAGATGTTGAGACTCTAGAAAGATTACAGAGATTTATTATTATTATTATTATTATTATTATTATTATTATTATTGTATTTATTGCTATAATCGTAATTTATAAAACTATTCAATGCAGCCTAAGCCTATAATAATAATAATAATAATAATAATAATAATAATAATAATAATAATAATAATAATAATAATAATAATAATAAAGTTGGAAGGGACCTTGGAGGTCATCTAGTCCAACCCCCTGCTCAGGCAGGAAACCCTATACCATTTCAGACAAATGGCTGTCCAGTCTCTTCTTAAAAACTTCCAGTGTTGGAGCATTTACCACTTCTGGAGGCAGGTTGTTCCACTGGTTAATTGTTCTAACTGTCAGGAAGTTTCTCCTTAGTTCTAGGTTGCTTCTCTCCTTGATTAGTTTCCATCCGTTGCTTCTTGTCCTGCCTTCAGGCACTTTGGAGAATAGCTTGACTCCCTCTTCTTTGTAGCAGCCCCTGAAATGTTGGAACATTGCTATCATGTCCCCCCTCATCCTTCTCTTCGTTAAACTAGACATACCCAATTCCAGCAGCCTTTCCTTATATGCTTTAGCCTCCAGTCCCCTAATCTTCTTTGTTGCTCTTCTCTGTACTCTTTCTAGAGTCTCAACATCTTTTTTACATCGTGGTGACCAAAACTGGATGCAGTATTCCAAGTGTGGCCTTACCAAGGCATTGTAAAGTGGTATTAATACTTCACGTGATCTTAATTCTATCCCTCTGTTAATGCAGCCCAGCACTGTGTTGGCCTTTTTGGCAGCTACAGCACACTGCTGGCTCATATTTAAGTGATTGTCCACTACAGCAGTTCTCAACCTGTGGGTCGCGAGCCCATTTGGGGTCGAATGACCATTTCACGGGGGTCGCCAAACAACGCAGTCTGCCATTTTTTCCCCTTTTCCTTAGCTGTGCTACTCCCTCTTATTCTATTGGCTTTTGAAAGCCAATAGAATAGACTCTCTTGAATAGAGTCTAATTCTATTGGCTTTCAAAAGCCAATAGGAATTGTCCAGGCTGTCCCTGCCCTGCTGAGCCCGCCAAAAGTCCCAGTCTGCAAATGTGCTGCAAATTGTCTGCAGCGAAGGCGAGCTCTCCGGAAGTTTCCACCCCTCCTTGCTGAGCAACTACTAAAAATGTAAGTAAAAGAGGGCCAGGGGTGGGAGGTGGGAAGTCGGCGGGCACAGGGAGGGCAGCTGGCGCGCGTGGGGCCTGGCAGGTTTTTTTACCTTTCTTGGGCTGGACCAGCTGGTGGCCCAGCCCGTGGTCGCCCTGCGCCATCGCTGCTGCGGCTGCCCAGGAGCACCTGGGCCTGCCTGCCGCCGCCCCAAACAGGCGGCAGCGAAGGTAAGGCTAGCGGGGCAGCGGCGGGTGCAGGGAAGGTTTTTGGCCCGTGTGGGGCCCGGCGGGTTTTTTACCTCCCTTGGGCTGGGCCAGCTGGTGGCCCAGCCCATGGTTGCCCTGCGCCGTCGCTGCTGCGGCCACCCAGGAGCGCCTGGGCCTGCCTGCCGCCACCCCGAATGAGCGGCAGTGAAGGTAAGGCTAGCGGGGCAGTGGCGGGTGCAGGGAGGGTTTTTGGTGCGTGTGGGGCCCTGAGAGTGTCTTACCTCCCTTGGGCTGGGCCAGCTGGTGGCCCAGCCCATGGTCGCCCTGCACCGTCGCTGCCGTGGCCGCCCAGGAGCGCCTGGGCCTGCCTGCCGCTGTCCTGAATGGGCGGCGGCCTACGCCTCGGCCGGCGCAAGGGGCAGCACCACGCATGCGTGGAGCAGCACCATGCATGCACGGCGCAGGGGGCAGCACCATGCATGCACGGCGCAGCACCATGCATGCACGGCGCAGCACCACGCATGCGCGGCACAGCACCACGCATGCGCAGCGCAGCACCACGCATGCGCGGCGCAGGGGGTAGCACCATGCATGCATGGCACAGGGGGTAGCACCACACATGCGCGGCGCAGGCGGTAGCACTACGCAGGTGCGGCGCTTGACAGGTCGGGGTCGCGGCCTGAAAAAGGTTGAGAACCGCTGGTCCACTAGGACTCTGAGATCCCTCTCACAGTTACTACTATTGAGCAAGGTACTCCCTATATTATACCTGTACATTTAGTTTTTCTTGCCTAAATGTAGAACCTTACTTTTTTCACCATTGAATTTCATTTTGTTAGATAGTGCCCAGTGTTCAAGTCTCCTGTATCCTAAGCCTGTCTTCTGGAATGTTGGCTATTTAATCCACCAGCTTCAAAAGCTGCATATATTTCAAGGCATAATAACACGACAGTCCCAGATAAATTTATCTTAAAGAGAAACTATTTTATTTCTCTCATTTTAATGAGTATCAATCTCTTCTCAGTTTGCACACTTTTACAAAAAGCCAGATCACTTGTCTGCAACTATCCTTAGGGAAAATACAGTTTTGATATTTCAGGATCATAAACATTTCAGCTCAAGACTTTTTTCCAAATGTGTTGGCATATTAGATGACCTGTTGCTTTCTCATTGCACTTCACAGTTGTTAAAGTATCTGTACACTGTGACTGTATTCATATCACATGTTTAACAAGGGCAGCTACACATTTAGTAGCTTCATTTGCACAACACTTTTAACTTTGTTCATCTTTCTCTAATTTAGTATGTTACATGAACATAGGCAATGAAATTTAAGAGTCAATCTATTTGCAAATTTAGAAAATAAGTTATGGTAGAAACTTAATTTTGTAGATCTTCATTCAGCGGACTTTGCATATAACTGGCAGCCTGGCTAATTTATGTAATCTTTGGAGGTTGCATCACATTAAGTTATTTGCTTAGTTGCATAATTGATATATTTATGTCACTTCTGTCACTTTTAATTCAGTTGCAAATCAAGTGACATAATTTTATGTAAACTGATGTAAAATATAAAAATACATATATATTTAGAAAAATGAGTAAATTGATGAAATTTACATAAATTTGGATTTAACAGTTATTCAGATTTAATGGATATCCCTTTCCCACACATCTTCTTAAACTGAGGTTTTACTGTAAGTCAATAGCCAGGTAAAGTGTATTCCCATTCAGCCAGTATGTTATAAAATTCATCCAAAATTACTCTTAGCTGGGCAACAGGATCTCTTGATTTGGCTATTGTTTTCTCTATAGTCTCAGGACATGTAGGAGACATCTGATTACCAATCTCCAATGACTGGCAGTGAGTTTTTCAGGCTGCAGGCTGGATTCTTTCCTAATTCTACCTGGAGATGCTTGGGATTGAACCTGTGACCTTAGGAATATGACATTTTAACAATTATTTCTGCATAAATATATCCTGAAAGGTTTGCCAATGAGCTTTACTCATCCCATTATACTGCCTCAGTGTAATTGAATTTAGTTTAGGCAGTGCTTTTTTTCTTTAAAAAAAAAAAAAAAGGTGCCAGAACTCACACACGTCATACAATCCACCTTGCCTACCCTACATGGTTCCATCAAAAAAAAAGGTGCCGGAACTCTGTTCTGGGCATTCTATGAGAAAAAAAGCCCCGAGTTTAGGTAACTCTGATGTTGTTTCCCCTTGTTGCCAATAATTCCACATGAACTAAAAGATGCTATTTTAATTTCTAAAGAGGGAAACTTTCTGTTACAAGGCTTTGTAAATTACTTATCCCACTTATTAAGTATGCCACCACTTTTCGTTAAGTCTATTATCTGCCTAATTCTTTGCATTTTGCATTTCTCTGAATCATTTACAAAAAAAAAATCCACTCATCTAATTTTCCTCCATAGGAGAACTCTGCCCTAAAATAGATTAACAACCATTCAGCAGGCAAGTATACCATAGTTTTGCCATTTTAGAAAAGCTGAATCTGTTGAATCATTTTCTGGAATATTTTTGCTGTTTTGGGGTGATGGTGTTGGACGTGCCTCTGTAGTGTTTGTTTGTATACATATGGAGACAAGATCTATTTTCTTATATATTTTTTAATAAAACAGAGATTATTATGATCTACAATGGTGAAAAAAATCTGAATTTCCAATTTTTTAATTAGAGAGATATCTTTGCATAATCACTTCTCTGCCACTGGACAAGCCATGCATTGCAAATTGTCCTGGAAAAAACTTACCTAAGAAATTCCAACACCCAGACAGAATCCAACCAGACAGAATCATTTTATTAAAACTAGTAAATTTCATTGAGTCACTGGGCATCTGCTGTTCAAAGTAAATAGTGCTGGGGACTGGTCAGCCAAACTGAACTTTAATATATACATACACACATTTGAACATTGGTAAAGAATTGTTTACTATAAATAGTGCACAGGAATCTGCACTTCTCTTTGTCCAGAAAGAGAACACTTATTAATGCAATGTACTTACCCTGGGACAAGAGTGAATGCCAATCAGGTTTAGTGACATTTAACAGTTTGTGCCTACTCCCCACTTTGAAAAGGGAAAGTTGCAATCACACTCAACATCTGAACTGTTGAGAATGTTACACTTTATGGAGACATGATTTGTGAATCAAAGAGTGTTCTGGAAGAGATATCTATCATGAACATGTATACAAAAAAAAGATGGTTCAGCTGTTAAGGATATTGTGATTAGATACATTGACTTTTACATTTAACAGGCAAACAGAGGCAGAGATACTCAGGGTTCTTCTCAGGGTGATCTAAGTATGAGCATGTAGGAAACATACCGAACAAGATTAAAAATCTTCATTACCGATTCTGGAACTATTTAACATGCACATGTTTTTCATGATGCGTACCGTTCAGATATGTCCGGAGTGTGCTGGATCAATGTAACCCTGAGTAGAGCATATAGATCTGTATGTTAGAATGTTTGGCATTTATAGGGTTAAGCGCTGTCTCCTTAAGAGATGGCTTATGGGTAATGTAGTTTAGCTAGTCAGCTATCCCATGTTAACAGGTCAGTAGGAGGAGCTACTAAGTTTATCACAGAATATCCTGGCTATGTGCCAGTTTGGAATGCCTTTGTCTGAGATAAGGATGGGACCACCACAGGACACACAGGGTCCCATTCCACATTAGAAGTTGATATGGAGGAATTATTGATTTCTTACCTATAAAGATGAACAGATATGCAATATCCAGAAGAAACTATTAATTGCAAGTATACCTGAATAAATATCTGTTTTACAATCATCTTTATTGAGTCATCTGTCTCATCTTGAATTGCAAAACATCTTAGTTCAGGATCAGAACAGGGAGCTTTCCTAAAGTGCCCCACTGAATAAACTGCACTCCCAAATAAGGATGGCATTTCAGAAGAAATATGAGTTGTGACTGCACAATATCAGCTTGAGAGCTAGTTTGTTGTAATAGCTAAGACATTGAGCTAAAAAATGGGAAACCATGAGTTCTAGGTCCCACTTAGGCACAAAACCAGTTGGGTTACCTTGGGCCAGTCTGTCTCTCTCAGTCATTAGGAAGGAGGCAATGGCAAACCATTGTTGAACTTTTGCCAAGAAAACTGCATGGACTAATTCAAGCAATTGGCAGAAGGCACCGGAAAAAAAAGTTGGTTTCTGGGAAAAGCCAGCCTTTCTGACCTTGGAGTCCTCCAGATATATTGGCCTTCAACTTCCACAGGACTGTGCGAACTGCAGTTAAATACAGATGGCATCAGGTTGAACTGGCTGCTCAAACATTCTGTTTCTTAAGCAAAAGAAATAATCTCTATCACAGTGTTGAAACAAATGCTCTTTGTTATTTTGTTAGAATAATATGGTTGGCATAATCCTTCATGCAGAATCAAATTGCAGAGATATTGCTCAGAAATATGCCAAAGGCAATACGTGGTAACATTTCTAATAATAAAAAGCATAGCAGGCGATAGTGGGACCAGAAAAAGCAATATACAGTATGTTCATTTGCAGCGTTCTGAGTGAGAGATAAAAGCCACATAAATCCCAAACAATCATCAGACAAAACCTGGGCTTGTCATTTTAAAGTAAAGAAACAGGACAAGGTTGGCCAAATTGTATCAAAACTCTCTTTGGAATTTCTATGAGAAATTTTCCTCATCCCATTCACTCTAGCAGTAAACTGCCTTTTTTAGTTTCATAAGCTCTTCATTTTATTTCATTTTAGGTCCTCCATGCAACTAATCTTGCACAACATATAGCTGCATTTGCAGACTGCTTGGAAAGCTACAGAACTGCAAATCACATTTTATTCTATTAAAACAAATGCTTTTTTTCTTTCTCATCTCACAACTTGCTTTTCCCCCATTCCTCTAAAATTTCATAAAAGCATAATTTGCCCATCTATAAAGTCCCTATACATAAGGTGACCAACGTTTTTACAATGAAAAATAAGTACAAGGCCCCGTGGCTCCCAAAGCACCAGCTGTGCTGGCTCCAGCCCCGGGGGCAGCCTGCTGTCAACACCCCCCACCTGCAGCCGCCCCGCCAGCACCATCGCCCACCCTGCGCAGACCCGTGAAGAGCAGACCCCATGGCTCCCACAGCACGGGGGCAGCCAGCCACTGCCACCCCTCACACCGCCACCCGCAGCAGCCCCACCGCCCCTGCCTCTTGCGCCCACAGCCATTATTGTCCTAGCAGGACTGAAAATCAAGAGAAAGTTACTGTGGCGTTGCCATTCCAGTCTCCTCCAGGTATCTTTGGGACTAACTAAGAGATGATGTAGTTGGGTAGCAGGGAGGGGTGCAAAGTTCCTGCCAATTTGCCTTCACTGCAGACAACTTACATGTGCAAAGTTTGCCGACCAGGTGTTTTGGCGTGCTCAGCAGCAATTCCTATTGGCTTTCGAAAGCCCAAAGGGGGAGTAGCACAGCTCATGCAAAAGTTGAAAAAAAAAACCATCAAAAAAGGTGCCGGAACACCGTTCTGAGCGTTCTATGAGAAAAAAAAGCCCTGCAGATTACTCTTCAAATATCGAAAAGGAGGACATGTAGGAGGACACTTTTTGAGGGAGGACAGAACTCACAAAAGGAGGACTGTCCTCCCTAAAAGAGGACAGTTGGTCACCTTACTATACAAGAAGTGTTAAAAAAAACACTGAGAGCTTTTTTGGTTTGTTTGATACAATAGCCATTGCTACTGAACTGTATCTCTTCCAGAGTCTGTCTACACATTTAAACTACACACACACACACACACACACACACACACACACACACACACACACACAGCCCTTTTCAGATGATAAGTAACAATTAAAAAAATGTAACATCAATATAGCTCTCAAATTACAAGAGTAAGTTTTCCAGTTCATGACCAGCACACAAGCTGATGCTGACAGGAAAAATGCTTGTTATTTAGAAAGCATTCCAAAAGCCATATTTATATTAATAGCAGCATCCAGATCCTGGGACAGCTAACACATCTAGATTGAATGGAACCTATGATTGTTATTTCTTCTTCACAATGTGTAGAACCAATGAATCTTAAAAATCTAGAGATAAAAGGGTTGTTTCTGTCCTACATTCAGCCCTCTACTCAGTGCAGGAATCTAAATTAAAACATCTCTGACAGATGGTTTTATAGCTTCTGCCTGAATACATACAGTGAAAGGAAACCTAACATTTCTCTGTCAAACTGTTCTTAGTGTTAGGATTTTCTCCCTCTAACATTCAGTTAGAATCTGTCTTCTATAATTTAAATCCATTTTTCTGGGTCCTGTGCTCTGGAACAAGAGAGATCTTGTTCTTATCCTTCCGTGTGACATCTTTTCAAGTATTTGAAGAATGCTACCATATCCGCACCACACATCATTTCTCAAGGTTAAATACCCAGTTTCTAGTCCTGATCGTCTCTGTCATCCTTCTTGGAAACTGTTCAAATTTCCCAGCATCCTTTTTAAAGTGTGGTACCCAGAAGTAGATGCAGGATTCAAAATGGAATCTGATCAAAGCAGAACAAAGTGAAATAATGTCTCTTGATCATTTGGAAATTATAAGTGGCTTAAACTTGTATCTGGATTTTGTGTAGCCAGTCATACAATTGGCTAGTGTCATTAAGTTTTCATGCAACTATTACTCCAAGATCATTTTCAAAAGAGTTAGTATTCATTTATTTGATAGCAGGAATGGGGAATCCTGCCTATTGAAATAGACCCAGGATGAATAGAATCATAGCACTGGAATGGACATTAGAGTTCTTCTAGTCCAGACCCTTGGCCAAGACAGGGGTTGTCATATCATCCTGTCCAATATTTTCTTGAAAACCTTCAGGAGGCTGCTATTCTATTGCTTAATACTGCAGCAGTAAAAGTCTGGAAATTCTCCCTTATTTTAGCTTTGGAACTCTCACTGTAAAGCTTGCAACCACTGGTTCTTGAGATGTACTGGAAAATAAATTCAAATTTATTATATAAATTTATTTATATAATAAGTTTATTATATAAATTTATAAGGTTGCCAAACTCAAAGGGCACCTCCAGACAGCTTACAATTCTCTTCTCTGTCACTGCATTTCTGGTCGTTCAGCCAACTGTGAATTCATTTAATGATGAGATCATCTGTCCCATATTATTCCAGTTTACCACAATATCCAGAGCATACTCTGTGTGCCCTGAAGGAAGAATCTGATTTGTCATACCTCTACTTGTGCTCTCAAAAATATATTTTAGGATTCTTTTTTACCTCTTTTCTTTCTTTTTTCTATTTTTTCCTCTTTATTTCCTATAGTTTCATTTCTACTCTTTTAGGAGTAATTTCCAAGCATACTGCAAGTGAAAACAGTGTTTAGGCAATGTTTGTGTAACTATATTACTTTCTTGTGCTTTGATTTTTTTTTACATAAAAAATTCCTTTATTAAAACAATCAGCATTGTATACAAAATCTTTGTGTGCATCAAACATCCTAGCATCTGATATACAGGAGATATTGGACAGAGGGATAGGGCTGGTCAGCCACATAGCAGGATAAAACAAGCTGGTTTAGATGGAACTGAAGAGAAATGAAGTCTAATAGCACCAAATCAGGGGACCTGTCATGGCAACAGCATTTTGAAATTGACACTCATTTGGGGTTTCATAAAGAAAAGATGCCAACTACAACAGCAGCCACTGAATCAAGGGAGGGATTTGCATATTCCATACCTTTGCATACAGTATGCATACTCTTGCATATTACAAGTGAAAACAGCGTTTGGACAACATTTATGTAGCTATAATTATTTTCAGAGGAGATGATCATAATGTTTATTACACTGGAAAAACAAAAGGGGGACTGCCTATGGCTCACCAGATGTGATTAGATCCTCAAGTCAGCCTTCACACTTAGTGATTACAACAACACACCCATGCATCTTCTTGGTTATTGTACAAAAATGGTTTGTCATTATTTCCTTCCAGGATTTTTTTTTTAAATGTCCCTGTCTAATCTATACCCCTAAGCTTTCTTAATTTAAGTGCTAACTGGATCTGACCGTATTTAGCTTCCAAGATCAGCAAAATTGGCTATTTGTAGTCACATGCCTAGGCCATCAAATATTATTGGATTACAATTTCTAACTGCCAACTATCATACCCAATGCTCAGCTGTTCATAGTTATAGTTTCTTTGTATCTGGAAACCACAGCTTCCTTCCTTCTTCCTAGTCTTAAATCTTTCAGTTTTGCATGCAATTTTTCTTAATAGAATTACATTAGGCAGTTCAGGTTATTCTTTTAAAAAATCTGTCTCATTAGACCAGAAGTGGCTGAAATAAGGAACATTCAGCTCCCATTGTGGTATTCTGTTTCTTCGCCAAAAAACTCCAATCTTTAAGCCCTGTGTGGGTGGTGAAGAATATAAGTCAAAGGCTGCAAATAAGTTCTTAGGTATTGCATTCTGCCAATTTCCCCTTTAAGTCTAGAATTTTTGCTTTACTGCCATTAGCAGTGCACTTAGTATACAGAAATGTCTGGCACCCTTGCTTTTAGAGATATTTGTGCATTGGCCCGCACTCAGGCTTAAAATGGATTTAAGAGTTTCGAAGTTTATTTGAATTTGCTTGCACATGGCATTTTACACAAGCACTTTCTTTGTTTACAAACCATTAGTCTAATGCTGATTTTGGGCCTGAAATACAATTCACTCAAAAAATAGCACTTTTTGAGAATTTTAACAGGTATCATTAAATTTACATATATTGTATTTTAAAACTTTTGATTCCTCCTTTAGTTTAGGCAATGGTTCTGCAGAATTTGAACAACTAAGATCAAAAAGCAGAAAACAAAACAAATAACAAGAAAAAAACCAGCCATGTTCACTCAAATGTAGCATATTTTCTACTACTAAGTTTTCCTTCTTGATTAAGATTTCTGGGATTTTGCCTTTTTTAAAAAACTAAACTAACATTCCACTTCCTGAAAATGTCAGTACAATTTAAGTTGCCATCATGGAAAAGGGAAGATCGAGGCCAAGGGCAGCCACAGGAAGACAGGCAAAATCTGCACAGTGGTTGATGTGGCATTGTGATCAAAGCTTTACTCCTTTCATACTCCTATTTATTTCAAGATCATCTGGTAATTTAACTTGATGAAAGGGAAAATTGTACTTTGGTTTTCCTAATATGAGGAGGCAGCATGGTGGCTCAGTGGTTAAGACGTTGGGCTTGTTGGCTGGAAAGCCGGTAGTCCAGGTTTGAGACCCAAGCACTACATGATGAGATGGGCTCCCATCCTCACCCCAGCTCCTGCCAACCTAGAAGTTCTAAAGCATGCAATTGCAAGTAGATAAATAGGTACCACTTTGGTGGGAAGGTAACAGTGCTCCATGATGTCATGCTGGCCACATATCTATGTAAATATCTTCAGACAGTGCTGGCTCAATGGCCTTGAAGTGGAGATGAGCACCACCCCTATAGTTGACAGCAACTAGTGGAGTAAAATCCTCAAGGACTCCTCTTTTCCTAATATGAATTAGAATTGAGTGTAAGTGGCCATTCAGAATTTCCACTGAAAGTCTGATAAGATAATTTGACACATTTCCATGAAAAGTGGAATATTTCCCACAGTTTCTCAAGAGTAGGACTCTCTCTTAGCAGTCCAATAGCAGTCCAATAGTTCTCCGGAATAGGGCGGCATAGAAATTAAAATAATAATAATAATAATAATAATAATAATAATAATAATAATAATAATAATAATAATAATAATATCACTACTAAAAACTCCCAGAGAGAGGAATTCCATTATCCATAAAAAACAGTACTTCTACATAAACCTTCACCCATGCTTTTGTTCCTTAGAAAAATCAGTTCCCATTTTTTTCTCCTCTAAATGAATTCTATGTCTTTGAATTGAATGCAGAAAAAATTAGTAAGAGACCTGCTTGTTTCATTACATTGAACATGCAGTTATATAAACTCTGCTCCTGTCAGTCTTTGGAATAATCAAATCCAACATTTCTGAGGAGACTAAACTGACTAGTACATCAATATCTTTGTACACCGCTATAAGAGTTCGTACACTTCCTTAAGGGGAGCTAAAATCTTTTAAACAAATAAGAAAATAAATAAAAAGTATGCAGATACACAAGAACGGATTTGCAATATTATTTTAAAAAACAGACTGGACTCCTCACATAGAACATGTTGTACAGTTTTGGTCTCAAAGTATTTCAGAACTTTTACATTAGTAATTATGTCTGTTTGTCTATTTGCGTCTCTGTCTATTGCTTGATCTGTTCTAAATAAAACCTTGTACCTTGCACAAATAACGTCTTTTATCCAACCAAATACCATCATCATCATCATCATCATCATCATCATCATCATCATCATCATCATGTCACTGAGGAAGAAAGACACATGGTAACCATTATTTTGTGCATGTATTTATTTTCAAATACCATTCTTTTTTAGTGATTGAACAGCTGGTATGTTCTTCCACACGAAAGCTGGAGGCCCATCAATTTGCAAATGTGTCTACAACAGCTGACATTTTTGCAGGTATGAAAAAAAAGAGCAGCCACATTTACTTCAATCTGCAAACAAACCTTTAGCTGTCCTTATATTTTTGTAAATATAAATGGAAAATTCTGGGGCCACTTGCATGTGGTAGTCTTAGAATCTTGTCTTCGGCTGGAAGAGGCAAATCATGAATTTTCTTTTGTTGCTTCTGAAATTCTTGGAGATTCTGGAAGAGATCTGTTGATCAATGAATGCCTAGCTATGATTCCTTGGAATCAACTTTTAAGTTATAAAATATATCATTACACCCTGAATTTGTGTGTTAAATAATAACATAAAAGATCCCAGATATTGCAGATATCTCCCTCCCCAAAATGTGAATAATAAAACTTTCTGACACTCCTTTTCACTCAGAAGTAGGATTGTGATAGCCTAGAGCGGGGGTAGGCAACTTTGGCTCTTTTATAAATCGTGGACTTCAACTCCCAGAATTCCTGAGCCACCATGGCTCAGCTTGGAAACCTCTCCCTTTCCCCTCAGCTCAGGAATTCTGGGAGTTGAAATCCAGAAATCTTCAAAAAGACATTATGAATAATAATAATTGGAAGGAAAGTAGAAAGGGGCAGGTTTATGGCAAATCCAGGATAAATATAGAATCTCAGTGAACAAAGGGGTTCACTATAAAACACAGGATATATTGATTTTACTAAAAAATATGTTCTAATTTGTTAACCTGACCATAGTTAGGCCAGGACATCTTGCAACCAACATAACACAACCATATGTCCTATTTTCAAGTGACCAGTCATGTATATAAAATCATGTATATAAAAGTGTATAAAATCATGCATGGGATAGAAAAGGTGGATAGAGAAAAATTCTTTTCTCTATCACACAATACCAGGACAAGGGGGCACTCCCTAAAGCTCATAGCTAAGAAAGTGAGGACAAATAAAGGGAAATATTTCTTCACCCAGAGGGTCATTGATTTATGGAATTCACTTCCAGAAGGGGTCGTGACAGCTGTCAGCCTTGACAGCTTCAAGGCAGGGCTAGATAGATTCATGGATGCAAAGTGTATTGGTGGTTATTAAAACGGATGTCCATGTGCCGCCTCTATGTTGGTTGAGGCAGGCAGGATTCCCTTGAGTACCATTTGTTGGGGGTCAAGGGAAAGGGAGGGTTTTGCCTTCTCTTTCTGCTCAAGATCCCCATGTACAATTGGTGGGCCACTGTGTGACACAGAATGCTGGACTCGATGGGCTTTGGCCTGATTCAGCATGGCTCTTCTTATGTTCTTATGTTATCTGAATTTCTATCAGTAAAAATATCATTTATTTGAAGCCATCTTCAAGCATGGCAATCTGTATTACCACTTTAAGACTGCCTTAAAGATTTTTAAATAAATGAGAATAGAGGCTTGAAAGATATTTATTCCAGAATAATTATAATTTACCTTTCATCTCCCTGACAACAGATGCTGGAGGACAGAATGGTATACATCACAAAGTTTGTCTTATATTCACAAAGGTTACATGTTTCCTACGTTGTTAGGGTTATAATATTGCGGTCTGTGTAGCTCATGTTTATGCTGTTTCTAAAAGTCCCATTTTTTATTTTTGTTTGTTTGATTGATTTATATGCAGTCTGTCTCACTATCCATAGTGACTCTGGGCAGCTTACAATGGCACAAAAATAAAAACATTTAAATCATTAAAGTTAACAATTAAATAATGGTTAAAACCTTTTTTCTCTCACTTAACCAACCATCTCCAGCCCAGCATGCTCCCATCAGGGCCCCAAACCAACTGGCAGAATCAGGTTTTAAGGAAAGTCAAAAGGGCAGAGGTGGATCTCATATCAGGGATAGACACATTTCCTTGGTTTGGCATTACAATATGTTGTAAATGGTTGGACTTTGATCATTAGATTCAGGCTGTTTCATGGGATGAGAAAATGTGTGGGTAGAAATAGGAGAAGATTGCTAAAAAGTTCAGGAGCAGACTGGGAAATATTGAATGTGGCAGTACCTGGAGACAAATAAGAGAAAGAATGGAAGAAGATTGCAAAATATAAACATCTGCACATAGAAGTAGAACAATTGTGGCAAAAGAGGGTAAATATGGTAACAATAGTATTAGACTCCTTGGGTGCAATCCCAAAACATCTGGAGCATCATCATCAAGCAATAATATCTTCCTATTCCAGGTTAGGACTCAATAGGTGGATAAGCTACCAAATCAAATGTTTACAAAGACTAACACCTAATGTTGTATGCCTATGTTATATGACGAAAGCATCTTAATATGATCTTATGCTTAATGTTGTTTGCTTTAATATTGATAAAGCGGATTGAATTTCTATCTCAGGTTATGAAATTTCTACCTCAGGATCTTTAGTTAGGACTATAAAAGATTGCACTATTACTGAGACGAAGTTAATTCAGAAGCGTGAATGAACAATATGTGAGAGACTAGATATAGTAGATAAACCATGTACAAGAATTACCTCAGGTTATTAAACTTTTACCTCAGGACTTTTGGTTAGGGACCATAAAAGATTGTACTAATACTGAGATGAATAATATATGATAGACTAGAAACTGTGGATAGACTATAGAAAAGAAAAACACCAATCAAATAAATTGTAACAGGCGTCTAGTTGAGGCTTGATGTGAGGAGCGAAAAATGTTTACCAAACCAGACGTTTATAAAGATTAATACTTAGTGATGTATATCAGGTGCTATGATGATTGATGCATACTATGATCTTATGTTCAATGCTGATTGTATGACGGTAGATAGACCATATACAAGAGATGTTTTTTCGGGTCTTATGAAGACAGCTTATTAATATGAACCCAGATTTAATATTGATTGCATTAATACTGGGAAAGCATACTGAATTTCTACCTCAGGATACTGAATTTCTACCTCAGGATTTTTAGTTAGGGATCATAAAAGATTGTACTAATACTGAGACGAATAATATGTGATAGACTAGGAACTGTGGATAGATTATAGAAAAGAGAAACACCAAGCAAATAAATCGTAACAGGCGTCTAGTGGAGGCTTGATGTGCGGAGTGAAAAATGTTTACCAAACCAGACGATTATAAAGATTAATACTTAGTGATGTATACCAGGTGTTATGATGACTGATGCATACTATGATTCTATGTTCAATGCTGATTGTTTTAATAAAAGAATTTTTTATTTAAAAATAAAAATAAAAAAATAAACTGCAACCTTCTTTCTCAAAAAAAAAATATGCCAAAACTAGACTGAACATTTGGCTGACTGCAACCAAACGTAATTATACCTGCTTGGCAAAAGTAGAGGCAGAGTTTACTTCAAGTGAAACAAACTTCGAAGGAGAAAAGTATGTATTGGCTGATTATGTAAAAGACAGCCAAGAACAAGCATTACTGCAAGTAAAAAATTGGAATTTACTGAAGGTACAGGAAACAAAACACGAATATCAAAATAATGTAATAAAAACAGGAATAGAATGCTGGCATGGAAAAGCATGACATAGTCAATTTCTACAAAAGATCAGTGGGAAAGTTGATTAAATTAAAACCTGGCAATGGCTTACAACTGGAACATTAAAGAAAGAAACTGAAGGTTTGCTTTTGACTGGGCAAGAGCAAGCTATTGAAACTAATGCTGTCAGGGCCAGAACTGATAAATTATCAAATGATTCAAAGTGCAGATCATGCAAAGAAGCAGAAGAAACAGTAGATCATATATTCAGCTCATGCAAGAAGATTGCACAAACTGAGCATAAACAACAACATAACACAATCATCAAGATGGCTCACTGGAACATCTGTAAAAAGCAACGTGTGCCAGTAATGAAAAATTGGTGAGACCATATAGTTGAAAAAAAGTAGTAAAAAATGAGCAGGTTAAAATATTGTGGGAATTCAAAATATAAACTGATAAAAGCTCATAGCAAATTAGATTTCACTGTGGTTGAAAACAAGAAACTGCAGATAACTGATGTGGCAATTACAAATAGTAGAAGACAAAGAATCGGAGAAGATCACAAAGTATCAAAATCAGAAAACTGAAAGATTATGACATAAACTAGCCATGATGATTACATTGGTTATCAGCATACTGAGTGCTATACTAAAAAATCTTGGACAGCACTTAGAAAATACACACATTCACAAAATTTCCATCTGTCAATTGCAAAAGACAACACTATTTGGATCCAGACATATACTAGGTTGATACATTATGACATACTAGGTTAGGGGTGTCAAACTGCCTAGCCTGCGAGCTGGTTTCATCATACTGAAGCCGCGCCCACTCCATTGCCAGCAATGCAAAAAGAGTCATGATACATCATGACACGTCACGTGATGTGGCAAGTTTGACACCCGTGTCCTAGATCCTTGAGAAGAACCTGATGCAAATGAAGACGAACACCAGCTAAAGAACTGGTAGCTATGACTTCACATTATTGTGATCAAATAATAATTTAACTTAATTTTATGTGCACTCAACCTTTTACCATATGTGAGGATTTAATGAGTAGTGTGTGTACACATACCTTAGAGACAATATGGATACTAAAGAACACTCAAGTATAGCTGTAGGCTACTTCACATGTAAAAGGCATGCAGAGTAAGAACAAATATTTACTGTCCTCAGCATAAGAGCAATTTTGGATCCAACATATCATTGTTACAGTTGAAAACATTTTGTAAGCTGTTTCAAAAACAACAATACATTGAAAATGAAAATGCAATAAGCCAATATTTAAAAGTAGCCTAGCCTATAAACAAACCATTGTAGAAGGATTTAATTTTTAGGCTCATGTCAATCTTTCCAATACTGATTGGATCTCAATCTAAAGATTTTTTTTTCTTGAGTTCATAATATAAATGTCAGCAAGAGAGAACTTTAAATGTTAATGCTGTCTTATTGTGCATGAAATTCATCATCATCTCTCTCTCACCTCACTTTCTTTCTGGAGGCTGATCCACAATCCCTGGTGTCTGTTTCTCAATAGAGCTACTGGGCTTTAGATAATAGAAAAATGAAGCTGTTCTTAAGATAACAGGTAGTTGTAAAAAAAAAAGACAGAAATCTGTCAGAATTACGTAGTGACTGATTTGAGACTGAATATTATGCATGACAGAAAGAAAACCCAGAAATATCACTTATCTTTTTTCTTGGGTGCCTAGTTTAAAAATAACTCTTGCACTTTAAAAATAATAATAATGAGAGACACGTGTTTGCTGATGCTGTATATGAGGAATATTTTTAGAAATTGTAAATTATAACCTTAGGATGGATCTCCTTCTCTGACTATGTACAGCAGAAAGATTTCAGGAAGACATGTAGCCCTCCAAAAATGCTGGATGCTTCTTCCCCCCAACCCCGAATTTTCCCCACAAAGAATAGTTTCAGTGTGTGTGTGGGAGGGGGGAATAAATATTATGGCTTTGCATAACTTTAAATGTGTGTTTTGCTAAAATAAAGTCTGGAGTGCCGCATCCTCCTGATGCTACTTTGTGAAGCAATCCCCTCCCTTGCTTCTAATGGCTCTTTCTATAGCTCATTTCAAGTGCTATGCTTTATGCTGATGGGAAACGATCCTGGCACATTTGCAGCCCTCATAGCCAACCTCTATTTTGCAAAAGGCACAATGCTGCTAACTGGCAGCTCCCCTATTTGCTGTGTATTTTGGAAAGCAATTGGTGGATTCTGCCCACTTTGGAATCCTCCCTTACCACTAACTATCATCAGTTGTTAGAAAAATGTTTACTAATCACTCTCCTTAACAATTTTCAACTCTCCTTAATTGAGCTGGGTCTAGGCAAGAGATGAGTTTTCACAGATGGCTTGATGTCAGCCCCACGAGATGGCACAAACCAGGAATTGTAAGCTGCCCAGAGTCATTGTCATGGGCAGCTATAGAAATTGATTGATTGATTGAATAAATAAATAAATAATGAAGAAAATCAGTTCCACGGGAATGTTAAAACTGCTGGTTCTGATGACAAAATTTTGCAAGTCTGATTATTCTGTCCCTCATCTTTCTTATAGATCAGTTAATCTGCCTGAGCTCCTTCTGACTATTACCTTACCCATCTGGACTTAAACAATGCTTCAGCCCCTTTGGCCTAAACAGCAGTTCCTGCATAGCTCTGTCAAGATCATCTTCCTTACTCTGGGCATTAGCTGAGTGGCTGCACTAGATGGTTTAGGCATCTGTCAAAATGTGTTCCAGGTTCGCCTGACTAAAAGCTGACATGTAATAAGGAGGATCCGTAATGAAGTGGCAGGAGTACTCCTGCTGGATCATGCAACCATCACGTCATGTCAAGAACTGCTTCTTTTGAACATGAATTCAGCATTTTTTTCCAGAGTCCTGCTAAGAGGTAAAAAGTCCTAAAGCAGTGTTTCTCAACCTTGACAATTTTAAGGCATGTGGACTTCATCTCCCAGAATTCCACAGCCAGCATTGCTGGCTGTGGAATTCTGGGAGTTGAAGTCCACATGCCTTAAAATTGTCAAGGTTGAGCAACACTGCCCTAAAGGAAGAGCCATGTGGTGAGATAGGCACCCCAGTACACCCTGAAATTTCCCGTGCACTATGAGTTGTTAGAAATCACAAATATGCAGGGAGTTGTATTGTACAGCAGATGTGCAACCTTTCCTCATGCCTCTAATAATTGACAGGTGTGGGGAACATTGTGCTGTGCAACCTGCTCTCCCAACCTGCCAGTTATTCAACCAGACTATTTTTAAACACAGATTTGGCACTCTTCTGAAAAAAGCAGTAAAGCCATGTTGAAAAGTGAGTCTGAGACTCACTCCTGCTGCATGGTGCCTGTCACTTAGTGCTTATAATCTTTTAGTCAGGTTGATTTGTTATTCATAGACAGCTCTTTAAAGCTGGAGAATCAGTTTGCACAACTAGAAGATACATAGGAGAGGCTTTAATCTGAAATATTTGGACTTTCCCATAGCTGGAGGGGTATTGTCTAAGGACCACAAAGACAGCGCGCGGGGGGGGGGGAACTCACACCAATCTAAAGTAGCCAATAGAGTGGTCCCAATCCTACCTTTAAGGATCATCTGACTCTGCCCCTAATGGAATGGTAAAGAACTGCACGTTAGCTGCATCCATGGCGAAAAATGTCTTGGGATAAAATGGAAAATGTGACATTCATGTAGGAACAGCATGAGATTTAAGGCTAGGAATCAGATGAAGGCAAAGTCAAGAGGACACAGGAGAAAAATGTGGTTGCTAGAGCAACCAACAACAGAAAGCACAGTTGGTTGCAAAGCACCTCACAGAAAGGGTGAAGAGAGGTGAGTGATTGCCTTATTTCACTCTGCCTTGCAGTCTTCTAGCCCTCCTCTGCTACTTGCAAAAGCTGGAGGAGGCTTTTGTTCAGCTTCTTCTTGCTTTCACAAGTGTTAGCTGTGAAACTAAGAGGAGACTGCAAGGCAATGCTTTTAATTCTTGTAAAAAGCAATTGCATAAAAGTGTAGCTCCTGTGCAGAAAAGCCCCTTTGGATTTGCAAATGATAAATGAAACTTAGAGCAGAGAGAAGAGAATAAGGAGACTGCAAGAGTCTGCTTTGCACATGGTATCACTGCTTAGCCTTGAAAATTTAATTATTTCTTTATTTCACAGGTTTTGGAAGTTGCCCCAATCTGCAGCTCATGCAGCCGAGCAAAAATACAGAATAAAAACAAAAAGACATACAATTAACAATCCCCAGAACCCTGAAATGTTCAATTCTAGTTAAAACAGTGGGATTTTAACAGCTTTGTGAAATGTCAGGAGAAAAGGGGCTGCTGAAACCTCCCAAGACAAGCAGCTTCAAAGAAAAGGACAGAGAAGATTTATTGTGGGTCCATGTTCCCTCAGTTTATGTAGACTATAAATTACAAGCAGGTCTTTTTACAATGTTCTTACTAGATGGACACATTCAACCTTGACAAGGCAATACTTGAATAACCTGGTGCTACACTGCAGAGGTCTTCCTCATTGCCAGGGTTTTTCTATTGGGTCCAGCAGTCTATTGATAACTTGTGTGTATTTGATTGTGTGTGTGTGTGTGTTTGAGTCAGTCTTGTTTTCTGGAAACTACATGGACAAATCCATGCAGTTTTCTGGCAACTTTTTCAAAGCCTTCATCCTTCCGAGGGCTCAGAGAGATGCACTGGCCCAATGTCACCCACCTAGCTCTGTGCTTAAGGCAGGACTTGAACTCATAATGTCCCAATTTTTAGCCTGGTGCCTTTAACCACTATACCATACTGATTCTCGTTGATAACCAATAGAGCTATTTTAATTGGATATTACTTGACTCTTACTCTGTTGATTGTCCCATCAACAAAATAGCCACTCATTTTGGACCAGCTTCACTTACCTAATCATCTCCAAAATCTGGTGCACATGGAGCACATTACAGCTATCCAATCAAGAGGTTATCCAAGTCTGTGTTATTGTCACTTGGCCCATAAGTGACACAATAATTAGTGAAGATAAAAAGTTATGTCTTAAAGATGGGAGTTATGAGGAGTAGCATAAACTGCTTTGTAGCAGAATTTTTGATACATTTTATGACAAATCAGTGGTGGGTGGAATCTGCTCTGTCTTGTTTCCCACTCAGGAGCATAAACAGGACAAAAAGATGAGGCTATTACCCAGTACAGGATAACCTAAATATTTCTCGCCACTTACAGTTTTTGATTTTTGTTAGAATAGTATGAAATTTGCAAGATTATCACACCATGATGAGATAATGAAGCATGCCATATTTCATAACTATCAATGCAGGAGAACTGAGTTGTATTTTTTTAAGTTGGGTTTATTACAATATGTTTGACTTTTTATTTACTAGTGCAAGATTTATGGAGATTAAGCCATTATGACAGTAGTAAAAGAATACTGTATAGCAGAGTGCGGGTGCCTTGATACTACTCCATTTTTGGACCACAACAACCACTTCTTAGGCCCCTTTTGCAACAACCTTGAAATATTCTCTCCCAGAATACATTGACTGAGCCTTTGGTCTCCCCACTGATGCTGCCTAGTATGTTAACACATATCAATCTATTAACAGTTATGTATGTGTCTGTCAGATGCAAGTGTACATAAGAACATAAGAAGAGCCATGCTGAATCAGGCCAAAGCCCATCGAGTCCAGCATTCTGTGTCACACAGTGGCCCACCAATTGTACATGGGGATCTTGAGCAGAAAGAGAAGGCAAAACCCTCCCTTTCCCTTGACCCCCAACAAATGGTACTCAAGGGAATCCTGCCTGCCTCAACCAACATAGAGGTGGCACATGGACATCCGTTTTAATAACCACCGGTACACTTTGCATCCATGAATCTATCTAGCCCTGCCTTGAAGCTGTCAAGGCTGACAGCTGTCACGACCCCTTCAGGAAGTGAATTCCATAAATCAACGACCCTCTGGGTGAAGAAATATTTCCCTTTATTTGTCCTCACTTTCTTAGCTATGAGCTTTAGGGAGTGCCCCCTTGTCCTGGTATTGTATGATAGAGAAAAGAATTTTTCTCTATCCACCTTTTCTATCCCATGCATGATTTTATACACTTCGATCAAGTCACCCCTTAAACGCCATCTTTCAAGGCTGAAGAGACCAAGGCGTTGCAATCTGGTTTCATAAGGGAGGCGCTCCATTTCCTTGATCATTCTTGTTGCCCTTTTTTGCACCTTTTCCAGTTCCATTATATCCTTCTTGAGGTGCGGTGAGCAGAACTGTACACAGTACTCCAAGTGTGTCAGATATGTTTGCTGATTTGGATTATATATTAAAAAGATGAGATAAAAAAACTAATTGTCTTCATTATCACCATCAACCCAATTCTACATAATAAAAAAAGAAAACCAATTAATGAATTGTTTAAAGAAGGGAGAAGACCTAAGTAAAAACTGATACAAATTGTTTTATTGCTTTAAAAGTACCTTGATCAACAGGGAAAAGAGCTGGCATTTTAAAAGGCATGTAGATAAAAGGAAATATCATCTTTCTAACATTAACAGATCAGATTGTTCTTAAATGCACCAAACCCATTTCAAAAAGCTGACAGTCCTATTTTCTTTCCCCATCCTTTTCCTTAGACCACGATTCATGTTGAGTAACAGAAAAACATAGCAGTTCATTTCTTTTCTTCTTCCCATGCTCTTCGAAAATATCTGCCAGAGATAGCATTGCTTTAAAACATAGAAACCAAAACAATTTAACCAAAACAATTACCCATTTATCTTTTTTATTTTAATGTCCTATTTTTATTTAAAGGAGCTCAAGGAGAGCCCTTGTTTTTCCATTCTTCATAATTTCTCCATTAGAAGTGGCATTTGTTTTGAAATTAATGAGTCCTTTCTTGCATCAGTGTCAGAAAATCACTAAAAAAAGTAACTGCACACTTTTTTTCCATTTCCCTCAAAGAATATGGAACTATAATATTAAACCTACCAAGGGGACAAAATATTACATAGTGTAAGCACAGAACAAGAAGAACAAACATAATTTAGTAATGAAAAATGTTATAAAGTGTTGATGCAAACACTGATGCTGGGAGCAACTATAAATAGAGAAATTTATCAATTCACTGTGAAAAGGAGAGTGCTTGAAAAAGAAGTGCAATATCTGAGAATAGAAAACTAAATACCAAATATAAATATGGCAATGTGAAAGAATAGGTACAGCTGCATGGCCTTGAGGGCTCTCTCCCAAATGTGTGGCCTCAAAAGCCTGGCTCTACAAATTCAGTATTTACACTGAACTACAAATACAGTGATTACATTATCTGAATAATTCATCACGTCCAAACAGTTTACTGGGCTCCCCAAAATTCATATCATTGGAAAAGTTGATCTGTCTTTCTCTAGAAGCTTATTTTATAAAGAAAGAGAAACAAGTAAAATGAAATAATAAATGAAAAACAGAGTATTTGAACAACAAAGAAGCAGACCTCATGAATCAGGGGTCCACAACCTTTTGGTTCCATGGACTGGCAGTGGTGGCTTCAGTGGTTTCAGTGGTGGTGGTGGTGGGGTGGAATGGTTTCACGCGTGCAACCTAAATCCTGGGCATGTGCAAATGAAGCTTTGTGCACTTGCCCGCTGCTTCGGCAGCCCGGTTCCCAACTAACCGCAGTCCTGTAGCGGTCTGTGACCCGAGGGTTGGGGACCTCTATTATAAATTGAAAAAAACAGAAAGCCTCATTTACTTGGGTATCTTGGCCCACCCATGGCTTATTTCATCCCACCCAATATTGTTATGTGGAATCAACAGGTTACTCCTGTGAATGACTGAAGCACTCAACTGAAAAAATGCTACCAAGTCTTGAGCTACACTGTCCATCTAAAAAGATCTGAACCCCAGTAGTGACACTCCAGAATTTCAAAGAGAAAATACACTTTTGCATACAAAACAGTTGTTCCACCACAAAGTTGTATCTCTACTTTTTGAAGGAAATGGGTCATTTGGTCTAGTAATAAGTTACCTGTCCTCCTCTCCCCAAACATGTGCCCAATGAGAAAGACTTTATATAGCACCTTGAATCTTATAGTAATTGTGATAATGCTATGGCATATGTATTGAAATATTTATACAGTAGTTATTGAGTTCCAGGACTTAGAATACGTTGGTCAAAAAACAGATGGCAGTGTTTTCAGTAAATAAATATCATGTGTTCTGAACAGGAATGATATGTGCAAATAAAAAAAAAACAAGCCTAAACAAACAAATGATTATACATGCACTAAAAAGGACAGCTTAATTGTTAAAAAAATACAGCATATGTAAGTCCTTGCCTTTATGCATATCATAGGGAAAAGTGGCATAAATGAAATATCTTTCAAATAAATGTAAAGGTAAAATCCTTAAACTGAGCTTGATTACTAGTGACTTGTGGACACTATGCAGTTTTATTCTGGATGAGATTTTCTATTTTAAGTTTAGCCTAAAGCAAACATTTCAGGCAGTGGAACTTGTTAGTTAAAAAAAGAAAAAATTCCCAGAATCCCTGATCAAGAGAGAGAAAGCTCTCGTGATAGAAAATTGGTTACAGTGAATTCCCTATTTCCTTTGCATGGAACCCTATTTGAAAAACCATAGGGTGGGCCAGTGTTTCCCAGCCTCCACAAGATGTGTGGACTTCAATTCCAAGAATTTCCTAGCCAGAATGGAAGACTGGCCTAGAACACTGTAATCCCTCATGATAAAATAGTTATCAGGCCCAATCAGTGATGTACCTATGTATTTAACACCTGGAGCAGATCACTTTTCAGTATTTCTTTGCTCCGTAGCAATTGTACAATGATGCCAACTGCTAAACAGCTGAGCAGCACACCTGTAGCAGGGACACAGCTCCATAGCCCAATCCTACGAGTTCTGATAAAAGAGAATATTTGTAGTTCAGGATTAAATTGTGGGCTCCTTGGCGCTCTCTGAGCTTGGTGGTTTGCTTTCAGACGTTTCATTACCAAACTAGGTAACATCATTAGTGCATCTACAAGTTGTCAGACAATGTACCTGTTTATTGCCTGAACCTAAGGGGAACTGTCCTCATTGCTTTGCCCTCAGTGTATCATTGGATCCAACCATGTTTAGTTTTTAAAAAACAGCCCAAGTCGCCTGGATGCTGCCTTCTAGCTAGATTTCTCTTTCATATGCATCTGTACTGAAAACAGGAAATGTGCATTGTGATACCACAGTGCAAGCTCTGCCCTTTCACACTTGCATGGCAATATTTTTATGGCTTTTCTTTAAATATCTAACCATTGCATCTATTTGCATGCATCCAGCAACCGAAGCTCTACAACCAGTGGATGAAATCCTCATTCCCCATTTGCAATTCTATACAGCCCTCTGGAAAATTGAAGAATCCCTTGGAGTTGAGGGAATAAACAAGAGGAAAGCGAAAGTACAGTGGATCCTACTGCATAATTGGGAAAATGCTGGTGTGATGGCAGTCAATTGAGTGGATGAGAAAAGGCTGCTAAACTCTGTAGCTTTGGGATTTGATATGCAATTTAAATATAATCCATGATACTATTATTATGAGCCAAATTTCAAAGCAGAGTATTTTACTTAGCTGAAGCTCTCAATTAGACTATATTTCAACTTTAATCTAATATGATTTATTGATGCATTAAGGCTGATCTGTCATGGTCCCTCTTCCGTTATTCTAGAAAGCAAGCAATTTAATAGTTGAGCAAACTGTTTTCACAATGTTTTTCGTGACAATACCATGATGTTAAATCAAAGCAATTAAAGGAAACATGTAAACATTTCCTCCCGATTATGGGCATTAACACGCTTTATAATCTCATTAAGCTAATTGTATTGCTTTAGAACAGGCCTTTTAGATACTAAATGTAAAAGCATAGCTAAATTAAACTAATTAGATATTTGATCCAATAAGAGTAAATTAAAACATTGGTTTAAGTATGTTGTCTTTCTACACACTTCATGTTTGTTCAAATGGTGAGACATTCCAGAAATTATACAGTTTGGTATTCCACAGAGGAGAAACCACTGAAGGTTTATTACAGTGTTCCTGCTGTTTGGTTTTATTTCCAGATCCATAAATAGAACAGAGCATAGGAAGATATAAATGGCATTCATGCAATACCACATGGCAGGTTTGTTTCTTCACTTCAGGTTTCAGCAGAACTCTATGCAAGATTATATGTGACCCAAGGGGGTCAGAGGGTATACCTGTTCCCTTGTTCTCTCATTCCCAGGATTTAAAATGATTTGGGGAATTGAACATCATGTACACAACAATGTGTGTGCATATGTTCTGCTCAAAGGTTACTTTAGAAATTTCCAAAGGAGAGCAACGTTCTGGATTCCCATAGTAGGCATAGAATATCTAGTTAGTTCAGAGCAGCTTAAGGCCCAGTTTGCATCACTAACTAGCTTCTCTCTCTCTAGGTTAATAGGTGATGGCAAACTTTATTCTCTGCTCTCCAGATGTATAGAAATGGAGCTACAATATGCATCCATGCATAGAAAAGCACCCCAAGGTAGGCAGTACTTGTCACAGTCAGGACCATTGAAAAAGCAACTTTCTTCATCAGGAAGAGTTGTCATCATGCATATACTTAGGAGCACCTACTCAAACAGCACTGCTGAAAATCTTTGTATGCAGCCATAGCTGCATCAGCACTTGGCAATCTTGGACACTTGATTGCCAGTGGCAAGCAGCCATTTATTATTACTTTTTTAGAACTCTACCACTGCATTGCTCCACATGATTTCTTGAAATTAAAATAATTAACACTACGTAAACCCAACCCTTAACCACACTAATAGAAATATACCTTTCCAAAGATTTTTGCTGAGTACACCCCCAAATCTGTGCCCTAAGCAATCAAATACAAGAAAATGGGATTAATTTACTTTTTTAAATAGTTAAAAGTTAAAAAGAGAACAAGCACAAAGCGTGGTTGTACAGAGAAAGAATAGTCACTCATTTTTCCCCACAGTGAAAAGTTTCATCTTTAATTATCAGAGAAATCAAAAGATAAAGGCACAGCCCCCTAAAAACAAAGGATGCTTTAAAAAATAACTTTTTGGCATCACATCTCCTTTTAACAAAATAAAGACATCACAACAGAACTCTTTAGAATAAGATTTTTTTTCATAACAACTTCTTTTGTTACAAATGATTAATAATAATATATTTTAAAAGTACCCTAACAATAAATGGAATTATATAAAAAGACTGCATAATTAGTAGTTACCATCTTGACAATGCGTTGCAAAAATAGCTGTGGGGCCTGCTAAAATGAGCATAGCTTGTGTATCAGGAGGAAAAGAAACAACCAAGCAGTAAAAAGCAAGAGGCTTAAGTTACCCCAAGCAGCAGAATTTCTGCATGATTTAAAGGCCCCACATGGCTTGTTGAAACAAACCACATGAGCACACAACACAGAGCAGAGTACATAAAATGTTGGATTTGCTCTCCAGCCTTCCTCACTACAAATTATATTAAATGCACAATTACTTTTAAAATGTCCATTGGTGTGTACTGTGTGATCAAAAAACAGCTATGGGGAGAAATGATCAGGATAGAGAGTTCAGGGGTCAAAGCTGCCACTTCCACAATTATTTGCACAAGAGAGAAAGGGCAGAATTCATTTCAATGTCCCTTTTCTCCTGGGCCAAGCGCAGCTTTTAGAGAAGTTGGATGCCAAAGGGGATGAGTTAAATCCACGACAGTATGCACAGTGGGGTTGGTTCTGATCAGCTGTTCTCCTACAATATGTTTGATATTTAGTGGCTAGACATCAGGCATGCCCCAGCAACCTTCTTTGTCATGAGATCCATGGTGCTACTTTCACCTCATCTTCAGCCCATGAGTGAGGTAGACTTAATTTATCTTTACTGGCTACTAGCATTAAACTAGTGCTTTCTCCTTTCACTTGATAGTATCCCATGATGGCTTCATGTACTATATATAAAATCTATAGCACATCACCACCCGTAATATCAAAGGCAATGTCAGGTGAACAATAGGCAGCTGGATTCCACAGGTACCTCAGTAGCTATTTCAGGCCAATGAAGGGACACCCTCCCTCCTTTTCTCCTTTTTTCCTCACTTGCCTCTTTCCTTTTCTCCCTCCCTGTCATTCTGTTCATTTTTTTTTCCTCCAGTCCTCTTGGAACTGTAGCCAAATCACCTTCCCTAAGAAAGTCCAGGATTGTTAAATCATGAAGTGGGGATGTACCACTACTTCCTTTAAACCTGAAGATGCAGGCAAGAGTGCAGATTGGAAATGCATATAACTAAACTTGGGGGCTGTGGAATTTCTCTTCAGCGATAAACCTGTTTGCATTCATGTCACACTGAGCAGTGGTGGTACAGTGTTTAAAATGCAGTATTGCAGGCTAATTCTGCTGACTGCTGGCAGTTCAATTCTCATTGGCTCAAGGTTCCATCCTTCCAATGTCAGTAAAATGAGGACCCAGATTTTTGGAGGCAATATGCTGATTCTGTAAATCTCTTTTAAAGAGGGCTGTAAAGCACTATGAAGTGGTATATAAGTCTAAATGTTATTGCTAAGTGCTATTTTATTGAACCATACTGCCAGGCGAATATTTCTCAAGCTATTTAAAAATTTCTAGCAGGATTCTGTAATTACTTTGTTCCCTATGCCCTCCGTCTGGTAAACTCGCAAGATTCGTTTTTCTCGTCATGCACATGTATACATAACCCGAACTAGACTATTGTTTCTCTGTGTCATATAATATATAGTATGTGGGTATATGCATAATTCTGAATTTATTTATTTGTTTGTTTATTTATGTCATATTTATGTAATGTATACGGAGGTGGTGACCCTTTGAGAGCTATATGCAACAAAATTTCATTTTAATGTATGCCGATTAGTGTACATTTAAAGTGACAATAAAGTTATTATTCTATTCTATTCTATTCTATTCTATTCTATTCTATTCTATTCTATTCTATTCTATTCTATTCTATTCTATTCTATTCTATTCTATTCTATTCTATTCTATTCTATTCTATTCTATTCTATTTATTGATGTTGTTTATTGTTTCAGTATTGGTGACATACATATTTTCCTTTCTTTCCAGACAATTGGTTTATTTATTTTGCTTTGTGTTTTGTTTAGTTTTGATACCTAAAATGTCCATCTGGTTCAAGGGAATGATGTCTGAATAATAAAGTACAGTTGTGCTCACATCCTTTAGAAGTGTTCAGTTTAGAGCTTTGCTACATAGAATGTCCTACATAGATCTCCCATTTTTTTTGATATAATGCTCTTTGGCAGCTAAAAGTATCAAAGGACTCAGTTTAAGACAAGCTGAGATTCCCAGACCTTTGAAAGCTTTGGCAGGTTTGTTGCCATTGACAATATTTAATAGGCCTCTGATGTCTGTTCTTCAATCAATGCAAATGTTCTCTACCAAGCAACAAGCATGGGTCTGGTAGCTGTGTCACGTTTAGGGAATTAATGCCTAGCCACAAACCTACAATTTAAATGAATATTGAGGCTAATAATGGCATTTAGGGTGGTGTTCCTCAATCCTGGCCACTTGAAGATGTGTGGAGATACTGGCTGGGGCATTCTGGGAGTTGAAGTTAACACATCTTCAAGTGGCCAGAGTTGAAACACACTGATCTAGAGAGATTTCAAAAATAGTATATTCCCTTATATCCAAGCTCTAAAATCTGTAGAATTCCAAATATTTCTGACTTACAGCTCTCAACATAGGTATTATTGTGGGTTTCTTGAAATTTAATGTTTATTTGGTTAAATAAGTAAAATAAATTATAAGGGGGGGAATCATTTTTTTTAACCTTTACAATGAGGAAAGGTTTTCTAATTGTTTTTGCTTTTGAATATTTGAATCCAATCACAGAGGATGTCTTTCCAGGGATGCATCTTGCTGGCGAGGAAATGCATTCAAGTGCACATCTTAAAATAATTAGAAACAAGGGCAAAAAAATGCAAAGCTTATTGGCCCCCTCGCAAGCATGAATAAAAGAAAGATTGGATAAAAGATAAAACTAATAAGAAAATTGAGCCCTATTTTCAATGTTTATGACATACACATTTTCCCTTCTTCCCAGACACTGGTTTATTTATTTATTTGTAAGGGAATTTTGACAGAGACAAATGAAAAGGATCTAAAACTAATCAGCCAACTGGAAGTTTCTTGCATTCAAAATATTAACCGGATCCTAGAAAAGACTTGTAGAGTAGCAATTTAAAATCTCAAATGTGTGGGATTTTCCATATATTTCTCACAGTGAGCAAAAGACATACCAAAGAATTTACAGGTTTTTTACGTTCTAAATGTCCAGGTCCAACAGTATTTCATAGGTGTGTAAGCATGTCTGTGATATTTAGGATCAAAGTAGTATTTATTCTTTCAATTCTTACAAAATGTGTTAGTCTGGTGCCATAACATGGAATATGGATGGAAGACTTTAAATATTTGTTCATTTCTGCAATCTTTTCAACCTCCAGTTTATAATGCCAAAGAGTATTCCACAATAACAAACCAATTAGGCAATTTTCAATTGTCAGCAGCATCTGGTAGTACCTTAGGCTCTTAGAATCTATTGAGAGTAGAACCTGGCTGGTCTCTAAAGTCAGCAAAGTGATTGGATAGGCTATAGGCTGCACTGGGAGGCTAAAAAAACATCTTAGAAGAAGATAATGGACAATTATTTCTATACTAATTTCAGGAAAACTGAATGAGTTTGTCTCTGCAGCCTTTCCATAGGATTAGGGTCTTTACCACAGTTGGTGTAAATTTGGAGTCTCCAATATAGTTTGGCCACCAAATGAAAGAGGGGACTCATTGGAAAAAACAGTGATGTTGGGAAAGATTGAAGGCAAAAGGGGAAGGGGATGGCAGAGGATGAGATGGTCAGATAGTGTCATTGATGCAGTGAACATGAGTAGGGCAGACTCAGGGAGACAGTGGAGGGCAGGGGCGCCTGGTGTGCTGTGATCCATGGGATCACAAAAAGTTGACATGACTTAGCAACTGAACAACAGCAAAATTTAGCATGGATTCGGTGGGCCCCAAAGTAACCCTTCTTTGGTGACTTTAAGGCAGCCTTTTCTTTTACCACCAGTTATACTACCACATAGCTATTTTGTAAACAAGAAGCGTCCTTCCATGGTAACCAAATCTTTCATGACTTACTCTCAAAAGTCCAAGATATTATTCTAAAAAACAATGCAGCAGGTACAGAACAATATACAAGCTCTGCTAAGAGGCAGACAAGACTCAAGGGTTTTTTTTTTGTCTATAGCTCAAACCAGATTGTTGTTCCTTCCGACTCAGTCTACACTAGGAAAAGCCAAACAGACTGTGCAATCTTGAAGAGAAAAGTAAGAAAAAGAATAGAATAATCCCTCCCCACATTGCAGATTCCTGCAGAGCTTTTGGCAGAAAAAGAATAGAAGCAAAACACTTTGGGGAAAACATTCAAGTGAGATATCATAATGTGTGGTCAAAAGCTCTCTCTATGGATCTGGTTTCCTGCAGGGAGAAAACACAGTTTTTACACGGGGAGAATTTAGACAATGCTAAAGCGTTAAAGTCCAAAATTCTTATGACCTCAATATATCTCCTTGTTATGTGTAATACACAGATCAATGCTTACTGTTAATTCCACTGAAATAGTTTCTTTTGCTATATCTTTAGCAAAGATGAGCTTTTGCAAGAGACAAAGCTTTTCTTTCTCACCTTCCAGATTAGTTGCCTAGCAGAGAATCCATCCAAACCCAAATGAATGAAAATGTAATTTGCTTTGCATAAGGCACTGTCTAATTTCAAAAGAGACTATAACAATAATGCAGAAGAGAAACTCTCCTTTGGAAAATTATTCTGAACTTTTATTCCTCCCCCCCCTGCCCTGGATGAATACTGCAAGATTGATGGAAGGTATATTGGTACAAAATTGCATTAGCACCCCATGCTATCAATCATTTCCCTTCCCACTTGGGAACACAACAATATCTCTATCAAGCACAGAACTGTGGAGAAGGCCTGCATTCCCTTGTTCCCTCCCTCCTCTATGTAATGATTTATTTTACTGATACAAATATTATGAAATCAGAACCAGGTTGAAACTTTTATAATTTGCAAGAGAAAATTCACTGTCTTCCATTAAATACACCCTGCTTTCACAGCACAACTGTCAAGTACAATTCAGGCCAATCAGGTCTGAATTTGGAAGCTAAGCAAAATCAGACCCCTGGGGCTATGTGACAATTGGGGCTTTGAAAAACATCCAATTTGTCCCAGAAGACCTGGCTCTTAGCCCAGGCCTTTGGTGGGGATGAGTGAAACTCTCCTCTGGCTTAGGCGAGTCTTTTTTTTTTCATTCCAGTCTTCACTCTTCATTTTTGTTCAACTTCTTTTTAATGTGTTTATTTGTAATTGTTCAGACTTGTTTGGAGTTCGGGAGCATATACAGTACATTTAAATAATAATATAGTAATAAAAATTGAGAAGGCAGCAACAGATAATGAATGCCACACCTGCAAAGAAACTGAAGAAACATGAACCACCTAGTTAGCTGCTGCAAAAATATCGCACAGACTGACTACAAACAACAACAAGACAAGGTAGCAACAATGGTGCATTGGAAGGTCTGCAAGAAATACCACTCTCTGTGAGCAATGCAGACCACAAAATAAATAAATAATTGAAAATGAAGAAGCTAAAGTGCTCTGCCATATAACATTCCAGACTTAACAACTCTTGATAAGAAAGACAAAAGGAAGAAAAAGACTGGATAGTAGATGTGGCAATACCTGAAAACAGCAGAAGAGAAGAGAAAAAAACTGGAGAAGATAACAAAATACAAAGACCTGCAAATAGAACTGGAATGACTGTGGCAACAAAAAGTAATGATAGTCCCAATAGTTATAAACCTTTGAGTATAATCCAAGAACATCGGGAGCAGCACTTAAATATCATTGGCACTGACAAAATTACCATCAGTGAATTGCAAAATTGGAACAGGTTTAATTGGAACAGTTTATATCCTGCAATGATACCTTTAACACCATCAAGCAACAATTGTACCCAATATTTGAATATCCAATTATCCAATATCCAGTTTCCAACTTTTTTTTAGGGATCTTACTTCTCTGCCTTGAGTGGGAACATGATTAAAATACATTTAAGAGGTGACACTTTTCCTGGCATGCAGAAAAAGTGGCAGGGTTGAAGAAAAGCTTTTCATATATATTATACTGCTGTTACCAGATCAAAGTCTTTACCCTACTAGCAGCATAACATTGCTGATAACAACAAGCTATTCTGTGTAGGTTTCAATGCCTGTTACTTCTGCCCAGGGCTTTTTTTTTGTCATAGAACGTCCAGAACGGAGTTCCGGCACCTTTTCTGGATTGAACCTTGTAGGGTAGGCAAGGTGGGTTGTATGACATGTGTGAGTTCCGGCACCTTTTTTTTTTTAACAAAAAAAGCACTACTTCTGCCCAATTTTTAAGGTGTAAGAGCCTAATCTTCTCTTGCATCAGGCTATTGAATTTACACCAATGACAGGTTTAGGTCTTTTGAAATTCTTGTTTTCATAACCCTGGTCAGTAGTTCAATTTGTATACTTATATATAAACACATTATTCCAAATAAGTCCTTAAGACTCCAGCTATCACTTCCCAAAACAGCAACTGTTTGTAATACACACTGTGGACTTCCAACCAATTAATTTAGTTAACAGGTTTGGGGTTAACTAGTTTTTTAAGTTAACTATTAACTAAATTTCTTTTAGCCCACTTTTGATATTAACTAAATTTCTTTTTAGCCTACATAGAAGAAAAGGACCATAGACCTGAACCCTGAGCCAAGCTTAGAATTCAATCTGATTAGGAAAACAATACACTATTATTGCCAGACATTTTCTTCTCTTTATTTTAGCAACATTTAGTTCTATGATTTTCTTAATCATAATTTCAAAGTCTTCTTCACACGCAAAGTCAAGTCATCTATGCCAAACCATCCATGTAAATACTGATAAGCTGCTTCTTTCAGTAAATGAAAAAACCAATCTCCTGTTAGAAAATTAACAGCAACTTAATTTTTCTTTCCGCAGGGCTTCTTGTGAGCTCTATATTTCAGCAACTGGATCATTTAGTTATCAAAATGTTAAATGGCAATTAGAGCAGGTTGAATGGCTCATAAAAAATAATATATTATCAGAATTTCTTCCACATTAGGATTAAGCATTATTTAATGGTTAGCACATGTTCAACTCTGATAATCAGCTTCTCTGAAACAAACATTATCTTAAGATGTGTATCCTTTACTTTCATCTTCATTTCATTCTCCATGAAATTAGTAGGAATCTTTGTAGAAAATGGAAGAAGATTCCAAAGTTCTTTTTTTAATTCTTCTATCAAGTCACTTTATCATAAAGTGATCCTCTGCTTTTCCTTTTGTGGTAAATCTGATGGAGTGGGAAAATATCCAACAGAATGTCCTTCAAAAAGACAGTAGTTTGAAGGACCTGAAAACTAACTGGGGCATACAGTTCCTTAAAACCTACTTATGTTATCAGGAGTAGGGGATCCAGAGAATTGGAGACCTGTTTAGATGGCCCCACTGCGTAGAATAGAATAGAATAGAGCTGGAAGGGATCTTGGAGGTCTTCTAGTCCAGCCTCCTGCTCGAGCAGGAGAACCTATACCATTTCAGACAAGTGACTGTCTAGTCCAGCGGTTCTCAACCTGTGGGTCGGGACCCCATTTGGGGTCAAACGACCATTTCACGGGGGTCGCCAAACAATGCAGTCCGCCATTTTTCCCCCTTTTCCTTAGCTGTGCTACTCCCTCTTATTCTATTGGCTTTTGAAAGCCAATAGAACGGACTCTCTTGAATAGAGTCTAATTCTATTGGCTTTCAAAAGCCAATAGGAATTGTCCAGGCTGTCTCTGCTCTGCTGAGCCCGCCAAAAGTCCCAGTCTGCAAACGGTGCTGCAAGTTGTCTGCAGCGAAGGCGAGCTCTCTGGAAGTTTCCACCCCTCCCTGCTGAGCAACTACTAAAACTGTAAGTAAAAGAGGGCCAGGTGTGGGAGGTGGAAGGCCGTGGGCACAGGGAGGGTTTTTGGCATGCGTGGGGCCTGGCGGGTGTCTTACCTCCCTTGGGCTGGGCCAGCTGGTGGCCCAGCCTGTGGTCGCCCTGCACCGTCGCTGCCCCTTGCCAGCTATGCCTCGGCTGGCGCAGGGAGCAGCACCACGCATGTGCGGCACTCCCTGGCAGGGAAAGTCCTCGACTTATGACCGGTTGGGAAGTCCTCGACTTACGACCGGTTGGGAAGTCCTCAACTTACGACCGGTTGGGGTCACGGCATTAAAAAGGTTGAGAACCACTGGTCTAGTCTCTTCTAAAAAACCTCCAGTGATGGAGCACCCATGATTTCTGAAGGCAAGCTGTTCCACTGATTAACTGTCCTCACTGTTAGAAAGTTTTTCCTTAATTCGAGGTTGCTTCTCTCTTTGGTCAGTTTTGCTTAGATAGCTACGGGGTTTGTAGATTTGTTTTTATAATATTGATCTTTAAAAATGGGGTTTTATACTTTTACATTTTATATATATGTTGTTTTATTAGATTGTTGTATGCCATTCAAAATAATGTTTTTGGGGGGTGAGATGGGTGGCTATATAAATTTAATCAATAAGTAACTATTCACAGCCCTACTCTTTTTCATATATTGAGCTCAGGGTTCCAGAATCTCCTAATACTGATCTTGCTAATCTTTGGATTAATTTTTATCTAATTCCTATTGTATCGTCACATTTTCATAATTTATAAATACTGGATATTTTATGTGGAATTAATAAAATGCACATTTATTTTCATATGCAACTATATATTTATATGGGTGTATGAAAATATAGATACAGATATACAGACACACATACATATGGATTTCATTTGCATCTTTCCCTAAAATACACATTTTTTTCCTACGTCTTATTCTTTAAGTTATTCATTTTGGGATAAATATATTTGAGCTTGGAGTGCTAGCACAGCATCTGGAGAAATACAGAATCTGACAAGTCACTGAGCTTGCTCTGCAGAGCATACTTAAAAACATGCAGACTTAAACAAAATTGCCAGCATCTTAAGGCCCAGTTTGCAGTATTTTGTAACTATAATAACTGACATTTCATTTACCACGAGATTCAAGAAAATTTGATACGGATTGCTAGTAATCTTTTATTCTGGCACTGACCAGTCTCATCCTCTTGGCAACATAACTTTGAACTGAAAAGAAAATAGATAGTGAGGATAATTCATGAAAAACAGACCCAAGCTTTAGGATCCCAAACTGGCCTTCCAGAGATACAGCCAAGCCCCCAAACTAGAGGAGTTAAAAAGTTTTGGTCAGTTCAGTTCAATTTTACTGGCAATGGTTAATTAATTAATTACTTGGGTTTATCTGGATACCCATCTCACAATAAATGAAACTAGGCAGCATACAATAAAAATTATAAAATAGCAATACAAAAAAAAATTGACAATGTAAACATTATTATGTATAAAAGGCAAAGAGAGAGCATTAGATATTACAAACAATGTACCCACCTCATTAACTCACCATTCCCTTGAGACTTCTCAAATGTGTTAACACAGCAAATGTTTTAAGGACAGAAAATGGGGCCAATCTCACCTGGGGGGGGGGAATAATGAGCAGCAGTTGAACTAGAAGACCTCCAAGGTCCCTTCAGCTATATTCTGATTGATTGATTGATTGATAAATACCTGAGATGGCTGAAGACTGCAAAGATTGGAAGGGCACCAGCTTGGGGAAAGTTGGTGGATCAACATAAGCCATCAATAAAATATCTGCCATGTTGTAACATCTTCCCCTAGCTTGCTTTTCTCCTTGTGGAAGAATTGTGGTCAGAACAAATCCTTTTGATGCCTTGGACTGCTTTTTCAGAGATCCAGAAAAGCTGTCATTCTAAATAGCATGGCTAAGTCTCTCCTCTGTTGCCAATATAACATTTCTACTTCCCTGATCGTTTTCCTCACTGTCAGTGGACCCTGCTGTGGCAGGTGGTGCTTTGGTTTATCCTATATGGCAAGTTGCAGTTCATTTATGGAAGGCTCTAAAATGGCAGGTGGTATTCTTCTAATTCAGAGTTTGAAATGGTTGCTGAGTGAACATATTGAAGTGAAACCAATGATTGTCATAGCACATGTAATGCTTTGTCTATCTGATAAAATCCTCAGGGCCATGAAAGTCTGTAGTACAGTGTATTTCTTAGGCAAGAAAACCACGTCCCACTTCCCTTGTGCTTATTTGTTTCTCCTTCTCCCTTCATAAATGAGATTTGTTTTGAAAAACAAAAGCTTGATTCTTATTTTTAAAAAAGTGAAAATATATGAGCAAGAGTTCTGTCTGAGATGAATCAAACAATGTTCCCTTTCATTATCCTAAGAGTTTGAGGATGCTATTCTTAGAATCATAAAATTACACTATGGGGATTCTTTGAAGGTGAAGTAGTTGAAGAAGCCCTGATGCAGGGATTATCAAACTTTTCAAAGAGGAGTTGCACATTATCTTTGTACTTTGGTTGAGCACAGCATAATGTGTGACTGAAGACATCAGAACACTAAAAACATTTTCAATTTTTTCTCATGTTAAGGAGTGAAATGATATCCATTGTCATTCTTAGCAAAATGCAAAAAAAAAAAAAGGTTAAAAAATTAGGCTCACCTACTATGGAGAGATCTGGGATTCATTCCTGTCCTAAAACTATGCAGAACAGGAAAATTAAAAGAATAACCATTGAAAGAGATGCTGGTCATTTAGGGGAGGACATGGAAGAGCTGTTAAAGAGCTGCACTCAACATGCTGCAAATTTGGAAAACTCAACAGTGGTCACAGAATTGGAAAAGGTTAGTTCATGTTTCAATCCCAAAGAAGAGCAATGCCAAAGAATGTTCAAACTACTGTACAACTAAGCTCATTTCACACACTAGATAAGGCTATGCTCAAAATCCTACAAGCTAGACTTCAGCTGTATGTGAACTGAGGACTACCACAAATACAAGGTAGATTCCAAAAAGCAGAAGAACTAGAGATAAAATTGCCAAGATTTGCTAGATTATGGAGAAAGCAAGAGAAAAACATCTATTTCTGCTTCATTGATTAGGTTTAAAGCCTTTGATTGTGTGGATTGTGTTTTAAAGAGATGGTATACTGAAGCTGAAGCTCAAATACTTTGGCCATTTAATGAGAAGAGAGATCTTATTGGAAAATGCCTGATGTTGGGAAAGACTGAAGTCAAAAGGAGACCGGGACAGCAGAGGATGAAATGGTTAGATAATGTCATCAATGAACTTGAATTTGGGCAAATTCTGAGAGAAGAGGAGGACAGGAGAACTTGTCTTACTATGGTACATGGGGTCATGAAGAGTCAGACATGACTTAGTGACTGAATAACAACAAATGGAAGAGTGGTATTCTCTATGTAACATGACTGAATAACAACAAATGGAAGAGTGGTATTCTCTATGGCTTTGAGAATAATCTTAGGAGATAGAAGAAAGAACTGCAGACTAGGCAGTGATCTGGTAAATGATATCTGAGTCCAAAGGAGGGATGGGAATGGATAAAAAGATCTCAAGAGGTCCCTCTCTAGTTCTCTGAAAAGTAAAGCCAGGGAAGGGGGGGAGAAGTGCTTTCAAACTGCAACCTTATAATAAAGGTAGTATTAGTACTCATTGGTTTCCTGTGTGAACTAACTTGAAGAATTCACATTAATTCATGGTGTCCCATTTTGAGGCTTTGAAAGCAATAAAAGGATTTTTTTTTACTGCAAGTGCAGAGTAAGGATATTATCTCCCATAATATATTGTTCTTAGGGAGCCTTGTTCCTCACATGTAGGTATTACTGAGCTTGAACATATAGACATTTACATTTTGTGGGACTTTACAGTTTCTCAACCTACTCCTCTTCTGATTTTAGTGTAGAGTCTGACTTGAGCTACATGGTCCCCTAACCTCTATTTCATTTGTTGAATGTCTATATTGTCTTCCTTTTCCTTTTGCATGGGGATAATGTTTTACAAATGAAGTACTGACAATAAGAACATTATGCCTCCAGCTATGACCGACCTTACTTCTGAAGCTAAGTATGACTGGACACAGATTACTTTGTTGTCCTTAAAGATTAGGGGACAATAGTCCTTCAAACATCCATTTGATGCTTTAAAATGACACTTGTTAACAAGCCTCTTAACCACCATTCTGATCAAGGCTCTATTATATCAGCAAACCATCTCAGTCACAAGCTAGCAGTGCCTATAAAAAGATGCTAGCATACACTGAACATGTAGGTCAGGGCTGCCTTTCATATATATCCTCACTTCTGCAGGGAACTTCTAATCCCAGCACATGTGCTAGGTTTTTGTGATAGCTTATGAAAAGGCTACTGTCCTACTCTTTGCTGAAGCAGGTTTAGACTTAATGACCTTCATACTGAGTTCCCAGAAGATCAAAAGGATAAAGAATGTAGAATCTGAATTTTAAGAGGGATTCAACCATTTACATTCATCTCTCATATTTCATATTCATTTTTCCTGTTCATGCAAAATCCCCCACTTTCTAAATCTACCACGTTTTAATTATAAAACTTGATTTATATTTCCAGTTCATTGGCAAAACTTAAATAAGGCTGGTGTGACCAGTAAGGAAAAATCTCTTCCTCACCTTGTGAGGTGGAAAGCTGGAAAGCTAAGAGGAACTGATTTTGCTAACAGAAGGAAGATTTACTGCACTAAATCCAATAAGCTCAGCCTTGATACTTGATACCAGCCTTGAATGAAGAGACATTTGTCCATTTTGCATAATGGCCAACTACAGAAGGGAGACATGAAACATTTTCTGCATGGCATGGGAATAATATTGGGAGCCAGAGTTCTTCAGAGTGTGAAAGGCAGTGGTATCACTTCTCCAAAGCAGGAAAACTGGGAAGTGGAAGATAATCAGTCTATTAGCTGTGGGAAAGAAGGGAAAAAGAACTGCCAGATCTGAACTTCGATGGATATGTGAAAGGATAATCTTCCTATAGTGAAAAGGCAATTAATTAGCTTTATTTTAAAATACAGTAAAGATTATTTTCTTTGTAGCAATGAATATTTGGGGAGCTTCTGCTGGGTTCAAGTTGGAGAACCTGACCAAAAATAAATAAATAAATTCTGAAGGAGCCTGATAGCATCTTTCCAACTGGTCCATATTTTTAAAAGCATAAGTTTTCATGGGCTGCAGCTTATGAACATTTGTGCCTCTCAGTACAATTTGTTAATTGAATGGAATTTTTCTGAATGTTGACACCATAGATTAACATGACTCTCTACCTAATATACATAACTTGCCACAGGGAATTAACTTCCATAAGTATTCCTGGAGCTGGGACTGTTTAATTATTGGGAGAATGATCACAAGACAGTGAGCTGCATCTGTAGAAGGCTTGAACTAGAGGGGAAGAGAATATTTAGAATGAGTACCCCAGAATATAAGAATGGCCAAGGGAATTTGTGAATGTATTATAATGCAAGGTTTCTGATGCTGAGTGAAACAGTTGATTCTTCTAGCTCTATGTGGTCTACTGTGATCTGCAGCAGATCTTTTCCAGTTATCATTTTATGTGGAGATGCTAGGAATCAGACCTACAACTAAGTATGTAGAATACCTATGCTCTCATCTTGATATACAATTAATAATTGCACATTCATCCATGCAAGGCAACAATAAACAGCTAAAAATCAACTTTATTTTTGAAAAGGAAAGAAGGAAGGAAGGAAGGAAGGATATTGTTTTTAAAGTATCTTTCCTGTTTTTGTAATTCTTTCATTGCAACAAAACTGAATCCTTGGTTACAGTCTAGTGCAGCCAAAAAAGGAAGAACAATCTTTATATTACTGAAAAACAGATTCTAATTGAGCATTAGAAAAACCTTCCTAACAGTAAGAATTGTTCAACAGTGAAACCAATTACCAAAAAAGGTGGTAGGCAGATCTTTGTTGCATTGTTCAATCAGGGCTAAACTGTCTTCTGCTCATAAGAAGCAGGGGTTGGAACTGATGGTCCAATAGCCTTTCCAACTCAGTGTTCCTATAAGGAGAAGCAAATCTATCTTAAGTTTATATAGATCATGCTGGCTGGGGATTTCTGGAAGTGAAATTCACATATCTTAAAGTTGCTGAGACTGAGAAACACTGATATAGATGGCAGTTTTTCTTTGAGACACAGATTGGTTCTCAGCAGTCTCACAACAGAAATAAACCCAGATCTTTAACTCAAAACACTTTCATCAGGAGGGGAAAATATTCAAATAAACATAATCAGGATTCTCTCCTGTTTTTCTCCTCTCTTCTTTCTCCTCTTAGTTCAACTTAGTTCAACTCTCTTCCTATAAAGGTTAAATCTGATGAAAAAACAAACATTTCTCTTGCAATATCGTTTAGGATAGTTACTATTTAAATCAGCAGTAGCGTGAAAGCTTCAGGCCCAATATTACTTTAATGATATGCAAATTTAGCATCAGCATTTCCACCCATGAAAAATGCCATTATTTGAAGTTCTCTTCTCATTGTCCAGTGTACTAGAACAGCATTTCTTAAACTTTACAATTTTATTTTAATGAAGAATATTTATCTGTTCCCTGAAAAAAATATTTGCATGTAGCAACATATTACACTGATGTTTGGAGTGAGATTTATTTTAAACAGGTTTAGGATCAGTATAATTTCCAGCTTATTTGGATATTTGATTTTAGCCAAGGCTAAAAATCTTTCTTCATAAAGGGACGTGGAAGGAAAAGGTAGTAAAACATTAAGTGCTCCTTCACTTAACAGCCCATATTCTTATCTAACAATGGCCTCTTTTCCTTCCAATTATTTCAATGTGACCTCTGAGAAGTAATCTTTCAACATTTTCTTTCTCATAATAGATAGAATGTTCCAGAACCTCCAAATAATCCTCCTCCTGAATCTTGGAACTATGCAACAGAATCCCTTCAAGTTGTTCAGGCTATTCATTGTTACAAGGAAGATTCAAAAGTGGTTAGTCTGAGCAGCTGCCAAGCCCAGAAACTCTTATACAAGAAGAAAAAGCTAGATCTTAAAGATAGGAAACCTAACCTGCAACTTTAGGTCTATAGATACAACAGACTGAAAAGCAGCACATTATCCCTGCATAAAAATCAATGATTTCAAAATTTACATCCATATATAAATATCAACATATACAATTATTATACAGATATGCGTCCCTTCTCCTCTTCTTAGGTGCTGCAGCTTTTTTTCAACAATGTGTAAGTGTTCCTTCTATCTGTGAAACAGCCAATCCAAATGAATACAAGATAAGTAGGGCAAACAGGTGAACATTGCTATAAATATCCAAGCATCCTATATTTAAGTGAAAGCAATTTCTTTAGTCCAAATCCATTTGAAAGCACATAGCTCGATTGACTATAGGAAAGGCAGTGTCTGACTTCTCTCATAGGAATCTGGACTGGAATTGGTTAATCTCAAAAAATGAATCATTCAAACCACAGATTCCTAAGGTTTATTAGGAAGAAAAGTAAAATGACAATGCAACAATTGCAGCAAGTACTTTATTCTACCTTCTGATGAGAAATGATATATAGGTAGTCCTTATTTATTGTCCATCCCTGTTGGCCTTTCATAAAACCTTGAAAACATGGCTTTGTGCTCAAGCCTGGATGTGGATTAGAACCAGCCTTCTGGGTGTCTGCATGATAGGTTAGATCATGTCTGGCTGCTATGTGTCTCTGTCTTTTGTTTTATAGTATATAGTTTGAGATTTTGTGTTGTAAGCTGTTTAGTGTCTGTAAAAGTGAGATGGGCAACTATATATAAATTGAGTAAATAAATAAATAATTTTAGTGACCATAATTGCAATCAGCAACTTGGTTGTTAAGCAAGTGAAATTACCACTGTGGTTATGATCTTACATCAGCTTTCCTTTGCTTTACAGATCTGTGAAGGCTGTAAATGCGAGGATTGGCCATAAAGTTATTTTTTCATCACTGTCATAAGGCCGAATAGTTGTTAAATGAGGCAGTTGCTAAACAAGGACTACCCATTGTGGCAGCAAGGTTTGAGTTTATTATTTCCTGCCTTTTTGGTGTAAAGAGGAAGAAAGTGATCTCGCTTATGAAAACCGCACTGGATTGGTTGTTTCAGAAAGAGATACTGGGGTTCTTATCAATGCGAGAACCAGTTCCCAAAGGATATTTGAATTTACAGATCAGCGCTTCCTTCTTAAACCAAAGCAAAGAAAAACAAAACAAAATCCAGTCAGACCTTCAGAAGGAGATTCTCCTTGAGATTCACCACCAAGATGATGGAGGGCTTTAAACACCTGACTCTTCTCCAGGCATTGGTTTAAGGTGGGTGGTGCCCCTTGTGATATGTTTGTGTTGTTGACCAGATTCACCATTTTGCTACTGTTATACACTATTTTTGATCTTCTATATATTTTGTGCTTTTGCTGTGAGCCACCCAGAGTCAACTGGATCTGGGTGGTGCCCAAGTCAAATAAAATAAAGAAACACTTTTTTAATATATTTGTCTCCTTTAAAAAAAAATAGTATGCAGTGTTGTATTGGGTTTTTTCTTTCATTACTTCTTTCCATTTATACTTATATGTCTACTAGCTTCAATGGTTAACCTAAGGATGTATCTTTTCTATCCTTTATTATGCTATGGAGGAGATCATTTACAGGGACACATTTTATCAATTCATCAAAGGCTTCATTTCAAACAAGCTGGACAAAATCTTCTGTGACAGCATGAAATTACAGACTGACTTAGAACAAGTAATTGCTTTTGCATTAATAACATAAATGTGACATTTTGAGTATATATTGTTAAAATCAATGTGAAAGAACTCACATTAAAAGCAAACATCTGGTTCCCTCTTTAAATAGTTCATAAATAGCTTCAACTAAATAATGTTTCATGAAGTAGTCTTTCATTATTTCCAGAGATTAATTTTATTAACGTGCAAAAGATATTATCATTAAGGCTGAATAATTTACTTGGCTTGAATGGAAAATGTAAAGATTTGACCTTAATTGTGAGAAATACATTGAAAGCCAGGCTCTTCCTGAACATGAATGTTGATAATATAAATAATCAGTTACCACCTAACAATACGTAAGGTATATTGTGTCCATTAAAATCAGGGGGGGGGAATGCCATGTTTATATTGCAGAGGAATAAGATGGCTCTCATTTTTTTTTTTTTTTTTTTTTAAATAAAAATTCTTTTATTGAAACAATTAACATTGAACATAAAAACATGTTATGCAGCAATCATCATGATCCCTGGTATACAATACTAAGTATTAGTCTTTGAAAACGTCTGAGTTAGTAAGCCTTTTCCCCCACTCCTCGTGTCTAGCCTCAACTATACTCCTGTTACATTTTATTTTGATTGGTGTTTCCCTTATCCGTTTCAATATTAATGTGATCAACATTAAACATAAGATCCTATTGCTAAGCAATCATCCTAGAACATAGCATACAACATTAGGTATTAATCTTTGTAAACATCTGTTTTAGTAAACGTTCTTCCCTCCTCCCTTACATCTTCAAGTATACTCCGCATACATTTTGTCTGATTGGTGTTTCTCCTATGTATGGTCTATCTACTGTATCTAGTCTATCGCATATTAACAGGGAGCAACCAACTGCTGTGGTTTCTATCTAGCCTTCAATAAAGCTATCCATCTAGCTGTGCTTGGCTGAGTTCTGCCAAGTCTGAGTCAGCTAAAGAAAGAAATCTAACATCAATTAATCCTAAAATAGAAATCTTATCCAGTAGAGATAAGGGCTGTGCAGCACGTCATATTCAATTCCCAAATGGACCTTGGAGTGTTCAGGCTACAACTCTGTGCAGCTCGCAAGTCTAGAGCAGTTTTTCTTTCCCTTTTTCCTTCAATTCTTTTTGACACATTGTAGAACAAAGCTGCAATTTTGGCTAGGGGAAAGAGGAGGAAGAACAGCAGGTCAGCATCTCTGCGGGCATAGATGTGTGTTTTAGACAGAGGTTACACTGCATCTGCAGAAACTTCCCACTGTGCTTATGGCTCCTTCACAGACTGGGGGGAGGGAGGGCACATACTGTTTGTAAGAAAATGGTTCCAGGTCTCATCTCCAGCATTAGATGTGATAATGATGCAGATCTGAGGCAGTGTGAAACCCTAAAGAACTCTTGTCAGTTACTGTCAACAGAACTGAGGATAAAATGGTCTCCAATTCACACGGGGAGTTACTTCTGAGTAAATCTGATGAATATGAGTGAAGTGAAACTGAAAGAAAATAAAAAAGGAAAAATTTCCCAAAATCATTTTCCTTTAGGCAGATTTCATGATGTTTTAACTAAGTTGGTATTTTCTGTTATTCCCTTCACTCCCTTATACTGTATAGGGGGTCTGAGATGTTCCTATTTCTACAGAAATGGAAATATGACATTAATGACTGAATACTTCTAAACTTCCTTTAACCGTAGCAACCAATATGAGAGGACATTCAGATTCCCTAGACTTCCTAACTATGAAAGTCTGAAGGGTTCAAAATATGATGCCATCTTTAGTTTTAAAAAATGTTGAATAGGGAATGTATAAATAATCCGTGTTGGCATCAACCCAGCCTATCTCAAGGAACAAAGCAGATTTTCTACCTTTAATGAAACACATACAGGTTATCCATGGTGTATCTAATATTTTCTCTTTTGACTCAACCGCAGCAAACATCTTCCTCAGAATGACAAATGATGCTGATGCTCTTAATTAGAACAGCTCCTCTTGAGAAGCCAAAGAGAAGTGTGGATGTAATCGTTTGGGTTCACAAGTGATGGGAATTTAGGCAATGTAGTTTTGTAGTACATTACAGTATGAAGATATATTAAAAACTTGGTGAAACAATAAAATCATAAACCCGTTTCTTTTGAAAACTGTGGTATGTCTGCAGGATGGGAGGTTAAATAAGCCAAGAGGGCAATGACAATTGTGTCACTGAAATTCTGCCTGTTTTATTTTACATTTTGCATATAAAAAGGGATTGTGACCACAATCTTTTTTAAAAACATTTTGGACCCCCTGTGAATGCCTCTGATGGTAAGTTACTATTTTTTAACAATAAAGACCAGGTTGCAGATTCCAGCCATTACATCTGAATTTCAATCCTATTGCTCCTTTGCAAGTGATATTTAATAACATGGTTCTTCTGAACACTTAAGTTCTCAATTCTTTTAGTTATGATGTTGAATAACCATCAGTAGCCTATGCTCCATGAATTAGTCTTTTTTTAACATTTTGGACCCCCTGTGAATGCCTCTGGTGGTAAGTTACTATTTTTTAATAATAAAGACCAGGTTGCAGATTCCAGCCATTACATCTGAATTTCAATCCTATTGCTCCTTTGCAAGTGATATTTAATAACATGGTTCTTCTGAACATGGAAGTTCTCAATTCTTTTAGTCATGATGTTGAGTAACCATCAGTAGCCTTATGCTCCATGAATTAGTCTAATCCCCAGCTAAAGCATATTAGTTGACATAATTAGCACTATGCAAAGCTTTGAAATACTGCTGTGATTCAATTAATCACTCCTCTGAAGCCAGTTTGTAAAAGGAAGCATCTATTTCAAAGCAGCAAAATGAATCAGGGGGCCTTGAAGAACACTATGGAGATTCAATGGTTTTCTGCTGCATCTGGGGTTATTATAATCAATCTACAATGTGGCAACATCAGTTCTCTCTGTGGAGAATGTTGAGTAGGTGATTATTATGGACTACAGTCACAGACCTGCTTTTCCATACTATCCCTAATCTTGAGTCAGGAGGAAATTATATTGTCTGAAGTCTTGTGGTTTTCATGGAGCATCCTAGACATTCAACTGGAACAACTCTGTGCTATGCTGCTTTCCATATAATTTTAGTTCACAACACCCTAAGAACTGCAACTAGTGGTTTGCTTGATTGAAATTCTAGTCTTGTCCATTGACATCCAACATATTGAAAAGCTCCTCCAATTCGCATGTACAGCATTCTGGTTACTGTAATTTTACTTTTTTCCTTCTCTTTGTCCTGAACTTTTGTTTTTATTCTTTGAAACAGTAGATTGACTGTTTGTGCATTCAGCCATCCAACTGCTTCATGACAGCAAATATTTATGAGTCCTTAATCTCAAAGTCTTGGAAGAGATATTCAGATGCCATGTGTCTCGATAACTACAAAAATCAAAATCAATCAGTCCATGGTATTCCCTCTGAAACTTTGTGGAAGCAAAAGTTGGACTTTAAAGAAGCAGAAGAACCCCAAATTGTGGGCTTGGTCCTTCCCAAGATGCCTTTCCAGATATAACACCAATTTCTGTGGAGAACCCCAAATGTACAAACTGCCAGTCAGTCTTACTTGAGTTCATTTCGGCTTGTTCTATCTCATCCAGAACTTTAAAGCATTCAAACACTGGGATAGGACAGTGACAGCATTTCCCCAACAGGTCATAATGGTGATATCAAATTAAGTTACCACTGATGATACCACTCCAAAGTGTCAGATGATCTTCCCCAATGGTTTCATATAGATGTCAAAAAGCAGGGGAGAGACAACTAACTCCTACAGAAGCCCACATATCAAAGACCACAGACTGACTTCTTATGTCCCACCAACCCTGACTGAAATGACCCATTAAGGAAGGAGAGGAGCCACTGAAAAACAGCATCTCCAACCCTCACAAGTGGTGCAGCTGCTGAAGTTCAGGAAAGATACACTTCCCTTATCCTGGTCTTGACACAGGTCACTTAACAGAACAATCAATGCAATCTCAGTTCTATACCCATGATTGGACCTTGATTGGAAAGAGTCCAAATAATCAATTTCTTTTAGGGTGAAAAAGTGGTCTTCCCCTTGTTTGTCAACAAGCTTTCCCAAAAGTGGGGAGTTGGAGACTGGACAATAATTGTCTAAGTTTACTTGGTCCAGGGATGGCCTCTTCATAAGAGGATGCACCACAGCATCTGTTTTAAAACACCTAATGTATCATCTCCTACCTATGTCAGGCCCAAGATTATCATAAATGCCTTGATTGTAATGGAGGTTATGAACTCCAGGTATTTACAGAGCATGGAGGGTATGAATGTTGAAGTCTTTTAGAACCAAAAGGCAGCAATTCTTTACTATCCACTTGAAGGTTAATCAACAGAAATCTGGGAAGGGAATGCTGCCAGGCAGTAAAGTGTTTGGTATACCAACAAGATTCCAATTCCCCCCCCCCACAACCCAACCTTTCATCATCATCATCAACAACAACAACAATAACATCATCATCATCATCATCATCATCATCATTATGATCCACTCATACCCTGTTTCTCACAGGGACATTATCCCTGGCCATATGAGGCTCTTCACAATCAAAACCATCCCTGGTCTCTGACTTTGACATCAAGAATGCTGAATGACCCAAAATGTGCTGGCAGAATTCAGAGAGGGTAACATCATAAGGCAGGTTTCAGTGATACATGCCAGACTGCTGCTTCATCCACTGCCAAATCTTGGAAGCAGGTGGTGTTATCAGAGACTGATCTGGAGTGAATCATCAGCATCTTCAGACCAAGGGTGCCAGCAATCCAGGATGGAGCAATCAAAGATTGGAAGTAGAGATTGCCACCAAACTGCAACTGCCTCTTCTCTTGTAATGGCCTATACCCAATGCAAACATCTGTTGGGGTGATGCTGTCACTTTCTCAGTTCTCAGTCTTTTTATTGTGGCAACTACAAGCCTTAACTTTAATCTCTTACTCTGGGGATAATAAAATGTGAGACTTCTATGGCCATCCTACCAACACAACAGGGAGTTTGGTTTATATCATGGTTATTGTGAATATGAATTCAAAATGGACTGTACAGTTGGAATAGATTTACATCCTTCAGCTTTGAGTGAATGGGTACCTGCTCAACACTAAAGTTGGCCCAAACTTTTGTTGCTTCAAAGTATCATAGCTACAGTTGCCATTTTATTCTGTGGCTCTCCTATCTCTGTGACGTATCTTATCCTGCTGCTGCTACCTCCATTAGCTAAGTAATTAATTCAGATTATTGCCAGCAAGACACAAACTTGCTACAACTGAGTCCTGCAGACATTTCTTTAGCCTATTTCTTTGAGGCTGTCTACTAGTCAGTTTGGAGGTTGTTGTGTTGTTCTTTTCTGATGCCAATATCTTTTCCTATGTATGATTCAGAGGAGAAAATAGTTCCTTAAAGGGTTACTAATTTTCTATTTTGTAAAAAATTGAGAATTCGGGCATTTTGAAGCTTCCTCAAGAGCATATGGATGAATCTTTCTTTTTCCCGAATCAAATTTTGAATCTCAAAGCAGCTCAGATCAAATCAATTGCCCTCAAATCTTGAGGCACAAATTTGAATTGAATCATACTCTTTTCAAATTTCAACTCTCCCATTTGAATTGAATCAGATTGATTTGCACAGACCACCATAACCTGAGGCACAGAACTTTATGAGTTGATTATTCTTTCTCCCTTCTCTTGAATCATGTGCCAGTTAAGTTCCTGAACTCATTTCAGGGGGAAAAAACCCCAACAATCCAACTTTTGGACTTTCAGAAAGTTGCTTCTGATAATTCTTAACATGATATCCCTGCCTGCATTTCATGGCCACTGTCTGGAAATTGCTCTATGATTTGAGAGAGAAGGTGAGGCTATGATTGCTTATATAACATTTTCTGCTATAAATTACAGCTCAGAGTTGTACAGTTTAGGACTGAAAAGTTATAATGGCAAAATGTTCTCAGTGCAGAAAAAAAAAAACAATTTCTGGATTCCTGAACCTTGGAACTTAGTATCAGGTTATTGAGTCACCACCTTTTTGTAATTGCACCTTTCATTTATAAGGTATTTCATAATATCTAACTGACCCTGGCTGGTCTTGAAAGTTAAGTACCATTATACTTAACGACTAGGTGACAGCTAGAAATGTGGGAGCTGCAGACTGCAATAAGAAGTTAGAAACTATCTCAGGAGAAGACAATGGATTTTTTTTCTTTTGTCAAAATAGTTGGATCTGCCTTCCCAAATCAGGAGATATCTGGCAGCATCTTTTCCATTAATAGTTTTTTAAAGGTATCAATTTTCTTGAGCTGCAGCTTGCTTCTTCATATGCAAAGATATAGTATTTAAGGCTGGGGGGGGCAAAACAAACATGTTCATGCAGTGACAGGTGACTTGAGAGATTGAAAGCATCTTATTAATTAACAATTGTAACTGAACACAGGCTAAAGCTTCCATTAAGACCTACCACGTGGTGGTGAGGGTGGCAAAACGCCAGTATTTCTCCACATCTACCGCATCTGCAGAGTGTCACCCAATGGCCTTGTTCAAGATCACATGGTTCTTTCTTGGGGAGAAGGGTTCAAATAATCATCTTCAGGGCTGTGTGAAGAAGTTTGGGCGACACCTGATAGATAAAATCACTCAGATTCGCTCTTGGTTGGAATCCAAGCATGGTGCAAGCTCATTAGAGATGCCCGGGAAATAGACTTATCCTGTTGCACCTGAAGAAGTGGACAGTGAGACAACTACTTGCCTGTTGGATCCCTGCCCCTCCAGGTTATTGAAAGCTTCCAGGATGGTAACATCTGAGAGGGGGCACTATAGGAGGGGTTTTTCTCAACACCCTTTAAGGAGGCCATAGTCTGCCTCCTTACTTGACAATTTTCATCCACTTTCCCAGTTTCACATAAGGTTTTCTAGAGAACAATTATTTGAAAAAGAATGTGCACATTAGAAGTAGTTCAAATAAAAAATGGACACTTTAGAAATATGTGGGCAAATATATGCAAATTTTGACTAACAATAAAGTTGAGCAAGACCTGCAAAGGATGAAATGAGGTATTTTGTGAGAGGAGAAGTGGCAGAATCACTTTCTAAAGCTATCTAAGCTTCAGTGCTGCAGCCACAAATCCTATTGGGAGAGGCAATCCTTTGCTTTCTTTCCTAAATCAGATGTTGCAAAGGATAACAATTCAATGCCATACAAAATTTTGTACCAAGACAGTTCAATATTCTGTTCTAATCAGCTGTAAACTGCCTCTAGAGCTGGCTGACATGCTTTATTTAATTTTCCCTTTCCTTGTTGAATAAATTTGATTAGGAAGCTAATTTTAAGAACCTTCTGAAAAATAGTAAAGGGATCTGTGAGCCAATGGAAATTCATAGAATTTCCAAAATAAATACAAAATTCCATCTTCCATGTTTTTATAATCATTTGTGGATGAAATCACTTATGTTCACTGACCATGCAGAATCCCATAAGTTGACAAAGGGGCTATTTTATAATGTCATTGGGATTGATTTCAGCACTCTTTGTCTTGCCTAGATTTAATTTCGCCTTATTCAGTGAAATTATCAGTCCCTTTATTGAACTTGGACATTGCTCAAGGAAATCAACTTCTTCCTCGGGGTTAGATAATAAAGAGTAGTACAGCTGGAATGAGATGCCTGATATGGTCTCTTCCAGAGGTTTCCTAGCTATAGAAGAGGGTGGAGCTCTGTGATGTACTACGAGTTCCAAACAATTGTCCCCTGTGCATAGGCAAAGAATAACAAAAACTTGTAGAATTATTGTAAAATAATATCTACAGAACTAGAATCTTTGGCTTTTGAGTATTTTCTACCTCAAAATGGCATGTAAACCAAAAATTTACCATGTTTCTGGATTCATATGACACACTACAATGCTGATTAGTTCTTCAAATTTAATACAAATACTTTTTTTTCTATTTTCAATGTATTAACTGTTATTCACAATACCATTATCGTGAAGGCTTTTCATATGGATTCTGATCACACCTTAACAAGCTGTGTTATAACTGACTATAATGTTCCACATTGTGGTGCTGGAGAAGACTCTTGGGAGTCCCTTGTACCACAAGATTATCAAATCAGTCAATCCTAAAGGAAATCCAACCCTGACTGTTCTTTGGAAGGACAAATACTGAAGCTTAAATACTTTGGCCACCTAATGAGAACAGAGGAGTTATTGGAAAAGACCTTGATGTAGGGAAAGTTTGAAGACAAAAGGAGAAGGGGATGGCAGAGGATGAGATGATTAGATAGTGTGATCAATGCAATGAACATGAATTTGGGCAAACTCCAGGGGACAATGGAGGACAGGGGGACTTGGTGCATGGGGTTGCAAAGAATTGGACATGATTTAGCAACTGAACAACAACAATAGTGTTCCATAACTTAAGTACCAGGTTTTCAGGGGGATATTTCACCGTCACTTTAGTAGTACAATTAATGGTGAATTTCAGTTCTGTAAACTTTGAAGACTGCTGTGTAAACTACAGATAAAGAATTTGACAAAACTTCTAACAAAACTGGCTATCCAGAATGCTCACCCATAGTGTGGCAACCACATTAAAACACATGACAGTGCTTTAGTCAGTAATAATTTAAGACTATATATATCTGTATTCCCTTTACAAAAAGGATCCTAAATTTGAAAAGTCTGACCTCAGTTTTCTTGATAGGTTGCTTTTCTTTTCTTTTGCTTAAAGTCATGCCAGTTCTGTATCTTTGAGACTATAGATATTCTGCAAACTTCAGCAGCAAATCTATTCTTTTGATGCAGCATAGCACATCTCAAAAGTGTTTTCCTCACCAAGACAGCTGACAATTACAAATCAGGTCATAAAATACATGCTGTTTATTGCAGAGTCCCTGCAATCCAAAACATGGTTTGCAAGAATTGTTTTGTTTTGTTCTGTTTTTTATACCAGGTCTTTCTCTCCTTCCTAAGATCACAGTGGGTCCTACATAGAAGGTGTCTTTATACCATTAGCTATCACAAAGCACCCTGACCAAGTTTTCATCTGTCATACAGTACTCCCAGGTCATTTAATAGATATCCAGGGAAAACACATTTTAGCTTTTTATGATTTTCCTGTGACAGTTTAGACATTAGACTGAAGATTTGTTGGAGTTTGGCAGGTAAAATGAGCCATCCCCTAAGGACTAATCCATTATTGGCACAAGTTTAACTTCACTTCACTTTTAACTTCTTATTCTGGAGAGGAAGAGGATTTGGGATTTCTTTCCCCCCTGATAATTTGGTTTTGATCATCATATACAGACACAAATCCTAGACTGCCATCAGTTTTACTGATTTTTTTGCAAATTGGTCAGAAGAAGTGGGAAAAAAACCTCTTCTTATTCCTGAAGAAGCTATGCTTTTTGCAGAAGTTTAACTTCCAAGCTTAATTATCTGTACCATCTTTGGTGCCAAGCTCAGAAAACAAATAGATATTCAATAAGTATATTGTTCCTTCAAGCCTGCTACTTTTAAATGGGAGAAGACATGCAACTATTATAAGATTGGGTTTTGGATTTTTTTAAATAAATCATATTGTACCATAGCACAAATCTTTACACAATGTCATCATTGCACTTAACGAGTAGTTTGATAGAGTGATAGAAACTGGAAATTTGGTTTCTAAAGTGTTCTGTTTAAAGAAAAGTCTGCCTTTGCATTACACTCAGGTGTTTGCTTCGAATGGTATGAAATGTTTTGTGACTATATGAGATTCATAGGCCGAAGAGTGTACTTAGGTATAGCAGCCACGTTATAGTTATAGCATTAAGAAAGAGATCTCATTGAATCCCTTGTTAACACCAAGGTATACTACATTCACAGTGTTTCCCCAATCTATTAAACTAGTAATTACTCAAAAGAGTAATGAAGTTAGATTGGTGTGAGTTGTTTCTGACAAACCCATACTCTTCTTAATTTCTACATTCTTATTCAAGTTCATTTTTACTTTCTCCAACTTTCTTTTCTTATTATGACACTTTAGTCCCAACTCAAAATAAGAACTGTCTGGTTTTTGAATTGCTTTGAAAGTAAAACATAAAAACATGTTAAATAATAAATATGTGAATTGTTCATTTATTCCTATTCTTAGTGTCTTATTTATTAGTTAATTACTGATTTATAAGAAAGAAATATCTTTCCCTTGAACTGAAAAATTTCTTTTGGAGATTTTGATGTGGAACTGTCCAAACCCATTTTCAAGTCCAAGTATACAATTTGTTAGATGCCTGTAGAGTTATCATTAATTTTTATAAGCAAAAATATATCATGGCAGGGGATCCATATATATGCAGGCTATCTAGGTATATAATTGGACCAATGCTTTGGGAAATTCAAGCTGTTTTGGCCTTTGCTTATGCAAAACCAGTGTGACAAAGGTTGCAAACTCCTGTGGTGATGGAAATTATCCTTTCTTTATTCTAGGGCATCTGACTATTAAGGAAACCATTTTATCTCAGACTATACCCATCTTTAACAGCAAGATAGATGATGAAAAAATATTTTAGTACCGTACATTTGTTATTTCTTATTTTTTTAAACTAATTTCAGGCAATTTCATTGATTATTAACAGCTCATTTTTCCATAAATTTAGGAAACAGCTAAATTTAGAATTAACTAGAACTAATCTAGAATTAACTAGAACAAAAATTAAGTTTACAATTTCCTCAGTAATTTTTAGTGAGCGATATAAATTAATAAACCTAGTTTGATTCATGCTAGCTGTTCTTTGTTCTCCTAGTGTTAATTTGTATGACTATCCATTATGCAGTGACTTAAACCATTAGAACTACAGTATGTGGATTATTTGCTTGCTCTGTATAACAATGGGGGAAAGCTTTTCACAAAAAGCCAACATTCTTTATATTAATTTCCTTATTTATTGATTTGCTGCTTTGGTATCAGATTCATTGATATCTGTTGCAATTTTGATATCTGTTGATATCTGTTGCTGCTTTGGTATCAGATTCATTGATATCTGTTGCAATTTTGGGGGGAGCCATTCACATTATTGTAATTACACAGAGATCAACATGCTTTGTACCTGCACATCTCTGTGGTTATGTTGCTCTTGGTATATGAAGCCAATTCAGAGTGAAAGCTTTGCACCTTCTGTGTCTAAATGAGTGACTATTTTTTAAAATATTCTTTCAATGACACTCCCAATGATCCACTAGAGGAAAAGTCAGATTTGTTGTCACTGGATGTTTAAACATGTCATTCTAACCCCATTCTAACATATGAATTATGCATTATTTCAAAGAAAATAGCATGCCATTCTTTACAAAGAGTAATCTTAGAGTTTATATCAAGCTGGGATGCAATGACCAACTGGTTTGGACTACTTCCTCTCTTTCAAGGTGTCACATGGCCTGAAAAGCACATCCCTCCTGAGCCAATGTACTTCAGTTTCTTACCCTTCCCAAAGTTAGAAAAACAAACTTGCTATGCACACCCAGGCAACGCATGATGATCATGATCTTGCTTTAAAGGAGTAATTATCCACTGTAGCAGTGGTCAGTCAATAGTTGTTTGACTTGAAAGACTGTAAAATCAATGTTCACTTCAAAGAAGTTAAAATATGTAGCAAGGGAGAGCAGGAAACCTGAAGACCCATCTCATCACACTCTAGAGCCATCGCTCCATTTCTTTGGTTTTTATTTAAACTATTTTTTTTAGTTTATGAAAAGCTGCTTCGGTATTAGGAACAGGCAAGCATCTGCTAGCTGGGGGGTTATACTTTATGATTTTGGGCGAGTTCATAAGGTAAAGGGGTTCTCTTTTTCCCTGAGGAGTTTTGGTACAAGGGGAGAGGATATTATAGTTAAAATGGTGCTTAATCCTGTTTTAGAGTTTTTACAGTTTTTATGTATTTCCTGCTTCCAAATGATAAGAAACTATAATTTAACAGTGTAACCTGGGGTCTTACGGAGCTTAAGGCTGCCTATGGTATATACCTTAGGTATATAGGTTACAAACTGCTAATTTCAATCAATGCTTATAAGTAAATATGTGCATGCTGTATGTAAATTTTCTCCATTTGGCAATGCAGATGTGGATATTTTTCTGTCAGATATATGTAATCCAAGCACCCTGTGATTCTTAGGACTGTTGATTATGTCCTCCAAAGTTGTCAAAAGGTGGGGGCTAAAAGTCTGAATATTTCTTTGATGCCATCAATCCATCTTACTCCTTTTTAAAAAAAACTTCTATCTCTTCAAACTCGCCTGCACATGTCTATTATCAGTGATCATCTGTGATAATTTATAATCCTCTACTTAGAAGTTTTTTTCATTATATCAGATCAATGGTGGGATTAGGGATGATAAGTCTTGGGAGGAATTGGTACAAGAAGGCATCAACTTAATTTTGAGATGTACCAGGATATTTAAAATGTGGATATGGACCTCTGTGTATTGCAATTAAAAATAGCTTTACAAAGTTGCTGCTAGTTGTATGACCAATTACCCTACATAGCTAACTTTTTAGAACTTTGCAATCAGCATTTTAAAGATCTGTTTCTGCTGACTATTCAAGAACAGCTTTGAAAAATGTTGCTTTTTTTGGGTCTTACACTTCCAGAGAGAAAAAGACCAACCCCCCCTTTTTTTGTTTTGCTCTTCATGCAAACCTGAAAGCCTATTGGTAAAGACTTTTTTAGCTTTTATGCCAGAAATATAGATTTAATCTGACATGAAATTTGCTAATGAATTTGGACAAGGCTGTCTCATTAGCACTCTTTGTACCTTTGCAAGATCATAAACTGTCATTTTATAAGGTCTCAAGTCATGGTCTCAACGCAGCCTAATTGTGAGGGAAGCTCTGAGAGGGCACCAAGGAAGGATTCAAAGTAGGCTTTGTCTAAAGGACATATAAGGTGAGATATATGCCTCACCATACTGCTTTTTGGCCAGTATTTATTCCACTGAATCTCACACCAGCAGGAGAAGGTAGTGCTGTAATGTCAAGAATATTAGTAGAGATGATGATCCAAAGAGAAATAAATGGGGCAAGGTTTTTTTTTCATTTAGCAAGAGTTATTCTCAATGGCCTTCAGTAATCATATTGCACATGTGTAAGTACGTGTATATATATTTGAAAAGATAGAAAACGTGATTATATTTTCTTAGGTAGATCCAGGAGAAGTAGCTTGAGAAGGGGATCCAAGATTCCTCACAAGGCTTCAGAGCTTGATTTGGGATATTTTGAGATTAATTTGCAAACTCATACAAATACTCTAAACTGTAGAAGATGACTAGGCTGAGCCTGAGGCAGGGGTCATGTGCGTCATAAATCATGAATCCTTGCACGCCCACAAGAGATCTAAGTCTAGCCCAGCTTGAATGTCTTCTTAATTCCCACTGATTTCCCATGACCGTTAGTAGCTCAGATTCTTATAGGGAGCTTAAGCTTGCAACAAATCTTTATACTCATTTGAACTGCCTGAATATCCTAACTTTCCCAGCGCTTGACACAAATAATTTATATTAAAACCAATTTTACTAGCCTTTTCTATACATTTCAAGGAATAATATGCTTTACTAGGCCTATTCCATAAAAGAGTGTCAGCCCTTTGAAGTAGATCAGATCAGGACATCGACTCCACAGGAAGATCAAAACTATATTTAATTTATTGAGATGGGTTACAGAAGCAGAAAGTAGTAAGTCTGCCTATGCTTCTCCTTCCCTCCATTTTATAACCCAGTGAGTCAGGGAAGAGTCATCCTAAGTCTCTTCTTAATACTATTAGTTTTCCCAAGACCTATGGAATATTTCTCTCCCCTTTGTTTATATAAAAGGTTTCTGCAATGACTCTACAAAGAATCATTTAGCTGTTTATACAAATACTCAATTGATGTCTACAGTCAGTTCTGTGGCCAGAAGTGTACTGTTCCAAACAATTGTGATTGTTAATTGATAGGGTATTTTTAATCTTTCTCATTTGAAACTGCATCTGCATAATCAACTTTTCAAATTTAAATCCTATACAATTTAGCTGCTCTATGCATCTGATGAGGTCAGTGGGAGCTCACGAAACCTTCTGCCTTTAATAAAATGTGTTAGTTGGAAAAGATGCTACCAGACTCTTATTTTTTTCCCATCATAGAGTAACGTGGCTGTTTTCCTATAAACCCTTCTTGAAGTGATTCCACCATGAGAAAATAAAAGGAAATAGTAGTTTTTTTTATAAAGGACTTTATATTAAGATCCTGATTCACAACTCACCAGTGTTATTATTATTATTCATTTCCATGAATCGGAATTTGTGATGGAAGGAAGTTGGATTGTACTAACATGCACTGTGATGAAACATTGTTTTGTTGCTCCAGTGGAATGCAGGTAAAGCTGGTTCCAGCTAATTCCTTATATAAAGGAGATACCCAGTGAGCTGCAGTAGGATTTGGGATAGAATTGCTGGTTACCATCTCTAGATCCCCATATGGAATAGGGGAAGGTTACTTATATAGCCACCACATCTTCCTGCAGATATGTCACTTGGCCATTACATATATTTTATATAAGTAAGGCAATCATTTTTTTTCCATCATACTTACAGTTAACTAAGCAGGGTATAAAATGAAGTAACAAAAAAATAAATTACAATAATTTAGTTAGGTCATACTGTGTACATCTGAGTTTGTAAAATCCCCCCTTAGTGCTTGCAATTTTTATTAGCAGCATTTTTTTTGTGCAACAGACAAGTTCCAGTTTTTTTTTTAAAAAGCCTTCCAGCTTTCAGTTAGTTAGCTAGTACCGAATCATATTGGTGACTGGATCCGCTCATATTCAAATAAAGTGACATATTTGAATTAATCAATCCCCAGAAGGTATTGTTAGTTCATCCTCAGATTAGTGATTTGCCATAAGGGAAAGGAGAACTGGGAATAGAAGAAAAATTTCTGCAACTATGCATTTGTTTATAAAATATCCATTTTGCTTTTTCATTATGAAAAAGAGTCCCAAAGTAGGGAATATTGTTTATTAAACTCTGCATTCACTAAACATATCCTTTATCCAAATTCTAATTAAGGCTCTCGGGATCTTCTGCTATTCAAATCCTCAAAAGATCTGGACTCATAGATTCGGGAGCATTGTTCATAGGGAGATGATGTAATACCACCCTAGTGTGACAGTTGCTTCCCAGATTGGGACTACAAATCATATAGCTTCCCCAGGAACTTTTTGAGGACAGGTACATACTTTCCATGAAGCAAAAGGAGACGATCCCTCCTCCCAATTGCTTCCTTTCCAGGTAGAAGTTTTCCAAACTTCAGGCAATTCTTCAAGAAAAAAGAGAAGCAAAAAGCCGGATCCCAGGGGTAGGAAGCAAGAGGATTTCTGATTAAAAAAAGCTGCAAGCTATAAGAGGGTGGAAAAAGTCCATGGTAGAGAGAAGGCCTTTATCACCAGGCATTATGTCAATCTAGGAAATATTATCAAATTTAATTAGAAATATTGCATAATATTTTTATTTTGATTATGTATATAAGTGGTTTATGCTGTTTATGTTCCCTACACAACTCTAGTAAATGCTGTGCATCCTAGGCATCTTTGTAGCATAATTGCCTCTAAATATCAGCAGACTATCACAATTTTATGGTCCTCAAGGGCTTTCTATTTCCCTATGTACTTTTATTTACGCTAACATGCTGTCTAATTTTAACAACTCTGTTTTTATCTCCTTACTATTGATTTTTTTTCTTTTTACAGGTGACCACTTCAAGTTAAAGAGAAATTTGTATATATATTTTTTCTTTTCTACTTTTAATAAAGTTTCATTCTAATATGTATTTGGTTTATCTCCCAAAATAGGGAAGGGGAAGAAGGGACTGATTTTTCTATTCACACATCTTAATGCTACCAGGTCAGGAGGTAGTGCTACAGAATTATTTTACCCATATATTTTTCTTGTGATTTGCCAGAAATCACGGGACTCTGTCAAGCTGCTATATGAACTAAATCACAATGATTAATGAGGCAGATTTAGATACAAACTCTTCAGAGAACTACCACAGTGCTAGATGCGACATTTTTTCAGACAAACCAAAAAGCTTTACTAAATCTTCTGAGATGAAAGGAACATAAGAACATAAGAACATAAGAAGAGCCATGCTGAATCAGGCCAAAGCCCATCGAGTCCAGCATTCTGTGTCACACAGTGGCCCACCAATTGTACATGGGGATCTTGAGCAGAAAGAGAAGGCAAAACCCTCCCTTTCCCTTGACCCCCAACAAATGGTACTCAAGGGAATCCTGCCTGCCTCAACCAACATAGAGGCGGCACATGGACATCCGTTTTAATAACCACCGATACACTTTGCATCCATGAATCTATCTAACCCTGCCTTGAAGCTGTCAAGGCTGACAGCTGTCACGACCCCTTCAGGAAGTGAATTCCATAAATCAACGACCCTCTGGGTGAAGAAATATTTCCCTTTATTTGTCCTCACTTTCTTAGCTATGAGCTTTAGGGAGTGCCCCCTTGTCCTGGTATTGTGTGATAGAGAAAAGAATTTTTCTCTATCCACCTTTTCTATCCCATGCATGATTTTATACACTTCGATCAAGTCACCCCTTAAACGCCATCTTTCAAGGCTGAAGAGACCAAGGCGTTGCAATCTGGTTTCATAAGGGAGGCGCTCCATTTCCTTGATCATTGCTCACATATAAAAACCCAAGATTTTAATATAATTTGTAATGTTTTTTTAAAAAAATCAAATGCAGGTATAACTATTTGTCCAGGGAGAAACGAATATGCTCAATTCTATTTATTTATTTATTTTATCAAATTTCTATGCCGCCCCTCTCCCAAGACTCGAGGCGGCTCACAACAACAATACAGCTACATATAAAAATTAATAATAATAATAACATCCAATCCAAAAGATCCATACATACAACATGCAAACACAATCAAATACACAATCAACGATGGAAGCACATTCCTCGGCCCGGGGGCAGAACAGAATTCTAGCTAGTTGATTGACTTTATGTACGGTATGCGTCTGTGTGCACGCATCCATCTTTGATTCAGTTTTTGATTCTGACAACTGCCTGGATAGTTTCTTTGGCAAGGTATTTCCAGGCATTGTTTGCCATTGCTTCTTTGTTTGGATTGAAGGGGTATGAGCGGCTCAAAGTTACCCAGACTAGAACTCACAGTCTCCTGGCTTCTAGCCTGACGCCTTAATCACTACATCAAACTTATACTTGATTGACCATTGGAGAAATGTAGTGAAGGAGAATGGATTGGTTATAAAAAAAAAAAAGGAAGTAAAATCACTTTCCTATCTAGCATTTTAGTGTAAAACTAAATTGAGGTTTCAATTTTTTTTAAAAATAGAGAGGGTTGGAAGTTTTGAGAACACAGTCACAGTTATTCTGCAAAATAATGTAATATAAACAACTGGCCTCCCATGTTGCTGCCTCAGCTGATTATAGAATTACTGTAAGTGAAGAGCTCTTAGCTAGGTCAAAATTTTAATTAGATCTATGTAAAAGCATACAAAAAAAGAAAACAGAAAAAGAAAATCTCAGAAGCAGTTTTTAAAAAACCATTTACCTTGGTAAGCTTTACATTTCTCACACATGAAGCACATAAAAGGAAGACCTTTAATGTAATTAATGACACTCCTGGAAAGGATTGAGGCTTTGTTGAATAATTAACACATAGCCTTGTTTCATTTTAGAAGATGCCAGTATAACTGAGTGCTTCATGTCCCTAAATGTTCCAGAAGCTAATAAATGTTAAATAATGAGGAAGAATAATTTTAACAAGGAGAATAAGCCAAATCTTCTCATAGCCAGACCACCAATCTACTACAAATGAAATCAATAAGACAGAGGACAAGAAAGATATTCCTTATTTCCTCCAAAGGAAATAATGGTCTGAAAAGCCTCCTAAAGTTCAGGGCAGGAGAGACTGCTGACTTCCAGATAGATGATTGAATAATGAAGAAGAATATTTACATGCACTGTTTATCACCCTGTAATTGACGTTAAGTATATAAAGAAACTTGCCCTGCACTACAAGAATATTAATATGGTAAAAGGAATGTGGTTCTATGGTGTACCTTTTTTTCTGACTTGACCATTTGTACACTCAGGAAAAACATGAGCTGGAGTTCACTCATTTCTGTTACTGTAGAGCAGGTGAAGATAGAATATGTCACTGGAATCCATGGTCGTTAACAACCTAAGTGGCTTTAGTATGAATAGGGAAGGAACCAATGTCAGGTAGAACAATCAGGCCATGTTCAATGAGCATTGGAGAATGAACTTAGCTGCATAAACAGACCAGTGCCCCCTAAACTCCCCTCTGCTTTGAAGAGTAGTGAAAGATGCTTCCCTGTAGCCAGTGTAGTGTAAGGGCCAAGGGCTTGACAATGAGTCAGAGATCCAGATATTCATGAGGAAGCTGATTGGGTCACTCTCTCAGCACATCCTATCTCACAGGGTCATTTTTATGGAGAAAAAGGGAATAAAGGAACAGTTGTAGAATTGATACTCCCTCCTAATTAGCATTTAATTCTTGGCCTAAAAGGAAAAGCTGTGCTATGTCATCCAAAGGTGAGAAACCAGATAAAAAAAATCAATTGTCCACTAAAACAAATCATTTGTTTTATTAATCTATTCTAGATGAATTCTGTTAATCTAAAAGTGAAATCTAGTTATGCATTTCAATTCATAACTGTTTTGTGAGAATGTTGATGTTATAGAATGCTCATCAAATGTTTAATTGGTAATATGATGATATATAAAGTTATATATATTCTACTAAATTAATCATTTTCACTGTCAGGAAACTCCTCCTTATTTCTAGGTTGAATTGCTTCATGAGCTTCCACCCACTGTTTCTTGTCCTGCCCTCAGATGCTATGGAGAATAAATTGATGTTGTCTTCCCTGTGTCAGCCCTTCAGATATTGGAAGACTGCTATCATGTCTCCCCTGAGCTTTCTCTTCAGTAGGCTAAACATACCTGGTACCCTATTTCTCAGGGTCTCTAAGATCGAATTTCTAAAAAGAGAGATTTTCTTGGGTTCTCTAATATTGGTATATGAGGAGAAGGAGGAAGAGCATTACCTTCATATACCGTATTTTCCTGAAAGTAAGACCTGGTTTTACTTTCTTTTGGGCCCTGAAGTAAGCACTAGATTTTACTTTCAGGGAGGGCTTACTTTTCACCGGTATGGTACCAGTAGACTGCAAGCAAGCGGGGGTGGGGTGGGGCCTGCTGTGCATGGGGAGAAGCAATGCGGTGGTGAGAGCATGGTGGTGGACCAGGTATGGTGCAGCCTTGGAGGGTGGCGGCGGAAAGGGCGCTGAGCCTGATGAGAGGTGAGTCGGCCCAGATCCAGAGTGCTGCCCCCCTGCCTGCCAGGGCCATTTGTCAACGGCCACCGGTGGAACTGTGCCACCCACACCTCCACCTTTGGGCTGCTGAGAGCCAGCCTGCATGCCTATTCAGTGCTGCAGGCACCAGGTTAAGGGCGGGCGCTGCAGCTCTCATGCCGGCTGGGCACTTTTGGCCTCTACCAGCTGCTCCCGCCAGATCGCCTTCCACCCGGCCAGCTGCTGCCACTGCCGCCATGAGGTGAGGAGGCAAGACAGATGGTGGTGTGGTGGAGTTGCTTCCTTCTGCCTGCCAAACACCGTATAGGATAAGGTTGCCACGCCCGCTCCCACCCTGATGCCCTCACCTCCCCCAAAGTGTTTTTTTTACTAACCTGCCTTTCAGCTGCATTGCATTTCTCCATTTGCTTCTCAGCCTTCACTGTGTGTTTGTGGGACAAAAAAAGGTTCAATCAGACTTTCTAACTCTCACGAGATCTCAAGAAGTTAGAAAGTCAACTGAACTTTTTTTTTTTTACCCATAGTCCAACAAGGCTGAGAAATAGGCATGCAGGCTGGCACTCAAGTCCAAAGGTGGAGGTGTGGGTGGTGTGGTTTCACCAGTGGCCACTGGCAAAGAGCCTGGCAGGCGGGGGGCGCTCTGGCTGTTGCACAGAAGATCTGGGCCGACTTGCCTCGCCCCACACTAGGGCTTATTTACTTATAGGTTAGGGCTTATATTAGGTCCACTCCAAAAAAATAAGCTGGGGCTTACTTTTGGAGTAGGGTTTACTTTCAGGAAAACACGATACTATTACTCTAAAATGGATTTTAACTTCTGTGGCCAACGGGCTACCTGTATGTTTTAACACTCAATTTTAAAAAGTTACTGGATGAATTGTTTGGTCTTAGCTTTCAGAAGACTTGGGTGAAAACAGTAGAAAGAACCTGATACTCAGTTCTTTTTACATTTAAGTCAATATTTTAGAGCACTAAGTAAAATAAAATTCATTGTAACTTTTATCATTATTTTATTGCAGCTTCTAATACTTTTAATTATTTTACATATTTTGTAAACTTTAGAATATATTGTTTTTACTTATGCATTTATATTGTTTTATTATGTTGTTGTAAACCACCCAGGGTCACTTAGATAAGATGGTGACATAAAAATTGAATGAATAAAATAACTATTATTTCAGCATGGAAGTGGCTTTTGAAGGTTGGGTGGGAGAGAGGAATTGATGGAATTGATTTTATTGAAAGCGTTTGAAGCCCACATGAATCTTAGCATTCCTTGAATTTATGAATGCATCTAATTCTAAGGCCCCGCTTCATTACATACGGTGACCTTAGAGTCGCCTGTTTGCCCAAATGATTTCTGACAATGAGAGAGCTTAATTCCATTGATCTCAGCAGTTCAAAGAAGGATCAGTCCATCCCGCTAAGATCTATTTTTGTACTCATAATTAAGCCTAACAAAAACCTCTGTCATTTTTCCCTCCAGGAGGGCAATACTGAAAACACTTCAGGTAAGAAAGGGAGCAGTTATCCCAGCAGTGGGGATTCCATTCCCATCTGCTGAAATCGCTCAGTGGCTCATGCTAGATTAAAAAGAGGGGATGGAAATTGAGCAGAATGCTATTAGGAAATAAGGAGGAAAAGAAGGGATTAAAAAGCATTTAACATATGCAAGGAGTGTGACCGAGTCAATGTGAATATTCCTTTACGGGCCCTTGCTGATCTGGAAGAGTAGTCATTTGTGGTTACTATTAAAGGGAAAAGTTGGTAAAGTTGAATAAGACATTCCCCCCACTAGTTTTATTTATTTATCTACACACACACACACACACACACACACACACACAGCAATTTTATTAAGAATTATATTTATAACAATAGAAACTAATACTTTTTAAAAAACTAAAAGAATAAAAGTAAAAAGTGCAGAAAAAATGAAAAAATGATATAAGTAAAAATAGAAAAGAAAAAAGAAAAAGAAAAGAAAGATATATTAAGGTGATCTCCCACCTTCTTCACAAGTGTAAACAATTTTAATCACTTCTCACCTTATCTTAAAAGATAATAATGACAAAATAACAGAGTTAGAAGGGGCCTTGGAGATCTCTGAGTCCAGCTCAAGCAGGAGGACCTATAACATTCTGGACAATGACTCTCTAATCTCTTCTTAAAAACCTGCACTCATGGAGCATCCACAACTTCTGGAGGCAAGTCAATTAACCAGCTCCACTGATTAATGATTAATTAATTGCTCTGTTAGGAAATTTCTCCTTAGTTCTAGATTGGATCTGCCCTTGATTAGTTTCCATCTATGATTTCTTGACCTGGCCTCAAATGCTTTTCTGTAGTAGTCACTCAATGCAACAAATACAACAAATGATCTTTTCTTCCCATATTCCATCTCTTATCTATAAATAACTCCATAAAACCTTGTCATTTCAGCCCTGATCTCAGCAAAAATCCATTAAAGGTTATCAAAGTAAACAATATATTAGTCTTGATCTAATAAATCAACTTTATATTTCTTCCTTTTACTTCAAACAATCTTGATCTTTAGTTCTTTCAAATAATGTTGTAGAACTTGATATCTTTTTTTTTCTTTGCCACTTTTCATAAAATTCTTCAAAACTTTAACAAACCTTTTTGTAAATTCAATGTGGGAAAATTATACAGGTAATTTTCTTAGTTTTCTATTTGCATATTCCCTTTAATTATAGTGACATCAGCTAGTTTCTTTTGTGTGATCAATATAACATCTTTTTCAATTTCATTCTTGCAATGTGTCATTTTAAAATCTACTTTCAATTCAATCTAGTCAGGTAGAATTTTGTCCTCTTCCACAATATCTTTTAGACACAGTCTATCTACAGGGACAGACATTATTAAACTGAACTTCTAGAACCATTCTTCAAAAATATTTATTTATTTATTTAATTTATATGAATGTCAAACAAATTATTTGGCAGCAAATAATCATAAAACAATTAGAAACAGCTATAATATAGTACAAAATTAAATATATTTGGTAGCCAAGAAAAAATTTCATTATAGATGTCAATATACCAGGAAGTGGAGCTCTTCATACACTCAAGGCCCTGGGCCTGAGCACAAAGCCAGGTCTTCAAGGCTAAGCTCTCCCATCAGCTCTGAAGAGAGAATATTCCAGAAGACAAGGACTACAGCAGAGAAGGCACATCTCTTAGCAAAACACCCAACATTGAATGGCTGACAGAACCCATAGCATGCCCTATCCGCCAGACTGAATTGGATAGGTGGAATTACTGTCAGAAAAAGCTTCCTCGGGTAATCTAATCCCAAGCCATGAAGGGATTTAAAGACGAACAACCAGAACCTTACATTGCACTTTGAAGCAAACAGGCAACCAATGCAGCTCAAACAATAGTGGTATACATGTGTTAAATATCCAGCACCATTTGCCATCCATGCAGCACACTTGTTGACAGCTGAAAAGCAGGTAACAAGCAATTTCTGAAAGAATACAATCTTAATGTCCTTTCAAAGGTACTGATTATAGTTAGAGCAATATGGCTATTTCTTCATCTTCCAGAGCTCTAAACCCACTGGAAACTGCTGTCTTGTCATCTCCTTATGATAAGCAGCTATCTAGAGCACTTGTGGGCAATCTCAAGACCTCTCCTTTTTCAGTCTAATTGCCAGCTCTTCATTCAACCATAGTTGTCAGATCCACTTTTTTCGAAGCTCTCTTATTTGCCATTTCTTGCCTAATACTGTTAATTTCCTCAATACTCAATGTACAACATCTTGCAGCATAATCCATTACTGAGGAAATAAAATGCTTGTCCTAATCATTGTTATAGATTGTAACGAAAGCTGAATGAGTCTAGAAGATTTGGTGTTATAAGTCACTAATGGGATGCTACATTTCAAACAGAGCTGTTTTCCTACCAGGAACAGTTCCAGTTAGCAAACTCAAAGATTCTCAGTTGGAAATCCCATCTCCTGAGAATCTGCCATAGTGATATTAAGTATGTGGTCTTGCTTCCAGCTTTCCACATTCCTACTCCATCAACTGTAGGACATTGATTCTGTTTTCATCATATGATGCACCTTCTGAATTAAGTCTGCCAAGATCCAAATGCAAATGCCAAAAATGACTGACAGGGCTACATTCCTTCTAAGCAAATAGAGAGGAATTAGACCTAGATACTAGGGATAAAACAAAGACAATCTGTTAGTGCCCAGTGCGTACGGGTGAAGCAAGGTTTAATCGGGCCATCTTTTGTGGAGCGTATAGTCAGTCATTCCTTTTTTTTTTTTTTGCAAAATCTGTGTCTCAGTTTCTTTTGTAATTAAGCCAAGCAAGGGTCAGAGTTATTTCACCTGAATTCTGAACTGAGAGCAACAATAAATGAGGCCAAATGTATGATGCTATATATCTCAGTGTTTCTCAAACTGCACAACTTTAAGATATGTGGACTTCAACTCCCAGAATCCCCTAGCCACTGCTGGCTGAGGAAGTCTGAGAGTTGAAGTCCACACACATCTTAAAGTTGCCCAATTTGAGAAAAATTGCTATATATTGAGAAACATTGCTATACCTATGGGAGATGGTGTATTGTGTTGCAACTATAAGCAGAGAATAACATAAATGGATATTTATGGTGATCCCAATATCTGTTCCTCACTGTTTAATCTTCTTCTTCCCTTGATAAGATACATGCATGATGTTCCCATTATAACTCTGCAACAACAGCTTCATTTTGGTTAAAGGTGAGAAGACTCACAAACTCAAACAAAATCATGTGGACTCTTGATGCCTGGCATTTTATTTCTAAACCCTATTTGGAAAGGGACAACTAGAAAAACTATTGGACCTTTCAGCTCTTCAGTTAGTGATAAGGTAGGCTAGTTAAGACCTGGTCCTTTCTACCTCATGAAAATCTCATTGACTTAACTATCACTAACTCCTGGAATATTTTTAGCATTACTGAATCTCTTTCAACTCTCTCTGTAAAGCCTACCTAGCATTCAAAGATATATAAAAGAGGTATATATCTTTGAGGTAGCTTCAAAGAGGCCAGCTGTATAAAATGTCATCATTAGCATTTATGATGTTTTTAAGGATTTTTGATTTAGGCAAGGATGATTTCATTTCAGCATTGTTAAAAATTAATGATAAAAAATAGCCCTTCCCCTTTCCCTCAACTTCCAAGGAGAGAGGCATTTTCTTTCATACAATATTTTTTGGCTTCTCTCTCTCTCTGTGTATGCGCTATTAATAGCACTAGGAAAGTAAAACAGAACATTGGTTAAATAGCAGCTCATCTGTACACATACAGTATTTCCTAAAGCCCTTTAAAGTAAATCAGTTTCTGATTTCAGATCTCAGGGAGGAGAAAAAGAAGGTCCTTAAAAGCAGTTGTCATGGTTATAAAATCCCAAAAGAAATTACAGGTCCCAATATCTGCTTGGGGAAAATAATGGCATTCTACAGAAGGAGCCCAAATCTATTTGCAGACACAGTGAAGATTATTATGACAATATGAAGCACTATTCTATAAACACAAAATTATACTCACATCTCCGTCTGTCTTCATACTAAGTCTCCAATATTTGCATGTTGTAGAGGATTGTTGTCTTAATATGAAATCCTTCTCTGAAAGTCAAAAGCAATTTGTATAAAGTTCTAAATATGCAGACAAGTTATTTAACCCCTTCTCTCCTACTCCAACTATTACTCCAACTATTACCGCAGATGTATAGAAAAGCTATAGACCTACAGAAGATTCTATTCTATTCTATTCTATTCTATTCTATTCTATTCTATTCTATTCTATTCTATTCTATTCTATTCTATTCTATTCTATTCTATTCTATTCTATTCTATTCACAATAAATAAATAAATAAAATTCAACATTATCTTGAAAAAATTGCTCTCACTAGACAGTAGAGCTTATAGCTCAAAGCCCCTATTATAGCAAAAAAGATTAGAGAGATATTAACTGTAGCTTTTTTCACCGGGGAAGTATGCATGTATTCTCTTTCCCATCCCTCCATCTGCGACATCACAGCTGTGTCCACAACACCACAGAATTGAACACAAAGGAGAGAGTAGCTTCCAACAGATTTTGCCAAGAAAGGCATTCATTTTCAGCTCAGAAAAATAAGGGTGGTGATGGCTGGGAACAGGTCTCTTCCTGTCCCTAGCCTTTGGTTGGCCTAACAGCAGCCTTTCACCATTCAGAAAGGCAGCGGTGGGCGCTCTGCAAGATCTTTCATAAGCAATCATCATTCTTTGTTATGTAGCTCTGAATTTGTCATTCAGCTTTGAAAAGGCAGTTTTTTTAGGCCAAGGCAGTCTAAAGAAGGACAGTAATGGTGGCTGATGAGTCTTCACCGGTCATTGGTTCCTGTCACACAGTATTTATATAATATCTGGCTCCATGGTCATTTGGCCGTAGACTAATCCTGGTCCAAATTTACATTTCAGTTTCTCAAAGACTCTTGTCACACAAAAGAGCTTTCTATTTTTATCCTGTGTTTTTTCAAGATCTGAAATTTTAGAAGATCATCTGTAATAGGGGGGTCAGTAAAGTCAAGATGGTGGCTGTGATTTGGGTTTTCATCGTACAACTGCCAACTTTGATTTTTTTAAAAAATACCCTGCCCCCTCCCACCCACTAGACACCTTGCTTAAGATTTTTTTTCCCCAAATTCCTCTTGGTAAGAATTCTCAGCATTTCCTTACTGTTGAATTTAGAGGTGACCTCCTCTTCTTTGGCTGCCCTTAAATTCCTTTAGCATCTGTAAAGATGCAATTTTAAATTGATCTGATTGTTTTATTTATTTTATATTGATCTCATTGATGCACTGCATTTACTATTGTCAATTATTGATTTTATGGAACTGAATGTCTGTAAAAATAATATGCATCAGAGGCAGCTGAATACCAAATGTAAAACTGAACTGGATCTTTTGGGTCAGGTTTTTGACCCCATGAAGCAAAACTGGATACTTTACGAAATGACCAAACCTGAACTGGGATATGTAGTGAAATATAATCCTAATCAATGTTTAACAAAAGTTAGAGACAATGCCTAATATGGCATGAAAATATTCAGAAAGAACAAACGTTTGGGAGTGAGCACATCAATTGGTAAAGCAGTTGAGCAACCATTAAGCATTCTAAATTCATTGTCATTTCTGTCTAATAGAAAGTCTCAAACCATTGTGTGAAGAACCTATAGGATTTCCAGAAATTTCACAATCTGCATTTTGGTGAGCTGCAGATGTATCTGCAGATAAGAATTTATAACCTCAAGATGGAGAAGAGGAAGAAAGAGAAAACCAGTGCCTGACAGATTTTCCTTCCATGCATTGGAATGAATTAATATATAGATTGTCTGATCAAAATGCTCTGGGGAAAGACAATTTATAGGTCTGTATTAGACTGTTAGAAAGAAACCTTACCAGGATCATTTCTGAGCTGGGAATAAATTATTCAGGCAGTTGCATATGAATCAGTGCTGAGGCTTATGTTTGAGAGCACAGTGTACAGAGCCCGTTTCTGGAGGTAGATGCACCAAGTCCCCCTTGAACGCCCTTTATATAGGGAAATCTTGCCTTTGTTCCTTGAAAGAGTGTGAAAGTGGACTCTTGAGGAATTGTAGGAAAGTGCACTTAGCCAGAGTTCCGAGAGGGGGCGCTCTGCTGTCAGGCACCCTGATGAGTCCCTGCTTCTGCTTATTTAGTAGCACTGCTGATTTGAAACAGTAATCTCTTCAGGGAAAGGATCTTTTCTTATTTAATCGAAGAGACCTTCAGCTAAGCTTAGCCTGGAAGGAATATTTGCCCAATTAAATTGGTGTTTCCTGCTGCATTTTAATCTTTATACTCAACTCATTCTAATTGTGATTTTTAACCTTTTGTTCTGATTACAGTGGGGAGACTGAATGGCAGAAGGACACAATTTCCTTCCCACAAGACAAACATGTGGGAGAAATATTAATGAAAATGTGGTGGTTTTGTTCAGCTTTCTAAAAATACTCATAGGCTGAGGGTAAAAGGGATGAAATGAATTTGAGAGGGTAAATGTAAAAATTAATAAAAATGGAAATAGGTTGATTCTGAAGAAAATGTGGAATAGTGGGGAGGTAAAAAAAAAAGTCCTCATGATGGTTGCAACTATGTGATTGAAGCCCTACTCCTTTTTCCATGGGCTGCTCTTTGATCATGCAATTGCGGTTGTTTTAATGCTCCCTGCACAGGCACCCATGTTTGGACTATCTCCAGTGGTGGGATTCAAATATGTGAACAACCGATTCTCTGTGTGGATGCCGCTTTCGGAAGTCCATTCTGGGCCTGGGCAACAAAAAATTAGCTAGTGGTTCTACCGAAGTGGTGTAAACTGGTTGAATCCCACCACTGACCGTCTCACAGACAATGAGGGCTAGGCTTTTTTAGCACCATTGGGAACAACCCTTACTTCCTAGCAGCCTCCATCTGCTTTTAGTCACAAGGATGTGACAAAAGGGGACACCATACAGGGTCTGGTACTGAATCATTTTGGACAGCCTAAGAGCAGCTCTTCCTATGTCTTTTCTATTTATTACACTTTGGTTTCAAACAGCTTGCAGTCTCAGTGTAAGTAAGGTGGAGAGAATAGCACAGTGTAAGTAAGGTGGAAAGAATAGCACAGTTGCTGGTATTCTGTGCTTGGGAATGGCTTGGGAGTGAGCAAGACTGCCTTCATTGATTTTGTTCAAGAGAAGCAACCAGTTCCATAGCCCCTTGTGCAGCAACACTTATAGAAGACTTTCCTCAAACTAATAAAAATCCCATCAGTAGAAGGCAATATTTGTAGCTCAGGGTTAAACTGTGGAATCCTTAGTGCTATCTGAGATTTGTGGTTTTATTGCAGATGTTTCATTACCAAACTAGGTAACATCACCAGTACTAGAAGGGAGTGGAGTTTGCTCTTATATTTATATACTAATGGCTCGCCCTGTCAGTGTTGGTGGGAATGGTCTGGGTGGTTCTTGATTTGGCTATTGTTTACTGTTTATTGGCTGCCATACATAAAAAAAAAAACATCTCAGAAACCACCAACAGACTATTAGAATCACATGGCATCACTGTAGCACACAAACCAACTAAATCCCTCCAAACCATCCTAAGTAAACCAAAAGTAAACCGTATGAGCAGAGATTAACATCAAATTAATACTAGACGAACAATCAGGAACTACCAATGGCGTAAACAATACCCAGTCAGGAACTAACAATGCAGACAAACAAGCTAATAGTAAACAACAGCCTAATCAAGAAACTACCAAGACCACTCCCACCAATATAAGCCACTAGTATATAAAAATTAGAGCAAACCCTTCTAGCCATGGTGATGTTACCTGGTATGGTAATGAAACATATGCAACAAAACAACAGTTTAAGAGAGCACCAAAGATCTCACGAAAACAACATCTCCAGACACAACAATCAACTTGCTCTTGCTGATGAAATACCATTAAAATTAGGGCTGTGAGTTCACTCTTAAGCTAAGTATTGTGGAGGAAGAAGAATAGCTGGTTTCTGGTGGAGAGACTTAAAGTTGGAGGTCTTATCTCTCTTTTAAGACAGAACCCCCCAACTGCAAGATGTTTTCCTCCTTTGGGTTAATCTCTCCATTTTACAGCATCTGGTTTAATGTTGGTTACCAATATTAAAAATCAGCATATTTAAAGTTCCATCCTATCTGCATCTCGAACAATTAGGATGTTATCCACTAGATTTCTCTTTATAGAATTTTGAAAAGCCAGCATGCCTAACAATATCAGAAAATATATTTTTCAATTCAGTAAAATTCTATAACTGATTTGCAAATCAAAATCAGAGACAGCTCAAATTGCATGCATAAGAATTTGTTTTCTAAAATGCTTCCCAATAATAACTGTTTAACTGTTGCTTAAATCAATGGCTATACTTGGAGACGTGGACTGCATAATGCCATTGAGCAGTACATTCAGTTTATTGAATGGACCAATGCAGTGGTCGGTTATCAAAAGGGCTTTTAGTTGTTAAAAATATCCATTTGCTATATTTTGGAAGAAGAGTAAGTTGTGGGAGAGTTTATTTAAAATGGCAAGCAATCCAAATTTACCTAAGATTGGTGGGGGGAAGAAAAACATAACACAAGGTTCCATCCCTATGAGCCAAAGATCGTTAGATGACATGCTTCAAAAAGAATGTTCCAATCCACTTAAAGAATTGCAGGCAATGATGCAGGCAATCCAGGAAGTCATGATGAAGAACCATGAGGAAATAAAAACGGAACTAGAAGTAGTTAGGAATGTTACTGGAGAAATGAGAGAGAAGATTCAGGCAATGGACGGAAGATTCGAAGCTTTTCAGCAGCAAATCGCAAAAAATGAACAAAAGTTGCTGGCAGTAGAGCAAAGATTGGATAATGAAGAAAAGAAGGTGGAAGAGATGGACAAAAACTTAACTGAAGCTAATAAAGAGTTATTGACAGTGGTGATGTTACTGGAAATGGAGAAGGCGACCCAATATCTTAGATTCCAAAATGTTACTGAGGAAAGAGGAGAAGATCTTCCAGACAAGATGGCGGGTTTGTTGGCAGGAGCTCTGGAGATTGACAAAGAAGAGATGATTGCTGGAATGGACGAGACATATAGGGTGCAGACAAATTATGGGAGACAACATAACCTTCCCAAAGAGGTCCATGTGAAGTTTATAAAAAAGAAAATTAGAGATGAACTATTATATAAAACACGTGATGAACAGTTAGAATACGGAGGGAAACAAATTATTGTATTAAAACATATACCAAAAAGGATGAGAGACCTCCGAAAGAACTACATCTTCCTGACATCCAGGTTACATCAAAGTAATGTAAATTTTAGATGGTTAACACCACAGGAGCTTATTGTGATTTGGCAAGAGAAGAGGTTTAGATTGGATACAGTAGAGAAAGCGGAAGACTTCTACAGGCAATATTGTGCTTCAGAGGAAGACCTGAGGGATCTCAGAGAAGAAAGAGTTATGGTTGAAAAAAGAAGAGATATTGAACAAATGTTGGAGAAAAGAGGGACAGAGCAAAGCATGGAGGAAGTGAGAGGGGGAAGAGGTTATGATAGGCTAGAACAGCAGGGGAGAAGCTCAGAGGAGGCGAAGAAAATAAGAATTACTAGAAGCACAAAGACACGACAAAAAAAGGACAATGGGAGAGGAGTATAAGATTTGGTTAACAAATATTAGAGGGTTGAACGCACCAGTAAAGCGTAGGAAAGTTTTTAGTAAGCTTATTAGACTAAATGTGGACATTATCACCTTACAGGAGGTTTACATAAAAAATGATCAAGAATATCTATTAGAACAACCTAAATTAGGTAGGCTATATGTTTCACTAGACGAGAAAAAAAAGAGGAGTGTGTTAAGCAGAAAATAATTTCAAAACAAATCTATAAAGACAAAGAGGGAAGGGTCTTGATAGTTGAGGCTAAGCTGAATAAAAAAATATAAAAAATATAATAATTGTTGTAATATATGCCCCAAATGGAGCTCAAGTATCCTTTTTTAAAAGCCTTCATAATAAGCTGAGTGATACGGAGGGAGATAGTTTCTGTATAATCGGAGATTTTAATGCGATTGCAGATAAAACAAAAGACCATAAAAGTATGGAGGCAAGGAAAGGGAAAAAAATACTTCCCAAAACCTTCTTTGAGATGTGTACAGATCTTAGTTTACATGATGTTTGGAGGGAAAGGAATTATGATAAGAGGGAGTACACATACTTTTCCAATAGACATAGATCATGGACCAGGATAGACATGCTATGGTTTACCAAGGAATTAGCCTTGGAAATTCAGGAAATTGATATTGAACCTAGCCTCTGGGCAGACCATAACCCAATACGTTTCGCTTGAAAGGAAAAAGAAGCAGGCCAAGATGGACTCTCCAAAGAGTGATTCTTAAAGAAAAAGAATTTAAAGAAAGAATGGAGAAAGAAATGCACTTTTTCTTTCAAGCGAAGGACAATGAGGATACATCCTTGCAGAACATTTGGGATATGGCAAAAGCATACATAAGGGGTGTAGCAATTTCGTACATGGCTAAGAGAAACAAAGAGAAAAAACAATATAGGATGAGGCTTGAGGAAAAATACAAACAGGCCGAAACACAATTTCAGAGCGATCCTGAAAACAAAGGATTGAAAAACAAAATGGATTTAATTAAACATAAACTCTGTATAGAGGATTCAGAAAAGTTAGCACAAAAATTACAGGCAGCTAAGCAAAATAACTTTGAGCACGCAAATAAACCAGGAAGATGGCTAGCGTATAAACTAAGAAAGCAGAAAGAGAAGCAATGGATTATCAATTTGGAAGATGAGAAAGGAGAGACCAAGGGGGAGGAGACTATAAAAAGGGGAATCTCTCAAAGATACTATGAAAAATTATATAAGAGAAATGAGGGGGAAAATGTAAAAAGGATAATAGAATACTTAGGGAAGGTAGACATACCAAAGATTCCGGAGGAAATAAAATCTATGTTAAATGAGGAAATAAGAATGACTGAAATAATCAGGGCTATAAATAAACAAAAGATCAATAAGGCGACTGGTCCAGATGGAATACCTGCGAAACTATATAAAGAACAACAAAGTGCACTCAACCAATACCTACTAGAAGTTTTCAACGCAGTATTAACCGATGCTAAAATACCTAAGTCCTGGTCAGAGGCAAATATAATATTGATTCCAAAAGAAGAAGCAGAAAAAACACGGATACAAAATTATAGACCTATATCATTATTGAATTCTGACTATAAAATGTTTGCCTCAATAATGGCGGAGAGATTCAAAAAAATACCTAACTGATTTCATACATTTGGATCAAAATGGGTTTTTACCAAATAGGCAGTCTAAGCAGAATATAAGAACAATTTTAGACATCCTTGAATTTTATGAATTGCATAGTGATCGTCAAGTGGCACTTCTGTTCCTTGATGCACAGAAGGCTTTTGACATTGTTAATTGGCAATTTATGATCCAACAACTAAAATTAATGGATGTTGGGGAAAATGTTTTAAACATGATAACCACAATATATTCTGAATAAAAGGCCCAGATCATAATAAATGGAGAGGCCACTGATAAATTCAACATACAGAAAGGTACAAGATAAGGATGTCCTCTCTCGCCATTGCTATTTATATATACATTAGAAATTCTTGCTAGAGTGATAAGACAAGAAGAGCAGATTAAAGGTCTTAAGATTGAGAAAGAAACATACAAACTTCAAGCTTATGCAGATGACTTAGCATTTATATTAGAAGACCCAGAACAATCAGAGCAGAAGTTATTCGAAATATTGGAAGAGTATGGGGATTTGGCAGGTTTGAAAATAAATAGAAACAAAACAAAGATTATCACAAAAAACATGACTAACATACAAAAAGGAAATCTCGAGGCAAAATTAGGTATACAAGTAGTTTCCAAATTAAAATATTTAGGGATAGTTATTTCAGCTCGCTGCTCATCAATTAAAGAAGACAATTATGGCAAATTGGTCAAGAATATAAAAGTAGATTTAGACCACTGGAAAAATTTACATCTCTCATTACTCAGGAGAATTGCCGCAGTGAAAATGAACATCTTACCTAAAATGATATTCCTGTTTCAGAATATTCCAATTCAATTAGACAAGAAATTTTTCAAGGAGCTGAATAAATTAACCTTAGTATTTGTGTGGTCCGGTAAGAAAGCAAGAATAAAATTAAAGGCACTACAGGATGCCAAAGAGAGGGGAGGTTTAGGTTTCCCAGATTGGGAACTATATTACCAAGCAGCGGCCCTAACATGGATTAGAGACTGGATAACCTTAGAAAATAAAATATGTTTACATTTAGAGGGTTATGACCTCCAGCAGGGCTGGCATGCTCACATATGGATGGGGCAAAGCAGAAACCACCAATATTTTTTAAGACATAAGGGTCAGCAAGTATTAATAAAAAGCTGGAATATAGTTAAACATCAGTATTACACAAAGATTCCGGCTTGGCTATCGCCATTGGAGGCAGTCACATATCCCAACTTGTACAGGAAAGACAAAGCTGTTATATATAAAGACATCTTGACAGAAGAAGATTATTTAAAACAAAAACAAGAGCTAAGACAACAAGGAATAGACATGGAGTGGTGGTCTTATCTCCAGATACAAGCAAGATACATGAAGGATAAGCAAGAATGGGGAATTAACAGACAAGATACGGGGTTAGATAAAATACTGCTAGGCCTGGAGAAAAAACAAATAAAGAATATTTATAAACACCTGTTGGAACATAAGCTTTATGAGGAGCAGGTTAAAGAAACAATGGTCACATGGGCAATAGATCTAGGATATAATATAAATATGGCTCAATGGCAGCAAGTATGGGAGCGAAATAACAAAATCACAGTGGCGACATCATATAAAGAAAACCTGTATAAGATGGTTTACAGATGGCATCTCCCTCCGGCCAGATTAGCCAAAATGTATAACAGATATTCATCTATATGTTGGACATGTAAAAAAGAAAAGGCCACCTTTTTTCATGTATGGTGGACATGTAGAGAAGCACAGGTGTACTGGTGTATGGTCTGGGAATGGGCAATAGAAATGACTAGGCAAAACATTCAATACAAACCTGAGACACTACTATTAGGAATACTAGAGAAAAATGTAAATAAAGAGGACACATATTTAATTATCCATGTGGTTACAGCAGCAAGGATACTATTTGCTTAAAACTGGAAAGCAATGGAAGTACCGAGTGGGGAAGCACTAATAAAGAAAATTATGTATTGCGCAGAACTAGATAGGATAACTAAAAGATTAAAAAATCAGGAAAAAACAGAATTTTATTGAATATGGAATAAATTTTATAGATGGAGGGGAAAAAATGGAGGTCACAGTAAAGAGATAAGCTGAGACAGAGACCAGAAATGTATAGTTGTATATAGATATATTATATGTAATTAATGTACAATATGGACTGAGATGTCAGTCAAAGACGATTTACCATGTTCAATGTTTTTAATCCTTTTTTTTCTTTGTACTTAATAAAAAAAATATCCACTTGCTGAGAGTTTTGGCTCACTACCAGTAAGACAAGAAACAAATGTCTGTAGATCAACATCCTTGACAAGGCTGTTAAACATATAGAGCCTTACATTTATTGATTACTGTGAAATTGGAGACTTAATGCTAAAATGCAAAAGTGGCTGCGCAAGATGAACAGTCTTCCCTCTTCCATTGAAAAGCTGCAGAAAATCTTGATACTGATTATCACAGGGGTAATGGCAAAAGAAGGATGCCATCTATTAGCAAGCATTGTTGTGAATATACTTCTAACTGTGACAAAGTCTTTTCTCCTTTTGGCTGCTTATTAAAAATAAATTTGACAGCCTTGAAGATTCATGTCTGATCACCATCTTTCCTCTTGATCATCTTCCCTTTTGTAATAGTTCTGATGAATGGCAAATGCAAGATTCTTCTTGAATGGATATACAGATGCAGTGAAAAAGTGGGAAAAAATGGATGTTTGTTCGTTTGAAAGCAAAACTCAAGACAGTATCGTATTAGGCTAGTAGAGATTATGATGTTCAGTGGTAGATCTCGTGTTTTAGAGGCAGGAAGCCCTTTGTCAATATAAGTTAGGGGGTATCAGATATGTACTGCAAAATTCTTGATAACTATTAGATGACAACAAAGAGATAAGAAAAACTGTGCTTCTGGACTGAACTTTGTGGTGGTATCATACGTGTTCTTATAAGGATCATATAGATCTACCTACTGTCCATCATTCAGATTAGACTACTCATAGTGCTTTGTGTGTGGTTATCCTAAAAAAGTTCAGAAGCTCCAGGTGGTGCAAAATGTAGCTGCCAGGCAGATTTGTTTTTGTTTTTTGTATTGCATACTGCACAAATTCAGAACATATTGCAATCATTTGCGTTGGCTTGCTACTCATTGCTGGCTATCATTCAAAATGCTGGTTGTTACACATAAAAACATACATAGCTTTGGATTGGTGAATCTGAAAAAACTTCTTCATTGACAACATGCTCATGCACCTGAAGTCCTCTGTCATTTCCAGCAATTTGAAAATTATGCTTGATAAAATTGCAAGCAATCATCTGCAGAGTTAAACTCAACTTTGCATGTGTGTGTGTGTGTGTGTGTGTGTGTGTGTGTGTGTGTGTGTGTGTGTGTGTGTGTAATAGGCAGGAAAGACATTTATGGGGAAATGGTTGAATCTATTTATTTAATTTCTGTCTATCATTTTTCAATCTTAAGTTGGTGCATCCCATTTCCATATCATAGTAAGGATATGTTGGAAGGAATATTTTAGAGATTTGTTTGTGAAGACTATATATGACCTTTGGAAGGATATTGTTAGGTTCCAACTTTCCCTGGTCTCCATCTCTGAGGGAACAGCCAGTTTTTTGTGGCTTTCCAGAAGGTTGCTAAAAGGGTGGGGGCCTGCTGGATAATATTGGGGGCAGGATCTTCCACAGGTCAGGAGTTACTATGGAAAAGGGCTGCTAAAGCACCCAGTGTATGCTCATATATGGCAGATGCCTTCAGGGAAAGGCATTCCCACAAATTTTGTTTTATGTGTGCACTTTAATATGCATTTTTAAAATTCTGTAATAGAATGTTTGCATGTATTTAACAATGCTCACAATTTTAGCTTACGTTTCCCTACTGTAAAGATTTTTTTTCTAACTTTTTAAACTGGAATACCAAAGTGAGCATAATGCAAAATTTAATGCATTTCACTTTACATGTGGATAAGTTCACATGCAAATATTAATTCAATTTACTTTCTTTGCATAGGTATAAAATATACCTATGCATAGATATAAAATAAGAACATAACCCAGAAGTATGCAACATCTATTACATTATGTTGCACAGTCATAAGGTTCTCAAGAGTACATTGGGGGCAAATGTACATGTGTGTGGGAGTCTGCAGATCACCACATTCACAATAGACAGAAGTCACCAAGTATCGCCATTTATTCAAGGTGTTTCTTGATCTTGCTGTACCCGTGCACAGTCTAATTAATGATTTCCAAACTTCCCAGTTTTCTTTGTGGCCAGGTACCAGCTCCTCTACAGGATAAATCCAGTGTTGATTTTTTTTTATCACTTTCCATAATTCCACTCTACTTTTAAATTTATCAAAGTCTTCTAACAACCTAAGGAAGCTTTTCTTAGATTTTAATCTCTGAAGAGCTGGTTAGAGGCCATAGAGAAGGCACTGTTAGGAAGTTAATGATTTAAGCCTCCCCATGTAGGAAGATTCATATAAATTAAGTTCTAGAAGGAACTAAGAATTTGTATTATTGATTTGCAAATACGTCCTTCCTTCCCTTTCATTAACGTTTGTATTAAATTGGCAAAAAAATGTAAGTTTAATTAATGTTCAAAGAAGAAAATTCCCTAATGTGTGATAGGGCACATGCTATTTTCCTATTACAAAGAAGCCAAAGCTTGCTTAACATTTGTGGCACTATCATCCTTTTGTGATTTTTAACTTTCTTAGCTTTTTAGACTTTAAACAAAGGCTGGGGAAGATGCAATTTAGGAGCTCTTTCCATGGTTTTGTTTTTTTTAATAAAAACAAGATGAATGAACAACCAGGGATGCTGAAGAGCAACAGAATAATGTGTGAACGACAGTACCACATATATGGGTTCAAGCACAAACATGCACATACAATTGTCTAAAAAAAGAAAATGAGAGAGAGAAAAATAGAAGTGATACTCTACAGCAGTGGTTCTCAACCTTTTTCAGGTTGAGACCCCACTTGCCCTGCCCATGCGCGCTGCGACCCCGACCTGGGCGCACGTGCGCGCGCGTGCGCGCGCGTGTGCCGGGCCGACCCGTATGTGCGCGGGGCGCACGCGCTGAAAAAAAATTCCAAAAAAAATGGCGGACCGCGACGGGCCGATCCGCACATGCGCGGCGCGCGCGCACCAAAAAAAAAATAAAAAAAATAAAAAATTCAAAAAAAAACCAAAATGGCGGACCGCGATGGGAGGATCCGCGCATGCACGGCGCGCGCATGCGGCAGGCCGATCCGCGCATGCGCGGCACACGCACGCCAAAAAAAAATAAAAAAAATAATAAAAATTTTTAAAAAATTCAAAAAAAAAGAAACCAAAATGGCAGACCGCGACGGGCGGATCTGCGCATGCACAGCACGCGCACGCGACGGGCCGATCCATACATGCGTGGCGCGTGCACGCCGAAAAAAAATAAAAAAAATTTAAAAATTCAAAAAAATTCAAAAAAAAAACCAAAATGGCGGACCGCGGTGTCCGGCGACCCCCGCGAAACGGTCGTTCGACCCCAAATGGGGTCGCGACCCATAGGTTGAGAACCACTGCTCTACAGAGAGCTATCACTTTAATAAGTTATATTTTAATGCTCTGCTAAAATCTAACTTGCAATTTCACACATTTTTAAAAAACTTCTTGGAAATTGTTTTGTTTTAATTTTTTTTCATAATGCTTGAAAATGTCTTTCAAATTTCTCTTGGGGGTGTTTTAAGCTTACGTTATAACTGGAGGTTGAAAAAGTGTACTGCTGGCATTGTCTTCTGTTACACATCTCCCATCATTCCGAAGCTTTTCTGACTGACCATCCTTTCCAATCTAAAAGGAAAAAAAAGCCTCTGGAGGCTCTCAGGTTTCTGTATGCAAAAACAGCTTCACACCAAAACACTCCACTGGAGGTACTTTGGGTTCACAGGCTAAATGATTCCAGGTTAGCACTATCTTTGGCTTTCCTTAGTTTTGCGCTACCCCACTCAGAACTGTGGATGGGGAATATGGATTGAACAGTGATATCTTCTGCATCAATTACAGCCATTCCTGAACTGGGAAGGAAGCCCAACTCACAGTCATTGATATCCTACTTTGCATCATTTAGGTTAAGGTAACAAACTCTGCATGGGGTTGCATGTGCAAATTGTGGTGGCTTTGGTAGAGATGGGTATATCTCAATATATTTGGCTGATTCCACCATGTTGCCAATAGGCTTCCAGGTATAATTTGAGGTGCTGATTGTCATTTGTAAGTCTCTACATGGCTCCATACCTAGTTGTGGGACTGTTTTCTCCCATATTCATTTGCCCCTCACATTGGATTAAACAAGGTCAGCTCCCTGCAGACTCAATCTAGGTAAGAACGCCCTCCGACAGGACCTAGGAAATGGGCATTTTTGTCTGCTGCTCCTGTGCTTTGAAACATCCTCCAACCTACCCTTCTAGGCTAGGTTTCAGGAAAACAATTGTCTTTTTCATGTTGTTGTGTCCTGAGCCTGCAAAAGCAGGCTCGGGACGTTGCATTGGTCCCAGGCATTCCAAAAGCTGCCCGGGACCAGACAGAGCGGCGCCAGCCTTGTGCGCATGTGCAAGGCATGAAAACGCTCTGTTATTTTGTTTGTCTTTGTCCGGGTCTCTGGTCACATAAAAAGACCTGCGTGCCTTTGCCTTTTGTTCAGTTGTTGTTAGAAGAAGAATAAAGAGCTGTTTAACATCACCATGTGTTTTCATCATTCGCACGCGAATGAAGTACTTAACACTGGCGACGAGGATGGGATCCTTTGCAAGCTGAAGAGAAAGTTTTAAGGACTTGCCCAGGAAGAGGGGAAGACGGCATCTGAATCAGCATCCCAGCCTTAGAGTACAGCACTGGAGGGTGAGCTTGGCTGAAGGACCCTGTCCCCAAACAGAAGTTTGTAGAGGATCGAGTGGTGAAGATCATAATAGTATGATGGCGAAGATTGGCCATTTGTCTGATTTTGATGTCTCACACCCAGAGAGATGGAATTCCTATGTTGCAAGGGTGGAGAATTACTTCAGAGTAAATCAGATTAGAGAAGACAGCTTGAAGGCTGCAACTCTTTTGTGTATCTGTGGACAGGAAGCTTTTGAAATCGCAGAGAATCTGGTGGCCCCTGCACCTCTGGAGTCAGTAACATATACTGACTTGAAGAAAATGTTAAAGGAATACTTCCAGCCAAAGTTGTCTGTTATTGCTTGGAGGCACACGTTCGAGCAGAGAGACCAGAGGCCGGGTGAATCTGCTACAGATTTTATTGCGGCTTTAAGGCAAGCAGCCAGACCTTGTGAGTTCAAGGATCTGGAAGAGAGGCTGCGAGATCGCTTCATATGTGGTTTAAGGAACAGAGACTTACAGCAGAAGATTTTTGCAAAAGAAGATGTCTCTTTCCAAGATGCGCTACGAGAGGTGACAGCTGAGGAAGCAGCAGGCGGGGCTGTGAAGACCCTACGGCTCACCAGGAGCCCTCCAGAGACAGCTACCGTCCATCAAGAGGATGCTCGAGAAGGATTGGAAGCGGATCCTGAAGAAGAGGTGGATAGACTTCACCATCGAGCTGAATAGAGGCAGAAGGAATGTCCGGACAAGGCCCCAGCATCTCTTTAATGCTTCGGGTGCGGAGGATGCCACAAGCGAGCTGACTGCAGGTTCCACTCCACCATTTGCAGAGCGTGTGGCAGGCAAGGCCACATTGCATCTGTCTGTTTGAATCACCAGAAGGTCCAACCTCATGAAGAATTGCGTCTGAAAGGTACCAGGGTCCCCAGTCAACATAGGGTGGGTTTCTGCGCATCGCGCAGGAGTATTTTAAGGACAGGGACACATAAGCCCCTTAAGAAGAACCTTTCCATTAATGTAAGGCTGCAAGGGGTTCCCTTATCAATGGAATTGGACACTGGGTCCGCTCTCTCCATTAGTTCTATTAACACATTCAAAAGGATTTGCAGCAGCAGTGGCCTTCAAGTTAAACTCAGGCCATCCAATCTAATACTTACAGATTTTCAGAATTCTATGGTGTGTGTTAAGGTGGAGGCCACCCTTAGAGTACAGCATAAGGATTTTGAAGGTCCCCTAGATGTGGTGGTTGTTGGGGATGAACGTACGAGTCTTATTGGACTCGATTGGTTCAAGGCTGTGGGAATCCAAGTAACTGGGCTGCACCATTTGCAAATGTTGAGCCTCGCAGAAGTCTGCAAGGAGTTTGCAGATGTGTTTAGTTCAGAGCTAGGATCCTACAAGGGGCCTCCCATTTTGCTACGATTAGACCCAACCATCACGCCCATCAGGGTTAAGCCTAGGAGGGTACCTTTTGCCCTCAAAGGCAAGATTGACGCTGAGCTGGACAAATTGCTCCAGCAGGACATTCTAGAACCTGTGGATTCAAGTCCATGGGAAACCCCCATAGTAACGCCACTAAAGGCTAATGGGGACATACGTATATGTGCAGACTACAAGTGCACACTGAATAAGGCGTTGCAACAGCACACTTATCCAGTGCCTGTGGTAAATCACATTCTGGCCTCCCTCAAGGGGGGGCGCATTTTTGCGAAGCTTGACCTGGCACAGGCCTATCAACAGCTACCTGTTGATGAGGCAGCTGCAGAGGCCCAGACTATTGTAATTCACAGGGGGGGATTCAAGGTCAAGAGGCTGCAATTTGGGGTCAATGTAGCCCCTGGCATATTCCAAAGTGTCATGAAGAGCACACTTCAAGGTATTCCTGGGGTCTGTCCCTATTTTGATGATGTCCTCATTGCTGGGGAGTCATCTCAAAATTTAGCAGAGAGATTAAGGGCTGTCTTGCTTCATTTTCGAAAAGCAGTCCTTAAACTAAAGAAGGCTAAATGTAAGATAGGAGTCACTTCTACTGACTTCTTAGGATTCAGGATAGATGCCCAAGGCATTCACCCTGCTGAAACTAAATTGCAAGCTATCCAGCAGGCCCCAAGCCCTAAGTCTAAGAGTGAGCTGCAAGCCTTCTTGGGGCTATTAAATTTTTACCATGCATTTCTCCCACATAAAGCTGCAGTGGCAGAGCCATTACACAGGCTCTTAGACAAGCAGGCTCCTTGGCAGTAGACTAAAGTCCATGACAAGCGCTTCAATGCGGTTAAGGCCTTGCTCACGTCTAATGCTGTTTTAGCGCATTTCAATGAGCAACTGCCTGTTTGCACTGCATGCGATGCATCTCCTTATGGTGTGGGAGCTGTATTTAGCCATCTGAAGGCTGATGGGACACAGGTCCCTGTGGCCTATTATTCAAGGACTCTGTCTTCTGCAGAATGGAATTATGCTCAAATTGACAGAGAAGCCTTGGCCATAGTGGCTGGCATTAAGAAATTTCATGATTTCTAATATGGCCGCCATTTCACAGTCTATACTGACCATAAGCCTCTGCTGGGTTTGTTTACCACTAACAAACAGACCCCACATATAATTTCTCCTTGTATGCTGAGATGGTCCATTTTCCTGTCAGCATATGACTATACATTAGTTCACAAACCTGGAAAAGAAATGGGCCATGCAGATGGCCTGAGCAGATTACCCCTGAACCAAGTAGAGCCAGATCCTGCTCCAGCCATTAATATTCTGTCCATTCAGGAGTTGCCTGAGTCTCCCCTCAATGCTAGGGATGTGGCTGCAGAAACTGCCACTGATCACACGCTTACACACGTGCTGACATGGGTGTTGTCAGGATGGCCTGACAAGTGCCCAGATACTGAGTTCCAAAGCTTCTGGCACAAGAAGCATGAGTTTTCCACTTTCAAGGGTTGCCTGTTATGGGGTAGAAGGGTAGTGATCCCAGCCTCATTGAGGTCTAGAATCTTGATGTCTCTGCATGAGGGACATCCTGGTATAGTCAGGATGAAAGTGCTTGCGTGCAGCCATCTTTGGTGGCCAGGGCTCGATAAAGCCATCGAGGCCCAGGTGCATGGGTGCCAAGTGTGCCAACAGTCTCAGCCTGAAATGCCTCAGGCCCCAGTACATAGGTGGGAGGAAACTCAAACCCAATGGTCTAGGGTGCATATAGATTATGCTGGGCCCTTTCAGGGGCAATTCTTCCTGGTTGTTGTTGATAGCCATTCCACATGGCTAGAGGTTGTTCCTGTTTCCTCCACTACTACTGCCAGGACCATCCAGGTGCTGAGAGGAATTTTTGCATCACACGGTCTTCCAGATGTTCTGGTTTCGGATAATGACCCTCAATTTACCTCTTCTGAGTTCCAGGCTTTTCTTCAGGCCAACCTGATCTGGCATGCACCATCGGCTCCCTTCCATCCATCCTCCAATGGACTAGCAGGGAGAATGGTGCGTACCACCAAAGATGCCCTCAAGAAACTGACTTACGGTAACTGGCATCACAGGTTAGCAGATTTCCTTCTTGCACACCGCACCACACCATGCACAGCCACAGGGAAGAGCCCTGCTGAACTTTGCTGGGGTCGCCGCCTCATCGCTAAACTGGACAGGTTGCACCCTGACTGGGTAGCTTCACAGGTGTCACAACCACGGGCACCTAGGAGACTCCAGGTGGGCGATCTGGTTTGGGCATGAAACTATGGGCCTGGTCATCTCTGGGTCACAGCTGTGGTCTGCAAGGTCTCTGGGTTGTTGTCATATGAAGTTGTATTGGGGGATGGCTGCGTTCTTCCCAGGCACATAGACCAACTGCGTTGGAGGCTGGACTCTCACCCTTCTGTTCCTGGCTGTGCTCTGGGGGGGAGAAGATGACCATAATATGCATTCTGGGTCATAGTTTCCCAGACCTAACAGGCCATTACTAGCTGCTACTGAGGCTATTTGGGACTCATTCCAAGGTTCTGCAAGTGCTCCTAACAGGAAGTCACTGGATAGGGGTCATCCCACACATCCATAATCACTCCAGACAGGGAGACTGACCGGGGGTATCCACACAACTCACAAGCAGCAAGAGAAAAAGAATTCCATCAGGGGCGCTTGCCCAATTCCGCAATTGCTCCCAAAAGGAGGTCACCAGAAAAGGGGGTTGCCATGGAGGTGACTCCTGACTCTGGCACCTTGGGCACGTGCTTGGGGGCCACAGAGTACTGGGGCACTTCCACTACCCAGTCCTCTCCATCTGCTGGCCTTGGGCTCGAGGGACAGTGTTCCCAAGAGGGGTCCATTGTGGACTCGGGGAATTCCACCTCTCCATGGTATGCTGGCTTGGACTTAGAGGGCCCAGCCAGCCAGCAGCGGGGCAGGTCAACTGGGTATTTGGGGCAGCAAAGTCCTAGCTGGTCTAGTCTGGTAGGCGAGCAGGTAGGCCAGGCACCCTCACCGGGGTTACCTGGGAATTTAGGGCAGCAACGCCCTGGCCTGCCTAGCCTGGTAGACGAACAGGTGGGCCAGGCAATCTCTCCGGGCCTTAGAAGGTCGCAGCAGGCCAAGTGCCCACCCAAACATCTGAGAGACTTTGTGAAGTTGCTGTCAAATCACGAGGGTTCTGTTCATGAGGCCCCTGAATAACGGGGGTAACTCGTGGTAGATTATTTTGTATTATTTTTTGATTTCGGATACATTTATTATATTAATAAAGATTGAAGGGGGTTTTGCCTGAGGGCAGACTCAAGTATTCCACACTCCTTGCATTTGATTAATGAAACTGTATGACACTCTTCCCAATGTATGACATACATGTGTGTGCACAAATATGTTCCATCTAGGGGGGAGGGGTGTTGTGTCCTGAGCCTGCAAAAGCAGACTCGCGACATTGCATTGGTCTGGGCATTCCAAAAGCTGCCCAGGACCAGACAGAGCGGCGCCAGCCTTGTGTGTATGCGCAAGGCGCGAAAATGCTCTGTTACTTTGTTTGTCTTTGTCCAGGTCTCTGGTCACATAAAAAGGCCTGCATGCCTTTGCCTTTTGTTTGGTTGTTGTTAGAAGAAGAATAAAGAGCTGTTTAACATCGCCATGTGTTTTCATCATTCGCACGCGAACGAAGTACTTAACAATGTAGCCCTGGAGGAAGGCCACTCTAATGCTGAGATAAATTGGAGACACATGATTTTTTTTATTAAAATATTTATTATTAGATAAACATTTGTCCATGTAAACAAAGATAAAATTCAAGTTAAATGCCATTCAACTTAATAATGTTTACAAATTTAAATTTAAATAGATTGTATTAAGTTGGATAGCAGTTAGCTTGAATCTTTCCCTGGGTTACATATACAAATATGTATCTATTGATTATTGGAAGGTATATATCAAATAGACTAAGAATGTAATTGATAGAGGGAAGGGCGTATCGACATGAAAATTATTAATTTTAATAAGATGACTTGTTTGTTTGATATCCAATGGACTGATCTGAAAATAAGTGAAAGTTACAATTTTTAAAATGTAGTTGGTTTATAGTTAAACTTGGACACACGGAGTGAAGAAGGAGACACATGATTTTGTTTCTTTTCCTTTGTCCCTTTCGATGTTGGATTTTTTGTTATTCTTTTTGGATGGGTTTATTTATTTATTCATTAATTTATTTATTTCAGAAGGGTTCTTTTTGTGGTCTTCTTAATTATAACCATACAGAACATTCAGGAATGAGTGCATACAAATGAAGTAAAGAAACAAACAATTTTATGAATTCCCTCCTGATGTCTGAGTTAATGAAATCAGAGGAAGGCAAAACATTATCTGGGAGAGATAACTAACTGCATGGTGATGGAACATTCAGAGAAACCTTGGTTCCCTTATCACTATATAAAGCCAAGAATACAACTATCCTCCCATTATTTTCCTTTCTATCTGAAAGCATTTTTAGCAGCATTTCTCTCTGAATGAGAACTTCTAGGGGAAAAAATACAAGAACATTTTTCCGCATGGCAATACTCTTTTTATTTACAGTACAGTAAATGGAAGAAGAGTGTTCAGATATGTCTGGTTAAATGTAAACATTTCTAAAATAGTTTTTGTTACTGGATTACAAATAACCAGCAAATGTAGATTCTTTGGAGAATGATACAGTTGGCTTACAGTAAATAAAACATGCTTCTGCTAGAATGTAGAGCACTCCCTTAATGCTTAAACAATATGCTTGATCTTAAATACCTAATCATTATTAGCAGAAACCACTGGACTGCACAAATGTTATAAGATCATAACCAAGATCTTTCCTATAGTATACCAGTGTCAACCTACACTGCTATGTAAGAATCAAATTTGTATAATTCCTAGCTAATATGGCCACAGAGATTAAATAGAGTTGTAGCCAAACACATAAACAGAATCAGGACAAACTAGGCTAGAATGGCTGGTTCTAAATTACCTTCATTATAGTTCTAATTTGCTTCTGAAATATTAAGTCCCCTCTATAATGTATTTATATTTTATGGACATTCATGCATAACGAATAGCTTCAACATTTTTTCTGGAACTGCTTTCTTTAACTCTTCACAAGTGTCTGCAACTGATGTTTTGCACAGAGCTGGATGGGAAAGAATACCCTGTTTAATCAGATGATAAATTTGGAAGTGATCTGATTTGGGCCTTCTCATAAGACTAACAATTGAGAACTTGCAAACATAAATGATGTTTTATACACATCTTGATATATGTTGCACAACTGGTTTCAAAAAGTTCTAAGGAGGTCACAGTTCACCATCTGTCTCTGGGTTTACAACTGGCAAATTGCTATTCATTTATCCCAGTATAATGTTTATGTAGATAACAGGCTGAATGCACAACAGGTCCTTACAAAAAAATATTTGCAGAAACCTCTAAGCCTGTTGGGAGATTTTGAGAAGTGGAAAAATGGCAATGCTCTCTTAGCTTTTCTGTTCGTCTAAGATGGTGTTTCTTAACTTTGGAAAATTTAAGATATTTGCAGTTCAACTCCCAGAATTCACCAACCAGAGATAGGTATAGTCCTCACTATACCTATCTCAACATCAATAACTATGAGAGGGATCTAAGAGTCCTAGTAGACAATCACTTAAGTATGAGCCAGCAGCATGCTGCAGTTGACAAAAAAGCCAATGCAGTGCTAGGCTGCATCAACAGAGGGATAGTATCACACAAAATATTTTACCACATTGTACTGCACTAGTAAAATCACACTTGGAATACTGCATTCAGTTTTGGTTGCCACATTATAAAGAAGAAGTTGAGATTCTAGAAAGATTGCAGAGAAGAACAACAAAGATGATTAGGGGGACTGGAGGCTGGCTACAACATATGATGAACAGATATGTCTAGCCCACAGGTCGGCAACCTGCGGCTCCGGAGCCACGTGTGGCTCTTTGAGCCTTCCCCTGTGGCTCTCAGCCTCCTCTGCCATTTGCAGAGAGAGACAGAGACAGAGAGAGGCACTTGCGCTTCCTGCTTCTCTCTCTCCCTCCCTCCCTCCCTCCCTCTCCCTCTCTCTCTCTCTCTCTCTCTCTCTCTCTCTCTCTCTCTCTCTCTCTCTCTCTCTCTCTCTCTCTCTCTGTGTGTGTGTGTGTGTTGCCTACCCCTGAGCTTGTTGGAGAACAGCTTGAAGCCAGCTGAGCAGCAGATCAGAGGGAGGGAGAGAGGGGGGAGAGAAAGAGAGAGAGAAAGAGAGAGAGGAGAGAGAGAAAGAGAGAGAGGAGAGAGAGAGAGAGAGAGAGAGAGAGAGAGAGAGAGAGGAGAGAGAGAGAGAGAGAGAGAGTGAGTGGGGGAAGAGGACTTGCAGACCAAGGGCAGAAAAAGAGAGAGGGAGAGAGAAAGACAGAGAGAGACCCTTTTGACATCTAAAATGAAGATAACACTGCATATATCCTTTTTTACCTTTATACAGACATACACACACACACACACACACCTATAATAAAGGTAAAAAAGGATATATGCAGTGTTATCTTCATTTTAGTTATCAAAAGGGTTTTGCGGCTCCCAGTGTTTTGTTTTCAGTGGGAAATGGGTCCAAGTGGCTCTTTGAGTGTTTTGGGTTGCCTACCCCTGGTCTAGCCTAACAAAAGGAAGAACTAGGAGTGACATCATAGCAGTCTTCTAATATTTTCCAAAGCACCTGAGGGCAGGACAAGAAGTAACTGATACAAGCTTATCAAACATAATAATGTTTTGCCTTAACAACCTTGAATTAAGGAGAAATTTCCTCTCAGTGAAAACAATTAATTATTGGAATGGCGTGTCTCTAGAAGTTTTTGGAACTCCATCACTGGAGGTTTTTAAGAAAAGTTTGGAAAACCATTTGTCTCAAATGGTATAGGATCTCCTGCTTGAGCAGGGGGTTGGACTAGAAGACCTCCAAGGTCCCTTCCAACTCTGCTATTCTAATTATTCTATAAAAAAGTATCAAGTTCAGAAATACCAATCTAAGATAACCATTATATTTTGCAGATTCTCCAGAACATTGGCATCTGAGGCAGCCAAAGTAAAAACATCAAGACTTTCAAAACTTCATTTTCAGTGGAGAGACACACTTATTTAATTGGGATGAAGAAATCCTTGTTTTATATGTTCAACAAAGCAAAGTTTATTTCTTTACACATTTTCCTAACTTGGAAAATGCTACACATTTTCCTAACTTGGAAAATATTAATATTTGTAAAATACAAAGGCAATTTATATAAGCCTTGTATTCACCTTTTGGCACTTACTTTGCTTTGATATCTGGCTTGCTTCAAGTTGTTCCTTAAGCCAGTGCTCACTAATTTATTTATATGCTACTGTTACAGAAGTTGCCAATTTTCTATGCACAATTTTGCGATACAGATCAGCTCCCTGGTGCCAAAATAGCATTAGATTCCTTGGCTTATCATATGACATGCTATGAAACTTTTGGCTATGGAGAGAATCGTTGATGAAACACTTCCATTTCTATTTATTATATAACTATCATTATTTATTCTTAGTGGCATTGTGGCATTATATCTATGTAAAGAAAAGGAAAAGAAATAATCTAACTTTTAATGAAAACATGCAGTGGAATTAATCCAGTAATACTAGAAATGAATCACCAATGAGAGGCTAGCAAATGAATTCCCTCTACTGCCTTTATGTAGCTCTCCATAGTACTGCCATGTTGCATTCTAATTCTATGTAGTTTTAATTGGGAGTAACATTCTGTGTTTGTGCTCTAAAACAGTCTATCCTACAATTATACAAACCTTATACTTTCCCCCACCATTTTCTTCCAGTTGCTGCGCAATGGTAAGATCAAATACTGTAATCCAAACTAGTGTGTTTAGTAAATTGTCATGCCAAAGATCTGATTAAGCCATAGCCAATTCCAGTAGACAGCCTTGAGCTAAATAACCAAATGCTTTTATATTGTATTCTCTGCATTTTGAGACAAATTCATAGATCAGCAGTAGTGTTTGCATTTTGAAAGCAGAGCTCCTGACAATAAAAACTGACAATAGTGGGCTAAATAGACCAATGACCTGGCTTAGTGTATGACAGGGTCATCTATTATCATAAGATTCCCAACTTACACATTGTTTTTCATCCATTTTATCCCATGGCAATTTTTTTTCATAAAAAAACCAGAAGCAGTTGCAATGTTTATATATCACCAAAGATCCGATGACAACGCACACACGTCTGTATACCGTAAACCCACCCATACAGACAGAATGCTACATTATAATAGCAACCACCCGGTAGCACACAAAATCAGCTGTATCCAGATGCTATTTAAACAGGTTAATTCCCATTGTAGCACAGGCAGAGCTAAAGTCGAGGAGAAAAAACATCTTCATCACATCTTCAGGTGCAATGGCTATCCCATGGGTTTGTGAGACAGCATAGTAGACCACATCGAAATCATAGAGACTCACGCTCCAATGTGACAGCAATAAACAATGACAGCAATGTGACCACATGAACAACCGTCCCTTACATCCATGGTGTCTCTGAGGCCACGGCACAGCTGCAAGATGGATGCAAGACTATTAGAAGTAATACGGTCAACTGGGGTGGGCAGACCGGTGATGCGTTCTATGAGCAGAGTGCACAAACTGCCAGTCTTATGAGCAGGCTTTCAAACCTCTGGCATTCCACTCTGACGACATTGGCAGTTAGCCGGCGAAAGCTAAGTTTATCAAACAGTTGTTAGTTTATTAAACAGTTGTTTTTATTTATTCCGGTGTTCAGCTACTTTTCTCAACATTGTGCGAGCAAAGTGTGGCGGGCATTAATGGGCACACAGCCAGCACCTCAACTATTCAGTCACCAAGATACTCTCAATCTTACATGGGAAAAAACCCGAATACGCCAATATATATATTAGGATTCGATTTTGGGTCAATTCGATTATTAGATACAGATTTCCTCATCAGAATTATTCTCCATAGAGCTGAGCATGCTGGCTTTGCCTCCTTCAATATTTTTTTTTAATTTTTAAAATTCTTTTCAATCCTTAATAATATTGGAATTACAAATTGGGGTTTGGACTTCTTGCTGCCTATCTGTCCTTCGGAATCTCAAAATTCCAAGTGGAATGAGACCAATTTGATACAAGTGTCAGTGGATGGAGGGAGAAGTGGATAAAAGAAGAACTGAAATTGAAAATGGGCTTGATCAGGTCAGGGTTGAATATTAAAAAACATTCTAGAAAATTTCCCTCAATTTGTGCCTATGAGGCAGACAGTTGAGCAGACTGTTGCTGACAATTTCACTTCAAGCCTTCTTCTTCTGGGTCATGTCTAGGAACGAGCATCAGCAGCCTATCCTCTACTTCTCAGTGTGTGTGTGTGTGTGTGTGTGTGTGTGTGTGTGTGTGTTTGTGTACACCACAAAGATGCAACATGAAGAAGAATTCAAAAATACACAGCGAGATAAAACATGTTACTTGCTCAGGCAGAAGAAAATAAAAATACCTCCTATGAATGCTGCTGGTAAAGGGATTAGGAAAAAACCCAGAAGCCATGCTCAGCATGCATTCCTTCCTTTGTTTTAAAAAGAAAGTGCAACGCAGGCTACAAACATCTTACAAAGGTTGACATGTGGAAAATTCAGGGCATATAATAGGAACTAAATCAGTCTTATGTAAATCAGCTTAGAATTAAATCATACCTAGAGCTGCACCCAACGAAGAAATGGTTATAATATATAGAAAAATAGCTGCAAGTCCTAAAATTCTTCAATTTCCATTCCAAATCTTGGCTGCCTGCATATCAGCACATTGGAGCAAAATGAAATCCCACAACTCAGCAAAACATCTTCGAAATTATGGGCACAATCCCAGCTCATTTGTATCAAAAAGAATTTCACTTTTGACCAGCAATAGATTATCAAGGATTCTGGTTATTTTAACAGTAAGTCCTCTTTTTTCACTTTCACCTTTATTTCAGAAATAGAGAAATCTTGGGGGTGAAAATAGAAAAGAGGAAAGAATTTGTGGGGATATTCTAAATCTGGTCTAGAAAACAAACTCCTGGGTTGAGCAAGGGCTTATTCCCCCATTTTATTGATATATCTTCCTAAGTCACAATTTCTATATGGTTTCAGTTTCAGAGGCTTAGGAAATCTATTTGAAAATTAAGCCGATTGATGCTGCATGTCTAAACTCCTCTATGCCAAAAATAGGAGAACCATGCTGTCATCAACTCGGCACTGGTCCAAGTGTCAAACTGCCTTCATTTCAGAAAATCTTTTGGAAGAATGCCCATCTTTTAGCCAGGATGTCTTTCTCATCCAGCACCTGAACTATAATTGGAATGGTAGAACTTAAGGGGAAAATTATTCCTGAATTATTTTGAAACAAGCATGCATCTTGTAAAGAGAGCTAGTCCAGTGTAATGGTTAAGGCATCAGGCTAGAAATGAAAAGACTATGAGTTCTAGTCACAGCTTAGGCACAAACTCAGCTGGGTGACTTTGGGCCAATCACAAGGAGACTGTGAGTTCTAGTTCCACCTTAGGCATGAAAACTGGCTTGATGACTTTGGGTCAGTCACTCACTCTCAGCCCTAGGAAGAAAAAGGCAATAGCAAATCACTTTCTCCCCAAAAGCCTTGTCAGAAAAACTACAGGAATTTGTCCAAGAAACCTCCACAATCAACACTGATTTGAAGGCATTTTCTGAAAAAGCACCTTGTTAAAATGCAGTTTGTTTAATTCTATTTACATTCTAGGATGCACCACAACTGCAAAGAAAAATAAAGAGCCTTTGCCTATGGTCCCAAAGCGATTTTTTTTCCATTTCTGCATTGCAAGATGAGCAGGGTGAGTAGTATACAGCAGTATACAGCAATGCATTGTAAATCACTGGTACAACAGCTTAGAACAATGGTAAAATATTCTTATTCTTCATTCTGCAGATCAGAAGTGAAGCAGACTGGTCTGCAAAATCTCCCATAGGTCAAGCTGCAACAAGAATTAAATTTATTGAAGTTTTCTCTTTAGACTTCCTGCTGTGCCCACTCAAGCATCACATAGAATCAAATTGCAGGTATATTATTTGCACTTTTAAATGTTTAGGCAGTCAATTCATGGACCGGTTCTGTTTCAAGCACAAAATAAAACCCTATAGCAGGTTCATGAAGTTGGTCATCTTTTGAAAATGACAAATGACAAATCACTTCTCTAATGTTGCAAAATAATTTTAGACTTGAATTTGACCCAAAGAATTGTGTTATCACTTTGGTTCACAACCACTCAGCTATAGACTCAAGCATTACACACGCACATGTGCAAACCAACCCATGGGATTTCCCACAAATATTAACTTAATTGTTAAATACTTTTTCTGAGTCCCAACATTGGAACTAAAATGTTACCATCCTAAACATGAAGTAAGAAGAACATATTCAAGGCCTCCCAAGTGTCCATTTTGACCCCAGATTTCTTCTGAATCTTTCATAGAACTTAAGAAAGAAATATCACATTGAAGTATAGAGCAATCTACTCCACTTGTGTTGGACTTCAAATATTAGTTGGGTATGATTGGAAGTCCAGAGCAAGATACCAACAGGGAAAGGCCACTAAAATACACTTCATTTTGCATTTAAACATTTTACATATTCAAAAAGCCATAGGAAATATTGTAACATTATAGGAATACATTTGAAGAATGGTATGAAAATAAATAATTGAGTATATTTAAATATGAAAGACCTCCTGGAAAGCTGTTACTGGTCATATCAAATAATTATGAGATAGAAAAAAGGGCAAATAATTCAACTAGCAGCTTCCAGTGTTCCTTTGAGAATAGAGTCAGCAAAATGGGTTTGAACTCATGTATTCAGGATTAATGTTTGAGTATTGGTCAGATCTGAGCTTATTTTATAATGGATTTTGATTTTCCCATGGAAAGAGGCAGAATCTTTTATGAAAATATTAGGCAAGCTTGGAGGAAATGTTCAAAGAAAACTACCACCTAAAATGTGATGATTATGAAACTGTATGTCCTACAACAATCACAAGAACAACAATCTCTGGAACAAAAAAAATAATAAATCAAAATGCAACTATACTTTGAAGAACCAGCTCTATGATCATTGGCAGACTGAGATGAGTGGTATATTGAATTGGATTGTGGGCTGGGCAAAGCCCTCATCCTGGCATGTGATCTGCCACCACAGTTGCTGCTTCATTGGCTCTCTGCAGCAGTTTAATCCCCAGCTTTCTGTTCTAGCCATCGGTCTTAGGTATTACCAAGAAGAGGTATCAGAGTAGCAATAGTCATTTCCTGTGCCATGATTTTGCTTTGGCACAAAGCCTTGAGTCAATTTATTTAAGTCAAGATTGTCTGTATTGACTGGCAACAGTTTTTCAGGGTTTCAGAATGGAATCCGTCCCAATCTCACCTTTTGAACCTTTTGTATATGAAGCAGCTGTTTTGCATTGAGTCATGCAATATTCTCTTCCTTTTGCTAAGGATTTCTACTGTTTTGATACAAAAGACAGTAGGACCTGTTGAAATCTGATGGAGGAATCTTTGTGATTAAGAATACAGAGCAAAATACTCTACCATGAGTCTACTTAATTCAGAGTTTTGAAGAAAACAAGCAATTGTCATGCTTTTGAGAAAGATAATATTGCCTAAAATATGAACTAGGAATCTGTGAGAATATAATGTTTACATATAATGTTTATGTATGCACCTACGGATTAAGATCTATCATTAGTTCCATTAAGTATATTTAAGGTAGAAGCATGGACAAGAATTACCGTATTTTTCCTTGTATAAGACGCTCTGACATGCGAGTTCCAAGCTTACAGCAAACAAAGTCAGCACTGGGAGCAACCATCTCCCAGCGCTCTAAATAGATGCCTCCTGGCCGGCCCCACCCCCACCCACCTAACCAGCATCCAACACGATGAGCATGCATAGTCAGTTCACAGCAGCAGCCTTCTGACCCTGGTAAACCGGCGTGAGCATGAACATGACAGCAAGGCAAGGGAAGTGAAGGCAGGTTTTAAACTCCCCACCATTTCTCTGCGCCAATCAGCTGTTTGGCAGAGCACAGAACAGCTGAGCTGGCAAATCCGGAAGTTCGGCTGGCTGCCATTATCGAGCAGGATGGCCTTGCAGCTGCGTTCCACAGGGTCCCCAGCCAGCATACAGGTATGAGGGAGGGAAAGGGCTGTCGCTGCCATCCATGCTGCTGATCCCATCCACTGCCTCCAGACGCCGCTATCTGACGACCTTGCCTCCTCCCCCCCTCCCGTTAGTGGCAAGCCCACAGGGGCTTGACACCTGCACCAGGCAGCATGGCAGCAGCATGTAAAGAACCCACACAGGCATGCCCTAGGCTGCGGACATTACCATTATTTTTTTGTGTATAAGACACTGCACTTGTATAAGACACACCTGATTTTTGAACAGGGTGTTTGCAGGAAAAAATATCGTCTTATACACAGAAAAATATGGTATCCATGCAAAACAGTATTGCCTGAATTAATGATTTTTTTAAAAAAATAATCTGTATTTTAAGCCCATGTTTATATGAAAAGTGCTTTTTTGCTATTTGCTAGTAGCACCAGATATTTCTTATATGGTAAATGTACTTTGGGAACCTTTTCAGAGGACAGGCATCATTATATAATCATTGTATGATGGTGCCAACACCAAAATTAAATTTATAAGGAAGAATTTTTCAATTTTTAATCTGTTATGCCATTGATGATGAACCTTTTAGAGACCGAGTGCCCAAACTGCAACCCAAAACTCACTTATGCACCATTGGGTGGGTGTGGCCCATTGGGTGGGCGTGGCTGCAGTGGTAACGGCAGACTGGGTGGGACTAAAAAAATCAATCAATCAATTCCAACTTTGCAAGATCTTTTTTTTCCCGCAAGACGTTGAAATTGACTGATTGAACCTTTTTTTTTTTTTACACATGGCAGCAGAGGCCTAAAGCAAAAAGGTTTTATAAAACCCAGCTGAAGGCCTAGGACTGGGGCGATGGCGCGCGTGCCCACAGAGAGGGCTCTGAATGCCGCTTCTGGCACCCGTGCCATAGGTTCGCCATCACTGTGTTATGCAGTATTCCATATATATGTATTGTATATATGGAAAGAATGACCAGTGATACAGTTCTATTATACTTACCTGAGGATAGGTTTCACTGAATTTAATAGAACTTAGATCAGGGGTCTTCAAACTCGGCATTTTTATGACTCATGGACTTCAACTCCAAGAATTCTTCAGCCAGGCATGCTGGCTGAGAAATTCTGGGAGTAGAAGTCCATGAGTCATAAAAGGGCCGAGTTTGAAGACCCCTGACTTAGATATATAGGATTTTGCTTCAAATATACAACTTTCAGTGAATGAGTACATTACATGACACTAATAGCCAGCATTTTCCTGCAGTAGATTCTTCTTTGTTTTTACCAACAATTTTAAAATTGTTCATCCAGGAATTATAAGACAACTGTGTTCTTTAAACAATACATTGCCTTTTCTCTCTTTTTTTAAACAAAATTCATCCTTTTATTTTATAATAGATATTATAAATAGTTGAAAGTGTGCATGCAGTCAACTGCATATTATACAAGCAATATCTATATTAATAACTGTTTTCTTTGGCAGGCCAGAATCCAGCTGGACATGCAATATTTACATATCAAAATCCATTGTTCATGTTCAAGTCATACTGAATGCAAGTGAAAATATATTTTTATATTTATAATGTATATATACACCTACACAAACTACAACTCTGGATTTCTCTCTTTTTCCTTGGGTCTGTGGGTCTGTATCTATACAGACACACAGACACTCTTACAAATGCTCACACACAGACATGTGTTTGTATATCTGTGTAGGAGTATGCGTGCATGCCCATTTCAAAGCATACGCTTGGTATACAAAGAAAAATAAGAATATATTAAAAGTGAATTTCATCTTTTTCTGATTCAGGTGACACTGGCCTCGAGACACTAAAAATGTCCTGACAAGGTATTTGTGATGGTAGCTGAGGAGATAAATGTGATTTTGAAGACGATGTCTGCGATGTGTTCTTTTCAGACAAGATTTTTAAAATATCTGCCACCTGCTTCTCCAGGATGGCCATCCGGCTGCTTATCAGCTGGATATCTTCTTTGAGTTCATGTTTGATCTCCTGGAGTGTAGTTTGTAAGGCTTGTTCAGGGATAGGGTAAAAAGGGTGTTTTGTATCTGGTTGACTAGGGCTGTGCTCTAGGGGACTTCGGTTCTCCCCAGCTTTGTCCAAACGAAGGTCACTTTTTGTGATACCACTGTCACAGGAGTCTGTTTTCCTCAGTGGGTTTTTTGTTACATTTTCTGAGTCAACACTCTTGGGGTCCTCTGACAACAGCCCCATGGACTCTGCTTTGGTGACGTTATTCCACTCTTCCTTTTTCTCTTCCTGGCCTGCCATGTTGTTCTTTAATCGAAGCCACCCTTTCCCATTGCCATTTTTCATCCTCACAGGGCTGGTAACTTTGAGACATTTGGGGTCACCATTGCTATTAGGTTTGAGCTCTGTGGCATCCCTGTTGTTTGGTTTGACCACCTCATTGGTTTTCACATAGGACAATGATGTTTGGATGGGTGTGATTTGAGATACAGTGACCACATTTGTGCCAGTGATGGCAGCACCATTCTGCAAGGTTCGGGTCTCCACCTGGAGGGTATTCCTCTCAGGATCAATGATTGTCGTCCCTTGGTTCCGCATTTCCTTCTGCTGTTTGAATTTCTGGAAGAGCTTCCTAACAGGGTGGTCCACGGGGATGCTCAAGGTCACTTCATTTTTTTGTCGCAGGCGCTCCTCCTCTTCTTTCTTGACATCACTGATTTTTCGGAAAATAATCTGCAATGAAGGGAAATAAAGAAGTATGTGGTAAAAAGAAAATAAACTTTTGTGAGTGAAACAACTATATTCTGAACATAAACATATATTACGAGTTTAATTAGAATAATCCTTACTTGTTTTTTAAAATTTCCTTGAAAGTGAATTTAAAGGTATTTGGCCAACACAAACTGGATGATGGAGATGGATATCTAAATGTAGTTTATCCATCGTTTGTGACTGTATAATCTTCCAGCTTTATGTACTGCATCATACGCTATTATTTTATAACCTTTCCTGGGGAAAGTTAGAGCTTATTTCACCTAATGCTGAAATTCACACAAAAGCACAACAATAAAAATATCCATTTATTTGGGACAAGTTCCATAGAAGAATAAAGCCAAAAATATATAAAATTATGTAGCAGGGATTTTGTAAACAGGCTGTGGTATGGTATGCACTATATTTACACCTCTTTTGAGCATGACCCAAAATAAACTCACCATAGTAGTTTCAAAAGCTAATGAAATGCCTCCATTTAATGCAAGGATATATGATAAATGGCGAAATTATAAACAACCTTACAAAAGTTTACCAGAAAGAAACTATATCTGAAACTAGTAGAATTTAAGGGCCTGCTCACCATATATTATAAAGATTTCTTACAGCAATTAAATCTATTGACATTTCAATAATGTTGCACAGAGGCAAGAGTATTGTTGATGAGAACACAATGAATGAGTAGGATAGGAATCTGATATGCTGAAAGTTAATCCAGATTATCAGATGAGCGATCAAAGTTGCCTTTGTTCTAAATAAAAGAATAAAGCGTATCAAATACAATAAGGACACAATAACAGCCTGCAGTTACTGCAACTGTTCACAATAATTTAGGACTTCAAGTTATGCCAGTTAGAGTTCATTTAGAAGGAGGAGGAGGAGGAGGAAAAGCAGGTTGGTGCTTTTATCTCTCTGATATGACCCAAATAGAGAATAGACACATATTCATTTAAGAGCTGCGTGTTCCTTCCTTTGACTGCTGTTTTCTGCAGTCTAAACTGCAGGGGACAGCAAATAAAAATTTTAATTATATGTCACTCTCTCTTTCTTGCTACAGCTGGTGCTCTGGACACATTACAAAACACAGTCATGTACTCAGCAATGCTAGAGTTTGCAAAAATAATATCAACAAAAACAACATTATACAAAAATATTACAGTATTTTTTTTTAAAAATGGTAGTGAGGTCGAGGAGAGCAGAGGATAAAGAGACTGCACAAATTTTAAATGTTTATGGGGATTCTCAGTCATCCAGGTCACGGTTGTCCCAAAGCCTTATCCTAACAGAGTGGGAGAGATATATCATCATCTATCTCTAGTCTACAACACAGTCCTTTCAGCAGTTCCAAGAAGGCTCCATGCCCATTTGCACTACTCAGGTGACCCTGAGGACACACAAAAAAAATCTCCAAGTGGCCCTAATGACTCTCTAAAAGAATGTGAATGACCAGCTGTCTGCAAGGAATATAAATCCTTCCATTCCCCACCCTCCGGTCAGAGCTTTGTCTTCAAAGAAAAACAAGCAAGTTCAGTTTCCTCTTGAAAAAGCACCTTGGGTTGGGTGTCTGGTGGTAATGGTGAGGCTACATATTTTCATATACGGTGGACATGTAGAAAAATTAAAGCCTTCTGGAGGAAGATATGGTGGACACTCCAAACCATTTTGAAAAAGCGTATTGAATTTCTACCTCAGGTTTTTTTGTTAGGGATCATAAAAGATTGCACTACCACAGAGACGAACTTAATCCTGAACTTGATCACAGCAGCTAGACTGCTAGTGGGACAATACTGGAAGAAGCCAGAAATACCACCTATGGAAGAATGGACTTTGAAAGTAATAAATTTGGCAGAAATGGCAAAAATATCGGCATATTTGAAGGATCGCTCAAATGAACAATATATGACAGACTGGAAACAGTAGATAGATTATATACAAGAGAAACACCAATCAAATAAAATGTATCTGGCGTATAGTTGAGGATTGATGTGAGGAGTGAAGAATGTTTACCAAATTTGACGTATACAAAGACTAATACTTACGGTTGTATTTTATGATTTATGATGAATGCTTCTTAATATGATATTATGATTAATGTTGATTGCTTTAATAAAAAAAATTTTATAATAAAAAAAGAAAAGAAAAGAAAAAGCACCTTGGGACACCAATTTTAAAATGGAGGTACAAAGCAGAATGTTTGCTTATTGTTTGTTCCTATACATTATTTTCAATTTCCAGTGGATAATAAAATCAAGAAAAGAATAGTTCAGTAGCTAAAATAGAACTTATATATTCAGAGCCAGTGTATCTTTGGTTCTGGAGAAAACTTGCAAGCCACCCATAGTTGCCTTATAGGGGAGATGGGTGGCATAAAAATGTAATAGCAATGGCACTTAGACTTATATAGCACTTCATAGCACTTTACAGCACTTCTTGAATGGTTCATAGTGTCAGCATATTGGCCCCAACAATCTGGGTCTTCATTTTACCAATCTTATAAAAAAGGAAAGCTGAGTCAACCTCAAGGCCCGTCAGGATCGAACTCCAGACTGTGGGCAGAGTTAACTTGCAATACTGCATTCTAACCATTGTGCAACCAGGGCTCAATAAATAAACAAAGGAACAGAATTGTAATGGATTTTGGAGAAACTTGGCATGGAGAATTTTGAAAATTCTCAACTAAAAAAAAATCTAACAATTCTATATATTTTTAAAAATGACCGAATTCTTGCCAGTCACTAAAATGCATTTTCAGGTGAGATTTTAAAGAATTTAGCCCTATAATTACTTTATAAGTAGTAATGTGCATTGTGCAAAACAGGCTGAAAAAAAATGGTAGCATTGAGCAGTACTTGTCTCAGCTTCCTCTGACGTATGAAAAAGCAGATTTTAGGCCCTTGGATATACACCAAGCGTAGACTCTGCCAGTAAATAGTTATTTTTCCTGAGAATTCACCTGTTACTTTATGGATTGCAATGGCAGAGGCAATACTAATTTCAATATGAAAAATCATGCTACAGAAGTCTTCAGAGTCAACTCTTGACTTAGAACACATAGATGTTTAGAGTATCTCTCAATTAAAATTTGCAAGACTTCTTCGTAGCAGAAGGTTGAAAATGGCAATCACATTACCCAGGACACTGCAATTGTCATAAATAGATGTCAGTTGCCAAGCATCTGAATTTTGATCATGTGATCATAAGCATGCTGCAACAGCTAAAAGTGTGAAAAATGGTAATAAGTCACTTTTTTCAGTGGCATTGTAACTTTGAACAGTCACTAAACAAATAGATGTAAGTTGAGACTAGCTATATCCATGGTCTTCTCAGGACTTTTCTCCAGCAACAAAGTTCAAAAGGACCATTAGCCTTTCTATTCAACTTCCATAAAATGTTGCAGGAAACACCATTGCCTGCACCATTCTGATCTTTGGAGGTATTCAGTTTATTACAACTTCTGAATATTTTTTCAAAATCCTTCAAAGCTACTCTCTCAAATGCTAGCCTACAACAAATTTCTTGACAGCTGATTCCTTTACTGGTGATGGATGATCCTGAAAGGCAAAAACCACCTACCATTTCAATATCTTCATTGTCAGTAGACTGTGGTGCTTGTTGTCATTACTTTGGTCTTTGTTATATTTACTTTGAATCCCATTTTTCACTGTACTAATTAATTGTTATTAATACACTTGCAGATTCTTTGCATGTTTGGCTATCAGAGTACTGTCATCAGCATAGGTCAGTGATAGCGAACCTTTTAGAGACCGAGTGCCCAAACTGCAATAAATAAATATTGGGAGAGTATACCGGTACTTGTCTCATTCCTTTGCCAATTTTTCATTTTTCTCGCCATGCACATGTATACGTAACTTGAACTAGAATGTTGTTTCTCTGTGTCATATAATATATGTGTATATATGAGTATATGTGTAATTCTATATTTATTCATTGTCATATTTATGTAGTGTATATCGGAGGTGGTGACCCTTTGAGAGCTGAATGCAACAAAATTTCATTTTAATGTATGCCAATTAGTGTACATTCAAAGTGACAATAAAGTTATTATTCTATTCTATTCTATTCTATTCTATTCTATTCTATTCTATTCTATTCTATTCTATTCTATTCTATTCTATTCTATTCTATTCTAATTTGAACTCAGACTGTTTCACCATGTTCTGTCTCTACTGTAGCTTCCTGACTTGTCTATATGTTTCGCATGAGAACAATGAAATTTTGTGGGATTTTACAGCTTGATTGTTATTGGCACACAACAAATCCTTTGTAGAATCAATGAAGCACATACTGTCTTCTTTTTGATATCCTTTGGCTTTCAGTTATCCAGTGTGCATCAGCAATAATGTCACAGGTTCATCTTCTTTTTTTTAAACACCAGATTGAACATTTGGCATCTAATTTTTATGTAGGGCTCTTATCTGCATTGGATTATTGTAAACATTATTTTGCTAGCATGTGAAGTTAAGGATATTGTATAATACTTCATAGTCCATAAATTCCTATAGCCTTCTGACTTGGTAATTGCTGATTTAACTTAATCATCTAGTACTAGAGGTTGTTAAGAAATACCTTTTAAAATATCTTGGATATTAGCCTCTCTACTGTACAGTATTTCAGCCTACTCCTTCCACCTTTCTTTGAACTTCTTTAAATTGGTTACTATCTATCCTTTAGCATTCCAATTCAAGGTTGGAACCTCCTCCTGAGTTAAAGTATTCTGTTTCCATCTTCAATATCTTTATAAATATTATCATAAAATTGTTTCTTGTCTCTTCTAACAACTCTTTGAAACTCTTTCTTGAGTTCCTTCCTGAGATTTTTGTCTTTCCTGACTTCTCTTCTTGGCAATTTCCATGGTTTGTTCTGACATCCAGTTTGCTTTTTTCTATTTCTTCATCTTTAGCAGCTTTTCAGTTCGTTCCATAGTTTATCTGGTCTTCTATCTTATTGAAAATCGTGGTTATAGGTTCAGGATCATATTGTGGAAACTGATTCACTTTCTTCTTTCTCACATATTTTAGATAAATGGAATCTAATTCAACCAAAACTTTAAATCCATCCTAGCACAAGTCTTATTTCAAGCAAAAGTTGGATATCCTATGAGAATGTGAACAAGTAACTTGTCCCTAATACAGGATGATTCAATGGAGAACAGCCAAAAGAAACACGCTAAAATTTGGGCTGCTCAATGTAATCTTGATAACAAAACAACAAAAGCACTAATTAAAGATATAACAAAGAAAGTCAGCTCTAGAAACTAGCATAACACATAAAATATAATATTTTGGCTTTTGTCTAGTTGTTGGTCAGCATTTAAAAACTGCCTTAGAACAAGGTAGGCACACTGTTCTGCTTCCACTATTGACCAACCAGCTATTTCTTTACTTCAAAAAAGTAATTAAGCAACAGAAATACATCCTTTGCAGGAAGAAGACATGGTTACTATGTAGGGGCCTGGAAATCTATACTTCAAGAATTGAGATGAATAAATGGGTGAGATCAGTGGTGGGATTCAAATAAGTGAACAACCGGTTCTTTGTGTGGATGCTGTTTCTGGAAGTCCATTCTGGGCCTGGGCAACAAACAATTAACTATCGGTTCTGCTGAAGTGGTGCAAACCGGCCGAATCCCACCACTGGGTGGGATTCTGTGATGTCTCCCTTGGGCGATTCCCCAGTTTCCTCCTCAAATGTCAGCTCAGGGGAGGTTGAGCCCATTCCTGGCATGTCAGGAACTGGGTTGATTGATGGCTCTGAATGGCCCATCCGAAAGAGATTTGGAGGAGGCTTCAGATGGGGAAGTTTGCAGTGGCAGACAGCCAGCGAAGAGGAGGAGGAACTACCTTCTGCACTTGATACGAGAACATGCAGGGTAGACAAAATGCAGGAGCAACGGAGTCAACCAGACTACTTGAAAGGACAAGACCCCACCCATCTTGATGGGCTGTACCAGAAAGCTGTCTATTTATCACAATAGACAGAGGGAGGTGTTGCTGGGAACAACGTGTTGGTTTTCTAGCTGTTTGTTTGATTGTTATGATTACTGCTTCACTCTGGATGGAAACTGTTTGGAATTGTGCCTTGAAGACTTTGAACCTTTCTTGCCATGTAAGCTGTCTTGTGTGGGGATTTAAGTTTTGCTTGGTGGAGTTATTTTGTTTGAGCAACTTTCAATTGCTTTGTAGACTAGTAGGCCTTTGCTCCATGGACTAATCTTGGCCTGCTTGTGGCTGGATTTAATTGGGGCAAATCTGAGTTTTTGGTGAAGGGAATTGCTGGGGAATATTAATAAACTCAAAAAACCACAGTTACATGTGTGTGAGTGAGTGGGGCAGCACAGATCATGATATGTCATTTACTATGTCAGTTTTTATTCCCAGTTCCTTTGCCATTTAATGTTCATAGGGACTTCTCTGATCCCCAAATTATCTTTTCCATATCCTTTCCAAAATTCTTACTTATTCTTAAGTTGCCTTAGTCTACTAACCCTTTGGGTCCTGTTGTTAGGCCAGACCTGATGGGAAAATTAGTTAGTTACGTAAGTCCTTGTGGGGTTGTCTTTGAGGATAGTGTAGCCTCATACTTTGATTCATGCTTCAGAATTCGAACCTATATGGCTTGGAATCAGGTTATTTGAAGGATTGTCTTGTCCCAATTAATCTACTCGTCCCACCAGAGCAGTGAGGTGGAGTATGTTAAGGAGGCCACCTTCTTTGTGGTGGCTCCTTCCCTGTGGAACACCATCCCCAAGGAAATAAGATTGGGCCCCATCTTGGTACTCTTTCAAAAGGCCCCGAAGACATGGACCCCAGGGTGGTATGGAGCTCATCAAGTTTGATTGCTGTTGCCAGGGGATGGGATTCATTGGGTCTTGTATTTGAGGTATTACTTCTGTAAGCCACCTGGAGTCATCATGAGTAAGTTGGGCAGTCATATAATTTTTCTAAATAAGTTATTTTAAAAAAACTGGCTTGGACAAGCTTTCCAAGAGGACAACACAAAGCAAACTGTCCTCATTTCCAAATTCATAAGTTCTTACTTGGCCTTACTTAATATTTAGTATACATCACTTTTTTAGCTCCAACAAAGTATTTCTAGAGAACCAGTGGAACAACCTGCCTCCAGAAGCGGTGAATGCTCCAACAATGGAAGTTTTTAAGACGAGACTGGACAGCAATTTGTGCGAAATGGTATAGGGCAGCGGTTCTCAACCTATGGGTCGTGACCCCATTTGGGGTCAAACGACCGTTTCGCGGGGGTCGCCGGACACCGCGGTCCACCATTTTTTTTGCCCGTCGCGCGCGCGCCGTGCATGCGCGGTTCGGCCCGTCACGCGCGTGCCGTGCATGTGTGGTTCGGGCCATTGTGTGCGCACCGCGCATGCGCGGATCAGCCCATCGTCCCGTGCATGCGCAGTTCGGGCCGTCACGTGCGCGGCGTGCATGTGCGGATTGGCCCGCCGCGCGTGCATGCGTGGATCGGCCCGTCGCGCGCGCATGTGCGGATCGGCCCGTTGCGCATGTGCCACGCATGCGCAGATCGGCCCGTCGCACGCGCATGCGCAAATTGGCCCGTCGCGCCGTGTGTGCGCACCGCGGGTCGGGGTCGGCCCGTTGCGCGCGTGACATGCATGCGCAGATCGGCCCGTCACACGCGCATGCGTGGATCGGCCCATCGTGCCGTGTGTGCGCGCCGCGGGTCGGGGTCGCGCCGTGCATGGGCGGCGCAAGTGGGGTCTCAATCTGAAAAAGGTTGAGAACCGCTGGTATAGGGTTTCCTGCCTGAGCAGGGGGTTGGACTAAATGACCTCCAAGGTCGCTTCCAACTTCATTATTATTATTATTATTATTATTATTATTAATGCAGGTTGTAAGGGCTTACATGACAAAAATTAAGTCTTACAAAAATTTAATTCCATGCAAACAGGAATCTCCAAACTGATCTACAATCAAAATGGTTTTGCTACTAAAACATTATGGTCATGATTCATTTCCAAAATGCAATTGTTGTTCAGTAGACAACTGACAGGCATTATGTTACAATTTCTGCTATGTTGATAATGTGATCTTGAGACCCACAACTCCATAACTGTGGGAGAAAAAAGGTTTGCTTAAAAGGCCACATGATTTTAGTTGCTGCTGGAGATATTGGTTTAGCTTAATTTTCTGTCTGCAAATGAACACAGATCTTTTGTTCCTATTTCATTTGATGCTTTAAAAAAGAAAAAAAAATAAAGAAATCAGTTCAATCCTGCTCACAAATCTCTTGGGTGATGTTTAGGGGAATAAGCATCATTGCCTAATTCTTTAAAAATTGTCCTTCTCTGACTTACCAATATCACTAGAAACTCAACTTGAGTTTGTTCCAGCAGCACATAGAAGCCATGGTTTCTGAAAGGAATGCCATCAAAATAATAGGAGACAAAAGAAAGAGATTTTGTGGATGGAAAATAGAATAAAGGCTCAAGTATATATTTGTCAATGCTGTTAATATAGGATATTATTGCTTTGACAAAATATACAGAACTGTCTTGTATTTTTAGAGTTAATGCAGATGACAGAGAAAGGGAGATTTATAAGGAAAGCCCAGGAAAAGGAATGGAAGTGACTCTTTGCCCTCCAGGCTAATTGGAAGATGTGACTTATGACTGCAAAATAAGGGAGAGGTTTAGTAAAAAAAGTTAGACGCAAGCAAGGGGAATTCAGATTCTGGCATACACCATCCATCAAGTGCCGTCAATCTGTTACACTGATAATAAAGGCTTTTAGGGTAAACATTGCCTGGAAGTTCTTTGAAGTGTTTCATTAGTCGGAACCATGACATCACTATGTTTTAAATAGTGCATTAACTGGTATAGTGACAGAACAAGACCTGTGTAGGACCTATCAAAGACCTATCAATGATTCTATGATTCCATATATTGGTGGTTCTAATCAGTGCTTTTTTTGTTAAAAAAAAAAGGTGCCGGAACTCACACGTCATACAACCCGCCTTGCCTACCCTACAAGGTTCCATCCAAAAAAGGTGCCGGAACTCCATTCTGGGCGTTCTATGAGAAACAAAGCCCTGGTTCTAATTAAATATGTATTGGTCAGTTTAAATCTTTGTAAGTTTTATTTCAACTAAGTGCCATAGGGGTTTATGTAGGCAAAGGTGACATGTGCACTATCCACTCTAGCTCCATGATTGCATTAGATATGTACATCATTTTTATAATATTTACACAAAGGATCACTAAATTTTCAGATAGTGTTGACAACTGTGTGATCTTGGGGAATGCACAGGAAAGCAAGGAAGAGACATCTTTAATGCCCATAATTTTACAAAATCTTTTGGAACTCATATAGGTTTTAGTAGGTGATGCTTTAACGTATACTGTTCCCCCAAACACTATTTGTACAATTCCATTTTCAACCAATTAAATTGGTTGAAAATCAACTTCTGTTTAGATGTTTCCAGTTAAGAAACTGTGCAAATGCAAATTGTGAAAGAAAACCTCATTTGTAATGCATTATTCAAGCAGTGGACTGTGTGTGGTTTTGTTTTTGCAAATGAAATGCTAGCTTTCCTGGACAAAAATAAGTAATCCCCATTATGCAACTCAGACCATTGATGTACAACACCAATCAACAGTCAGCACGCAGCACTGTTTAAAAGGTCTTGACATTTCAGTTTTACAAAATGTACCAATGCTTAAACATAATATGCTTAAAAACTGGAAATTTTTAAGAAGAGACTGGACAGTTTGTCTGAAATGGTGTAGGAATTCCTGCCTGAGCTGGGGGTTGGACTAGAAGACTTCCAAAATCCCTTCCAATTCTATTGTTATTCTTATTCTTATTGTTGCTGTTGTTGTTGTCATTGTCATTGTCGTCATTGTTGTTGTTGTTATATAATATTGTTCACAAATGTAGACACAGAATTGCTAGATACTAGCTTAAATAAAGATAAAGGGATTTCAAAATATCAAGTCAAAATTGCCAAAAATGACAGAAATACATTTTTTAAAAATGTGCATAAGATTGAAATCAGATTTGCATAAGTTAAAATTCAATTTCATCACATCCCCATTTTGAGCATTTTTACTGAGGCCAAATTGGAAAAATTGTTGACACAGGCCATAAACAGAAGCAAGAGAAAAGTTTCTTCTTATTTTCCAGTCCTCTGTTTCAGAGTCAAACTAAAATGGTCAGTGCAAGATTGTATAGTAAACTGCCACTCTTGGCTCAACTTCCTACAGCTTTCTCTGTTCTACCACATCATTACAAGCCATGCATGTGCCACATCATAACCCTGTCCAGGAGTGTCTACAGGAGATGATTAAAAGAAAAAAAATGGTGATCACAATTTGTTTATTATGAAATTTATTTGCTGCCCATCTCATTTCAAAGCAATTCTGGAAAGCTTACAACAATGGTGCAATCGAAGTGCTAATGTTTTTTATGTGCATTAAAAAAATTGGGAGAGGATTGATTGTATTGTCATGACTGACATCTTGACTTTTTTTGACCATGCTTGTCAGAGGTGAACAGGAGAAGTTAAGATAAGATAAGATAACCTTTATTGTCATTCTTTTACTGTGGGCACAATGGCACACATCAAAAATGAAATTTCTATGTGGTTAATGAAAAAAAACCCAATTAATTCACACATCTACTATCCATGCAGATGATATGTGTGTATTTTAAACCTTAAATCTGTGTGCATTGTGGCTGAAAAAATAATCTCTTCTTTATTTGACAGAAAACTGGTCCGGCATATTTTGTCTTGCCTATCAGCAATCTAATTCCTTTTATGCAATCAAAGATAACTGTGTGTGGGATGACTATGCCCAGAGCTATAAAGCAGCTCAACAACAACAACAAAAATAATATGAGAAGTAAGTAAACAAATCTAATGATGCCATTAAGTGAGGCAATAATGAAGGGCTTGGTGGACTGGTTTGGATTTTTTTTTTTGGTATATTTTGTTTCATTATGCTTCTGTAAAAATTGGAGAACATTATAAAAAGCTATTGAGAGAAGCTGAAGAGGCTGAATAAAAAAAGCAATTTTACATAGAGCCTCTGGCATTAGAAATGGCTAGGAATGGTGAGAGAAAATTTGGTTAATTATACCAGGGACTCATTGCTGCTGTACACAGATTGACACGAAAGAAATATTTTCCAAGTACCTAGGACTTGCCCTGAAAGAGGACAATACTTAGTCAACCTTGTCAGATTGCAAAAGCTAAACAAAGATGAATCCAGGGAATATTTGTATGAGAGAGAACCATGAAACACCAGGGCAGCAACCCATGCTAGGAAATTAGTAGAGCTTCCCAGAAAAAGGCAAGAACAAACCAGTTATGTAATGGCAGAAAGAAATTCTGTCTAGTTGATTTCAACTCAAGGGAGTTGTTCCACTTTTGAACCAGGATTTATCATCCATGGAACAATAATAACTCTGTAAGAAAAGGTGTTTCAGTAACAGATATTTTGACAAACCTGCCTTTAATCGTGGTTTCTTGCTGACTATCCCTATACCTCTACTATTGGTTCAATTTATCCATTATTTAAAGTACAAGAAGTTAGGGACCTTTAAATGAAACTGAATAATGGTGGATCTCATGCCCTTTAAGAAAAAAACCTAAACAGTTTGAGTTTGCTTTGCTGATAGTTGATAATAGTTGAGATTCTCATAGATCAGGGGTTCTCAACCTTGGCAACTTTAAGACTTGTGGACTTCAACTCCCAGAATTCCTCAGCCAGCAAAGCTGGCTGAGGAATTCTGGGAATTGAAGTCCACAAGTCTTAAAGTTGCCAAGGTTGAGAACCCCTGTCATAGATCAAGTGGCAGTATCCAAGAAGCTTGCTGAAGAATAAAAGAGGAAAAAGGATATTACAGAGCATTAACAAACCAATACAGAAGGCACAGTTGGGATGCTATGAGGGCAAAAGATATGCAGATCAAAGCTTTACTTGCCTTCTTAAGAAAGAGGATGCAGCAAAGTACAAGTCCTGGTGTTAGATGCCCACTGGAGAGACTGCTGGCAGAATTTTGGGAAGGAAAAAAACTGGATGGAGATTTGGAAGTTGGCTAGAAATTATATAGCAAATGGCTGTTGATGATGTGTTGTTAGATTTAGTGAAGAATAACAGGGCTGGCAGAGCTAAATTGGACAGAAGAGAATTGTCTGGCACTATCCAAAGCCTGCTAAAGAACAAAAAAGGAAGAAGAATACAGTGGAGCATTTATACACCAATGCAAAAGGCACAGTTGGGATGCTATGAGTTGAGGGCAAAAGATACGAAGATCAAAGGTTTACCTGCCAGAAGAAATCCAGCAGACAACAAACTGTCAGCCATAATCAAGAAAGAGAATCACCACTAGTCTCTGTATGCTTGTCCTTCACTTTATACACATACGCGTACATATATACATATTTATGTTTGTTTTCTGAGGTTTTCGCGGGTGTTTGTATGTAGGTCTTTGGTTCTTCGGGTTTTCTCCCACGTAGAATTTGAAGTGTCTTGGCAACGTTCCGACGAAGTCACATTCGTCATCTTCAGGCTGGTGCTTTCGGCTTCGTGCTTCTAGCTGGAAGCACGAAGCCGAAAGCACCAGCCTGAAGATGACGAATGTGACTTCGTCAAAACATTGCCAAGACACTTCAAATTCTACATGGGAGAAAACCCGAAGAACCAAAGACTTATATTTATGTTTGTATCAACATTCTGAAATGCATGTATTTTCTTATGAAATCTTTGACCTGGGAAGAACTCAACTAACAAATTCAGAAACTATATAAAGTGATATGTAGGAATACTATAATCTGCATGCCACTATAAGAACTAAGAATTATCTCAGCTTGTTTAATCAAATTCTCTAGCAAAACCTAGTACCATGCAATTCTGTGAAAATAAGTCCTATAATATTCAGTAGAGCTTATTTCAGGGACATGTGAATAAATTTGCAGCTGCTGTGTTTAACTGGATTTAACTGGATTTTCTAGAAGTATATTTCCTTTGTCTCAATATTTTCTTTTTCATTTCAGATGTGCATCTCTTTATGTTAATCAGAAATTATTTTAACACTGTAGTGTAGGCCTCTGTTTTGCAGATGAGGGCTAGGAAATGGAAGCTGGTATGCTGATATGCAAATGATTTACATAATGCATTCATGGCAAAATTTGCACTTTCTGAACTTCCTATTTTCAGCTATAGTACAATTGCATTTTCACCAGCAAATCGGCTGAGGGACCGTACAAATGGTGTGAGGTTATTCCAATTATAGAGAAGAAAGCCTACTAGCTCAACAAAGTCATCAAAATCCAATGGCAGATTTTTTTAAAAAGGGAATTGTTTGCATGGAATTAGATTAATGAGATTGGCTATCAAAGACTAATGATAATTAAATATTATCTCCTGTATTAGAGGCAATATTATCTGAACACCAGCTGCTGGGAAACTTGTCCAAGAGATTGATATTGCATTCCTGTTTTGCTTATGAGCTTCTTAGAGGCCACTATAGACTCAGAATAATAAATTATTAGGCTAGAAAAAGCTTAGATAATAAACATGTGCTAGTATTTAAGATTCTTTTCCTTTAGTTTCCTCACAAAATGACTACACAATTACTTGAGTTGACATACTGATGCACTGGTGCACTGATGATGTTACCTAGTTTGGTAATAAAACATCTGCAACAAATCACCAAGCTCAGAGACCACCAAGGATCCTAAATTCAACCCTGAGATACAAATATTCTCTTATATCACTATCTGAGTTCAGCTGGAAGTGTGCCTGGAAGTTGCACTGACTCTTCAGCACCTGATAATTTACTGACTCCCAGGGATAGAAAGTTAAGGTTTCATTCTATCTCTTTCCCTCTTCCAATTTCTTTGTGAACTTCTTACTAAAGTGAGAGAGCTTTTTTCTGCTTTTATCTTTACATGTAGAATTATAGAACCATACAGATAGAAGATGGGGGTATGTTGGCTCAGTAAAGACGCTGAGCTTGTCAGCTACAAAGCTGGTGGCAGGTTCAAGACTTAAGCACCATGTGATGGGTGAGCTCCCATCACTTGCCTCAGCTTCTGCCCACCTAGCAGTTCAAAAGCATGCAAATGTGAGTAGATAAATAGGTGCCACTTTGGAGTGAAGGTAACAGCATTCCATGCACCTCAGCATATAGTCATGCTGGTCATATGACCATGGAACTGTCTTCAGACAATGCTGGCTCCCTTGGCTAAGAAATGGAGATGAGCACCAACCCCTACAGTTGGACATGACTGGACAGGGGAAATCTTAACCTTTTTATTAGAGTTGAAAGGGGCCTAAGATGACTATTCAGCCTCTGTTTGAAAACCTCCACTGCAGGAGAAGAATCCACTCCATCAAATAACCTTTGCACTGACTCTCAATAAGTTCTTCCTAATGTCTAATCTACATTTACTTCTTTGAACATTCTTGCCCTCTGAGTCTTTGCCTGACAGGATATAGGGGAAGAGTCACTAATCCTTGCTCAAGCTAGATCCCATTTTCCAGCAACTCACAAACATCTTCCTCCATCCAGAGCAGCGGTTCTCAACCTTTTTCAGGCCGAGGCCCTGACCTGCACCGCGCATGCGAGGCGCGACAGCCCGAATCGCACATGCGTGGCGCAGCAGCCCGAATCGCACATGCGCGGCGCAACGGCCCGAATTGCGCATGCGCAGCACGCACACGATGGCCTGAATTGCGCATGCATGGCGTGACGGCCTGCATCGTGCATGCGCGGCATGCACGGCGGCCTGCATTGCGCATGCATGGTGTGACGGCCCGAATCGCACATGCACGGCGCGATGGCTCGCATGCGCGGGGCTGCCCCCTGTACCGTCCGAGGGGAAATGGGGGGAAAAACGGCGGACTGCAGTGTTTGGTGACCCCCGTGAAATGGTCGTTCGACCCCAAATGGGGTCACGACCCACAGGTTGAGGACCGCTGATCCAGAGGAACTAGACCCTCCTCTATTCGGTTCCATTAGTGTTAAAGGAAAGCATTAAAACCATAACAACAATGCCAATAACAGCAGTCCCTCCCCCATCTCCGGAGAGAGAATGTCCTTCTCATCTGAGCATATTTTATCTTCCAGTTACATTTGGCCCTATGTCTATATAGTATTGCCAACCACCTTTTTCTAAAACACTAAATGAAAATTATTTGGCGGTCAGAATGAGGAGATGCAAATAATTAAAAGGCCTCTGGCATGCAATATTCTGAGTTCCTTCTGCTTTGTTTTACCTATTTCTCATCCCATTAAGTAAAAAAACCATAATGGAAGAACTAAAATGTTACATTTTTGTTCCTATTAAACTCCATTTCAAATTCCTTTGCTTTTCAGTTTAGTCTTTAAAACAAAATATTCCATTATATGTTCCAATTGTCCCCTCAGATAAATTAAGTGCAATCCTCCTTGTGTGATACACCATATTTTTGCCATCAGAGAAGCCGTATTAAATTATACAGCAACTTGGATAGATAGAGACTTGCAAAAATGGATGACAACACAATCAGGCAATCTTCCAAATCTGAACATTTTATTAAACATCTGCAGTCTTTCATGTAAGTTCAACTAATCCAAAGTCTGTGCTTTGAATGTTGTGTTTGAGCTTGTGCTGAAAATAATAGCAAATGTAGCCAGGACAAACAATAAATGTGACTTTAATTTAAATGTTATTTAATGAAAACTAAATAAAGGGAATATGATTATTATCCTATCATATATTTAATTATTTCATCCTTCTGTCTGAAAATTATTTCTGAAGTTCTCCAGATGTTGGACTCAAGACTTTCAGTGACTCCAAGCAGTTTTGCTTTCTCACCATTTGTTCTCAAAGTTCTAAACATAACCTCAGCCACCAAAGATTATTTTACTTCTGTAATACAATGTTAGTATTTATTCATCTGATCTGAACCTCTTGGAAACATGAATGGAATCTAGTATACCCAGTTTCAATGGACAAGAAGAATGAGTTTTCAAGACCTAATTTTCAAGGCATGAAAGCATCCTGATAGATTAACACCAAGGTTAATTTCATACCCATCTTATAAGTATAGAAACACAAATGTACAATAGGGGGAAAATCTGACTTTTCACAGAGTGTGAAGCCTTCTTGTCCATGCCTTTTGTCACAGTATTACTGCTCCTTGCCTTGGAAACTAGCCAATTTTTGAAGATGAGTTTTAACTTATTATACTCAAAAAGTTTTCCTTTTCTTTCCCCATCTATTTTTTCCAGCAAAGTTGATGCACAAAAAGTTTCCCTTAGGATCCAATTATATCGTAGTAAAAAAACACATTGTTTTTCAAAGCTATTGTTTCTTACAGTATTTTGCAGCTAACATTTGGATTATATTCAACATTATCTCTGATGAATGCTCACATTTTAAGAAGCCTATTGTCTGAAATTTGTTCCCAATGTAAGGATTCAACCTTTCTTGCTACTAAGGTCATAATGTTACTGAATCTTTTATTCGCTAGCTTTGGCAATACACATGGTGCCAGTTTGTTTTGTTTATCCCAAATGCAACCTGATTATTGGGCCCTGAAATTTCTTCTGTAAATTGGAATAGAAAACTAGTAGTCACGAACCTTTCATCTGAAATTGTTCTGTGATTGTGAATTGGATGAAAAAAGGGAAAATACTTTTTATGGGGAAGGAGATAACAAAAGTATATAACTTTGCAGAGGCAAGATGGCAATGTCTCTATATTATTATTGTTAAGGTTTATTTAAGGGGTCAGGGTAAACAGCAATAAGCAGTCTATACCCACCTAGGTTGCTATGCACTTCCATAAATTTGCCTTTTCCTTTGGTGAGATGGGTGGCTATATAAATTTGATTAATAAAAATAAATAACCTAGAACTACCAGTGCTGGTTGAAAGGCATGTGGCATTCCTAGGCCACAAAGACTGATGGTGAAACCTCCCACCAATATAAATATTTGTATTTTTAGAATGATTTGGAAGGATGCTCTTAAGCTGTGGTGACCCAGGCCAGTAGCTATTCAGCCTTAACTTAAGTCAATTCTGGGAATATCTATTCTGCCAACCTTATACTTTTAATTGACAGAATGCCCTCTCTTTTTAAAATTGTATTTAGTCCAACTTCTTTTTTTTAATCATGTAGTTCTAAGTTATTGTTGGTAAAAATGGATGACTATATTATTATTTTTTTAAAAAAAAACAGCACCTAGTGTATCTCAGCTTCTCTCATCACTGTACAATTATCATGATGACTTACAACTTCACAAGAATGCTTCATAATGAGGACGATATGCTTGAGACAAGTGATTATGAGTTTCACCTATTTAAAGCACTTTGTATCTGTTTGGGAGTCTCCCTGGTCCTTCTATTGACTTCAGAAGCTTGTTCTGGTCTCTGAAAGTTCTCAAGGACATAGTTGGAGCAACATGAAGTTAAGCAGTGCAGACTTTGCTCTTTAGAAGAGAATGGGTGAGGTATTCCTTCATGAAGCATGATCAAAGTCCTGTTTCAGTTCAAGCAGCATCAAAGCAAAGAACCCCTTTAAGGTTTAGCAAAGATCAAATTACGGTACTATCTTTAGATTACTATTCTTTCATTAGATGCTCTTAGATCATCATCTGACTCTGAGCTTCCCCTACATATATTACAGAATTCAGCTGCCTGAATACAATTATTATTGTCTAGTAGATATTTTTTTCTTTGATTTATTGCTTCATCTTAATGATCCCTGTAAAGAGAGTCTATAAGCATAAAATTTAACCAAAGGGAAGTCTTTTAGTAAATCAAGAGCCGACTTTACTGATTTGTTTTAATTTAATGCTTTATATTTAAGTTGATATCAATTATTGAAATTAATTCCATTCCTTTAATTCCATTCCAGGGATGATTAGTTTCTTCAGTGTGGAATGTACATTGGAAATCTCTCACAAAGATGTTGGTTAAGGCTAGAGGGAGTGTCTAAGACATAGATCTTATGTTATCTTGTCTGAATCCATTCTGAAAACATTTCAGAAAAATGATAAATAAGACTAACCTCAATTGAAAGTAGAATTGTGAATAATTAATGAGTCTTTTTCAAACACCAGTAAAAATGGCAGAATTGCTTTACCATATCTATATCTGTTTAGAAGGGTTATCTGTGGAAATTTCACTACATTCGTGAAAGACGATGTTCTTTAAATGTTATTTCCAAATCTGGGTCAGTTCCATGTGGATTGGAACTCTTTGAGATTATTATTATTTATTATTATTATTATTATTTATTAAATTTCTATGCCGCCCTATTCCGGGAACTCAGGGCGGCTTACAGCATAAATAGAAATCCAATACAAACTAAATAGTACATTTATAAAAATAAATATATAAAAAGTTTGCAATAGCCTTCTGATCAGCCAATAATGTCAGCTGGTCATCTTTCTGTCAATATAAGAATGCAATGAATATCCAAAAAGAAACTTAGGGATCACTGGGCATCTTCATCAGATCCTTGAAATCCTTCCTCCAGCATCTCTTTCTCTGCAACTGTGCTAAAATGAGAATGAAGACAAACAATCTTGCTTTTATACTAAGGATACTCTAAGAAGACGAGCTGAGCACTGTATTTTTAAAACTCCTATACAAAAGCTGCTTCCCAATTATTAAAATGAGTTTTATTCCTAGTAAAAAACATTTTAATACATTGTATTCTCATGGTACTTGCAAACTTCTTGTTTATTTTCTCCTGGTGTTTTTGTTCAACTTATTTAACTATTAATGAGGGACAATGTATTTGCTGAGGTTGTTAATTTCTGATAGATATATTGCCATCACCTTGAGGTATTTCCACTAGAAATATCCTGGCCTTCATCCTTCTGAATATAAAGTAGTCAAACGGGAGGAGTCCTACTTTGAAGATGATTTGAAGTCAGTGTGGCTATAAAATACAGAAAAGGAGAGAGGACTGTGTAATACAAGAAGGTAATGACCTACGAAATACGTTGTAAATTCTCCTTTATAAAATTGAATAAGAAGTGATAGAAAAATGCAATTTTGTTTCCAGTATGGTACTAATTTTTGTATGTAGCAATAAGCTGGAATAAATAGGAAAAACTGCAGCAAAGTAGAGGAAGAGAAATTTGACAGGACATATTTGGCTCCCAGATAGGATTCTTAATCCCTGCTTTAAAAGACTGATAAAAATGGTTAGAGTTGCTTATGTAGCAAAGGAATGGCAACTCCTTTCCACTTTGCTACTCACATTTTCCCATTGCAGTCAAACCAACTGAAAGTTAGCATTACAAAAGACCAGTTCTAATTTAGTTGATCTATTTTACTAGGCTGACCACCAATTCTGTAGGACCTTATCATTTACATGTTGGTCAGAAATAAATTAATACTATTACTTTTTCCTGTGTACTTTTCCTAATATATACATTTTATATGCATGTTTTTTCATAGTATGTAAGCATAGTGTAATGGCTTAAGCATATACATTTTTTTTCAATATACTTAATGCTATGAATGCTATGTTTTTCTATCAGGCATTGTATACATTTTGTGCATTATATGTGTGTATGTGTGTGGGGGGGTGTTTATACATGAATGCATACATACACACACACATACACACACAATTGCACATAATCAGTATAGTTATCTTTCTAATGGAACAAAATTCTCCATCAACCAGTTATATTTAGTTGTTTCTCTTGAATAAAAGGGTTCCATAGAAGACTTTTTACTCTGGCACTCCCATTTTCCTTATCAATGTAACACTTGAGTAACAAAATAATCTCAAATGTTAATTCCTTAACTTTCCTCCTCCAAAATATACTTTCTGTAACAAAATTACTTCTGCAAAATATAGTTTCTGTAATAAAATTAGCTTCCTCTTATTTATCAATGAAAAACATTGGATCTTTCAACTACAGTACATCTTCAAATCTCAGATGCTCTAAATTATATAGTGTTGATATAGAAAAAATTTTCCTCATACAAAATACCTCTTTTAACAGTATGCCACGAAAAGCTTCTCTATGAATAATTTGGTTAGAGTTGGGCAGTATGAAAAGACTGTCAAATCAGCTCAATAAATACATAACAGTTTCCAACCTGATTATTTTAATAGCAAATAACTCTTTTCTCTCCTTTGCTTTACAAAGTTAACTGTGAGGGCCAAATTATATAGCAGAGAAAAGATTTAGAAATAGCCAGAATACCCCAAAAGACAACCCCCAAACAATTGTACATTAAAGATTTTATAAAGAATGCTACAAGGGCCCTTGATAGGTGGGAAAAAAATGAAACTCTGATTTTTGTCATTTATAACTCCTTCATACTTTAGCTCGATTGCATCAACAGTTTATTACTTCCCTAAAAAAGACACATTCTGGGGTGGAGAAAATTAATGAAGAAAATAAGAGAAGAAAAAGAGTCTATCATGGCAGTTTGAGCATCTTTTAAAGCTTCTGATAACTCTTGACCATACAGCTTGTTTAGTGTATGATGTGGTATAATGACCATGAGTTTGCAACATCTGACTATTAGAAGGGAATTTCCAGTGCAATCCTAATATCCATAGTAATTTTTTCTAGAATTTCCAATCTACAAACCAACTACACATGGGGTCTGTCAAATAGTCAAATAATTGTTTATAATAGCCAACTTCCTTTAACAACTAAGTCAGAATATCAGCAAATAGCCTGAGCGTGCAAAGATGAAGTGAGGAAAGCCAAGGCTCAAAATTAACTAAGCCTTGAGACCAAAGTCAAAACTAACAAAAAAAAGCTTCTTTCAACATGTAAAAAACAAGAAATAAGTGAAGGAAATGATTGGTGCATTAGTGGGTGAAAGTGGCAAGAAGGTGACAAGCAACAGGGAGAAAGCAGAACTATTTAACTTGTTTTTTGCATCTGTCTTTACACAAAGGGAAAAAGCAGACCAACCTATCAAAAATAGTGCCATAAAAAACAGAATAGAAACACAAGTTAAGATAGGCAAGAAAATGGTAAGTGAGCACCTGTCCAGCCTAGATGAGTTCAAATTGCCAGGACCAGATGGATTACACCCCAAGGTTCTCAAGGAACTGGCAGATGTGATCTCAGAACCACTGAACTATATTTTTCAAAGATCCTGGAGCACAGGGGAACTACCAGAGGACTAGAAAAGAACTGATGTAGTTCCCATCCTCAAAAAAGGAAAAAAAATGGATCCAGGAAATTACAGACCTATCTGCCAGACCTCCATACCTGGGAAGATCCTGGAAAAGATAATCAAACAACGAATCAACGAACACCTAGAGGCAAACAAGGTCATTACTAAAAGCCAACATGGGTTTGTCAAAAATAGATCATGCCAGACAAATCTTATTGCCTTCTTTGATCAAGTGACAAAATTAGTGGATCAGAGGAATGCTGTGGACATAATTTACCTGGACTTCAATAAGGCATTTGATAAAGTAGATCACAACCTACTACTTGATAAGATAGAAAAATGTGGGGTAGACAGCATCACCACCAGATGGATCCGTAGCTGGCTGACCGGCCGTACTCAATGGAACTGCATCTACATGGAGGGAAGTGTGTAGTGGGGTGCCCCAGGGCTCTGTTCTGGGCTCAGTGCTCTTCAATATCTTCATCAACAATTTGGATGAAGGGATAGATGGGGAACTCATCAAATTTGCAGACGACACCAAGCTGGCAGGAATAGCCAACACTCCAGAAGACAGGCTTAAGATACAGAAGGATCTGGACAGACTTGAACACTGGGCACTATCTAACAAAATGAAATTCAATGGTGAAGAAAGCAAGGTTCTACATTTAGGCAAGAAAAACCAAACGCACAAGTACAGCATAGGTCGCACCTTGCTCAATAGTAACTGTGAGAGGGACCTTGGAGTCCTAGTAGACAATCACCTAAATATGAGCCAGCAGTATACCGCAGCTGCCAAAAAGGCCAACACAGTGCTAGGCTGCATTAACAGAGGGATATAATCAAGATCACGTGAAGTATTAATACCACTTTACAATGCCTTGGTAAGGCCACACTTGGAATACTGCATCCAGTTTTGGTCACCACGATGTAAAAAAGATGTTGAGACTCTAGAAAGAGTACAGAGAAGAGCAACAAAGATGATTAGGGGACTGGAGGCTAAACATATAAGGAACGGTTGCTGGAATTGGGTATGTCTAGTTTAACGAAGAGAAGGACGAGGGGGGACATGATAGCAGTATTCCAATATCTCAGAGGCTGCCACAAAGAAGAGGGAATCAAGCTATTTTCCAAAGCACCTGAAGGCAGGACAAGAAGCAACGGGTGGAAACTAATCAAGGAGAGAAGCAACCTAAAACTAAGGAAAAACTTCCTGACAGTGAGAACAATTAATCAGTGGAACAACTTGCCTCCAGAAGCGGTAAATGCTCCAACACTGGAAGTTTTTAAGAAGAGACTGGACAGCCATTTGTCCGAAATGGTATAGGGTTTCCTGCCTGAGCAGGGGGTTGGACTAGATGACCTCCAAGGTCCCTTCCATTATTATTATTATTATTATTATTATTATTATTATTATTATTATTATTATTATTATTATTATTATTATTATTATTATTATTATTATTATTATTATTATTATTATTATTATTATTATTATTATTATTATTATTATTAACTCCAAGAATTATTATTATTATTATTATTATTATTATTATTATTATTATTATTATTATTATTATTTATTAGATTTCTATGCCGCCCTATTCCAAGAACTCAGGGCAGCTCACAGCATGAATACTAACATAAAGAAATCCAATATTAAAATACATTATAAAACCCATTAATTAAAAAAACAAACCAATCAACCAGAAACAGACATACAAACATACATACACTGGCTGGGGCAAGGTGTTAACTGCCCCAGGCCTGCCGGCAAAGATGGGTCTTCAATAATTTGCGAAAGGTGGAAAGGGTGGGGGCAATACGGATCTCCGGGGGGAGTTGATTCCAGAGGGCCGGGGCCGCAACAGAGAAGGCTCTTCCCCTAGGCCCCGCCAGGTGACACTGTCTGGCTGATGGGACCTGGAGAAGGCCGACTCTGTGGGCCCTAACCGGTCGCTGGGTTTCATGAATCCTGGAAGAAAGTCCTTATAAATGATGATCATATTCATCCAAAGTCCAGAGAAGCTCTTTTTAACAAATTTGGGGAAATCAACAGAAACAGTGAAAAATATTTTAAATGTTGATGAGAAATTAAAATAGTGGCTGACCAAAAGTTCTATTCAGTCCGTCTTCATTATCAAATCCGTCCACAGCTTTGGAATCTGAAACTTGAATTTTTCTTTACAAAATGTAATGTTTTTGATCTTTTTCCTTAAAGACAAAGTTTTGGATATCTATCAAACAAAAACTGAAAATGAAAGCTATAGTCTCTGGAGTTTTTATTGTTAATCAGAACTTGCAGACCATATGGCCCGGGAACAAACCCAAGTTTCAGAACAATTTGTGTTCTACCAAACTGGCTGAATTTACAATTCATAGATTTATATAGTGAAAACTCCATTGCTAGCAAGAGGGTAAGTATGCATCATATTTCAGTTTTAAGCTGCATCTGGAATTATGGGTGATACATGCATGCTATTGAACATCTTCCTATTGCTGGTAGTGTTCCATATACTGAAATAGAATTGGTCTCCTGAGTATTCCACCAATTCAAAATCCACATATGCTTTACTATATGGATTTGGTTACAAATTACCATGAGTGGTGATCTTTTGTGCCGACAAATATCTAATCCCATGATAAAATAGGGCTGTAGAAAATCAATCAATCAATCAATTCCAGCAGTAAACTGTTGGAGTTAATGCTTAAATCTATTCATCAGACTAATGAGAATTGCTCATGCAGACAATTTTTATATGGCAATTATTACTCTGTTTTTGAAACACCGACATAAAAAAGAGAACATCTTTTTTCAGTGACATAAAGCTATGACATCTTCCAAAAAAACCCCTAAACAAATATTTTAATAGATAACTGATAGATATAATACTATTTCCAACTGATAGGGAGATGTGTTATTTGATTATAAAATATGAAGATATTTTTTGCAATTGCTATTTTATTATTTTTGTCATATCTAACAGCACAACTTTAAGTGCTTATACCAGTAACACCTGAGTTCTTTAGTTTAATCTTTGAGTGAAGTAAGCGTACAATTTAAAAAAAAAAAACAGAAGTCAAGCCAAAACAATCAGTTTGATTTAGTTTGCAGTCACATTTGATTAAAAATATGTTACATTAATTCAGGGAACTGGGAAGAGTTTTAGGAACATACACTGAATAAGTATGCATGAAAAGAGGAGGAGGAGGAGGAGGAGGAGGAAGAAGAAGAGGGGAATCAAATGAGGCAACATTTTAACTCCAACCTGATGTTCTCCCTGTACCTTCTTTCTTCAGATTCCAGAATCTTCTGCTTACTCCATTCTTGCATTTACTTACCCAGAAATTTTCTAGTAATACCATAATTCATCCAGTTATAACCATGAGCTTTTCTACCTATTCAGTCTCCTAGTAACTAATAAAGGACTTGAAGCAATCTATCACAGATGCTCCTTCAACATTTCATATTCCTTCATGAAGAATGGGAACCTTCTGACCTGCAGATCTAAATCAGTGCATTATACAAGGCCCTTCTTTCTCCTGCATAGTCTCACTACCTCTTTATCATTAATTTTTCTCTGGTTTAGTCTCAACAATTAGATCATTACTGTACAAACAACCTTCCATGTAAAATCTGATTAAAGAGATCTTACCCGTTTCCTCAGATTGCAGGTTAGAGTGAGGTTCCTTGAGAAAGAGTTTGCAAAAGCTGTATAAAAATCCAGAACTTTCAGCAAAGCTTCCCGTTTGATAATGTGCAAATCGCAATATGTTAGGGCCCGTACGTTGGCACATGCATGAGCCAGAGTGGTCTCTTTCCAGAAGATGTCCCCAAAAACATCCCCTTTACCTGGTAAAGCAATGAAAAAGGCAATTAGTTTATAGAAAATAAATAAACAAATAAAAATCAATTTAAAATTAGCAATTCAGCCTGCAGCAAGTTGTCTAGGGTCACCATAGATAAACAAGAAGTGATGTTTCTGGAGAAGGATAGGCATAATGTAAATTAGCTTTGTTCCTTTACTACAAGGAAACTGTGAACAATTTATTTAATAAGTTATTATTTCTATGGATACTCCCATCAAAGCTCACAGGTCCTGATGCAGTTCTTCAGAATCAAAAATTTGCGCTACTGCAATCAGTGTTTGCTTTTTTACAAATCACCATCCCTAAATTAATGTTTATCTAAGTTTATCTAAGTATTCATCATGACAACCGGTGATGTTTATGTCTGTGGAATGAAATTACAAATCTCGCAAATCCCTTCAATTTAAATAAATGTTTAAGGTATGCCATGGCAGGTTCTACCATTCAGATCAATGTAGCCCAAACTCTCTCTTGCAATAAAACACTTGGTGTGACACCTGTTTATTTGCTTTTTGGGCATAACCCTTCTTAACACACCAGTAACTTTAAACTTTTTGCTTACTTTTTTTTTGTTTGTGTGTGTATTTGTGCATATGTCTGCTTGAATATGTGTGCACTCCTGGCAACTACCTGTATAAGTTTTCTTGGAATTTTTTTGAAACTGGTTTATTGTTAGTCTTTTCTTCCTAGGGCTGAGAGAGAGTGACTGGCCCAAGATCACCCTGCTGGCTTTTGCCCTAAGGTGGGAACTAGAACTCCTGATCTCTAGTTGGTATCTTAATTACTACACCAAACTAGCTCTCAGGAAAACAGCAATAGTTAGTGCCATTGCACTGGCTTTCTGTGTTTGACCACTAGGGGCAATCAATGTAGCAATAGAGACTTTGCATACTTATCTTCTTCGCAAAATACTTACTTTGCATATGCTATTAGCTAGATTGATATTCTCAAGGATTTCATAGCATCCTTCCTTTCTCAGCTCAGCTTTCCTTTCTCTACCATCTTTGGCCTCTGTGGCTCATATCTGTACCTGACTCATTCACTTTCCAACAGCATGCCCATAGCTTTTAATAAACTTGAGTCAATCAACTTTTTTATTTCTTAAATAATGATTATCTTAGTTTTTTCCATACACACAAGCACCAGCCTCTAGAATAATTTCATCTTACTTTGGTGTTGCTCAACCTTGCCAATTTTAAATGTATAAACATCAATTACCAAACTGGTTGGGGAATTCTAGGAGTTGAAATCCATACTTTTTAAAGTTACCAAGCTTGAGAAGCATTGTTCTAAGTGTTTCTCTCTGAGTATGCATTCTTTCTGCTGCATTAAGCTATCTCCTATCCCAGTGTTTCTCAACCTTGACAATTTTAAGGCATGTGGACTTCAACTCCCAGAATTCCACAGCCAGCTTTGAAGCTGGGAGTTGAAGTCCACATGCCTTAAAATTGTCAAGGTTGAGAAACACTGTCCTATCCAACAATGTTCCTTCCCCAAGACTACAACTGAGAAGCAATTGCCTCATTTCTTCCTGAATGCTGTGTGCTGCTACCCCAATCTGAGATATTTCAGAGAGAATTTTTCTTCCCAGCTGTCAGAGGGTCACTTGGGAGATACCAGATGGATGGCAATCTTACACTCTCAGTGGCGGGATGAAAAACAGCCTCAAAAGCTGGTGGGTGTCAGTTTGCTTCATGTATGGATTGGACGGGTTTAAAGTGGCTAATGATGCAGCTGTGGTCTGGCTTCTGGTTTGTATGTATGTACATACAGGTTTCAAACGCGCATAGGCAGACGCGACGCAACTAGGAGCAATATGATTGACTAGGAGGGGGCGAGGGGAGGAGGGACCAATTACTCGCTCCATGAGCAGATCGTTGAAACAACCAGCTATATAAGCAGGCTAGCCAACTTCTGACTTTTACTCTGACGATGTCAGCTTAGTAATAAAACAGTTTGTTTTTCTTCTTTTCTGACTGCGTTCTTGTGTTCTGCGATGCGTGCATTTATTCTCCTATTAGTTTGTCCAACGTATGTGGCTGGGCAGATTTTGCATGGTATTTCATAGACTCCTTGGTTTTCTAGCTGGATCATGTCTTTGGGGTTTCTTAAGATGTTAGCTAAGACGCTCATATCCTAGCCAAGACCTTCATATCCAGAACCAAATGCCTAACTGATAAAGACCACCTGAAAACTGAATTACACACTCTCACAAACGTATTAATCTCCAACGGATTCCAAAGAAATACTATTACCAACCTAATCCAAAGGGAAACAGCCCCCAAGAACTGAGACATAAAACAGTACAACGACATCGCCCTCCTCCCCTACATCAAAGGCACCACAAACGCAATATCAAGACAGCCTTTGGCACCAACCCAAAAATAGCCAACATCTTAAGAAACCCCAAAGACATGATCCAGCTAGAAAACCAAGGAGTCTATGAAATACCATGAAAAATCTGCCCAGTCACATACATTGGACAAACTAATAGGAGAATAAATGCACACATCGCAGAACACAAGAACACAGTCAGAAAAGAAGAAAAATCTTCCTCCCTCTTCCAGCACCTTAAAGCCACAGGACATGAAATTGATTTTAAAGGAACCAAACTAATCTCCAAAATTGAACACCACAACAAGAGAATAATTATGGAAGCCATCGAAATAGAAAAACACCCCCACAACATGAATAAACGTGATGATACCTCCCGCCTACTAGACATCTGGAAACTAGCCCTAATCAACAAATGAGTCCTAGCCACGAAAACTGACACCGGGCCCAGAAAAACACAGTATGCCACCACCATTCACCCTCACTAGACCCAAACCCAAGCCCAAACCTATCCCTGAGACGAAATGTAATCACCATCCAGAAGCCAACCCACAATGACATCACCAGCTGCTGCACCTCCCTCCCGACCCCCACACAAAGCAAACAGACACACGCCATGAACACAGAGCTAGACCTCAAACTCAGAGCCAAACCAAAGCTCGGTATGTTACTTCACACCTTCTGCCCTGGACATCACACCACAGAACTCAGGAGGTTACAATGTTAAAGCTCAGGATGTTACAACACAGCCTACCACCCAGGATGGTGCAACACAGAACTCAGGATATCACTACACTAGATCTCAGGATGCCATCACACAACCCATTACCAGGTCGTTACAACATAAGACTAATGAGCACACAGCCAGCACCTCAGCTACTCAGGATGTTACGAAACAGCCAAACAATCCACAAATAATAACTCCAACACAGCCAACCAACCTTCCTACAGCAACTAAGCCAGCACTCTACACACCTCCACCAATATTTATAGAGAGACGGCAGCTCTGATCACACTTTGCTCGCACAAGCATGAAGCCGAAGACCCCAGCCTGAAGATGACGAGTGGGACCTCGTCGAAACATCGCCAAGATACTCTCAATCTTACATGGGAAAAGACCCGAATATGCCAAGACCTGCATACCTATACCTGTGAAAATCTATAAAAACAAATAAAACAGCCTCAAAACATATAATAAAATATATATAAAAATTGGATTGCTAACAAAGGGTTGAAGGGGGACTGGGATAGATTTCTTCCTCCTATATTTGGGCTGACAGAGTACATAAAAAAACACTCAAGACACATATATATATTGCCACATGAATAGGAGGGGATGCGAAGGATTTTGCTAGTCTAAACAATTATGTGTCCCATGGGAACCACGGTCATTCGTCAGTTATGCTAGGGTTGTTAGAAATTCCGCCAAACTATTCTATTGGGAAACGTAGCTGATTGCATAGCACTGGGATGGGAAGTTTGACTTTGTAATAGTGTAATTCTTTGAAAGGAATTTAAGACTTGGTTTAACTTTTGATGTTACTGATATTTTGTATCCAATAAACGTGTTCTTTGAGGAAGCCTCTAGCCTTGGAGTTCTGATTTATTTGGCTCCATCTATTGGAACCATGACAACCAGTTTGATTGAAGCAACACAAAAATCATCCGCCATGTTACCACCCACAATGCTCGTGAGTTCATTGAAGCCTGGCATTCCAAAAACATTAATAGACACATTGACCTACAATCAGCCTACAAACCCCTCAGAATCCAAATCAACCACACAGCCAATCGGAGACAGCACCAACGCTCAATCAATCCACGTAAGCCCCCTTAATCAGCACTTCTTTCTTTATCTTTATCTTTATTTTGACTTATATGCCGCCCTTCTCCCCAGACTCAGGGCGGCTCACAACAGAAATATAAGTACAAAAATATAAGTAATTTAAAATAATATTACAATATAAAACTATTAAAACTACACTCACTCATACAACATACACTCCCAATCAAAGGCCCAGGGGCAGAGCACAGCAAAAAATTAAACGCCCCAAGCCTGTCTGCATAGATGTGTTTTTAAAAGTTTTCGGAAAGCTAGGAGGGAAGGAGCAGTACAAACCTCTGAGGGAAGTTGATTCCAGAGGGCTGGGGCAGCAACAGAGAAGGCTGTAGCCCTAGGTCCCGCCAGACGGCACTGTCTAACAGACGGGACCCATAGGAGGCCAACCCTGTGTGCCCTAACTGGTCGCTGGGATTCATGAGGCAGAAGACGGTCCCGCAAGTATCCTGGCCCATTGCCATATAGGGCTTTATAGGTCATAACCAACACTTTGAATTGTGTTCGGAGACCAATTGGCAGCCAGTGCAGCTCACGGAGGGCTGGAGTGATATGAGCATGTCTTGGGAGACCCAAGACGGCTCGCGCGGCCGCATTCTGAACTACCTGCAGTCTCCGGACATTCTTCAAAGGTTGCCCCATGTAGAGAGCATTACAGTAGTCGAATCTCGAGGTGACAAGGGCATGGGTGACTGTGAGGAGTGACTCCCGGTCCAAATAGGGCCACAACTGACGCACCAGGCGAACCTGGGCGAATGCCCCCCTCGCCACAGCTGAAAGATGGTATTCTAAACTTAGCTGTGGATTGAGGAGGACACCAAAGTTGCGAACCTCCGAATGACCCTCACCTATCACAAGACCCATCACAAGACTCTCAATTCACATATCCACACATGACCATCACAAAACCTACTGACAACACAAAGCCCGTATAAATAGAAGAACACTGACATCCCTTAAACTCTGCTAAATATTTTACCTAGCCTGGCAATGAAATGTTTGGAAACCAACTCACAAGCTTGGAGAATGAACCTTCACTTCACTTCACGGTGATTTGCTTAATGACCTCAGTCTGATTTGCTTAATGACCTCAGTCAGAACTGCTGGAACTTTTATTCTAAGTCAGGTGCATTCGTATGATTTAAAAAAATTTTTTACAACCACATTGCTTAGCAACAGAGTTGTCAGTCCCAAATGCAGTCAGTAAGTGAAGGCTATCTGTACTAGTTGGTACATCATTAAGGACTAAGAAAACTAACTGACACTTTTTTCTACACTAGAGATCTGTCAGGTACTCAATTTCATACTTTTATGATCCTTTTGAAGATGCATGAGAATATTGGTCATAGAAAATAAATAATTATGAGAGACTGTCAGAGAAACCCAAACAGATTTCATTTCATTCAACAATTCTGTTAAAAATAACTATAATCCCAAATGCTGCCAATTGGTCAGCTGCAAGATAGAATCTACTTAATCATTTTTAATTAGAAGCCTACCAAAAGGAAATTATGAGTTTATGTTTGTACACAAGAAAAAAGATCCATCATGCTGCAAGAATAATAAAATAGTCACTTGTGTCAGGGTTTTCTAAACAACTGAAGGAGAAATTATCAGAGACCATTATCTACCAAAGCTTTTTTTGGAAGAACTGGGATTTGAGTAAATTAGTTACATGGGATTTTTAGTGCAAGAAAGTAACGCCAGAGGTTCCATGGTGTGTTCCTCTGTCAGAAACTGGATCTTGTTATTGCTCTCCAAAGCTAGGTTGTTTTAAAGCTTTCTGACATTCAAAGAAACAATAACTTCTGCTTTCAAAAAAGAAGACAAATCCAATGAAATTCTCACATAAAGAAAGTGTTCTGGCAGTAAATTTAATTAGAAAATGTTTGTTTGTGTCCTGCTGTTCATTGTATACTCAATTCCCTAGTACTCTGCAGCTTCTCTAGCTTCCCAAGAGAGGACATCATGAAGGAATGTCTCTGATTGTTTATTATTATTATTTATTATTATTTTTCTATCCATGCTACCGGGGAAAGTCCAACCAATAAAATACTATTGGAAGACTATTTCCTCCTCAGGATCAAATTTGGAGAAATTATGCACCCAATTTCTCTGCCCAGAAATATGATGGTTTCCAAATGATATTCATATTTAGCTTTAACTCCTAAAACAGTTCCCCATTACTTCATGAAATGGAATGTGGCTTTCTATCTTGAATATCCCAAGGATACTATATGTTCTCAACTCTTTTCTTTTTCCATGTTTGTTAGCAGTTCCCACACCAGACCATCTCTCTGTTTCCCCTTTCTTCTTTTTAGAGGCTACTGTGGTGAAAGTGTAGAAGTAAGAGCAGATGCAGAGAAGCGAAGTGGAACAAGGAGAATGAAGGTCCCCTGTCTCTCTGGTTTCTTTTCTCCAGCATGCTTCCTTTTCCTTTCTAGTCAACTTTTGTACTTGCTGGGGAGGAGAAAAACAAACAGCAGAAGTTATTGATAATTGTGGAAGTGATTTGTGGAAGTTATTCCATAAATTTGCTATTCCTACCTGAACCTTAAAAAAAGGGGGGGTCTGTATTCTCTAGCTCAGGGCTTTTCAACCTTTTCACCTATTGTACCACTTTTAGAACATAGCAATATTCAAGTACCACCAGGTGCCTAGCAAGGTGTCAAAAACTTGATGACCACCACCCCCCTGGAAAAAAGGGATAAAGTACAGGTAGTCCTCTCTCACACCTTTTAATATCATCTCTTCTCCCACCCCTTTTAATATCATCTCTTCTCCCACCCCCTTTAATATCATCTCTTCTTCCACCCCCTTTAATATCATCTCTTCCCTCACCCCCTTTAATACCATCTCTTCCCCATCCCTTTTAATATAATCTTTTCCCCCACCCCCTTTAATATGATCTCTTCCCTCACCCCCTTTAATATCATCTCTTCTCTCCCCTTCAGCAGAACCCAGACAATGCCTCCCGCAGCTCCAGCTGAATCTCTGACTGAAGACTGGGTGAGGCCGCCTGCTACCCCCAATCAGCTGAAGCTGCGCACGCCGATCCTGGGCTCTCAACAGGACCCAGGCAATGTGCAGTTCTGGCTGACTTTCCCTCAAGCCTCTGCGGCACTGCTGCCACTTCACCTCTTCACCACTTCACCTTTTACACTTTTTAAACATTTTTTTACAGTGCTGTTCAACACGTCGTATGCATACCACCTGCCAGGTGCCAATGTACCACTAGTGGTACGTACACCACTGATTGAAAACCCTACTCTAGCTCCCAAAGAGAAATGGGAAGAGAAGCACAGAGTCCTATAGTCAGATGTTGAGGGGTGGGGATGGTTCTGCAGAGAGCCAACTAGAGTCCTGCAGATCATATACCTTCTTTAGAATCCTTCTTCCTTGTGAATCAGAATCTTCATATTGGAAGTTGTGTTCTGTTTTCTAATAGAAAATGCCATTTTCCTGATGGATCACTTGGATCTTGCTTTGGTCTGGCCTCAGGGGCATACTGGAACTGAAATATAGTCTTTATTGTGAGGCAATGTCCTTAACAAATGGTTAGCAGGGTACCTCTGCACTAGGCAAGAAGAGTATGTGGATGAAAGCCTTATTTTTTTCTCTCTTGAACTAAAGGTGTACTTCTAAACTGGTCCTACTAATCCAGTAATTCCAGTGTTTGCTCAATCTGGGCAACTTTAATTTCAATTTCCAATTTTAATTACCAGAATTTAATTCTCATGCTAGCTAGATAATTCTGACATCTTAAAGTTTCCAAGATTGAGAAACACTGTACTAAACACTCAATTCTTAGTATGTGAGTGTGGGTCAGTGCAGACCTATCTCAAACCTTACTTCTAAATTCTGCCTGATTGAGACAGCCATCTCAAAAATGAATGAATGAGTCTCTGGCTATACCACAGATACTATCTCAAATGCTGTAAAATAGGTGGGAAGATGCCAAGACAATGAATATCACTTTCTCTGTTGTCTGCCTATCTCATTCCATCAGCCTGCTTCTATTTTATCTGCTAAATGAAATAAAGTATAGTAGCAAGGGACCATCACACTATACTCTTACACAACTGAATCCTACCCAGAAGTCACATTAAAACAAATTAAAATAAAGTACTGTAATACACTTGATATAATTAATGTATTTAATAATTTCCCCTTCTGTTACAATTCAGCAGCAACTTTATAGAGGCTCTTGAGGCTGCACATAAGTCTTTAGCAGAAGAGGTCACATCCCCAGGTCCCGAAAATATGCTAGAGGCACGGACACTGCTTTGCTTTAGTCCCCAAAAAGCTGGACAAGAAAATAACTAAAACAACGGACTAAAGCTTTGCTGGCTGAGGAATTCTGGGAGTTGAAGTCCACAAGTCTTAAAGTTGCCAAGGTTGAGAACCCCTGGACTAAAGCATACTTGGGATGTTTACTTTTAAGGCTGCATCTGAATCCTCCTGTTTTTCAAAAGAGCCCTAACCAATAGACCAAGGATAATTTAATGAGACACAAGAAATGTATTGTCAGCACTTTAATGTATTGCTTACCAGGATGGGAGTGGATGGGAGGATGTGGGTCATGCCGATCTGCTCTGCAGAGGCTCATCTCTTTGACCTGTCATGGTGGTGCTTCTGATTGGTTCTATTGGACACTACATTTTGATAATAGTGATTTCTGCCATTCAGTGGTGAGATTCAAATATGTGAACAATCAGTTCTCTGTGTGGATGCCACTTCAAGAAGTCCATTCTGGGCCTGGGCAACAAAAAATTAGCTACCGGTTCTGCTGAAGTGGTGCGAACTGGCTGAATCCCATCATTGCTGCCACTCCATTTCAACAACGGAAAGTGAGTGTCACTTCTTTTCATGGCTTCTCTTTTCAGCCAAGCTTCAACAATCTGCACAACATTGCATGTAGAAGGGACTCCTCCAGGGAAAACAGAGCTTTAGGCTCTTATGAAAATCAACCCACAAGAAGGCATTGGCTAACTGGTTCCATATTATTGTGACATATACACAAAAATGATATAGATGTGTCAATTTAGCCACTGGGAGTTGAAGGAGACTTGTTTGATTTAATTTTTCAAGCATTTTTATCTACATTTTCATGCATAACAAATAGCAAATAAAAAGATGAGGTGTAGAGTAAATTATATAAATTATAGTGAGTATAGTGAGATTCTATGGGTTGATAAAAATGAAGGGTTTTTTAAAATTCTCCTGGTGTTGAAAAGATTGTAAAATCATAATTAAAAAGAAGAGTGTTAAAAAATGGAGGTACTACTGCTGAGAAAGCTCATTTGTTGTAGTTGAGTAACATATTGCTCAATTTAGAAAGCAACTGTGAGAAATACATTGGGAGAAAAAATTGAAGCATAGGCAGATTCGTATGTTGTTATTATAAACTAAAAGCTTTAGAAACTGATATCAGGAGCTCATGATAAATCCTGTTTAAATATATATCACAGCTCTATTGTTATAGCACTTCCCGAGTGATATACCAGCAGTAGTATATTTTAGATTCTTCTACTAAATGCAGTCCATAACAAGTTTTAACAAACATACTATTTGGTTTAAAGTACAATCTGCATGTTTGTATTAAGATAAATATATGATTCATGTAAAATAGAACAGATTTTAGTGTTCTCTTTTATGCACATTACCGTCAAGTGTTTTCACATATTTCTATCAGGTAAAAATATAAAAAAATACATACCAGAGGTCCCAACCCCTAGACCACGGAAGTGGTGGGCAAGCATGCATGTGTACTTCCACTTGTGCAAGCAGTGGGTGAGTGCGTGCAAGCACATGAAGCTCCACTGTGTGTGCGGTAGACGGCGTGCCTACTGCTAGTGCAAATGGAGCTGCATGTGTGTGCATGCACTCGTCCACCACTCACATGGAACCATTCCCTCTTCCCACCCACCCATCAGCAAAGCCGGAAAGGTTGGGGAACCCTGATATATAAAGATGTATCTAGCATGGCCTTCAATTTACCAGTATATTGCATAATGCCATAGAGGTTCAAGAGCAGAATGGTGACAGTCCACAAGACTGAATGTTTGCTGTTGACATTCAGTCATATCTCTAAAATTGTGTTTAATGCCCAAAATATGAAAGAAGGAAGATAGTTTTGTCTCCCCTCCCCTCATTTAGCTAAAAGTCAAATGTTGTGGGACTATTACAGGCTACTTGGTTCACTAGATGCTACTGATCAAGCAATGTTTTCAAAGTATCTTTCATAAAATTGCATCAAAGAACAGGATAGCTGTTCTTTTCTCTGTCAAGGTCTAGCAGTGGAAACAGGCCTGCTTCCTGTTGTCAAAGTCCTTATAATCTTTCCATAGTTTTTTAGAAAAGTAACATGACAGAGGGAGTAGACTCTCAACCATAGCACATAATGAGATTATAAATCTGATACAATCTGTTTGAATTTGTCTGAACTTTTTATTTGGGTCATGCAGCTATCTCTTGTAATACAATTTATAGAACTCTAAATGGATATTTCAGAATGGATTTAATAGCTTTACTAAGAAGAACATGAGCTATTGGGAATAACATAATTCCACTAATGATTTTTAGATAAAACATGGAAACATGGCAGAAAGTAAATGTTTGCCCTGCTGAGTTTGCTGCTAATAGCATGCTTTATGTGTTACTTTAAAATTTTATTATTTATTTATTCATTCATTCATTTATTACCACAGCATTACAAAACTTGTTAAAATGTCCTTGTTTTCAGTGTACTGTTTACAGATGTGCTTCCTTGATAATTAAATATTCTTCATAATCTAAAATAACAAATTGCAAAAATGCTGATGTGCTGTGACATATTCATTTTCTGACTGAAATACACTACCTTTCTGCTTGCCTATATACTGTATTCTAGATTCCTTTGTAAGTATAAAAATGAATAATAATTATTTTATTTATTAAATTTCTACTCCAGTCATCTAACCTAAGTGATTCTGGGTGGTTTGCAACAGCATATTAAAACCCTATAAATATATGAACAATTAATTACTAATTATGTGATTTGGTAAATTAATTAATTAAATAAATAAGCATAATATGAAACTAGTCTAGAAACAGTTGCTTGTCTGCTCATTTATGATATATAAGAAATCAATAGTGTCAATCTAAAACTATTGCCAAGATGGTCCTGGTGCCTACTCTTTACACAGAAAATTACTAGCCTGATAATCAATATCTTTCTTAACTACCAGTGATAAAGTAAAGGTAAAGATTTCCCCTATCCTGTTGTTTCTGACAGTAGGGGGCAGTGCTTCTCTTCATTTCTTAGCCAAGAGAGCCAGCATTGTCCTAAGATACTTCTGTGGTCATGAACTGCTAGATTGGCAGAAGCTGGGGCAAGTAACAAGACCTCACACTGTAGCATGGTGCTCAGGTCTTGAATCCAGGCTGTCAGCTGAAAAGCTCAGTGCCTTTAACCACTGAGCCATCACACTCCCTTGCAATTAGCAGTGATAGGATATTGTAATGTCTACTACACCAGAAGTCCCCAACCTTTTGGGCACCAGGAATTGGTTACATGGAGAGAGGTTTTTCCACGGACTAGAGGGGGCATTGTTTTGTACGCTGCCTGCATCCTGTGGATGGGTCTTTCCTTGTTTGTGCAGACCAGTTGCTGGCATGCCATGGCCCAGTACTGGGCCATGGACAGGGGGTTGGGGACCCCTGTACTACACCACAGCAAATACAATATAGAATTCAGGGCAAGTTGTGTAACATACAGAACTGTGTTCGTCAACAAAAGGGCTCAGCAAGAAGTGTAGGGGCAGCCTTCCAACATCTGTCAATCACAAAAATCTGCTTGACTACAAGGCTGGCTCTGACCTTACAGGTATGTTTCAGTAAATGGCTAACTGTTTTCTCTGCTGCTCATTTCTGGCTGTTAATGTTGGAAAATTATTGTAGATATCTTTGCATGTATGTAAACAATTTGTATAGATGCCCATGTCAGAAAAGTGACTCTGGGAACTTCCAGTGAAGACATGGTAAACTGAAGCATCCTTGAAGAAGCAGAGATGACATTATGGATGAAATTAGCTGCTGGATGTAGAGTCTGAACAAGTGAAATCTCTCTGAAGAAAGGAGAGATTGTGAGAGAACCCATATATATTTCAGACAGCAGCTCCTCATGAACTGACATTTTTGCAATCAGTTTGTGAGTTGAGCAGCTGGGAGTTGAGGATCCTGTCAAAGTTCATATGATTAATGTAGCTTTTAAGAACAAAATTCAGCCAATCCTCACTTTGGAATGAATTTTGTATTGCTTTTTAAACACTGAGAAACTCTGGAATGGCAAGTTTCGGTATTCTGTGAGTGAATTTCCTTTAATCTTTTATGAAGGAAGTTTTAAATACAAGTATAAGGATTTTTGAACTTTTTTCAGAATTAACAGCAAAAGAGTGATTAGAGTGTTGGTTTTAACTAAAGGTCTAGATGTATTTAATAACACTTTAAATATAAGAATCCTTCCCATGGGTAAGCACACATATCTTTCCATTTGGAAGAAAAACAACATAAGATGGAACTTTGAAGACTGGACAGTTAAGGGAGGGAGCAGAGGGAAATGAAATCTATAATTAGAGTAATTGAACTGGTTGGGAACTATGCAAGAGAAATTATAAATGCAGCTCCCATGCATTTTGAATGCAATTTGCAAAATAAGAACTTGCTGTTGAATTTAGATACATTGGATTATCTTGACTACAGTAAAACAAAAATTGCAGAATATTGGTCTTATTGGTCTAACATAGCAATAGAGATAAGCAGTAGACATTTCCATGTGGAAATGCACTATTATGAAGAGAATAAAAATGTAATACAAAAATTCATGCTAGAACAGCCTTACCAACTGGCATCCTTTAGACATACGTGGATTATAAGTCCCAGAATTACCACTGTGAAACTAAGGCACGCATGCCAGAGGCGGCACTCAAAGCCCTCTCTGTGGGCACACGTGCCGTCGCCCCAGCCCCCTCCCCTGCAGATCCCTCCTCACCAGCAGCCCCCCTGGAGTAGCCCCTGGGCACGGCCCAAGCAGAGCAGCACAGCCAAGGACATGGCAGTGGGGACAAGACTCCGCCCTCGCACCCCATCGCACGCAGATAATGCTGCAGGACGCGGGCAGAGGGCGTGGTTGCCATGGTGCTGCTAGGCCACCAGGGTGATCTGTGGCGGACTGTGGAGGTGGTAGGTGGTCCTGTGGGCAGGACAGGGGGTGGAGCGGGCGGGCTGGGGCAGGTTTTGGGCACTCAGTCTCTAAAAGGTTCGCCATCACTGAACTAGGTGCTAAACTGGGGAAAGCTATATTAGACCAATAAATGAGTCTCTTACTGACAGTCCTACCAAAATAAGATTGATTTGGAGGTCTTACAAATGTCTAGCATATACAGAAGCTACACAACCTTTTGATTTCAATAAGGCTCTGACATCTTTAAGCAAAGCAAGATAAAAAGAATTAGACTGACATCACCACCATATATGTCAGGAAAACTTTTCTGAAGCAGGAGGATTCTTCAAAACTGTCTAGTAGCACAGTATGTTCGTTTGTTTAAGAAACATTTGAATAAGCAGTTGAAAGCTCTTTTCAATGTGGCAGCTTTCAAATATCTTTGACTATATAGTAAAGAAAATTCTACATATATTTTCCATTAAAAATATCTGCACAAAGGCAGTTAAGATGCAAATTAGCTACATGAAATTAATCCCTCCATAGTCATCCCATCAATCTCTTTCCCAGTTTTGCTGTGCACATTTTGCACTAAGTTTCCAAGGATGGCTCTGATTTTTTTATGCACAGAAAATAGGCATGGTATTTATGTGACATTGGCATACACTGCTAGAACATGATTTGGACCCAGCCTGAATGTACAGCAGGCAGAAATATTTAGTGCAGAACTTTACTTTATTTTCAACCCCTCTGCTTCCAAGAACAGTTCAACCCTTTAACCAAAATTCCATTTCTTCATTATCTTTGAATCCATTCTTTCTTGCTTTGTCTGCTTTTAAGATGATATCATATGCTGCTCCTGAAACAAATAACGGAGTTGAAGAAAGCAAATGCATAAAGTGGCCCATTCATAGCTACTCCATTTTTACAAACTGTAGAGCTTTTTGGGACTGCCCGAGCCTGCAAAGACGAAGTGAGGAAAGCTAAGGCTCAAAATGAACTAAGGCTTGCGACCAAAGTCAAAAATAACAACCTAGAATTAAGGAGAAACTTCCTGACAGTTAGAGCAGTGGTTCTCAACCTTTCTGAGGTTGAGACCCCACTTGCCCCGCCCATGCGCGCCACGACCCCGACCTGGGGGCGTGCGTGTGCGCGCGCGCAAAAAAAGTTTTTTTATTTTTTTTAAAAAATCAAAAAAAAAAACCAAAATGGCGGCCGGGACAGGCGGATCTGCGCATGCGCGGATCGGCCCATCGCACGTGCCATGCATGCGCACATCTGTCCGTCGCAGGCCGCCATTTTGTTTTTTTTATTTTTTATTTAAAAATTTTTTTAAAAAAATAATAAAAAAAACAAAATGGCGGCCGCAATGGGCGGATCTGTGCCTGCGCAGATTGGCCCGTCGCACGTACCGTGGATGCGCGGATCTACCCGTTGCAGTCCGCCATTTTGTTTTTATTTTATTTTATGTTTTTAATTTTTTTTAATTTTTTAAAAATTTTTTTAATTTTTTTTTCCGGCGTGATGGGCGGATCTGAGTGTGTGCGGCGCGCGCGCGCGCCCAAAAAATTGAAAAAATTAAAAAAAATTAAAAAAAATTAAAAAAAAATAAAAATAAAAAAAACAAAATGGCGGCCGGCGGTGCCCGGCGACCCCCGCGAAATGGTCTTGCGACCCCAAATGGGGTCGCGACCCCAAGGTTGAGAACCACTGCTTTAGAAAAAGGTAATCTTTGATCACAAGATCTCTGTGTTACCCTGACTACCCAGGCTTGTGAGATCACAAATTTCTGATGGTTTGATCCACTGGGCTGCCCATCCTAATAACCTTCATTGCCATATGCCCAATCTAACAAATTATTAGGTTTTGAGGTATAAGGAAACTGAATAAAGATTGAGCACTTTGAGGTAACTACTGGGATTTAATAACTGTTAGAAAGAGAAACAGATGGTCTGGTTGATCAACATCAGTTTTAAAGAGCTGAAAGTAATTGCTCTTCAAACACAAACACAAACACACACAAACACACATACACACATTTGCAACTGTTTCTGGTCAAACAGATTTTCTAGATTTCATGACATTACAAACAAGCAAGGTGAGACCTGATGGAGACACTTTAATGAATAATTTTAAAGAATTACAATTCCTTTAAATAATTTTCAGGGATTTGTGTAGTCAAAAGTTCACAAATCCTTGATTTTATTCACCACAGGTCTCTGATTGGTTTGGATTACACATCTAATCAGTCGGCAAAACACAGAAGCAAACAGTGGAAACAGCGAATAGAAAGTTTATGAATATTCTAATATACAGTATTATAGGACTGTTATTGTCCTATAACAAGGAAGGAACAATCAGATTTACACATGCAGAATTCAAGCTAACTACTTTATTATGTTCTGCCTATAATAACAGAATCTCCCCAATCTGGCAGTTGTCCCTTGGGAATAATTAGGCTTAACAGCAGTCAACACCCCAATCAGCCAATAAGAAACCACACTCAACCAGGCACCACATAAATACTATGCATAGAATAGCTCAAAGCACATGTTCCAGTAGAGAGAAGTTCCTTGAGGATGGGCTCCGGCATGAGTCTGAAAGCTTTAATCCCAGTGACCTACCCAGGTTGGATCCTGCAACATTATTCTGGGACATGTATATTTGCCTTCATTTGTGTCAATTAGATAAGGTTCCAAGGAAGGCTGGTTCTGACCCTTTTATAGTTGTGCAGTGACTCTTGATTAGCTCTACCCTTTATCATTTATCTTTCATCTGTAAGGCTAGGTGCTTCCCAACAGTTTTTTTCTTTGTCAAAGGGCTATTTATATGAGTAAGGTATAGCATTAACATACATTATAGCATGTAGATGGTTATTGGTTCAGTACTTGTCATCTGCACATTAAAGCAAATAAAACACACAATAGAATAAAGTAGTAAAAGAACTTGTTAGGAATCAATGTTGTTGTTGGTGGAAGTAACCCTGGCCTATAGGGAGTTATTTAAGTGCAATTCCAAATGTTCCAAAATTTAAGAATAAGTATTTAGTACTGCTGTATCTATAAAAATCTGTTTAACAAAGTTGAGGGTTGAGTACAATATATCACCATTAATAGGTCTCACCCTATTTAGCTAAAAATGAAACTTCCTTGATACCAGGTGGCCGCTGCACAATCAGAACTTCATCATGCTGGATGAGTTTATTCCATCCCATTCATCCTCAGAGATCCTACTACTATTGCATCTCTTGTTTGGCCTTAACTGGGAGAATAGAATAGAATAGAATAGAATAGAATAGAATAGAATAGAATAGAATAGAATAGAATAGAATAGAATAGAATAGAATAGAATAGAATAGGAGTCGGAAGGGACCTTAGAGGTCTTCTAATCCAACCCCCTATTCAGGAAGGAAACCCTATTCCATTTCAGACAAATGGTTATCCAATCTCTTCTTAAAAACATCCAGTGTTGGAACAACTTCTGGAGGCAAGTTGTTCCACTGTTCTAACTGTTCTGTCAGGAAATTTCTTCTTAGGTCTAGGTTGCTTTTCTCCTTGATTAGAATAGAATACAATAGAGCTGGAAGGGTCATTTGAGGTCTTCTAGTCCAGCCCCCTGCTCGAGCAGGAGAACCTATACTATTTCAGGCAAGTGACTGTCTTAGTCTCTTCTTAAAAATCTCCAGTGATGGAATGCCTACAATTTCTGAAGGCAAGCTGTTCCATTGATTGTCTTCACCAGGGCTTTTTTTTTTTTTTTTTGTCATAGAACGGCCAGAACGGAGTTCCGGCACCATTTTTGGATGGAACCTTGTAGGGTAGGCAAGGCGAGTTGTACGACATGTGTGAGTTCCAGCATTTTTTTTTTTTTTTTACAAAAAAAGCACTGGTCTTCACTGATAGGAAGTTTCCCCTTAATTCCAGGTTGCTTCTCTCTTTGGTCAGTTTCCATCCATGGCTTCTTGTCCTGCCTTCAGGTGCTTTGGAGAATAGCTTGACTCCCTGTTCTTTGTAGCAACCCTTGAGATATTAGAACACTGCTATCATGTCACCCCTAGTCCTTCTTTTCATTAAACTAGGCATACCCAATTCCAGCAACTGTTCCTTATATGTTTTAGCCTCCAGTCCCCTAATCATCTTTGTTCCTCTTCTTTGGACTCTTTCTAGAGTCTCAACATCTTTTTTCTACATTGTGGTGACCAAAACTGGATGCAATATTACAATACCAAAGTATTGTAAAGTGGTATTAATACTTCACATGATCTTGATTCTATGTCTCTGTTAATGCAGCCTAGCACTGTGCTGGCTTTTTTGACAGCTGCAGCACACTGCTGCAGCACACTGCTGGCTCATATTTAAGTGACTGTCAATTAGGACTCTGGGACCCTCTCATGGTTACTACTATTGAGCGAGGTACCACTTATATTGTACCTGTGAATTTGGTTTTTCTTGCCTAAATGTAGAACCTTACTTTTTTCACCATTGAATTTCATTTTGTTAGATAGCGCCCAATCTTCAGGTCTGTATCTTAAGCCTATTTTCTGGAGTGTTGGCTATTCCTGCCAGCTTGGTGTTGTCTGCAGATTTGATGAGTTCCCCATCTATCCCCTTATCCAAACCATGAATTTATGAATTTATGTTAGCTTGTGTGTGCCTTCAAATTATTGTTGACTCCTGACAACTGCCTGAATAAGTTCCTACAGTTTTCTTGGCAAGATTTCATTGCTTTCCTCTTCTTAGGCTTTGAAAGAATGACTGACCTAGATCAGCCAGCTGACTTTGTACCTAAGGAGGGATTAGAACTCATGGTATCCCATTTCTAAGTAATCTTAACCATTACCCTAAATTGGCTCTTTTTACTAATAATACCTCATTCCAAATCAATGGTTGAGTTTACCAAGTGGCTTCATGTAACCATTTTTTAAAGAAGTGTCTGTGTGTGGGGGAGAAGTCCAAGCATTGAGGCACCAGACATTGGAGTGACAAAGAATTCAAATTCTCCATCCTCAACACTAAGTGGAACTATACATTCCGGAAGGAGAAGGCCTACTGTAGAATGGTGCCATCTGTCCCCAAACCTCATATGCAGTCCAAAAGAATGCCATGGTTGATAATGTTGAATGCTCCTGGGACAATTAGGTCTTAATATTTAGGGGACAGCCATTTGTTCGAAATGGTGTAGGGTTTCCTGCCTGAGCAGGGGGTTGGTCCCGATGACCTCCAAGGTCCCTTCCAACTTTATTTATTTATTTATTTATTTATTTATTTATTTATTTATTATTATTATTATTATTATTATTATTATTATTATTGATATCTTGTATTCCGAGTACAAGAAATGGCTCCCCCATCCAATCCCATTGCACTTCATCCATAAAAAGGACTAGTGCAGTTTCTGTCTTATGCCCAGGCTTGAACCTAGACAAGAAGGGTTCCGCTATGACTTTGCAATTGCAATTGCAATTACAACATACTCACTATGCTAACTATGCAATAGTTAGTAGCTGGTACCCTGTGAGAACAGCAATTCAATCAAAGGAAAGTTTAATGTACTTAAGATACTAAGCAAACTAAGATAGAACGTAGCCAGAACTGAAGAAGCTTTTGGGATGAGAAGTGAAATGTCTTCAAAGAAAAAAAAAACAAGAAAGTCCAACTGCCTTTTGAAAAGCACCTTTGGGACAACCATGACCTGGATGGCTGAGAGTCTCCATAAACCGATACTAAGCAAAGTACAGGTAGTCCTCAACTTATAATAGTTTGTTTAGTGACCATTCAAAGTTACAACGGCACTGATAAATATGATTTATGACCAGTTTTCACACTTATGACCATTACAGCATCCCTATGTCACAGGATCAAAATTCAGATATTTGGCAACTGGTTCATATTTATGACGGTTGCAGTGTCCCGGGGGTCATATGATCACCTTTTGCAACCTTCTGACAAGCAAAGTCAATGGGGAAACCAGATTCATTTAACAACCTTGTTACTAACTTAACAACTGCATGATTCACTTAACAACTGTGGCAAGAAAAGTCGTAAAATTGGTCAAAACTCACTTAACAAATATCTCACTTAACAATAGAAATTGTGGCTCAGTTGTGGTTGTAACTCAAGGACTACCTGTATCTCAGAATCAACTTTACCACTAACAACTGCCTGTTTTGCCTCTGAGAAGTAACATTTAGCATAAGGTAACTTCAGGAATAGAAGGTGCAATTATTTGATCTCTTCTCTGCCATTTCATGCAGCGTAATTCAAGGATGAGAGGAGTTTTTCCTTATTCATCTGGCACAGATTCTTCCATTCCTGCAGCTGCTCCACTGACAACCACTTTTTTTCTGTTGTTTGAAAGACAAATCAGCTTCATGAATCACTGCAGCTAAGCAATTTGACAAAGTACATTAAGGAAAGGCCTAGTCAAACTCTTTATTGCGCAATTCCCTTTGAGATCAATTTATATTTTCTATCAGAATTCTTGGTGACATAATAAGCAATTCACAGGATGGTGTACCCAGGATGATCAAAAGAGTAAAAGATATTTTCGGTAATTAAAGCTGCTCCTATTGACACTAGGGTGGACTGAAATTCTTACCAATCACCGATCAAATAAAGGCTGAAATGTTGAAATACATAGGAGAAAAGTAAAATTACTACTGTTAGTGTATTGATATATACACTATTTGCTCTTCAATTTGTTTCACTTAATATAACTTAACAAATCATGCCATATACTTTCTGCAAGGATATCAAGGTGGCAAACCAAAATGGTTTATTTTTAAAAAATGGTTTGTCTTTCTTTACAGGTGTTAAATTGAACTCTTGCTAGGCTTAGGAGAGTAGGAAGCCATAATGCCGCATAAAAATGTTGCATCTGAATCTTTAGTCTCTCTTTGATTATGCTCTAGGAAGTCACTGGCTGCTTTGCTTCAGTATCACTAAAGGGCTTCTCTTGTTTCAATAGATCTGATACCACAGAAGGTCTGGGCCAAGAATGAGCAGCAGGAGTCTTATGGAAGACCCAGGCGAACTTAGTACTGGAACTTTGAGGACATAATCAATATGGAAACAAAGGTGAATGTGGACATAAGAACATAAGAACATAAGAAGAGCCATGCTGAATCAGGCCAAAGCCCATCGAGTCCAGCATTCTGTGTCACACAGTGGCCCACCAATTGTACATGGGGATCTTGAGCAGAAAGAGAAGGCAAAACCCTCCCTTTCCCTTGACCCCCAAACAAATGGTACTCAAGGGAATCCTGCCTGCCTCAACCAACATGGAGGCGGCACATGGACATCCATTTTAATAGCCACTGATACACTTTGCATCCATGAATCTATCTAGCCCTGCCTTGAAGCTGTCAAGGCTGACAGCTGTCACGACCCCTTCAGGAAGTGAATTCCATAAATTAACGACCCTCTGGGTGAAGAAATATTTTCCTTTATTTGTCCTCACTTTCTTAGCTATGAGCTTTAGGGAGTGCCCCCTTGTCCTGGTATTGTGTGATAGAGAAAATAATTTTTCTCTATCCACATTTTCTATCCCATGCTAAAGGTATGACAATCATGCATGTTCTGGAGAAAATTACTTCATAAGAAAAAATTGCCTTCCTAAGAAAAAAGAATGGCCAGTATTTCAGATGTCTTTAGCAAGGGCCGCTAACTTAAATACAATTAGGTGGTAGCTCTGTGAAATCACTGAAACTAAAATTATTTTCTTTTTCTTCCACATGTCTCTGCAACCGAAGGAAAGTGTTACAAGTGTTTATATGTCTCCAATCCTTTGCTTTGCAATAGGAAAATGTGATACTTGGCCTGCTAGCTTCATTCCACAACATAGAAGAACATGAATTGCAGCCAAAAGCAAGGTTGATTGGGAGGAAGACTTCTTAGATTAAGCTTAAGACAATAATCAAGACAATATGGGACTATTGACTTTTTCCTTTAACAGCAATTAATTGGTAAGAGGTTAGCTAGTAATGTTTAAAAAAATAATCTGGTCTCTAACAAAGTCCCAACACTGTAGTCTATGAGGCTTTCTCGGTTTTTGAAGATGTATGGTGTTAATATTTGCTGAATGTTAAGTTATTCCCTATATCAAAAGAAGCAGACACCTTTATTCAAAAATTTACTAGTCTAAATATGTTCCCATAGCAAATTGTAGCCAAGTAATTAATACACAGTAATTGGTTAAAAATCAGTATTTAATTGGCAAAAGACCTTTAGCTGGTTGATAGTAAATCATTCCCCCTAAAGATATAGGCATTAGTTATCCTCAGAAAGCACCTGCCATCTACTATAGCAAATCAATATGAACCAATAGTGGACAATTTTGTCTAATTTTGATCTTAGTTGGTTTCACTCCAACTCTACTCCATCCAATTTCCACATCGATCTGTGATTTAACATACACACTCAAATGCATTCCTTTCTGTTGCCAAGTTTCCCTTTTTGTGCACATTTCAACTCAATTTGCCCTAATAGGAACATTTTTTTGTAGAAATTTTTGCTTCTGCAGATATATTCCATTCATTCTTTGCTAATAGCTTGTAGATTAATGATACTCTGAGAAGGATGTGACACTGTTCTGATGCCATATTAGAAAGAAACTTTCTAATATCAAAGGGTGTGAATTTGAAAGCTTTCTATCCAAAGCATTTATTCTACAACCATCTTAGTTCATATAGTTTCTAATAGGATGGAGTATTCTCCCCCAAGTAAGAATGTGACATTTTATATAGCAGAAAATATATTCGAACAGTCCAGCTCTGCTTGCTCTTGTACACAACTCTTATGCCCATTCTTTTTTTAAATTTTTTAGATGAGTTTCATGTACTGTAACTACAGCAAGGTAAATGAAAATAACTGTAAGGAACAGGATGAAATCCATCAGTGGACTCTTGGGAAACAACAGGGCTAAAACAGATCTAAGAACTGGTTTTTATGAAGAGCCAGATTATCTGAGGAACTACATTCTTGTAAGCCCAGACACTAAAGTGTTTATAGCCATGTTTTTGTTCCTCTTTTTTTTCCATCCTCTTTTCAATCTCTTTCATTTTCTCATCATTTCTTCCTTTCCTCTCATCTGTTCCACCTCTGCTTTGTTGTCATCAGGATGACAGAAAAGAGAGAAGGATCTTCTTTGAGGGAAGATTGATTAATTCCTGCAGTTTGTTAAAAGTAGATTGAGGGCTACCAAGTTTGCTAAAAGAAAAGCCAAATCACCTCAGGACAGAGACTGACTTTGCCTGGATTTAAAAATGAAAAGATCAGATATGGATGATTCCTAAATCCCACCTGAAATCAAGTCTCATGAGGGAGAAATAGTGCCACACGAGGAAAGGATATCCTTAAGTAAATCTTTTGGTACTCCCAGTTTTGAAAAATGTTTTACCATGGCAGTTAACACTAGGATGATTGTGCATAATGTGAGATCCCAGGATCACATGGCTTCTGAGGTCCTGAATGCAGCAATCAGCACTCTTCCAAATTGCTCATCAAATTGTACGTTTTGAAATGAGGAAGAGGGATATTTATTTAATATATATTATATATTTAATACATAGGTTTATCTGAAATGGTATAGAGTTTCCTACCTGAGCTGGAAGACCTCCAGGACCTTGGACTGGAAGACCTCCAAGGTCCCTTTTAACTCTGTTGTTCTGTTGTGTTCTGTTGTGTTCTGTCGTGTTCTGTCGTGTTCTGTTCTACTCTACTCTACTCTACTCAACTCTACTCTACTCTACTCTACTCTACTCTACTCTACTCTACTCTACTCTACTCTACTCTACTCTACTCTACTTTACTCTACTCTATGCTACTCTACTCTATTCTAAATAACTGTATTTAATTCATTGCATCTAGCTTTAATTAGGCTTATAGTTAAACTGAATTAAACCAATCTTAGTATTTATTCTTGGCTCTTTACTTTGGGAAACAAGTAATCAAATGTGGCCTTGGCCCAAAGAAAATTATTCTATAAAGTTTCATTCCCCATCAACTTTCTGTACCATTTGAATATGTCTCATTTTACCCATTGTTAAATCTAAATGTGGTGGGTGTGTTTACTTTTCCCTATGAAAATAAGTATTATGCCAAGCAAACAATTCACAGTATTTATGAATCAATGATTCCTGTTCTGATGGATGTAGTTCTAGAATGATGTTTCTCATTCTGATAGGATGAGCAAATTTGTGATGTTTCCTTGGGGAGACTATTATACTACACACACTTCATTACTACAGCATTAACAAGCTCATACAATAGCCAAGCATCTTACATTTCTATCTAATTACTATATTAAAGCAGGTCATGGACAGGAAGAATATATATATATATATATATATATATTCTTAATTGTATTTAATGATATTGTGGATAATATAAATAGGAGTAAAAAATTATGTGCAGCTCCTAACAGTCAGCAATTAATGTTTGCATCTAGGTGACCTTGTGCCCATTATTTTGCTAGCTTGAAATAATTATACTCTCACAATCTACTCTCAAAATGTATGAGGGTATAAAGAAGGAATTTTTTTTTAAAAAAATGACTTTTGCTAATAGAGTAAACAAATTTGGGTGAACAGAACAGAATAACAGAGTTGGAATGGATTTTGGAGGTCTTCTACTCCAACCCCATACTTAGGAAGGAAACATTATATTATTTCAGACAAATGGCTGTCCAATCTCTTCTTAAAAACATCCAGTGTTGGAGCATTCACAACTTTTGGAGGCAATGTTGTTCCACTGATGAATTGTTCTAACAGTCAGGAAATTTCTCCTTAGTTCTAGGTTGCTTCTCTCCTTGATTAGTTTCCATCCATTGCTTCTTGTCCTACCTTCAGGTGCTTGGGAGAATAGCTTGACTCCCTCTTCTTTGTGGCAACCCTTTAGATATTGGAACATTGCTATCATATTATCCATGATGGGGAAGTAGGCTGATCAATTTTTGTTCCTACGTGACTAATTGTTTCCTCAGGCAGGAAACCCTATACCATTTCAGATAAACCTATGTATTATTCTTGTGATTAAAAACCAAGGGAGAAAATTCAATGTACACCTTTATGAGCCTTCAGGGGAAAGGGAGGATATGAATATTTATTTTATATAAACATTTTTATTTTATATAAGAAAATAAATAAGAATTAAGCACAAAACGTAATAGATTCAAACACCATCTAAACTAGGGGTGTCAAACTGCTGACCTGCGGGCCGGATGCGTCATAGTGAAACTGCACTCACTCCATTGCCGGCAATGGAAAAAAAGTCACAATATGTCGTGACACATCACATGACATTGCGAGTTTGACACCCCTGATCTAAACTTTTGTAGTCTGGAATTTTGTCAAAAAATAAACTCATCAATGGATTTTACCTATAACAACAACATTTCTAAATAGAACTTGTTAAATAACAAGGACTGGGTGATAGTACCCCCTTGACATTTTAAGCAATTGTCTTATCACTTTAAAGTGTATAAAAATGCCCCATTTGTATCAGAGTAATGGCAGTCATACAAGATGGCTGCCAGTTCATCATCCTACCTAAGATGGCCACCACCTCATCATCCTGTATGACTTCTAATGATCCTGAGACAACAAAACAGAGGGCATCTACGCTTTCACCAGCATGATAGATAAGGTCTCCGGGAGCACAATGGATTGTCTGGAATTCCACTGCAAGTGCTCGCAAGCAGCCATCGCTAGCTAGCCGAAAAGCTGGATGTTCATTAAAAACTTTCCGATTGAGATGCACGCATATATCCGCTCTCATGTCCTTGGGACATATTGAAAGGACCTGGAGGGAAAGGAAAAACATGACAATGAGTGCACTGTTAAGTATGAAGGTTATCATACATACGTAACTACTTTAATACTTGACTTGATCGAAGTGTATAAAATCATGCATGGGATAGAAAAGGTGGATAGAGAAAAATTATTTTCTCTATCACACAATACCAGGACAAGGGGGCACTCCCTAAAGCTCATAGCTAAGAAAGTGAGGACAAATAAAGGAAAATATTTCTTCACCCAGAGGGTTGTTGATTTATGGAATTCACTTCCAGAAGGGGTCGTGACAACAGTCAGCCTTGACAGCTTCAAGGCAGGGTTAGATAGATTCATGGATGCCAAGTGTATCGGTGGTTATTAAAACGGATGTCCATGTGCCGCCTCTATGTTGGTTGAGGTAGGCAGGATTCCCTTGAGTACCATTTGTTGGGGGTCAAGGGAAAGGGAGGGTTTTGTCTTCTCTTTCTGCTCAAGATCCCCATGTACAATTGGTGGGCCACTGTGTGACACAGAATGCTGGACTCGATGGGCTTTGGCCTGATTCAGCATGGCTCTTCTTATGTTCTTATGTTCTTAATACATTATATTTGTGCTAGTGGCAAATATCTGTAGCTCGGGTATAGGATGAGGGTGGAAGTTCATTCTCCGAGCTTGTGGGTTGGATTCCAAATATTCAGAAACCAACCCACTAGCTCGGAGACTGAACCTCCACCCTCATACATTATAATGTTTAAAGAGCTCCAAAGTCAGATCTTTTAAGACAAGCCTGTATTACCTGACTATATTGTAAATGTATAATTTACAGAGACTACAATAGATGATAGTATTTTTTTCTTAATGCTTCTAAATGAATTATTACAAAAGAAATGTTGGAACCAAGAATTTGAATTTTTGTGCATATATTTACAGAGACTATACTTCTTCCCCATATACTCATATATAATCAATGTAAAACTTGTTATAATGTAGGTTCTACCAAGGTTCACACTGATTTTAAATCCCCATTGCTTTATTTAATAGTTGAATTGTTTTTATGTTTTTGTGTTGTAAGTTGCTCAGAGTACTTTGTTTCTGGAGGTGCCATACTCAAATTTTAAATGAAACAAATGAAAACATTTAACATTTAATTGAATTCAGCAGAACTAACTTTCATATAACATGTATGGTAAATATTTGGATAAATAAGTCTCTATTCCCTAACTATCCAAAGCCAATTTGTTTTTAATTATTTTCTTTCTTTCTTTGTAATATGGATTTCTTTTTAAGAATGATTTCAGAGAAAACTGCAATTAATCAAGAGCAGTTTAATAGCACCAAAACAATCTACCAATTGATTAAAAACAGAAGCAGCACAACTGGGCTCTTAAAGGAATGCCTGAAAAACAATGTTTCAATTAATAGAAAGAGAATACAATCTACAATTTAATTTATTCACCAATCCAAAGGTTTGGGATAGACACAAAAAGAAACAATTCTCCAGTAGCAGCCAGAAGCTGCTTTGAGGGCTCTTCATTCTTAGATCTATGATCTTCATTTGCCCATTGTGCTTTTCATTGTAAATCTATTCCTTATTGACATCACTCTGCAGATGTCTGCAAATGTAACAATTTTTTTCTTCCTGCAGATGGTTAGGTGCTGCCACATTAGGCTTGGCTCCCAGTGACTTCATAGCTAAAAGCTGTGTTTAAGTGTTAAAATCCACCCTTGCATATAGTCATACTTAATTCCTGACTTAAGGAAGCAATGTCATTTGAGTGAAGACACATAGCGTGATGTTGCGAGTTTGACACCCCTGCACTAGAATATAAACTGAGAGCAAACCACACCGGCACTGATGAGATTACCTAGTATGGCAATGAAACATCTGGAAGAAAACAACCAAGCTCAGAGAGCATCAAGGACCCAAACAGTTCAATCCTGAGCTTAATTTCATTTTCCTTTTGCTATTAGATTTTATCTAGTTCTCTCTCTCTCTCTCTCTCTCTCTCTCTCTCTCTCTCTCTCTCTCTCTCTCTCTCTCTCTCTCTCTCTCTCTCTCTCTCTCTCTCTCTCTCTCTCTCTCTCTCTCTCTCTCTCTCTCTCTCTCTCTCTCTCTCTCTCTCTCTCTCTCTCTCTCTCTCTCCCATTGCCTATGGTAAGTAGTCCTGAAAATGTAATGCCTAAGCTGGGCTTTAATATAAATCCAAAATATAGGGCTATAGTTTTGTTTCAAAAATATTCTATCTTCTGAAAAAAACTATGACTTATTACCTCAGAAGGAACCACAGAATGTCAGTGCACCTCAAGGAATTCTGGGGAAAAAATCTGGGTTTCCAGTGTTCCATGTGAATGAAAAGGATGACCTAGAACAATCCCCCATCCTTTAAAGAAGGATGAGCAATTGTAAATTAATCAGTTAATTTCACTTTAAGCAAACTTATTTACTAAAATGAAGAACTTCATCATGGACACGAAGTTTTATTTCATGTCTTATTTCCTTTAGAATTTCATTGGCAGAGTGGCGAATGTGGACTGTGATGGACTGAATTTTAAAGTTAATGCTTTGAGGACTAATGAATTGTCTCTACCCATAGATCACAAAATGAGCCTGCCTTTGAAAGCCATGTGATCTTAAAAAAAATAAAAATAAAAATCTGGTATAAACAATCCAAAGCAGAAACCTTTGGAAACCTTCACTAGGAACAATAATAATCTTCTACATAACTAATTCATCGCCAAACTGCTCTTATCAATAAATATGTTATTGAAAAAATTATTTACTCTTAGATTTCATAATTAAAACAACAAATTATTTACTTTGGGGGGCGCTCTTGAGTTAATTCTACATATACTTACTTTATAGTAGTTCCCACTGAGTTTGGTATATTAACTTTAAATTCAGGTTAATGTTTTTAGGGTTATACCATGAAACGTGTACTCTAAATAGCTTTTACTATCATGTTTTTAGAAAATGGACTGGCACAGTGACAGAGACAGAGAAATAAAGACTTCTCAAGTGCATAGATATCATTTCAAACAGCATTGCTTTTTGTAGACACAATAGTGGCACTTTCATCATGTTCTCCAGCAGTTCAGAAAGGTGAGAACATACTGTAGGAAAAAAGCCAGCTAATCCATCAGGACGAATTCAATAATTAACTGAAGCTCTGTTCCAAAAGGTTCTAGTCAAGCCACTTCCAACTGAATATAAGTACAAAGAGAGACAGTTTTATCTCAACAACTGTAGAACAATGATCTATCCATAAGATATGTACTTGATTTTTTCATCTTTAAAATGTAAATGAATTCTCAGCTAGAGAAGTAGCATTTATTAAAAACTCTGTGCAGGTAAATTTTCAAAAGGCAAAGACAGGAAACTTGGGTTCTTCCTCGGCAAAGACAGGAAACTTGGGTTCTTCCTCTTTTATAGCTAAAGTAATATATAGGAAAGAGTAAGAATTAGCCTGGTATTATGTGACATCAAATGTCTGCTAGAGTAGAAAGCCTGGGGTGAATATAGGGATTGTGCTGCTCAACAGCTACCTCAGTGTGTGTATACATGGACAGATCTATTTCCATTTTGTATGTTTTCTCATTGAAAGTTTGAATTAATTCTATTCCATTTCTGCATATTTTTATATACATAGCTATTTATACCCTAATTTTCCCAATTATAAAAATAGCATTTTTATATTTTTTTTCCTTCAGCGTGCAACCTTCTCCGGTGTCAACTCCTGCATTTGAATGGCCTGCTGGAAGCCACGGTGAACCCTATGTGGTTGTAGTACATTTTAAGAAGCCAAGTTATGAATGGAATCTTGCTTAATTTTGACTTCAGTGAACAATTCCATTTTCCCTCTCTCTGAAAAATTTAGATTTTGACTTCACTGTTCTATGATGTGGAATAGGAAATATATTGGAATTGATGTCTGTCATGGATCCATATTTCTTTCTGTTCTTGTTCAAAAGGCTGGCAATAGAATTGTTAGATACGAAGGAAGAAGCAGGCAGGATAGAAGAATACAGTGTGCTGTAGAAGCTAAAGTCTTGGAAGACTCATATTTCAGTCCAACATCATCCTGAAAAAGCCCTGGACACGTATGGGCAACTCATCATCTCTCAGCTTTATAGAACTCTTGTTGTGGGTAAAGTAAGGGGAGTGCTATAACTATCCCTTTCAACAGGGAGCAAGCAGAGAAAAGAAGACTTAGGCAGAATGCAGGAAGGGTGGTTTTTCAATCTCCAAAAAGTCACTTCCAAAATTGTCATTTGCACATTACCAAAGTAAAACAACAATGGCAAAGATTTCCAGTAGAATGCACATTTGAATTAATCTATAAATTCAAATTACGATTTGATTGGAAATATAATGTGTGTTACTATAGTAGAGCAGGCTTTGTTCATGTAAGTGAAATGACCGCTGTTCCAATTCTTGGCAGATAATTTAAAAGCCTCTCCTGTGTATTCTAGGCATATAAGTTTGAAAATGAATTTGGACTGGACAGCCCTTCAAATAAAGAATGCCTTCAAACAGAAGTTTTTTAATTAGAGTTTGGCTGGTCAGTTAGGTATCACAAGACAACAGTAGGTCCACTCTGTCCATTTTGGGGACAGAGTTGCAAGATATCCAAATTACATTAAGATTTTAAATATATTTTTTAAAAAAAACAGTGGATTAGACTTGGGGGTAAACAGAGGTTGCATTTATTAGCTTTAAAACTGACAAAAGGAATTCTTAATTCTTTATTCTGTATCTTTCTGAAGAGCAGAGGCACTTTTCTGGCCTGATTTCTATATAATCATCTCATTTGGTAATTTGTTTAAAGTAAGAGCAGTAACAATTTGCAGTAACAGCCTGCAGATTTTTGTCTTTGATCAGTTGCAGTGAAATCCCCAAACTTGCTCCCACTTGGACCCTGACCAAAATAGTTTTAATTTCCACATTCAATGTATTCTTACAGCAGTCCTCCAAGTCACAAGGCCAGATAACATTCCTTCTTCTTCCTCCCATCGATATTTCAGCTTTCTATACTGCATGGAAGCTAGAAGGTTCTTGTCAATCCTCTTTAAAGTTCTTAAACAGCTTTTTCCTTCTTAATTTTCAATTTTCTTTCCAGTGCAACATTGACAAGGAGGTATGTGTTTCAAATTAATCTCAGCAAATTCTGCTTCAATTCCCAGTCAGTCTGGGAGATACAAAGTGAGACAGAGCATAGGAACTAAGATTGATATTGGTTTTGAACATATGCCTTGCAGTGTTGCAGGAATTGATCTAGTACTGCTCTGTTTCTCTCTCCAGTGACTTCATGACTATATGAGGCTGGAATTGCTATAAAACTAATTAGTTACTGGATAAATGATACCCACAGTCCACCCCAATGTATTAAGCATGCTACCTGATAATTCCCCCCTCCCATGGGAACCCATTTCACCTCCACAAGCCAAGCAAGCAAGCAAGTGTCCATGTTCACTTCTCAGAGCCAGGTAATGTGTATTATTCAAAGGCCAGTTATAATTGCTATTGAAAAGGCTGTTGTGTAATAATTTGATGCATAAACATAGTTCTGCACTCAGTGGGGGTAGGGATAAAAAAGAGCAGACTTAAATGTAGTTGGGAGAAGTTTGTGATTTTGGGTATCCTCTTCAGAGCACAAATTAGACGTAATCTTTCTTATTCAGTCTGTTTAGGATAGCACTACAAAATTCTGAGATACAGCATATATATGCTGAAGGCAAATGACTATGGAGCTCTGCTATTAATTTTCTATTGATCTTTGTACAATCTTTTTGTACTGATCTTTTTAACAATCAAGTATAATATAATTAAATCAAACATCTCCCAGTTAGTACCTATATTCTGTACAATTGAAACAGTTCAGATAAAGAAGTACATTACACAACTGACATCACAGACATTCTACTGTCTGCCATGTCCCTCTGTGTCTGTGTGTGTGTGTGTGTGTGTGTGTGTGTGTGATCTCAACTTATGAAGACTGGTGATAAGCTGAGGCAGATCAAATTTTACAATGATGTTTACAATGGTCATTAAGTCAATCACCGTAATTGTTAAGTGAACACCGTGGTTGTAAATGTGAGCCCATTCTTTTGAATGGCTTTTTTTTTTTACTGAAAACTTGCAAAAAGGGTCACAAATTGCCTTCACGTGACTGCAGGACATTGCAACCATAAATGTGAGTTTTTTTGCCAAGCACCCAACTTGCAATCACATGACCAGGGTGGTGGTGCAATAGTCATAAGAGGAAGGACCATTCATAAGTGCAAAGGCTGGACTTTTTTCAGCACCAGTCGCTAATCAAATGATTGTAAGTCAAAGGCTGCCTGTAATTTAGGTTGATTACATATCTTCTTATTCTTACAGAGGACGATCCTCTACTCAAAGAGTTGCTAGATGAAAATCTCTGTTTAAAAATATTCTCTTTTTGAATAAATAAGTTTTAAATAGGGCACACCTAAATGGAGAAGGAGCAGAGGCCTTGTAGCACCTGGCTTCTAAATTACTGTGATTTAAATAGATATATACTGTATTTCTGTTTAAATTATAGTAACTGTAAATGCTGTTCTTGTTTTGACAATGATGATGGTGATGATCATTATTATGAATCAATCAACTGGAGAATGGAAGCCTCCAGGGTGGATTGTTAGGGACAGATTTTTTCCCCCCAGCCTAGGGCTAAGAGACAGCCACCCAAATAGTTTCTGTGCCTAAGAGAAGGCTAGATCCTATCTCCCATCTCTCCACTCATTAAGATCTTATCTACTATTCCATGCCAGCTCTCAGATAGAGAGAGAGACAGAGATAGACAGTTGTCAATTCATATTTTCTTCTATTCTCTTTGTTTGATGATGCAGAGGTAGCTCTTATAAATATGTGGCATTCAGAGAAAAACTAGGAACAATTCAAGAAAAAAACACAACACTTCTTTGCTTCTTCATCTATGTTCCTCTTGAGATTGACAAAGTAAGCTTCCAGTCCCTGAGGAGATACGGTAAATCCAATATTGTTTCCCCTTTCCTTCAGCATTTTCTAAACACAGCCAGGCAGTTTAAGATAAGTGGCTGGAATGGATGAGAAACACCCAACAGGGAGGATAAAAAGTGAAGGGGAAGCGTGGAGAGTGATGACAACCAACATAAAGAGATGCTGTAGTTAGGACGGGGCATAGCTGACAAAAGTCTGTTAAACTGTTTATTAGTAGTAGTATTCTAAGCATACATAATATATTGTATGATTTCAATACAAGGCTACTTGTACAGTATTGACTAAAGATTATTAAACTTCTAATGTTTAGTTAGCTTAGACCAGTGGTGGTGAACCTATAGCACGCATGCCAGAGGAGGCACTCAGAGCCCTGTCTATGGGCACGCATGCCGTCACCCCAGCCCCGCCTCCCCCACAGCACCCTCTTCACCAGCAGCCCCCCGGAGGAGAGTTGCCCCCTAGCATGGCCCGCACAGAGCAGCGCAGCCAAGGACCTGGCAACCAGGGAGCAGGGACAAGACTCTGCCCTTATGCCCCATCGCGCACAGAAGATGCTGCGGGGCGCAGGTGGAGGGCGTGGCTGCCATGGCGCTGCTGGGCTGCCTGGGTGATCTGCAGTGGGCCGTGGACGTGGTGAGTGGTCCTGTGGGTGAGTGAGGTAGAGTGGGGGCAGGCTGGGGGCAGGGCGGTTTTTGGGCATTCGGTCTCTAAAAGGTTCACCATCACTGGCTTAGACCATTAAAGGAAACACACATCCTGGCAGAGAGAAGTTCCCTGAGGATGGACTCCAGTATGAATCCAAAAGCTGGGTAGATTTAAACCTCTGGGCCCAGTGACTGATCCAGATAGGATCCTGAAACATTATCCTGGGACATGTATATTTGTCTTCATTCATTACAGGAAATGTTTGAAATGTTCAAAATATTATTTTCTTTCTTTGATTGTTCCAAATTCTAAGAAATCAATTAAGGATGACTAGCAAGAAAAGAAACTGTACAATTAAGTCCACATAAATCCTTCTAAAGCTTTGGTCTTGCAGATTTCTTTCGTTTTATGAAACTGACTGCCTTAAATACAAGGCTATAAAAAGAGCAATTTCTCTTTTGGTATGTGGTTAGGCATGACCGCAAGCAAACACAACTCTTCTAAAAAGTATTAGTTCTTGTTAAAAGAACTGTGGTTTCTCATTTGGAAAAAAAAAACCTAGATTTTTTTACATTGATTTAGGTTTGTGACACCAAAATGCAAATACCATAAAGTAGCTGGAAGTAGTTTAAAACAATGTCTTATGTTTACATAGAGACATGCTTTTTTTTGAAATTATAGTTGCACTAATTTAAGGAAAGATCCATTCCTAAATACCATGGTTTTCTAATTGTTCCCTTGACAATGAGAGTTTGGAAAGGATATGACATTGATTTCATTTTTAATAGATTTTATATAAAACTTCAATTTTTACTAGAGCTGCCTTTCCTCAAACTATAAAAGAATAGCAAGGTAGACCAAGATCCACAAATGCTGTCATATGGTTAGGAAAATAAAAGAATATACAATTATACCATGTTCATAATAAAAGGAAAACTTGTTGAAAAAAATATATAAGAACACATAACGGTCAAAAAAACCATTAGAGGGAGAATTGCTTCCCAACTTCTGTATATTCAAACAAAAATGCATACATAGGCACTAGAGAAGGACATTGATACAAATATTATGAACATCTTTGATTATCAAATTCATAGACTCATGAAGAATCTGAACTGAACAAAATTTTTAAATAGTAAATGAGACATGAAAAATGGAATTGACAGGTTTATCCCATCCCTTAGGTTAAACAATGGAAGAATCTGATCTCTGCCTGGGAACACACTCAGTGCCAATTACAGCAGAGCTAAATGGACAATAGTGAGACCTGATTTAAGGTCACTTCCAATGTGCTCATATTATTTTTTTTCTATACTCCATCCCCATCCTGGAGGCAATAACAAGAGATCTATGACTGCACTTAAATAAAATGGTAAACTGCTTACCATGTAACAAAGGGCTGATCCACACAATCAACTTATTATCTGGGTCCCTTGCAGTCGGGATTCAGACCCGGTTACTCTACGGAAACTGCTTTGGTCGCGCTGATGGATGATCTCTGGTGGGCCCGGGATAGGGGTTTATCTTCTATCCTGGTGCTTCTTGACCTCTCAGCGGCTTTCGATACCATTGACCATGGTATCCTTCTGCGCCGACTGGAGGGGTTGGGGGTGGGAGGCACTGTTCTCCAGTGGTTCTCCTCCTACCTTTCTGGCCGGTCGCAGTCGGTGTTGGTAGGGGATCAAAGATCGACCTCTAGGCTCCTCCCTTGTGGGGTGCCGCAGGGGTCGGTTCTTTCGCCCCTGCTGTTTAATATTTACATGAGGCCGCTGGGTGAGATCATCCATAGACACGGGGTGAGTTACCATCAGTACGCTGATGATACCCAGTTGTACGTTTCCACCCCGTGCCAAGTCAGCGAAGCAGCAGAAGTGATGTGCCGGTGTTTGGAGGCTGTGAGGGCCTGGATGGGTGAGAACAGACTAAAGCTTAATCCCGACAAGACGGAGTGGCTGTGGGTTCTCCCTCCCAAGGACAAGACCAACTGTCCGTCCATTACTCTGGGGGGGGAAACTTTGAACCCCTCGGAGAAGGTTCGTAACTTGGGTGTTCTCCTCGATCCACAGCTGCACTTAGACCAACATTTGGCGGCTGTGACGAGGGGAGCATTTGCCCAGGTTCGCCTGGTGCACCAGTTGCGACCTTATCTGGACAGGGAGGCCTTGCTCACAGTCGCTCATGCCCTTATCACCTCGAGGATCGACTACTGCAATGCTCTCTACATGGGGCTACCCTTGAAGAGTGTTCGGAGACTTCAATTAGTCCAGAATGCAGCCGCGCGAGCAATCGTGGGCTTACCTCGGTATGCCCACATTTCACCAACGCTCCGCGAGCTGCACTGGCTACCTATTAGTCTCCGCTCGCAATTCAAAGTGTTGGTTATTACCTATAAAGCCCTACATGGCCTAGGACCAGGTTACTTGCAGGACCGTCTTTTGCCTCATACCTCATCACGACCGGTCAGAGAGCACAGAGTTGGTCTTCTCCGGGTCCCGTCGTCCAGTCAATGTAGGCTGGCGGGCCCCAGGAGAAGGGCCTTCTCTGTTGCGGCCCCTACCCTCTGGAATCAGCTCCCTCCGGGGATTCGGACCGCTCCCACTCTTCTGGCCTTCCGAAAAGAATTAAAAACTTATTTGTGTCGGCAGATCTGGGAATGATTGGTGCTGAATGTTGGATGAATGTTTTTTTTATTAAAAATTTGGGGTATTGTTTTTACTTTATGATCATTTTAATTTAATTTATATTAGACTTTAATGCGATTGTTATTATCTATGTTGTAAGCCGCTCTGGGTCCCCTGGAGAAGAGCGGCTTATAAGTCTAATAAATAAAATAAATAAATAAAATAAATAAACTTGCCCATGTTCCAATACAGGTCACTGATAATTTCTTGAGGACAATACAGCAAAACATTGTCCTTTACCACATGCAACCCAAAAGGACGACAACTAATTTTCTAGTACAAGAAAGGCTTTTTCACATTGCAATCTCAAGCTGCTTATCTCCCATGGATAGCAGCAATTGAAGCCTCCTTAAAAAAATCTACTTCTGGGATTTCAACTCATTCTTCCACTTTGGCCACAGGGAAAGAATAGAGCTGTCTTTTAATCTTTTTTTAAAAAAGCCAGCTGAAAGCTGTAATGTTCTCTTTCTCCTTCCTTCCTTCCTTCCTTCCTTCCTTCCTTCCTTCCTTCCTTCCTTCCTTCCTTCCTTCCTTCCTTCCTTCCTTCCTTCCTTCCTTCCTTCCTTCCTTCCTTGGAAATCCATTAATGGAGGACTATGGCAAATGTGGTCCAATCAGATCATCATTATAGGTAAGCTGTTCCATAATTCCTTTGTCTGTACCTTTCCATCATTACCGCCCAACAGTAATCTAGAAGCATACAGGCTTTTTTTTTTTTTACCAGCCACCTTAATTGTTACTCTCATCTGAGCACACAGAGTTCTTGGTTCTCTGTGTTATGACCTATTTTTCCATAGTTAGAGATGTAGTCTATTAATATTTCACTTCAAGTGTGTTAACAATTGAAGTTAAGAAGTTCATATCCAAGAAATGTGTTTTCACTGAATTAAGAACATGGTAAATATTCTTACAGCCATTTAAGAAGAGTTATTTGAAGACTGTGTTTAGCCATTTCCACAGTTTTTGATGGACTACTTCAGGAATTTAATTTATTTTGATTATATTTTTTATTTATTTATATCTCACCTTTATTATTATTTTACAAATAACCTTTATTATTTATTATTTTACAATTAACTCAAGGCAGCAAACATATCCAACACACCTTCCTCCTCTTATTTTGCCCACAACAAAAACCCTGTGAGGTGAATTAGGCTGAGAGAGAGTGACTGGCCTAAGATCACTCAACTGGCTTTCATGGTTAAGGCAGAACTCAAATGCACAATCTCCTGCCTTCTAGTCTGGTGCCTTAACCTCTAGAGCAAACTGGTTCTTAAAATAGGGTTGGATTAAAAAAAAACTTAAATTCACCACATTCAAGACACCGGTGTCTGAAAACGGGTATGTCTTTGTAGTTGAACTTTTTAAATTAATTGTGCTTCCCAGGTAAATATTTAGATGGAAAATGCAGATTGACTGCTGCCTTGGATCTTCCATGAAGCTTATTGGATGATATTTGGCCGTCTACTATTTCTTAGCTTAACCTTACATGCTGGTTTGGTGTAAAAATGAAGTAAAAATGATTTACTTTGAGGCAAGATGGGAAATATATGCACACACGAATGGCCTTCTTAAGATTTTATTTAATGATGATTTAATGATTTTACTTCAATGTGGTACTTAGGTCTATGTCTTGGTTGTTCTTGGTAGGATCAAAATATTAAAATAAAAAGAAAATAATAAAATATTTGGCAACATCATTAGAAAATAGATATGATATCTGTGAGAATTGCTTGACTGGATGAACATTATATTAGAAACGTCAAAGTCCATTTGGAGCAGTTAGAGGTGCTTGCTTGATATCAAAATGTCTAATCCTCTTTCATTGGCTTCAGACTCTTTTTCCATCTGTTAACTATCATATTCCCTGACAAACTCAAGATGAAAAATAGAGAAGACTTGAGATAGGTAACAAAAATGTATCCATTATTCTCAGTTTTTAATTTTTCACATCTCCAATTCATTCTACTCATTTTTATCAGCCTGCAGCTATTTAATATGTCCTTGCCTAATATAGAATATACATATTTATTGCAACCAATATTTCACAATATTTTTCCATATTTTCCACAAATATAGACATTGCAGGCACATATATATTTGTGTGTGTGTGTGTGTGTATACACACAAACACACCCACAATGTTTCTTCATTTTATAAAACACTGGAGAGTAAATAAACATCAAGCATATCATAATAACTTAAATAAAAAGATGAGGCAGAAAGCTAAAATGCAAAGCTCTGAGAAGTTCAGATATAAAATAATAATTTCATTTTGGTAAATTTATTGCACTAAGAACTGCAAAATTGTTAATGTATTGATAAAATTGTTCTCTATAGCTACTACAAAAAATGACCACCAATGAAGGTCACCAATTATGTAGGATGCTTCCCTGGATGGCCCAAGAACTATAAGATACACTCCATGATTTTTGTCCAAGACCTAAGGAGTCATCAACAACAGTATGAAGATCTATACAAACAGAGATCTTTCACATTGTTTGTGGTCTTATGTTTTTTCTTTTAAGTAAAGATTCCCAAGATTAGAACTCGGTAATGTATTATCTCCTGTTGATTTAGCTGAACCACCATAAAACAATTATTTCTGGTAATTGGAGAATCCATTAAAAAGATCCAGGAACTGTAGTTAAAGAAATGTCTTATCTAAGAAATCTTGTTAGATTGCTTCGATTATAGCAGTTAACTAAACAACTCATTGTAAAATAATAGATTTTCCAGATCTTGTACTTCATGACTAAGTATGAATGTTCTGTTGGCTCAGAACAGTTTGCTCACTTCTGATTTAGTGTAACCTTAAAGGTATAACCATTTCTTCATAAAATTTGATTTGTTTCCTTATGGATACAGACATGTAAACTATTTTAATAAGATCTACCTTTTATTGGCCAGCAGTTATTTTTAAACTCTCACATTTCTGATTATCATTTTTCTGTCACCATAGGAACCCTATTGCAAAAAGTTTAAATATAGAATTTTTTCTGTTGAAGGCACATGCAATTGCTCTCTGATCCTTTTATTATTTGAATTGTAAAGAATGGAATTAAATTTCTAATAACTGAGCAATGTGCTGCTGAAATATATTATCTGAAGCAGCATTGTATAATAATATAACATGATGAATTTCACTGTAAAAATGAGCTTACTTTTTAAATAAAAATTGGCTGTGAAGGTAGCACAGCTAAATATTGCATTGCATTTATTTATTTATTTATTTATTTATTTATTAGACTTATAAGCCGCTCTTCTCCAGGGGACCCAGAGCGGCTTACAACATAGATAAATAACAATCGCATTTAATAAGTCTAATATAAATTAAATTAAGATGATCATAAAGTTAAAACAATACCCCAAATTTTTTAATAAAAAACATTCATCCAACATTCAACACCAATCATTCCCAGATCTGCCGACACAAATAAGTTTTTAATTCTTTTCGGAAGGCCAGAAGAGTGGGAGCGGTCCGAATCCCCGGAGGGAGCTGATTCCAGAGGGTAGGGGCCGCAACAGAGAAGGCCCTTCTCCTGGGGCCCGCCAGCCTACATTGACTGGTCGACGGGACCCGGAGAAGACCAACTCTGTGCTCTCTGACCGGTCGTGATGACTTTTCGCATTACTTTTCCTTTGCAGCTATGGAGAAAGAATAAGCATGCAATTATATCTGCTTCATGCAATGGTTTTGGAAAGGCATAGTGAATGGGTGGAAATGCCACACAGAATGCATACTATATGAATTTACACAAAACATGAAGAAACAGCCAGAAGCATCAGGTATCCATTGTCAGTAAACGAGATAGAACACTTGAAGGAAAAATTATGCAAAGGAATTTTATAACAAAGAAGTTATGGAAATAGCTAAAGAAATATGTATTTTGGTCCTGTTTCTGCCATGCTTCACCTCTCCATTTTCCCAGGAAATGTTTCGAAAAAAAGCTGTAGTCTGTAACAGTATTAGATTTATGGCATTGAGTACCTGATAGTGTGAAATATTAATATTCAACTTTCAGCTGAATTCAGTCACAATTTCCTAATGAAAGAGCTTGGGAATCAAAGATGAAGAACCAGAGCAAGTCTGTGCAAAGCAGGTACAGTTGGTGTTTTCCTTTACTGTTTTACTTTGAGCACTGGATATAGCAGAATCAGCTTCAGGGTAAAAGCAAAGAACTAAAGGTGACATCTTTGGGTTTGTGAATGTTGATGCAAGGCTGCTCATTCTTGTCTACATTTTCACTTTAAGGCAAATATGCAGAAAACACCTGAGGGGCTAAAGAAGTAGCTAAAACAATGTAGAGCAGCTGCTCCCAGTATGGAGTATGCCACTTTGCTTCACGGATATGGGTGAGTCAGCCAAATCATCTTTGAATTGCATCACCATAAGAACTCAATGCTGTTTTAAATGTCTTATACTGTATTGCCGCTAAACTCTATTTTTATATTTCAACCCCTTGTTTTTGAGTCATGCATTCATCATAATAAAACGATTTCAAGAATAAAAATGAAAATTGCATGTTTACACCACTAATATATTATCTAGTGTTCAAATGGTGTACCCCTAGAGTTTCACTCACACATTCGTACCTTCTCTGTATCGATCCCTTTAGACATTGACCATGTGGAGACAATATAATCCATGACACGTTCACTAAGGCCTTTGGGGACTTGGTATAACTTTAAGAAATCCCTTACATTGTTCAACATCTCATGGTAGCGATTGGTGTTGGCATACATTTGTTGGAAAATTGTAGTGACGTTTCCAAAAATAGTTGCATAAAGAAGAGCTGGAAGAGATCCAAAAGAGTAATTAAAAACCAGCAAAGAGACACAAACTGCCAGCAGTTTAATCAATGCTAAAGTTTCTTTCATTATTTCATTGAACATTTTGTTGCAGTCAATTTGATGCTGAGCTGACCTAGGGAAATATATTAATGGCAATTCTGGAGATAGTAGATTAAGAAAACACATGAGGAAAGTTATTTAGAGTGCCACGAGTTCACAACAGACTCATCAGATATTCTATAGCTCTCAGATACTGACAGCTAGACTGAAGCCTAAAAGATAGAGCTTGGCAGGCCAAGGACTGAGATCTGATAGACTAAGGCAGAAGTAAGTGATGTTCAGATCAGTGGGAGAATGTAATGGGGCTTACTCATTCAATGGCAGAAACAGATAAACATGGTAAAGCAGAATGAATGACAAAATTTCTCAGTCCAGATTGGAGCTTCCTGCCATTCACACTGGTTTTTCATTCGGAGGTGATGTTTCATTTTCTGAAACTGCATGTGAGAGTCATTTTGACATCACTGGGTACTTGTGCAAATCTTTCTGGATGATGATGATGATTATTATTTATTCCTCCTCCCTCTCCCTGTCATACAGGAAAATAGAGTGAATAGTTTACTGTAAATATTTTACCACTGAAATGAACTTATATGTATTAAAAGTAAATGGTATGAAAATAAAATCTGAATTTAACCAGCCATGTTTGAAGATACATATTGAACTAGTTTACACATCTATGATGTCTCCTTGAAACAATAACATTATTTAATTAAATGTTTATTTATTTATTTTATTTTTCGGACTTATATGCCGCTCCTCTCCGAAGACTCGGAGCAGCTCACAACATAAATAAAACAATATTTCAAAAACTAAGTCCAAATCTAAAAAGCATTAATAAAACCCCGGACACATTCATTCAATAATCCACAGTCAACCCCAGGCCTGCCGGCAAAGATAGCTTTTAAGATTCCTTCGGAAGGCCAGGAGAGTGGGGGAAGCGCGGACTTCAGGGGGCAGTTGGTTCCAGAGGGTGGGCACCACAACAGAGAAGGCCCTCCCCCTAGGACCCGCCAGACGGCATTGTTTCGCTGACGGGACCCGGAGGAGGCCGACCCTGTGCGCTCTCACCGGTCGAAGGGAAGTATGTGGCAGAAGACGGTCCCGTAAGTATCCTGGTCCAGTGCCATGAAGGGCTTTATAGGTAATAACCAACACTTTGAATTGCACTCGGAGACCAATAGGCAACCAATGCAGCATGCGGAGAGTTGGTGAAATGTGGGCACAACGCGGAAGGCCCACAACTGCTCGTGCAGCTGCATTTTGCACTAATTGTAGTCTCCGAACACTCTTCAAGGGTAGCCCCATGTAGAGAGCGTTGCAGTAGTCGATCCTCGAGGTGACAAGGGCATGTGTGACTGTGAGGAGGGACTCCCGATCCAAGTAAGGACGCAACTGGTGCACCAGCCGAACCTGGGCAAATGCCCCCCTCGCCACAGCCGACAAATGATGTTCCAATGTCAGCCGTGGATCGAGGAGGACTCCCAAGTTGCGCACCTTCTCCGAGGGCTTTATAACTTTACCCCCCAGGGTAATGGAAGGACAGATTGAAATGTCCTTGGGAGGCATCACCCACAGCCACTCTGTCTTGTCAGGGTTGAGCCTCAATCTGTTAATGCCCATCCAGACCCTCACAGCCTCCAGACACTGGCACATCACCTCAACCGCTTCACTGATTTGGCCAGGAGTGGAAATGTACAGCTGGGTATCATCAGCATACTGATGGTATCTCACTCCATGCTGGTGGATGATCTCTCCCAGTGGCTTCATGTAGATGTTAAAAAGTAGGGGGGAGAGAACTGACCCCTGAGGCACCCCACACGGGAGTAACCTAGAGGTGGACCACTGACCCCCCACTAACACCGACTGCAACCAACCAGAGAGATAGGAGGAGAACCACCGTAACACGGTGCCCTCCACTCCCAATCCCTCCAGCCGGCGCAGAAGGATACCATGGTCGATGGTATCGAATGCCGCTGAGAGGTCAAGAAGCACCAGGACAGAGGACTGGCCTCTATCCCAGGCCCGCCAGAGATCATCCATCAGAGCGACCAAAGCAGTTTCGATGCTGTATCCGGGCCTGAACCCAGACTGCAGAGGGCCCAAATAATCGGCTTCCTCCAGAGACCACTGGAGCTGAAGTGCCACCACCTTCTCAATAACCTTCCCCACAAAGGGGAGGTTAGAGACCGGATGATAGTTGGTCAAAATTGCTGGATCCAGGGAAGGCTTCTTGAGGAGGGGGCACATGAGTGCCTCCTTTAAGGGAGCCGGGAAGGACCCCTCCCTCAAACAAGCATTGACAATCTCCTGGATCCAGGTACGTGTCACCTCCCTACTAGCAGAAACCAGCCAGGAGGGACACGGGTCCAACAAACAGGTGGCGGAACTCATAGCTCCAATGGCCCTGTCCACTTCATCAGGCGTAACAGTCTCAAAGTCGCCCCAGATGACCGGACAAGAACATGCCCCTGTCCCCTCGACTGAATCGTTATCAGTCGACTCTGCTTCACAATTGGAGTCTAGGTCGGCCCGGATCTGAGCTACTTTGTCTGCAAAACAGTTGTTAAAGTCCTCAGCACTACCCTGCAAGGGAGGCCCCGGACCCCTTGGGTTAAGGAGGGACCGGGTCACCCTAAACAGGGCGGCCGGGCGAGATTCCGCAGACGTGATCAAAGTGGAAAGATACAAAGATCTTGCCACCTTAATCGCCTTCAAATAGGCTCTAATAAGTGAGCTCAATCTGGTTCGATCAAATCTGGACCTACTTCGTCTCCATCGCTTCTCTAGATGTCTCTTATGGCGCTTTATCCCCCTGAGCTCCTTGGTAAACCAAGGAGACCTCCTGGGGCCAGCACCACGGAGAGGTCGCAAAGGCGCAATCCGGTCAATAGCCCCCTTCGCGGCCGCATTCCATGCCGCTACCAGGGACTCCGCCAAATTGTAAATGAACGAGCTCGGTAATTCCCCAAGCGCCGTCTGAAAACCAATTGGATCCATCAGGCGTCTGGGGCGGAACCACCTAATCGGTTCCGCCTCCCTGCGGGGAAGGATTGGGGCCGTAAAATTCAGTCGTAGCAGGAAATGTTCAGTCCATGACAAAGGCAAGGTATCTAAGCCCCTTAAAACCAGATCATTACCCAACTGATCCGAAAGAAATACCATATCCGGGGCATGCCCACCCTCATGCGTCGGACCCTGCACTACTTGGGTCAGGTCCATGGTTGTCATGGTGACCATGAACTCCTGTGCCAACCCCGAGGACTCGCCAAGTGATGGCAGATTAAAGTCCCCCAAGACCATAAGCCTGGGGAACTCCACCGCCAGTCCAGCAACCTCCTCGAGTAGCACAGGCAGGGCAGATGCCACGCATCTGGGAGGCAGGTACATAAGCAATACGCCCACCTGAACCCCAAGGTCCAGCGTCATAAAGATGGACTCGCAACCCGGAATATCGGAAACAGTGAGCCTGCGTAGACTGAGGTTCTCCCGGGCCAAAAAAGCCACTCCTCCCCCCCCTTCCCTGGGGTCGCGGCTGGTGCCATACCTGATAACCTGGTGGGCACATATCCGAGAGGGGAATTCCCCCCTCAGGGCCCAACCAGGTCTCAGTAACACACGCCAGGTCGGTCTCCTCATCCATGAAAAGGTCATGGATGAGGGGGGGCTTATTATTAACCGACCTGGCATTGAGCAGCAACAGTCTGAGCCACAGTCTGAGTTATTGTAACATTGTAAAAAGAATATTATTATTATTTCAAGTTAGGAAATTGCTCATTGTTTCAGAGGTCCCTGTCTTCAGGGTTTCAGATAGTCATCAACTTATGACTGGTCACTTAGCAATCATTTAAATTAAAGCCCACATTTGTGACCATTTGCAGCATCCCACAATCAGATGATCTCAATTTACATTTTTTACCTGAAACCAGTGTTGACTTCTAGTTTCTGGAAAAAATGTCCATAGCGAACAATGAGTTCACTAAGCAACTGCAGAATTTACTTAACAAACACAGCATTTGCTATACAACCACCAAGTTTGTAAAATTGAGTGTGATCACATGATAACCTGCTTAATGACCAGCACAACTTACGATCGTAAGTGAAGATTCAATTATGATCATAAGTCACTACCTATAATAAAGTACTGATGAATATAAAGTTTGAGAGCCACAAAAAACAAGTGAAACACATTCTTTTTTTTCCTTTTTTTCATATGATCATTATAATTTCTGCACCTGAATTGGTAACAAACTGGCTCATGGCTAGAAATAACCACTAGATCACAAAAGACAGTCATCTGAGAGTTGTGCTATCTGAATTCCCAGGGCTCACTAGGACTTCTGGGGAAAGAAGAACAGTCATTACAGGAAAGTTTCCTCATCTGGGAAATAAAGTAAGCTATTTTTCAGATATATAAATGTCACCTTTGTCCAAAAATACTAAGTTTTTCCTCTCTTCTCCAAGATGTTATGTGCTGTTTGGGGTATGTTAATTGCAACTGATCCCTAGGAAATGTAATTTTCCAAGAACTGCTGCCACTTTAGACAAATTAAAGTCTTCTCCTCCATTCCCTATGGCTTCTACCTTTGCAGCTAAATATTGCATTCTTGGGATAACATTAATAGGAACCAAGTGCAGAAAAGCCAACAGATTACATGCATACGATAGTCTCTCCGAACATCTCCTAAACATCTTTAATAACTCCTGGACCTGGACCTTTTCCAGCAGGGGTATAATTCTGAAGCAGTATTGATCTCACTTGGGATGACCTGTAGGGGTAGAGTGTTGCAACATTTCTAATCCTGCTTGATTTCTCAGTAAGTTGTAATATCACTAATCATGGACACCTCAGGTACTGGGAGTGAGAGTTTCTCCTTTTTCCTTCATGATCAGTTGTAGCTGTTATTGGTGGAGGAGACAGATGGAGCCCAAAGCCCTGCTTTGTGGTCACAAGGTAAGGCCTCCTGGTGAGGTCATTCATAATTTAGTCACCTACCTTTCTGATTACTATAATATATGGGACTGCACTAAAAGTCTACTGAGAAGCTACAGCTGGTTTAGAATGCAATGACATGACTCATTGCTGATCTTTTTTAGTTTACTCATGTAATAACCATAATTTGTAAGTTGTAATTGTTGCCATTTGGCTTTTGTGTGCCATTTAAGTTGCTGGTGATGCACATAAAGATCTTTATGGTTTAGAATCTGGATACCTCTGGTTCTTTCTTTCTCTGGCTATTTCTGCCCATCCAGTAAGACAGCTCAACCCTTAGTCCCATCAGTAAGGCAATGTCATCTATGTCTGTTTCTGGCCTCTGAAACATGCATCCACCATATGTTCCTACAGACCCAACCTGGCTGTGCTTTTGTAAAGTCTTGAAATCCTCCCTGAAGTAGTTTTATGGAGCTTTGCAATAGGTTTTACTGGTTCCCTAATTAGGACTTTTTGATACTATTGAGAGGGTTTTTTCAGGTTCTTGCTTTATTTTAATTGCTATAAGCTGCCTATGATTGCAAATTGTGATTAAGGGAGTCTCTCTAAACTTGATATTTAAACAAATAGCAAATATATGAATAAAGCGCCTTAAATCTATGACCCTTTATTAAATATAATGGTTGATTTCACATAAGTTTAAACAGATCTGTCAAAGACACAACTGCTAGCATCCTCATAACATTCTAATCTTAATTAGTGTACCTATAGCTTAGTATACCATGCAAATCCAGCTTATTTAACTAGGTTACATACCTGGAACTAGAACTACAAACTAGAAATTGCTTTAATACAGTAGTCAAATCAGCATGCTGGATGAATCCATCTTCTGAGTCAAAGCCTGTTCGATTATATAAAAATAAAATCATGGGGGAGGCACATATCCAAAAATGACAGAGGCCATGTATCATTGTAGTCAATTTAAAACAGTTGTGACTATCGTTTTTGTCTCTCCTCATTAAATTTATTAATGCACTTTATATTAAATTGACACCAGCATGCTAATTTCATCCTCTCTGTCAACCCACTTGTCATGTTTCATGAGTTAAAGATATAAATATTGCAGTGCTCCCTGTATTATCTAAAGACATGGATATGAAAGAAAATTGGTCAGATCACATTTAAATATGAACTTAGCAGATCTACATTTCCTGGACCCACTGAATCAGCACTACTAGCCATTACATGATCTATATTTTTTTTAATTAGTCAAAATCTCACAACATTGAAAATAATCTTTTATATCTTAAATTGGTTAGTTTCCTTAGCTGCTATCTAAAAATAGTTGGTTTCCAGCTTTAGCAGCTATCTAATAATTCCAGTGGCTTCTTGTAATTCTTGTGATTAACACTTTCACTTATCATACACTGCCTTTCTTCCACTTGTTTTACTGAGTCTGCAAAACGGCCTCTTAGCTTACTATTTGCTAAGTTATTTAGTATTGTTAATTGTTAACTCACTCCTACCGGTGTTTGCCAACCTTCCTCATTTATCAGCAGGAAGAATCAAGCAAAATGGGCAGAAATGCCTAAGTTTACAACACCTAAAGGTTCCACAGAATTATATAACAAATATTAGGAGACTTAACAAACCTGCATTCAAATAGGGAACTTTTTAAAAAGTCTGATTTGATTAAAACCTTTACACATCTGTTCAAATTCTGTAATTAGTACTCAGTCTTAGGGATTAAAGGAGTCAACACACTGGACTGAATCAGATTAAAGGTCCAACTCTGAGACCACTTAGCTGTTCTCTGCCTTAAGCTCTTTTCTTTTTGAACAGAGAATTAGAGTTGTTTTTATCAATTACAAAGTAGCCATAACATCAATGGCTATTAAAAAGATATTTGCTGTTTCAGCAACTTTAAATTGGTTCTTCAGAAAGGAAATAGGAAATCTTTTGTGGAAATTGCTGTCTTTTGTTATTTTCAAGAAAAGCACATAAACAGATTTATACAATAATCATTTAAAAACTGTGGTTCCTAAATTGTGCCCTGTAGCAAAGTCACAGAGACATTTTTGAGGGAAACACAGTGGTACTTGACATTGTGAAAACATTACTAAGGCACTAAGGGCACTATGAATCAGGAAAGTTTGTGAAAACTTATGTTTATGTGGAAACATTTTTGCTTCTTGGAAAAAAAATAACAGTCAGACTAATCCTATATTTACTTGGATATAAGAACCATTGTATTTAATAGGTTCCTTTAATAGGAAAGTGTATAATATTTCTTTTCCTCTTTTTAAATGTCCTACTTGTTATGATCTTTTCCTCATCAGCTTGTCTGCTGAATGGGGAGGGGGGAGTCTGCAGAACCAAAGCATAATGCAGAGGATTGTGGGAAATCTTTTAGAGCAATATGCCCAACGCTGGTCTCAAACAAATAATTTAACCTCAAGATTTTCCCAAGCGATGTAAGATGGAAACCAAGAACCAATATGGGGTATTATCTGTGAAATTAGAAGAGAAGATGAAGGAAACCTTTGAGAATCAAACAGTACCCAAACCATCCAAGCAAGAGCAGCTGAAGTTTGGCTCCACACTGTTTGTATCCTAATTAGAGTTGATCCACTGAAATCAATAAGCCTTCAGTAAGGGATGATTAACTTAAGCCTCATTGATTTCAGTTAGATTATTCTAAGTAGGATGCTATCTGCATCAATAAACATTATGGCCTTAATTTTAAACTCCATAAAATTAAGATCTATTGAATTAATATTTATACAGCTAAACAGATTGAATTGCTAATATTTAATTTGCAAATGTTCTGCACTGACATCTCTGCTCTCTAATCTGGTCCATTTATTGTTTTCTTCTGATTCAAAGTTTTTAAGCAAATTACAGTTTGTTTCATTAAGAAACTGTCTTTTGGACTGCTACAGTCACTTTCATGACAGGCCTGCAAAGTGTTAGCAGATTTAATATTGTATGTTTAATTCCATGGAAAGATGTTTCTTGGATTGATGACTGTGGATGGAAGTAGCAAAATATGTAAGATCCTAATAAATGTCCTCTGATAATGTTTGAGTCTCTAAACAATAAGAAAAGTGAAAAGATTGCAGTTAGAAACCAGGAAAATTGTTTCCCCAATTCTTTGTTTCTGCTTGAACAATTTTGGGATCTAGTAGGAAAATCAAAATATATTTTCTCTGTTTTTGGAGTTTCTTCCTTGGAACCTTTCTTATGGTCATAAATATTTCCTCCCTTGCAGTAGACCCCAATTAATTATTTTTTTTAAAGCAAACAAAAAAGAACATTTGGTAGTAACTTTAATTATTCTTAGAGTAGATCTGTTATTTTTAGAGAGTCTTCTTTAAAATCTACATGCCTTCCAGTAAGCCATGTGATGAAAAACATCAAATAATATTAAATAATAATATTCATGTAGCAGGGCTAAGGATGTGTAAATCTTCAAAAGGAGGCTTCACTTTGATGTAAGTTAATTTGAGTAAAGCAGCCCCTGGAAGCTGCTCCATGAATTAACCTGTCTTCCTCCTTTCTAAAAGCCAAAAGAAGCAGATGCGTTGCTTCCCAACCCCACCTCATTCTCCTCTGACTTTTGCAAAAGCCAGAACAGTGGCTTCAGCTTTCACAACCAATGCCTTTCTCTGCAATTTCCTCTCAAAATCTCCCAGTGCTTGCAAAAGCCAGAACAGGCTTCTATAGATGCAAAGCACCTGCTCTGGAGATTTTGTAAATGATAAGGGAAACCAGTGGGGAGGCTTCGGGGTGAAACTTAAGTGTTTTGCCAGGAGAAATCACATTATGTCTTTGCTTCAACAAAAAGTACTGCATCTCTTCTTCACCACAAAAATCTTGGTTAAGATAATCTCAGGTGTCCCACACAGGTTTAATACAGGTACAGGTAGTCTTCAGCTTAGGACCACAACTGGGATCAGAACAACCATCACTAAGCAGTGAGGCTGATATGTGAGTTGCACCTGATTTTACAACTGTTTTTTTGCCATGGATATTAAGTGAATCCAGCTTCCCCGACTGACTTTGTCTGTCAGAAAACCCCAGGAAGATTACATGACCTCATCATAAATGTCAAATGGCCAAATTTTGATCACATGATCATGGGGACACTGCAACAGTCATAAGTATGAGGACCAGTCACAAATCACTTGTTCCAGTGCTGTTGTAACTTTGAACAGAATGGATGCAAGTTGAGGACTGTCTGTATGGGCATTACTGTGATCACATGCCTCTTTCTTGGCTCCTATCAAATTCACTGCCTTTCCTTAAGCTTCTTACAATTGGGGGAAAAAAAGGATAAGCTTCTTATAATTAAAATAAAACTGGGAAGGGGAGTTCGCATTCTATCAAGTAAACCATTCTGTAACACCATCTTAATGGCTGTCTGTTCTACATCCTCAGAAAATAAAAATGGTTCAGTAAATGCACCCCATTTATTTTTTCAGAATGTGTTCACCTTCCCAGAACAACGTTTACCTTCTGGGAAAAGAGTGCTTCATGTTTGGCTATGAATGCAACATGGCACGTTTCGTGATAGAGAAGCCATCTACTTGTGAACATTCCCACAGCATGAATCGTGTAATAAAAAAACCCTATTGATTAGATAACAGTTTAAAAAAACATGGATGCTAATTGTGAGTTCCAACTATATAGACAGGCTAGGAAATGACAAAACTATTACCACTAAGTTCTAATTAATCAGAAAAGTGATATTGCCTCATTGTTACTGGCATTTGAAAAGAAAAAGGGTTGCTCAGTATTCATTTCTGCAGTACTGCAGAGTAATACCATGATTTTTTTAAAAAAAATGCAGTTGTGTATAAAGCAATTAGCCGATTAAGCAAATTGCTTTCAGTAGTAAGTGTATCACCATAACACTCAAGAAACTCCTTATGTTTAGATGCTCTGAAATGTGCACTCTAAATTAATCTTATTAATATTAAAAGCCAAATAACACCAAGTTTAATATTCTCAAATGTGCAAACAGTTTCATTTGCGGTGTTTTCAGCTGAACCATACATAAGAGGTGTCGATTAACAAAATGCCCCTGCAAAAAACAAAAGAGGGGGGCCTCAACAGATTGAGAATTTAAGATTCTTTAAACAATGATACTATACCCTTTTAACTAAGAGTTAAGTGAGAGTGAATTCTAATAACACTTACTTCCTGATAGACATATATGATTACACTATAAAGAATAAAAATTGGGATGCAACATTAGTTCACTAAAAGTACAATTTGTAATTCAGGTCTTATATTGTATGTTCTCAACATAGGCAAGTTTAAGATGCCTGGACTTCAACTCCCAGAATTCCTCAGTCAGCTTTGCAATTAAGGAACTCCTTATGCTTAGATGCCCTGAAATGTGTACTCTAAATTAATCCTATTAATATTAAAGCCAAATAGCACCAATTTTGAGTTGAGAAACACTGCTGTATGTAACAATAATTAATTACTCTTGCCTGATTTCCTTCAAAAATGCCTCTGTCCTTCTCAGCATGGTATGAATTCAAGGATGTTAGTTGGTATTTAATCCCAGACTATTCTACAAATTGTTCCTTGTTGAATTCTCTAGTTTTTAAAAGATTTATGTGATTGGAAACTTTTGTATAAATCAATCAATCACCAGCTTGGGCCACAGAACAGATATGCCATAAACATTATAAGCCACTTACTGACTCTCCATATCTCACCTAAATGTGCCACATGCTTCATCATTGGATATAGCCTCTTTTCAAAAGCCATAGCAAAATATTGTTATCTGTAGAAATGATTCTAAATGATTGAATCTTTTCAAAAAGGTTAATTATTATAAATGAATGCACAGATTCCAAGATCCTTCATAAAATTAACCCCAGGTTATTCAGTGTATTTAGGAATAAGGTAGTTTATCTAAAAATATTATAGTGGGTAAAAATTTAGAATTAACAACATACCAGTACTTATTTGTAGTTTTTTTAACAATATAGCTGTAGCCTGCTTGTCTTGTTATATGCAGAATGGCATTCATTTTAATTGCTGTAGGTCTTGTTGGATTAAACTATTTTTAGTACTTTATAGTACTGAGTTATAATTCTTAGCAACTTGCATTCACCAAGAATAAATCCTAAAATCATAGAGATGGAAGGCAACTTGAAGATCTTCTAATCTAGACCAACAGTCTGCCAGTGCACAATTTTTATACTGTCCCAAACAAATGGTTTTCTTGAAAACTTCTAGTGATGGAGCACTCACAACTTCAGGAGACAGGATCTTTTGCTTAATGCAGGGGTTCTCAACCTTGGCAACTTTAAGACTTGTGGACTTCAACTTCCAGAATTCCTCAGCCACAAGTCTTAAAGTTGCCAAGGTTGAGAACCCCTGACTTAATGGCTCTTAGAGTCAGGAAATTCCTTCTTATTTCAGCTTTGGACCTTTCAATGCAAAGCTTCCTTCCACTGTTTTTTGTCTAATAAATAAATAAATCTAATAAATCCACGCCTTTTCCCTGTGCTACTGAAGTTGCTATAATGCCATCCCTTGACCTTCTCTTCTTTAGATGAAACATACCAAGTTTTTTTTAACCATTCTTCATAGGATTTAGCTTCCAAGCTTTTTACAATCTTTGCCACAATTCTGAGCCTTTTTTTCCCTGTGGCAACAGAAACAGACAAAAATACAGTGGGGATAGGAGTTAGCCAATGAGAAACGTACACACCAGGTAAACAACCAAACACTGAGTAATTATGTAGATGAATTTTTGCTTCTTCTCACAGAGATACAGTGATCATAAAGAGATTTGTATGCTTACATTTTCTCTTATTGCAATGGATATTAAAGGCAGAGGAAGAAGGAAAAGAATTTCTTTTCCCCAAGGAAGGGGATTCTGTGTATGCATGTTTGAAGGTTATGGAGGGAAGAGAGGCAAACAACTCTGAAATAGCCAATTAAATGATTCAAAACATCACAATACATCTGTTTCCAGAGGAACTTCGTTCAGCTGCTTGTATATTTTCCTCAAGCTTTTTGGTGAGCTATTCACCTTCTAGTAGCTGGAAAGAGGTGATTAGCATCACTTGAGCATTTAAATTCTTCCCTCATTAAAGCAGCACAAGGGCTACTATAGTATAATTTCAGATTCGCTTATGGGGTACTTCATAAGGAATGCATTTCTTCTTCTCCTTATTCAATTTGTGTAACAGGTAAGAATGAAAAATATGTTGCAACCACAAGATAACTCAAATAACTCCGTGCCTCATTTATAGTTTCTTTTCCAGCTCCTGACCTTACTGCAATTATACATGATCAATTTTCCTTGCCAAAACAGTTGCTCTATATCACATTAGCCTCAAACAACACTTTAGAAATAATATGCACACAAGTATTCAAATAACCATCTCTGACTGTTCCCATTTGCCAGAAGGAAAGGAAAAGAGCTAAGCTCGGTTCTGAGCCCCAGGTCTGCATCTGCTTTCGCTTCACTGTGAAAGGAAAATCCACCCTGGCATCTTCTAGTGCCTCACAGCAACTACTACTTCTATTGAAATAAATAGGTCTCATGTCTGTATACAACAATCAAACATAGAGCTTTGGAGCAGCAGCCTTTGGGTAGTTTTTATACTTACATTTAATTTACAGACTGCTTCATTCTGGAGATGTTGTAATGGCAACATTGCATCTAGTAATCATAGTCAAAATGCTCGCAATTCAGCATCTGAACTGAAATTTCAGTTTACTGCCTGATCTTGAAAGCACTATAGGCTATAGACGTGAAAGTACTATAGATGTGAGAAGGCCTTTCAAAATTACGCCTTGGACTTTGGACTGACTGCAGTGTGTGGAAATTCCATTTCAATACAGCAAACCAGAATGGGCATCTCCCAAGAACTTTGCAAAGCGCTTCACAGAGTCACAGACTTTCTTTTATTTCTCAGGTTATAGCCGTCAACTTGTGCCAATTTTTTGGAGATATCTTTAATAATTTTTGGAACATTATATTTACTCACATACTTATCGGCTTTTCACTCACATAAACTAGGGAGTGACCCTAACATTTTGAGAACATGTATTTTCTTAACAGGGATGTTATTATTTACTATTAATGTCAGCACTATTTTTTATATATATTGTAAAAAATGATGTCTATTGCTGGTCTACGACCATAATAAAGTTATTATTATTATTATTCTCAGGTTGTAATAAACAATGTAGAATCTTAAAACTTGACATCCATGTCTCAAGGAACATATGGGCCATCTGCCACTAATAGGAATAGAGAGCTGACCAATGATTTTTATCTTATGAAACTCTCTGCCTACCAGTGCAATTTTAAGTGGAATGACTATATTCACTTTCTCTAACTGGTCATCTGTAGTGTTCCTCTGTTGTGTTCTAACGGTTGTTGTCATACTTCTATATGGGTTCCATCAACGCAACTGAGAGTTCAGTTGAGAGCTCTCAATACTCTGAATGTGGGCTCAAATCTTATCTTTAAATTCCGCATAATAATTTTATGTCATATAGCATGCCTTATTTTAATTGTGATGCTTCTGACACCAATAATAATAAACAAACATAAATAAACAAACATTCTGCATAATGGGGACAGATTTCAGCTTTGACAATATACAGATTCCTGCCCTACATCTTCCACCTTCTGGCCCAAATCTTTAAATGCTTAAAAAAAAAAGAGAGAGAAGACAACTATTTGCCACTCTCTTTCCCTTTAGTGTGACTATCTCTTTACCAAGAGGCATAGTGATTCAATGGCTTAAAAACACTGGTCTTTGCTCTGGCGGCTCAAGTAATAGCACTGTGTGGCAGAGTAAGCTATCGTCACTCGCCTCAGCTTCTGCTGACCAAGCAGTTCGAAGGCATGCTACATGTGAGTAGATAAATAAGTACCACTTTGATGGGAAACATAGTGGCATATGAAATTGATGCGAGAGAACTATTTTTACATAATCCATGCTGGTACTCCTTCAGTAAGGCTCTATTCCTTGTATGCCTAGTTTTTTTTATTCTTTATTCTCATTTCCACCAATCAGCCTGCAATAAACAATAAGCTTGCTTGTATACAGCTTTCTTAATCTCTCCTAGGGACTTTTGTAAAATAATGTCATACTGACTCCTTTCCAGTCCTAATGAACTGTACCAAGCCTGATCTAAGTGACAAGTTACCAGTTTCCACTGGGGTGGGGAGGAGCAGGGAAGTCAGCCAGCAAATTCACATATAAATTCTTTAGAAACAGTACTTTCTTGCAATTTGGTCTCTCAAAATATCCTAGAGCATTTGGGGTTGAACGACCGTTTCACGGGGGTCGCCAACCACCGCAGTCCGCCATTTTACCCCCATTTCCGCTCGACCATCGCATGCGCGATTCGGCCGTCGCGCTGTGCATGCGTGGCTCAGCCCATCGTGCCACGCATACGCAGTTTGGCCCGTCGCGCCGCGCATGCGCGGTTCGGCCCGTTGCACACGCCGCGCATGCGCGGTTCGGCCCGTCGCGCACGCCATGCATGCGCGGTTCGGCCCATCGTGCAGCGCATGCGCGGTTCGGCCCGTCGTGCACGCCGCACATGCACAGTCTCTCAAAATAGCTACACCCTTTTTAAAGATCTTTTTCATCATCTTCAATCACCCATTGCATGTATTGTAAATGTAAAAATATTTTCAATTAATTACTGATTACTATTGGTACCATAAAACTTATGGTCAATATGTAAGATTAAGTGTAGGATTGTGTGCTATCTGGGTGGTTCCAGTACCAAGTTTTCCAAAACATGGTCATTTAAAGTATCTAAAATCTGGGGCTCTTTGTCATGGCCTGAATATAAAGGCTCCCATTTTATGTGAAGGCAATTTAAGCTCTCTATTATTACTTCTCCTTGGCATGCATGCTTGATCTCTTTTAATTTCTCAATATTCGGAGTCGAACGACCGTTTCACAGGGTCGCCAACCACCGCAGTCCGCCATTTCCCCCCCATTTCCGCTTGGCTGTCGCATGCGCGCTGTGCATGCGCGATTCGGCCCATCACGCCGTGCATGCGCAATTCAGCCCGCCGCGCATGCGCAGTTCAGCTCGTTGCCACGCTGCGCATGCGCAGTTTGGCCTGTCGCGTTGCGCATGCGCGGTTCGGCCGTCATGCCGCACATGCATGGTTCGGCCCATCGCGTACGTGCCGTGCATGCGCGGCTCGGCCTGTCATGTCACGCATGCGCGGTTTGGGCCGTCGCACGCGTGCTGTGCATACGCGGTTCGGCCGTCACGCTGTGCATGCACGATTCGGCCTGTCGCGCCGCGCATGCGCGGTTTGGGTCATTTCGTGCGTGCCGCGCATACGCGATTTGGCTGTCGCGCTGCGCATGCGCAGTTCGGCCCATCGCGCCGCGCGTGCGCAGTTCGGCCTGTCACGCCACGCGTGCACGGTTTGGGCCGTCGCGTCGCACATGCGTGGTTCGGCCCATCGCGCCGCGCATACCTTCGGTACCATAAAACCTATGGTCAATATGTAAGATTAAGTGTAGGATTGTGTGCTATCTGGGTGGTTCCAGTACCAACTTTTCCAAAACACGGTCATTTAAAGTATCTAAAATCTGGGGCTCTTTGTCATGGCCTGAATATAAAGGCTCCCATTTTATGTGAAGGCAATTTAAGCTCTCTATTATTACTTCTCCTTGGCATGCATGCTTGATCTCTTTCAATTTCTCAATATAGCCTTCAGTATTTTAGGTGGGAGACAGATTATTCCTAGATCTAATTTACATTTGCAGTCAGATATTCCCATTCATAATAATTCGCTGGAGAAATCTTTTATTTTAAAGATTTTTTTTTAATAAATTAGAATTTTTATTCTCTTTGTCAAAGAAGAACAATATATCCTCCCAGTAAACCCTTTCTTGTCCTTTTTATAAACTTTACATCCAGGAACGATTATATACAATTCATTTTTTTTCATTCTTCAAGGTTTCTCTTTTGCTTTTTATATCTGTGTTTACATTCATAACCAAGTACCCTAATTTCCATCTAATTGGCTCAGAGACTACTAGCACAGTAATAGAAACATAGGCTATCCTTGCCCCAAAATTGTTGGCATCAGCCCTTTTCATAGCCTTTTGTCTGCCTTTTTTCTCTTAACAGATATGATCGCCCATGAGCCCATTTCCAACCTTAGTATTATCCCGTATACTATAACGTTTCCTAAAATATCTATATATATTTTCTTCCATTCAATTGTGTCCATTCAAATTTGTCAGCAATTACCTGGAGAAATTGCTACAGTTTTCAGAACTGGTTTGCCACTGCCTTCCTTTCTAGCTCTGAAAGAGAATGACTGGCCAAGGCCACCCAGCTGGCTTTGTGCCTAAGGCAGAACTAGAACCCACAGTCTCTCAAAATAGCTACACCCTTCCAAATTAGCTACTCAGTACCTATTGTCTTTCCAGCAGGAATCAATTTAAAAGCTGATCTCCTACATTTTAATTTTTTCCAATTCACTGGAGTCTTGGAAAGACATAATGCATAAAGGATTGGGAGTTTGTCAATCAGTAGGATAGGATAGAATAGGATAGGATAGGACAGAATAGCAATAGCAATAGCACTTAGATTTATATATACTTCATAGTGCTTTACAGCACACTCTGAGAGGTTTACAAATGTCAGCATATTGCCCCCAACAATCTGGTTCCTCATTTTACTGACCACAGAAGGATGGAAGGCTGAATCAATCTTGAGCCAGTCAGGATCGAACTCCTGGCTGTAGGCAAAGTCAATCTGCAATACTGCATTCTAACCACTGTGCCACCACACCCCATTAATGGAGCAGAGTGGAGCGGAATGGAACAGAACAGAACAGAATAGAACAAAACAGAATAGAAGATGGTGAGAGAAGATTACAAAAGAAAGCTTGAGCTACAAATGAACGAATCTTTCTGGTACCTGTGAAGAAAAACTTTCTGAAAAATGTGGGAGAAGCAGCTGGGCAGCAGACTGGAATGCTGCTGGCTGTTCCAGTCTAAGCTCCCCTTCCTCCTCCTGCTTGGTCAAGAACGGAACAGATTATAGATAGATTTTGACCTCTGTAAATCTTCATACCAAGCAGACAAGACCACCTTGCAATCTGTACACCCATCATAAACCCATCCGTCTATATTTCTAATGACTGAGTTACCCATAACCAAAAAAGTTCCATCCTCCAGAGGAGTATCTATTTTCAAAGAGAAACTAGGTTCATCATCCAAAATGGGGTATCTCCTCTCCCTTATCCTTGAAATGATGTCCTTCTCCCCCTCATTCTCCCCAGTAGGAATTATCACAGAAGGTCTTTGTTCTGTCCTGGGGAAACTCAGCAGACCCAGAATTGTTGCAAATGGTCCCAGGCATTCTAAAAGCTGTCTGGGACAAGACAGAGTGGTGCCAGCCTTGTGCACATGTGCAAGGCATGAAGAAAGAAGAACTCTTATTGGTTCACTCTGTCCAGGTTTCAAGCCCTATAAAGAGGCCTGCGTGCCTTTTGCTTTTTGCTTGGAGTTGGAGTAGGAGAACAAAGCATTGTTAGTTGTCACCATGTGTCTTCATCATTCGCACGCGAATGAAGGATTTAACACTGGCGACGAAGGTGGGATCCTTTGTAAGCTGAAACAAATGATTTAAGGACTTATCCTGGAAGTCCTGAAGAGGGGAAGACGGCATCTGAATCAGCGTCCCAGCCTGCCAGTATAGCATTGCTGTAGGGTGAGCTCAGCTAAAGGACCCTTTCCCCAAACAGCAGCTTGCAGAGGAAGTGCGTGGTGAAGATCGTAAACCTTACAATGTTGAAGATTGGCCGCTTGACTGATTTCGATGTCTCCCGCCCAGAGAGATGGAATTCCTACAAAGCACAGGTGGAGAACTACTTCAGAGTAAATCAGATTAGAGAAGACAGCCTGAAGGCAGCAACTCTTTTGTGTGCCTGTGGACAAGAAGCTTTTGACATTGCAGAAAATCTGGTGGCCCCTGCACCTCTGGAGTCAGTAACATATGCTGACTTGAAGAAAATGTTGAAGGAACACTTCCAGCCGAAGTTATCTGTCATTGCTTGGAGGCACGCATTCGAGCAGAGAGACCAGAGACCGGGTGAATCTGCTGCGGACTTTATTGCAGCCTTAAGGCAAGCAGCCAGACCTTGTGAGTTTAAGGATCTGGAAGAGAGGCTGCAAGATCACTTTATCTGCGGCTTAAGGAGCAGAGACTTACAACAAAAGATTTTTGCAAAAGAAGATGTTTCCTTCCAAGATGCGTTCCAAGAGGTGACAGCTGAAGAAGCAGCAGGCGGGGCTGTGAAGGCCTTGCGCCTCACCTCCAGTCACAACTACCGTCCATCAAGAGGACGCTCGAGAAGGATCAGAAGTGGATCCTGAAGAGGAGGTTGACAGACTTCACCAGCCAGCTGAGAGGAGGCAGAAGGGACATCCGGTCAAGGCCTCAGCATCTCTTCAATGCTTCAGGTGCAAAGGACGCCACAAATGAGCTGATTGCTGGTTCCGCTCTGCCAGTTGCCGGGCGTGTGGCAGGCAAGGCCACATTGCATCTGTATGTTTGGGTCACCAGAAGGTTCAAACTTGGGAAGAATTGCTTCAGAAAGGTACCAGGATCCCCAGCCAACACAGGGTGGGTTTCTGCGCATCGTGCAGGAGCATTCTGAAAACAGGGACACACAAGCCCCTTAAGAAGAAACTTTCCATTAACATAAGGTTGCAAGGGGTTCCCTTATGGATGGAGTTGGACACTGGGTCTGCTCTTTCCATTATTTCAATTAACATCTTCAAAAGGATTTGCAGCAGTAGTGGCCTTCGAATCTCAGGCCATCGAATCTAATACTCATTGATTTTCAAAATTCTATGGTGTGTGTTAAGGGGGAGGCCACCCTTAAGGTACAGTATAAGGATTTTGAAGGTTCCCTAGATATGGTGGTTGTTGGGGGTGAACGTACAAGTCTTATTGGACTCGAGTGGTTTGAGGCTCTGGGAATCCAAACACTGGGCCTTGCAGAGGTTTGCAAGGAGTTTGCAGATGTGTTTAGTTCAGAACTAGAATCCTACAAGGGGCCTCCCATTTTGCTATGGTTAGACTCAACCATCACGCCCATCAGGGTTAAGCCTAGGAGGGTACCTTTTGCCCTCAAGGGTAAGATAGATGCTGAGCTGGACAAATTGCTCTAGCAGGGCATTTTAGAACCTGTGGATTCTAGTCCATGGGAAACTCCCATAGTAACACCTCTAAAGGCTAATGGGGAAATACGTATATGTGCAGACTACAAGTGTACACTGAATAAGGCGTTGCAACAGCACACTTATCCAGTCCCTGTTGTAAGCCACATCCTGGCCTCCCTCAAGGGGCGCATTTTTGCGAAACTTGACCTGGCACAGGCCTATCAACAGCTATCTGTTGATGAGGCATCTGCAGAAGCCCAGACTATTGTAACTCACAGGAGGGCCTTCAAGGTCAAGAGACTGCAATTTGGGGTCAATGTAGCCCCTGGCATATTCCAAAGTGTCATGGAGAGCACACTTCGAGGTATTCCTGGGGTCTGTCCCTACTTCGATGACGTCCTCATTGCTGGGGAGTCATCTCAAAATTTAGCAGAAAGATTAAGGGCTGTCTTGCTTTGTTTTCGAAAAGTAGGCCTTAAGCTAAAGCAGGATAAATGCAAGATAGGAGTCACTTCCACTGACTTCTTAGGTTTCAGGATTGATGCCCAAGGCATTCACCCTGCTGAAGCTAAACTACAAGCTATTCAACAGGCCCCAAGCCCCAAGTCCAAGAGTGAGCTGCAAGCCTTCTTGGGGCTTTTAAATTTTTACCATGCATTTCTCCCACACAAAGCTGCAATGGCAGAGCTGTTACACAGACTCTTAGACAAGCAGGCTCCTTGGCAGTGGACTAAAGTCCACGACAAGAGCTTCAGTGAGGTTAAGGCCTTGCTCACTTCTAATGCTGTTTTAGCGCATTTCAATGAGCAACTGCCTGCCCTTATGGGGTGGGAGCTGTACTTAGCATCGGACCAGGTTACTTACGGGACCGTCTGCTACCCCATGAATCCCAGCGGCTGGTTAGGGCCCACAGAGTCGGCCTTCTCCAGGTCCCGTCAGCCAGACAGTGTCGCCTGGCGGGGCCTAGGGGAAGAGCCTTCTCTGTTGCGGCCCCGGCTCTCTGGAACCAACTTCCCCCAGAGATCCGTGTCGCCCCCACCCTCTCCGCCTTTCATAAACTGCTTACAACACACCTCTGTCGGCAGGCCTGGGGCAGTTAACATCTTGCCCCTAGCCAGTGTATGTTTGTGTGTATGTTTGTTGAATGATTGGTTTTCTCTTAACTTAGGGGTTTTTATATATGTATTTTAACTTGTGATTTCTATTTATGTTGTGAGCCGCCCTGAGTTCTCCAGAATAGGGCGGCATAGAAGTCAAATAAATAAATAAATAAATAAATAAATAAATAAATAAATAAATAAATAAATAAATAAATAGCCATCTGAAGACTGATGGGACACAAGTCCCTGTGGCCTATGCTGGGCCCTTTCAGGGGCAATTCTTCCTGGTTGTCATTGATAGCCATTCTAAGTGGCTAGAGGTTGTTCCTGTTTCCTCCACTACTACTGCCAGGACCATCCAGGTGTTGAGAGGAATTTTTGCATCACATGATCTTCCAGATGTACTGGTTTCTGATAATGGCCCTCAATTTACGTCTTCTGAGTTCCAGGCTTTTCTTCAGGCCAACCTGATCCGGTATGCACCATCGGCTCCCTTCCATCCATCCTCCAATAGACTGGCAGAGAGAATGGTGCACACCACCAAAGATGCCCTCAAGAAACTAACTTATGGTAACTGGCATCACAGGTTAGCTGACTTTCTTCTTGCACACTGCACCACACCTTGCACGACCACTGGGAAGAGCCCAGCTGAACTCCGCTGAGGTCGCAGACACATTACTCAATTGGACAGGTTGCACCCAGACCAGGTGGCTTCACAGGTGTCGCAACCACGGGCACCAAGGAGACTACAGTTGGGTGATCTGGTCTGGGCTAGAAACTACGCTCCTGGTCATCTGTGGGTTCCTGCTGTCATCTGTAAGATCTCTGGACCTCTATCATACGAAGTGATCTTGGGAGATGGCCACATCCTGCAGCGTCACATCAATCAACTGTGCTGGCAGTTGTCCCCTGTGGATTCCATCCCTGCCTCCGCTCTCAGGGGGGAGGGGGCCCAGGAACCACGTCGCACTTCAGGTCAACCTTCTGAGACACAATCTCACTGTTCCTGGGAAGTACCGCAGGTCACTAGGGATTTCCCAGGGGAGGTGCAAGGGCATCTTCAGAGTTCAGCTATTGCGCTGAACAGGGAGTTATGTGTATCCACAAGAGCTCCAAACAGGAATTCACCTGAGGCGGGGTTTGCCATAGAGGCAGCCCCTAACTCTGGTACCTTGACCACAGAGGACTGGGAGTATTGGGGCACACCTGCAACACAGGTCACATCCGAGACTGGTCACGGGCTCGAGGGACTAAGTTCCCTGGAGCCATCCAGGGTAGTTGGGGAATCCTCAGCCAATTCAGAGGGTTGGGGAATTTCAGCTGCTCTCACGGAGCCTGGGGAGAGCTCTGGCAATTCTGCCGGCACACCTCACCAGGGATCACCTGCAAAAAATTGTGCATAAAAGTCCTGGTCTAGTGAGCTCAACAGACAGGCCGGTAGGCCAGGTGCCCTTAAGAACAAGTCCTGGTCTGCCTAGCCGGGCAGGTGAGCTGACAGGCCAGGCACCCTCCCTAACCTTGTGTAGGTCATAACAGGCTAAGGCCCCTCCTAAGCATCTAGGTGAATATGTGAGGTTCTTGTCAGTACAAGGGATCTTACAGGTCTAGGTTGAGGAGATGGGACCTATGTGGGGTAGAAGATAGACACACCAAGTCCACATTAGAGAGTGGGTTGGTTAGCTAATTCTATTAGTTATAAGAAGGGTGTCTGCATGTGAGCAGACTATTATTTTCTTTTAATTTATTTTATTATTATTGTAAAGAAATTTGGAATTGTGTGTGTTCTATCCAGGGGGCAGGGGTGTTGTGTCCTGGGCCTGATGAGGAAACTCAGCAGGCCCAGAATTGTTGCAAATGGTCCCGGGCATTCTAAAAGCTTCCCGGGACCAGACAGAGCGGCGCCAGCCTTGTGCACATGCGCAAGGCGCGAAGAAAGAAGAATTCTTATTGGTTCACTCTGTCTGGGTTTCAAGCCCTATAGAAAGGCCTGCATGCCTTTTGCTTTTTGCTTGGAGTTGGAGTAGGAGAATAAAGCATTTTTAGTTGTCACCATGTGTCTTCATCATTCGATTTAATAGTCTTATCTATATACCTCTCTATCTAAGCCACTTCAGTTTCAAGGGAATAGATTTGCTTGCTGAGAAACAGGATGTCATTGCACTGTAGCACAAAACCACAAATTATGCCCAACAGGCAGATAGTTCTATATCAGACAATATATGTAATATTCTTCAGAACCTTCCTAAGAAATCTTTGGAGATGTTTCACCAAGGAAAGAAACCTTACCGCAGGTGATTTTTTGTGAGAGTGCAGACATTAATTTTCTAGTTGTGAATTTCCTGATTGCACAGGGTTTCAGCAGAAAGAACATCACTGAAAATAAATATAACAAACATGTCTGCCAATGTGCCAAGTGAGAACACAAGTTCACAATGCTATATATTGTTGGGCAACATAAAATGCCTAGCATAAATTTCACTGATTTCTTCTTGTATTAAAATATAAACCACATGCTTTACATTTTATTGAGTACACTTGTAAACACTAGCTCGTTTTTTAGAAGTGAGCAACTTATAACAGATTTGCATGCAGGTTCAAGAGTTGTCCACAAATTGTCATCACATTGTGACTTTATTGGGGCATAATAAAGAAAAATGTAATACCTGACTGGAGAATAATTATCTTATTTAACTGCATTGGAATACAACACCAAATAAAAATAAAATTAATTTCAATGTTTGTTCCGATTAAGCCCAGTACTTTTGGCCATTGGAGATGTCAGGATGTTAATTCAAGTGCATCTCTTGGACTGGGAAAAATAGAATGTACACCTTTCTCTTAAGTAATCAATATGGCAACTAGTGAGTGATGGACATCCCAGAATACTAAATGCATCTGAGGTTGTTCAGCAATAGCAGCAAAGCTATTGATATTTGACTTTTTTCTTCTCCTATTGTTTCTTCCCTAGTACATTCATTTTTGAGCATCTCAAACACTAGTGTATCTGGTCACAGTTGAGCATTTTTTTGAGCCAGCAATCAAAGAAGAACTTGCTAAATAATCAATAGAAATAGGTACTGAGCTGAGGCTGTGTGCGTGTATGTGTGTGTGTGTGTCTCTCTCTCTGTTTGTCTATGTGTATAGGGTAAATGAGGATGTATATTTTATATATAAAAGCATATCTTATTTGTTCTGCCATGTAAGAACATAAGAACATAAGAAGAGCCATGCTGAATAAGGCCAAAGCCCATCGAGTCCAGCATTCTGTGTCACACAGTGGCCCACCAAATGTACATGGGGATCTTGAGCAGAAAGAGAAGGCAAAACCCTCCCTTTCCCTTGACCCCCAAACAAATGGTACTCAAGGGAATCCTGCCTGCCTCAACCAACATAGAGGCGGCACATGGACATCTGTTTTAATAACCACCAATACACTTTGCATCCATGAATCTATCTAGCCCTGCCTTGAAGCTGTCAAGGCTGACAGCTGTCACGACCCCTTCAGGAAGTGAATTCCATAAATCAACGACCCTCTGGGTGAAGAAATATTTCCCTTTATTTGTCCTCACTTTCTTAGCTATAAGCTTTAGGGAGTGCCCCCTTGTCCTGGTATTGTGTGATAGAGAAAAGAATTTTTCTCTATCCACATTTTCTATCCCATGCATGATTTTATACACTTCGATCAAGTCACCCCTTAAACGCCGTCTTTCAAGGCTGAAGAGACCAAGGCGTTGCAATCTGGTTTTATAAGGGAGGCGCTCCATTTCCTTGATCATTCTTGTTGCCCTTTTTTGCACCTTTTCCAGTTCCATTATATCCTTCTTGAGGTGCGGTGACCAGAACTGTACACAGTACTCCAAGTGTGGTCTCACCATCGATTTGTACAGAGGCAATACAACACTTGCTGACTTATTTTCGATTCCCTTCCTAATCATGCCAAGCATGGAATTTGCTTTTTTTACTGCTGCTGCGCATTGGGTTGACATCTTCATCGAGCTGTCCACCAAAACCCCAAGATCCCTTTCTTGGGTTGTCTCAGAAAGTTTGGTCCCCATCAGTTGGTAAGTATAATTGGGGTTCTTTGCCCCGATGTGCATAACTTTGCACTTGTTTAGGTTAAAATGTTTAGGTTAAAATGTGGTTTACTTTGTCAGGAATATTATAAATAATAAGCATGGCACACAAAAGATATATGGTGCTTTTCTTGCAAGACAGTTCAAAAGCCAATGGGGTCAATATGAACAATTTCTATCAAAATGTCCAAGTTGGCAGATATAACAATGCAACCATCATTAACCAACCATTGGGTTTACACAGAATTGTGCTCTTTTCTTAATTTCTTCCAGCAAATACTCAATATTAACAACAGATTTTATCTTATTTTTAAGAGACATTGGTAGGAAAGAAATTTCATTCAAGCAGCTATTTTTTAAAAGATGACTTATTTAAAAATGGTCATAAATTATGCCTATTAAAAGTAACTGAGATACCAGTACACATTCTAGCTAGACACTTTATAAATAGACTTCCACTCACAATATAATCTATCATGAGTGGAGAGGTATTTCAGTAAGACCAGTTTCTAGGAATCTCATAGTCTATGCAAATTGTTAAGAGATTTGACATTGACGTTTCACAACTTTCAATGTGGAAGAATCCCATTTTTAAAAATGTTCCTTCTAGGTTGACTTCTGTACTGATATCAAACATTCATAACATATTATTATTATTATTATTATTATTATTATTATTATTATTTGGATTTTTATGCCGCTCCTCTCCAAAGGACTCGGAGCGGCTAACAACATGAACAAAAAACAACATTACAGCATTTAAAAACCAAAAACCAAGTCGACAAAGCATTTAAAAGACCCCCCAAACACATTCATCATACAGACACAATCACAATCATCCCCAGGTCTGCCGGCATAGATAAGTTTTCAAATTCTTCCGGAAGGCCGGGAGAGTGGGGGAAACGCGGACTTCAGGGGGCAGTTGGTTCCAGAGGGTGGGCACCACAACAGAGGAGGCCCTCCCCCTAGGACCCGCCAGATGGCATTGTTTCGCTGACGGGACCCGGAGGAGGCTGACCCTGTGCGCTCTCACCGGTCGAAGGGAAGTATGTGGCAGAAGATGGTCCCATAGGTATCCTGGTCCCATGCCATGAAGGGCTTTATAGGTAATAACCAACACTTTGAATTGCACTCAGAGACCAATAGGCAGCCAATGCAGCATGCGGAGAGTTGATGAAATGTGGGCATGACGGGGCAGGCCCACAACCGCTCGCGTAGCTGCATTTTGCACTAATTGTAGTCTCCGAACACTCTTCAAGGGTAGCCCCATGTAGAGAGCATTGCAGTAGTTGATCCTCAAGGTGACAATAGCATGAGGCTTCATGGTCAAGATTTGTAATAAAGGTTAAAAAAAACCCAAATAAATAAATGAAGGTAAAGCTTTTTAAAAAATAGTAATTGAAGCAAGTGTTGAACTGACTAATTTCAGAATCCCATATTGATAATCATGGTTAGCTACTGATGGCATTGATAATCATTTTTTAGAAATGAAGATACTTTTTTGCCACTGATTAAAATGCTTGTAAAAGCCTGTAAAAATTAAAGCTTTTTGACTCAGTTCTAAATAGGTATACATGACTTATATGGTTGATTTAGAATAGGAAGCATGCTCATTTTTATTTATTTGTTTGCTTATTGTGTAGAGAACATCTTGTTCTGGTAATAAATCATTTTCATCAAGCCAGAGAACAGATAATTTTGCAACAACAAAACAATCATGACTATGAAATATAAGTATGGCTAATTACTCCTGTGATGAGCTTTAAAGGGATCAAAAAAGGTTGCACTAAAAAAAATACCACAAAACTGTGATCATAGAAGTTGTCTCAAACTGCCTTTTTTCTATGTATTTCATATTTAATGTCTAAAAGGTGGCAGATGATTGTTCCTGCTTTTGATTGCTTAGATGCATGAACATGTGGCAGCTGCCTCTTAGTAACAAAAAAAAAAATCCAGGTAGCCAAACTCCAGTGCTCATGAAAATGTTCCAGGAATACACATTATATAAGCAAACAGATATTTATAGACACTCTTTAAAAGCACATTCTCTTGCATGTGAGAAAGCAAAGGAAGCTGAGGTAAAGTCTCCAGCAGGAGTTATATAAACTTGGATATGTGGGAGCTGCTTGGTCACCAATTAAGACAGTGAGCAATTTGCTCATAGCAAGCTCTTTCTTCACCAGCAAGATGATCGAGAGACAAGGAAAGAATTCCAAAACTCCTCTGGAGGCAGTTAAAGGTTGTGATGGAGGGACTCTGTTGTAGATAACATGCAAGTATTGCAGATAGATGGGCAGAGAATTCTGCCTAGTCGGCAATCACAAGCTTGCATAATGCTGTGTAAAGTGACCTTTGCCTGGAGTGCCATCTCATAACGATAAGAGCCTGATAATCCAAATTTTATATAACTGTCTTTTGCATAATCTGTAGAATTACAACTGAAATCTGTTTTCCCTTTTATCTTTTCTCATAATGCACTTCCATTTTTTAGGTGTATCTTTTACAATTTTTGATGACATCGATATATAAATGGGGTCTCTACTGAAAAGCTATTGAATTTAGTAACATGTCAAGCTTTTTGAAATAGTAAGAAATTTACTTATCTGATGAATGCAGGGTCCACAATTCAACCCTGAGGATATTCCAAATTCTAAACTATTTCTCATAAAGGATAAGTCTTAGCATTCCTTCCAAATGCTTTTAAGTGGTTTAACATTATTCTTCTCATCCTACTGACTAAAGAAAGAGGTGGCAACTTAGAAAAAAACAAAAGGAGTGGCCACTTTGATATCAAGCTGAAAGGTCACTTATTTTTGATATCCATGAATTGTTTTTTGGTTGCAGTAATCTTTGAAAGGTGACATCCCAATTTACAGTATAGGACCTCATTATCAGGATTTCCTCCATGTTTTAGAAGTTATTCTAAAGTAACTGACCAAAATGCTTGGCTTGTATCTTGTTTGCAAGCCAAGTTAACCCACCTACTACAGGTTACATTATTTTGGAATTATTATTTTTTATGTTTAATATTTTGTCATTATTACTCTCAGTTGATTTATTTATTCATTAGTTTTATATTCCACCTTTCTTCCAAGAGCTCAGTGCATATTCCATGGGATTTCCTCTGAGGAAAGTTAAGAGAGAATGGATTTTCATAGATGAATCTGGACTTGGATCTGGGTCTCTCTAGCCCTAAGACAACATTATGAGTCCCTGTCTCAAGTTCTGAATGAATATTAATGGATGGGATTTTATTATAGGGTCGTGCATCATAGAGCACAGTTGTCTGTCAATCTAGAACTAAAAAACAGAAAGTTAGTGCAAATATTGGCTGGATAATAACAAACAGTACTGGCAGGTTAAAAATTAAGTTAGTCCACATATTGGTTGGATGATAGCAAACAGTTACTGTTTTTAATGCACTCCAAATTTAATAGTTTTAGGCAGTCCCCTTCCAAGGATTTGCTTTTAGAATATGTACCAAAAACCTTTAGTGTCATTAAGTCCATCCTGATCACTAGAGTGCCCTTTAATAATTGCTGATTATGGGTTAGCATCTGAAAGAGAAAACTAATAGGAGATATTTGTAATTTTGAGTACATTCCCCTGAATTACCTGTGACCTCTGATTCAGGCTGCACCTCAATAGCTCTTAGCTTATGACTCATTTTCCAAGCTCACTTAATTTCTAGTAATGGAAAAAGTGGGGAGCCATAAACAATGAACTATAGAGAAATAAATCAAAGGAAGGCAGCTTCACTCATCAACAGATACCTTTTAATAAGACACCTGGAATATTCATCTAAATGGAAAAGTGAAATGATACCTTAGCAGAATTCATTGTTTCATACTAAAAAAAATGGAACTGACTATAACTACAATAAAATCACAAAACTGTCCACCTATTTTGGCCCTGTCATGCAAGGGAATTCCCTGGAGAAAGCAATAATGTTTGGAAGAGTTAACAGTAAAAGGAAACCAGGTTACTGAAGAACACAGTGACTGGACACCATCAAAGCTGACACCAGCCACAGCATAGAAAAACTCAAGTAGTGCAAGATCAGAAGATGTGAGGAGACCTGGCCCACAGAATCGCCAAGAGTCAGACACAACTAAATGGATATCACCATCACCATCACATTAAACAAACTTAGGTGCCTCTAACACATTTTATTTGTCTGGAGATAAATCATCTAACAAATAGGGATAACCACAGAGAAGTTCCAATAATTCTACTCTCCAGTGTGGTCCTACCTTGGTGAGTGAACTGAGAAGATTAAGTTGCCTCTCAGCTGCAAAGGTGGGCCTAACTACAATTCTGAGGTGGGTGTGAGCTGCAAAAGTGGGCATAGCTATAATTCTGGGGGGAAAAGAAAAATTGCTACTACTCAGAGAAAGTTGGAACAGCCAGTAGACTCATTGTAAATTACCCAAAATCAAGAATGGCCTGTGGCAATTCTTTCAAGTGGCGTTCTTTATTGTTTCACACTTTCACACTCTTGCCAGACTGAAGGCTTTACTATCTGCATCTACAATATACTCTATAAAGAATTAAGAAGCGACTGTCTTTACTCTCTTTCTCTCACACATAATATCTGGGCTATGTTGCCTCTTACTTCTCTCTACTTCTTTCTACTTCCTCCTGAGATCCACCTCCTCACTACATTCTATCACAGTATCAAGCAATCCTTTAGAAGAGATTAGCATATTAAGTGTTGGACACCTTTAAACAATTTTGTCAGTTGGATGTATTCCCTTGTGACTTTTGTTCCAGAGAGGCTGAGGCTAATTCTGTCTAGTGCACAGAGGATGAAAGATTAGTCATGTACTTATTAACTGGCTGCCCAGCAAAAATTCCAGAACCCTGTCATTATTTTTCTAACAGCAAAGGAAGAAAGCCAAGATGAGATCAAATGTACAAGTTTATGGAGCAATATTAATTCTATTGGGAAATTTTTAATTGGTTTTCAGGACCTCTGTCTACAAGGCTAGAGCAAATTACACAATTAATATGCAAGTATGATTTAATTACAAAGAAGTTCTGAAACCATCTCAGTTAATTATTTAGCAAGAAGACTGAAAGAAAATTGTTGATTTTTCCTCCATAGTTAATATATATATATATATATCACAGCATGAACAAACGAGATGATACCTCCCGCCTACCAGCCATTTGGAAACCCGCCCTTATTGACAAACGTATTCCTAACTCAAAGATTGACACCAGAAACACACAGGATGCCACCTCCACACATCCACGCAAAAAGCAAACCCAAACCCACACCAATGATGAGGCAAGACCACAGACCAGGAGCCAGACCAGAGCTGCAACAGTGGCCACTTTGAACCTCTCCAGCACAACAAAGCCCCCACCCAAACAGAACACTCCCCCAGCCAATCAGAACACAGCCAACCCCCCAGCCAATCAGAGCACAGCCAAGCCCCTAACCAATCAGAACATAGCCAAGCTCCCAGCCAATCAGTTCAAACCCCCACTGGCAGTTAAAAGGAAAAAACAGCTTAGACCACACATGGCTCCTAGAAGCAGAAGCCAAAAGCACCAGCCTGAAGATGATGAATGAGATTTCATCGAAACGTTGCCAAGACACTTCAAATTCTACGCGGGAGAAAACCCGAAGAACCAAAGACCTACATACAAACACCCGCGAAAACCTCAGAAAACATATATATATATATATATATATATATATATATATATATATATATATATATATATATATATATATATATATATATATATATATATATATATATATATATATATATATATAATGTTCTCAGAATTTTGGGCCTCATGATAATTCCTTCCTCATGTGATTTGTTATTGCTACTACATATGTAAATGAATATTGCAGACTTGCTCTCATCTCTGAAAAAAATTGAAGTGTTATCACTTCCTTTATCAAAGATCTACTACCAACATCTTTACAAAGACAGCAGCTGGATCATCAGAACACCTGTTATCCATTCAGAATAACTCAGTTAAAGGTTGCAATACAAAGCTGACTTTATAATTTGTCTCTCTTCAATATTCCCACTAACCCAAAGACACTTCTGCATGTTGGGAATTTTGCTGAATAAACATGCTGGAATAGTCTTGCTGACATCTTCTCCCCATCTCAAATACTGTACTACTGTATGGTTCCACAAACACATGTTCACATCCAATACAGAAAGAGGGAAGCTAAGAGTCTTTTGACAGTTCTACTAAACTTATCACTCATCCATTAGCTACATGAGTTTAAACACATAGCTTAAACAGAAGGAGACAAGAGGAAGTCCAGGATAATGTCTCTATTCAAACTTTGGTCATCTGAGCCCTGAAACAGCCACATTTTTCATGTTCTGCCATTTCCTTTGTTGTATATAACCTTCTACATTTACTCCCATAACATCAGCCTCATTGAATAGATTGGGCTGATAAAAAGAAAGTAGCCTGGTATTTCTATCAGTAAATTCATAGCTGCCTCTTGGCCTTGCATTGTTCCATTTTTTTTCACCTCCATGTGCTCACACTTGATTGTTCTCACTTACAAATGATTCTCTCATTCTCTGCAATCTCTCAAGTAATACGTTATGAACTTGATTACTAGTGGTATGGCTTGGTTATTTTCAAATACACTTCTGCAAGACCTCTATCCATCTGCCCCTTCTTACAGAGGCAGTTACTGTTCAAGAATAAGAAAGCTTGTTATCATTTTCTCCAACAATTTTATGCTAATAAAGAGTGGGTAAAAGGCAGCTAATCAGGAGTCAGATGAGAAACTGATACAAAGAATGGAGCAAATGATTTGTCTATTCCAGGAACGGAGAATCTCCATTTAAGCCAGGAGCTGCAACTCCCTTTAGGTAGACCCCAAATAATTTTCTTGTAGTCCTAATGTGGTAACACACGGGTGTCAAACTCACCACATCATGGGACAAGTTGTGATGTATCAGAACTTTTTTTGCATTGCTGGAGCTGGGGTGGGTGTGGCCTCTGCATGATGCATCCAGCCTGCGGGCCGGCAGTGTGACACCCCTGTGGTAACACATTCATTCTGCAAATATCACAAAGACTGCAGCACTTGTCTTACATAGGTTTACCTTGCCTAGAAAAGGAAAGCTCTGAAAAAAAGGATGTCTTTGCCCATATGATTGATGTAGTCCTGCCGTTAAAAAAGAAATAATAAATTGATGGAAGACTCTGTAACTAGATGATGTGCTGGGGGAAAAAGGGGGCAGGGGGGAAGGAAGAAATGCACTTTATCTATCATACAGTTTCCAAAGTAAAATATCAAAGCTTCACTTTGACCTTGCCAATCTAGTTTCTGCCCACTGTTAGCATCAGTGTATCCACAGGACATGGTTAAAAAAAGTCAAGATGTATGATTGACGTTCTGTGATGGAAGAACTTTAACAACAATACACATAAAAACAGATCATCGTGGCCATCAACTTGACCTTTTGGGCTGTACCCTACAAGCTGTCTGATTGGCATGGAGGTTCCCAAAAAGTTATCCACATGCCATCTGGATTCCAAACTAAAGAGAAAAAAAATATACCTTCCCTCTCCTCTATTTTACAGGATCAGGCTACTATCTCCATTTTATAGGCAGCATCATGTGAAGCAGAAATCTTCATTCCTATTGTATCACTTGACCAAATCATTTTTACTTGTGCAATCATTTCAGTGATCCATGAACACAGAAAGTTTCAGCTGCCAGGTCCCAAAACAATCTAATTAAAGGGAACCCAAAATATGGGTTAATCAGAGAGGTGCAGATTTTGAAATGCTGCCATTTTGGGAAATCTTTAGAGGATAATTTTCCACTGCAAAGCAGGTTGAGTTATCTTTCCTAGAGATAATTCCTATCATTGGTATGTTGCTGGCTTTTTTGTTTTCCCTTATTCCCTTATTATAAATATGAACTTGAATTGATTGTGCTTCATAATCTCCATTACTCTAAAAAGTAATCTTGCTGTAGGATTTGGTTTAATGAGTTTAAAAAAATATTCTTTTTTTTGTTGTGGTTATACTGTGCCTAAATTGCAGCAAACGAAAGCTTAGAAAGGAAGTCTTATGACTCACTTCCATTCTAGCTATTAAGTAAACTTTCTCCCATGATAATTCTAGTCTGGTTCTTTTCTCCCCTTTTTTCTTTTCAGGCCTGTCAAAATACATTAAGGACACCTACCTGAATGAAAGCTGTTATGTCTTTCATAAATTGCTTGATCACTCATGTTCCTCCTAGACCAGGGGTAGGCAACCTTGGCTCTTTTATGACTCATGGACGTCAACTCCCAGAATTCCTGAGCCAGCATGGCTGGCTCAGGAATTCTGGGAGTTGAAGTCCACGTGATAAAAGAGCCAAGGTTGCCTACCCCTGTTAAACTTAAATATTCACAAGATGTTTGTATGTTTAATATTTTGATAGCTCTAAGAATTTCCTGGCTCAACATAATGCTTTATGCTTCATCAGTTGCAAGACATAGAAAGCTGAGAATAGAACATTTTAAATTTTCCACACTGCCCTCCCAATTATGCTGAATTAATCATTGCAAAGGTAATTAAATTGGCTTCTTGGCTGCCAACTCTTAATGTAGAAAGGTATTCTTTACTAAGGAGTTCCTCAATCTAGATTTGACTCTGCCATATACACTACATTTTGTAAACTTCCCTTCTTACCTATCCAGCTCAATTGTGACTTGCGCAGGATATTCCATATGTGTTGTTGATTTGTAAGTAGAGATTTACACCAGGATTAATACCAGACCAACAATTAAACAGCAAACAATACCCCCATCAAGGAACCATGAACACAAACAAACAGTAAGTAGCCTAATCAAGGAAATACCAAGAAGAAAACAACACTCTCACCAACCCTGAAAGGGCAAATCAACTATATATAAACAGAGAGCAAAGGCCATTCCTTTCTAGTAGTGAAGATGTTACCTAGTTGGGTAATGAAATGTCTGCAAGCACCAAGGACTCCACAGTTCAACCCTGAGCTACAAATATTCTCTTCTATTCATATCCCACACTAATCAGAACAAGATTCTATCAGTCTAAATTGATAGATTAGGCACAATTCCAAGGTCATATGGCATTTTATGTGCTGCATGCAGTTTTGGTCACCACGATATAAAAAAGATGTTGAGACTCTAGAAAGAGTACAGAGAAGAGCAACAAAGATGATTAGGGGACTGGAGGCTAAAACATATAAGGAACGGCTGCTGGAATTCGGTATATCTAGTTTAACGAAGAGAAGGACGAGGAGGGACATGATAGCAGTGTTCCAATATCTCAGGGGCTGCCACAAAGAAGAGGGAGTCAAGCTATTTTCCAAGGCACCTGAAGGCAGGACAAGAAGCAAGGGATGGAAACTAATCAAGGAGAGAAGCAACCTAGAACTAAGGAGAAACGTCTTGACAGTTAGAACAATTAACCAGTGGAATGACTTGCCTCCAGAAGATGTGGGTGCTCCAACACTGGAGGTTTTTAAGAAGAGATTGGACAACCATTAGTCTGAAATTATATAAGATTTCCTGCCTGAGCAGGGGGTTAGACTAGGAGACCTCCAAGGTCCCTTTCAACTTGGATATTCTGTCATTTTGTGTTGTTTTAGCTTATCATTCTGTACAAATGCACTCATGCTTTATGACTAAAGGCAAACCTAGCCAGTTATTGCTTTTTCATTAAACCATTGGAATATTTTATAGAATATAGTATTAGAGCATTTTACGCTTTTGTTAAGATTATGAAACCATGACTTGTTAGATTTTGTTAGCCTTCTTCATTTCAGTTTTCATGGGCCTTGAATATAGTTTACCCAGGGGATAAAGTGTGCATTCCAGGGATAGCTCCTCTTTAGATAAAAGTATCCTCCCAAAAGTTAGAGACCCCAACAGAGGAGGAAGGAAGTCTCATATATGTTATTATGCTGGTATGGGAAGTGGCTGACTAGGTATTCCATTGGAGGGACTGACAGTAATGTATAAAATATGTGATAGATGAAAGCAGGGAGGGTTGTGTGGCTGTCCACCTAACAACTTGCTGACATTGGTCTTGGATGAATAATAAAGCACTTAATTTCATGCAATTGCCTGGTGTTTTTATTCTAGCTCAGAACACATTTGGTAAGGAATAAAATTCCTACAAAAGGTTCAAAACATTAAACCATGATTAAGTCATAAATTAGCCACATGTGAACCCAACTGTAAAGACAATTCTCTTTCTTCATGCAAATAGCTCTAACTAAGCTGGGTGAGGATATATTAAGCAGTTGCCTTTCCTCTGGGTTCGGTTTACACATTCAAGGGGAAAACACAGTTGCTAAAAAGACACAAAATATATTTTAATGCCTAGAGTTTTGCAGCAAGTCCCAAAGAGGATAATTTTTCCAGGCATTTGGATATGATGCAACAAATCCATTATCTTTCTTCTCAGAAAATATAAAGGCTTAAAAAGGAAAATGAACATGCTGGCAATGCCTTCTTCACTGCAGGATGAATTAAACTGTTCAGTTGGGCATTTCCTTGAATATGAATAGCACATTTGCTTTAATCTGGAGTCTGTGATTAAGCAGAACTAACACTTGTCACACAAATAAGCATTTGAATTTTCATTCAGACTCCCATGCTTAACACAGAGTATGCAAAGGGAAATATAGCCAGAACTGGTGTAGCATCTTCTACTTCATCCGTTTACTTATTCTGTCAGGTAATCTAAAGGGACTTCAGCAGAGGATGCATGTTCTAAGCTTGAAACTCACCCCTGAAGAGTTACAGATGGTCTTGAGACCTTGTAAAAATTGTTGCAAGTTGCAATTTTTAACCTGCCAGAAAAAAGTCCATTAGTAAAAATATTTAGAACAATCATATTGATTGTATTATTTTAATAGATTTTAACTTAATGAAATTTATTTAAAATCAAGATTAAATATAGTTCTTCTAGGTATTAACAAATTATATATCATGGCTTTGCCTATATTTTAATCTGATCTTTGAAATACCATTCAAAGACCAAGTATAGTCACAAATTTCTAGGTTAGCGAATCACCAATATTACATGGAAGTCTAAACTATACTCAATACAGTAACACAAAAGCAGAAACTCATATCAAAATGTACAGAAAGCAGAGGAAAAGAGATTATATTATGTTTTTCTAGATGAAATAAACCATGATAGTTTTTGATGGCTAAATGCATTTTTAATTTTTCTCCACTATTCTGGTCTCACACTCTGTTGAAGAAAATGCAACTGGGCATATCCCTCTGCTGATGGGGCAGATCAAAATGGAAGAGAGTGAGATAAGGAAATCTGTTATGGCCCAAAATATTTCTACTAATTTATAGCTGTGTGCATCACCCATTGTTTTAGAATGGATTCTTTACGTACTAAATATTTTATAAATTATTAATACTGTAACCTGAATGCTCAAATGTTGTCTGCTTTTTAAGTCCATTTCAAACCTTGCATTTTTCTTATAGGAAAAACAAAAACACAACACACGCACACACATACACACACAAACACATACACGTGTAAGACAAAGTATAAAAGTATAAAATCCTTTTCTAAATCTGATATGGGATGTTTACATTGATATCCACTTAATAGAATTTATATACACAGATAGATGTCTTCTCAATGTATTATATCCATACCTCTGATAGAGATACCATGAAATAGGCCCATGTTTGACTATAACTGAAGAATAGTCAGTTTTTGTGCTATTTCCTGAATGTAAAGCTCAAGCAACTTTTAAACAAAGTTATCTTAATTCAAAGAACCTACCTGCAAAGTATAATTAGGATTTTTTTTTCAAATTTATATATAAAATTATGTTATCCAAACCATGGTTTAAAATTATGTAGGACTAAGTTGTAAGGTGTTACCCAGGCTAAAAGCTTATCATAAATGATAAACATAGCAACAATTTGGCTACAAATGTAATTCTTTGGAAGTGTGGTCTTTAATAGGAGGAGATTGATGGGACCTAAGACATAACAGGATGAGAACCATTCCTTTATAAAATAGCACTTTGGTCAACCACAATGTCAACAGTGACATTTGCTCAGTTATTTTGCAGGCATACAAATATGATGATCCAACACAAATATAAATGCACACAATTTAATCCAATGAAGAACACTTAGACATGGAAGTTTTCTTTCTTAGCATAGATTGCTTGTTAAATCAAATTCTTTCAAAATCTGTTCATCACTAAACTTCATGGATGTATTTCCTTATTTATCTTCATTTGTTAATAATCATGCATAACTACTTCATATGCATTTGAACTAAGCCTTAAACAGAGGCATACTATGTACCAAAAAGGAAATGTATTAAACTTCCTTTTGCCAGCAAATGAATAGTTAGAAAATGAACATATTATTCTATTAAATTATATCTCACATACTTTTCCACTTAATTAAACAATGGGAGCTATAACTAAAGATGGCCTTGGGAATCAATATGCATATTAAAGAAGTATGACTCATATATTCTATGTTCACATATATTACTTATCATTCTAGAATGTTCTTGCTAATCTCTAGAAGTTGGTACAATGCCCATATTGTGCAAGATTGTCCATGATATGCATTTTTGGCTCCCTAGAATAACTGCATGAAGCAATGCCAAAGGCAACTGCCTGGATAGCTGGATAGGACATTCAATTATGAGGCCACTGCCTCATTACATGGGTTATGTGTATATGTTTACTTCTCTTCTTTCATGTTTTCATCATATACTAAATAATAATAAGTACCATAACTTCAGTTCCAGTGCTGAACAAAATGATCATTAAACAAGGATCACATGTAGAACATTATTCAGAGGCACATGTGTTGAAGTTTTAACTAACATAGAGTCCACATCCTGTAATTTCTGTTTTCACTTGCATGTCAAGTCGATGGAAATATTGACACAAAAAATCATAGAATCAAAGGTTTGGAAGTGTCATGTAGGGCCATCCCATTCAAACTCTGTTCAGTGCAGATTAAAGCATCTCAAACAGATGGCTGCCTAGACCCTGCTTGAATTCATCCAGTACAACAAGCCATCACCTCTCTGGCTAATTGGTTCTATTTCCAAACCACTCTTAGTGTTTGGAAGCTAGAAATCTAGCACAGGATTCCTGGATTACTAAATTGTAATATATATCAGCAGCTTCCTGGTACAGCACATTGCTTATTGCATATTCCAATCTTCTAGAACTAGTTCTCTCCAATTTTTCTCCCTGCCAAAAGCTCACAGAACTCTTACTTCATAAAAGAGAACTATGGTGGTTTCAGATCTTTTTCTGTTGCAGCAGCAGCCTGCTGTGTTGACAGAATAATCTGAGGCCTATAATTGAAGTGCAACAGTGCAAAGCTGATGTAGAGTGGACGGAAAGAATCCTCTGAACAGCTCTTTCTCTATTTGCAAACTGAGGCAGATACAGGGAGTCCCATGACTGTGTAAGCCCCGATTCATGTAAGTTTGCCATTATGTGTACAATTCAATATGCATAGAAATGGGCTAATACAAAGATTCCAGGAATAGAATGTTTGTATAATGCTGGAACTGACTGCAACTTCAGGATAGCGATTGCAAGTGAAAGTGTTGAGTAGTAAGTGTTGAGTAGTCTGATCCTTACAATAAAGTAAAAACATTTCTTTAACCCACATTTTTCTGCACTGAAGCAACAACAAATGGTACAGAACAGAGAAAGCGAGTGAGTAACTTGACAATCATGAGTGGAAAGCAAGGAATTGTAGAAGCAGATCCACAAGAAACTTAATAAAATGAATTCCGTTGAATTCACAGTTCTCCAAAACACCGACTACCCTCTGCAAAAAAAGATTCGGGTAAGTGGTACATATACTTGTAATTATTTTTTAACTTTTGTAACAAGCTCTCAAATTCTCACATGGATACGCCCCACATGTACACATCCCAGTCCACACATTTCTTGAATTTCACAAAGAGCAAGTAAATAACTTCAATCTAGCAAACCCCTCTGGAAACTTCAATCTAGCAAACCCTCTGGGCAGGAAAAATATCTCAGTCTGAAAAACATCCCAATTTAGGCATAACTGTCTAGTTCCAGAGCTGCTCTGGGGAATCCATTCGGAATATATTTGGAAATTCATTAGAGTGATACTTTCAGATGGTCTGCCTGCCTGGTTTCTGAAGATGATTGAAGATCAACTACAGAAGGAAAAAGGAAAAAAAAAAAAGCCTAGCAAGTACTGGCAGGAACACTCGGAAACATCAGCCAGCAAGTCCCATCTCTGTTCTCCTCGCATCACGAAGAGATTTCAAGAAGAAAGGTTTTCTTGTCCCATAAGTAAATGAGCTGCTATAAGGCCCATGCCAATGTTAGCTTTCTGGGACAGCAGAGCTATCCTGGAAGCCCTTAAAGATTTGGATATCAGGCAAAATCTTTGTATCATTGTTTGTTTATCTGACTGCAAGCAAGCAAAAAAATAAAATGAGATATGTGAATCAGCACACTGTACAGTTACACTGTGGTTTATTAAACCAGGATTCCTGATTTGCATGATGTGTTAATGATTTGGCACGATGCTTCCATTTACGGAGCAGAAGCATTCCCAAATCGCACAATAAGTGAGAGTAGACATGACAGCTAGAAAAAAGAGACATAGGAAGTAGCACCTTTCATTTCCATTTTATTTAATGTCTATGGAGATTCTCAGTCCCAAAGATGCTTTTTCAAAAAGCAACTGGACTTTTTTTTCTCCTTGAAGATATTTCACTTTTCATCCAAGAAGCTTCTTCAGTTCTGACTGAAGCTTCTTGGATGAAAAGTAAAACATCTTCAAGGAAAAAAAGAAAGTCTAGTTCCTTTTGAAAAAAAAACACTTTTGAGACTTTAATTAATATACTTAATTCAATTTTTGAATTCCAAATATAGTAGACAGAAAAGAACTGGATATGTTATTTCTTTTCTCCTTGGATGTACTTTCCCCCCAAAAAATATTAACAAACTTATACAAAACAGGGGAGGAAAAAAGAAAACACTTTTAAAGATAGTATAGCCAATAAAAATGTTTCTGCAGTTGTTCATACCTCTGTATGAAATAGCTTACTCTATATAACATCTATATTAGGTAGAATGTAATTTATTATTAAATCCACCATGTACCCGTCAGTTGATCAAGGCATGCTATATGTCTAAATGTTGCTCAGGGTCACCCTGAAATGACTTTATATAATCCAAGATCATTCATAAGAGTTCTGGTGGTGCAGTGGTTAGCATGCAGCATTGCAGGCTAATTCTGCCCACAGCCAGAAGTTCTGTCCTGACTGGATCAAGTTTGACTCAACCTCCCATCCTTCTAAGATCAGTAAAATGAGGACCCAGATTGTTGGGGGCAATAGGCTGACTCTGTAAACTGGTCAGGGAGTGCTGTAAAGCATTATGGAACAGTATATGTCTAAGAGCTAAGTGCTATTGCTATTCCCATACCTATAGCTTATTTCATAAATTTTAATGGCACATCCACAGTACTTCTTTGTGATTACTCTTACTATGATCCAATTATTTCAATCGTGTAATATTTCAGATTGAAAGTGAAGGCTGCAGCTGGGCTTACTCTTGAGAGACAATCAACACCTCTATACACACACACACACACACACACAGAGAGAGAGAGAGAGAGAGAGAGAGAGAGAGAGAGAGAGAGAGAGAGAGAGAGAGAGAGAGAGAGAGAGAGAGAGAGAGAGAGAGAGAGAGAACATATACATGTATATATAAAATTCTTTTTTTACAACCCTGTAATTGCTTATACACATACACATACACATACATATACACATATACATATACAGGGCTTTTTTTCTCATAGAACGCCCAGAATGGAGTTCTGGCACCTTTTTGGGATGGAACCTTGTAGGGCAGGCAAGACGGGTTGTATGACGTGTGTGAGTTCCGGTACCTTTTTTTTTTTTTTTTTTAGAAAAAAAGCACTGCACATATATATCAGAGAGAGAGAGAAAGGGAGGGAGGGAAAGATAGAGAAAAAATTAACTCCTGGGACAGTCCTCAAATGCTTTCACTATATGATCTATTCTTGGTTCATGTTTCATGCCCATGGATATCCTCAAGAAAGTCAAGGGACAAGTTACATTTTTTTTAATCTATCCTTTCCATTTACATCAACATCTACTCACATGCAACTCAGGGTATCTTATAAACCTCTCCCCCACACACACAAAAAACCCCATTCAAGCATATTGTGTCAAAGACAGTTCGTGCAACAAACGATTTCAACAGGCTCATGTAGTCTCCTGATTCAGTCAAGATAGTGCACAAATTATTTGTAATCTACATACAATGACATCTTAATATATGTGACATCATCATAGTTTTATTTGACACTTACATCTCTGAATGTTGACATAAATATTAACTAAGAAATAATTTATACTGATCAATATACTGTGAATCTAAGAGTGTGAACAACCCACCCTGGGCTGGGGAGCAGTTCATGTAGCTATGGGATTGCAAAAACTGTTCTTGAAGAACAATATATAAAGGTTTAAATGAATAAACATAGCTTAATACATCTTCAGCCTTCAAAACTCCCAGAAACATTGAAATTGGGAAGCAAACTGTTAATTCATGGCAAGAAAATCCCAAAGTGATATGTAAACATTCGAGACAAAACTAAAAAGGCAGGCAACATTTCTTTGAATATCCTTAAATTTCCTTATATGTGAGATAGTCTCAAAATCTGATGTGTTCCCATATAGAAAATATATTGGCATAATAGCTTTTGAACTGCTTCTGATTTGTAGGGGCAGGAAATGGGATATAAATGAGAAATTTGAGTCAATAAGCCAACCTTGTACAACATGTTTCTCCCAGAACCTCTAGCATTTACTATGTCAAGAAACTCAGTCTGCGTAGTGATTAAAAGCTAGAACTGAACTTTTGCCTTATGGCAAGCCCAATTGCCAAAATTGGCAAAAGAAAGCTCAGGAACGTTGGAAACATTCAGAAGAGGCCTTCAACCTGCAGTGGACATACAATGGCTAAAGTGATAATGATGATGTACAGGAATGTAAACAACAACAACAAAAACAGGAAAGGAGGTTCCAGTCTACCCATAGTTGCAATGCAAAGAAAGAATAAATCTGGATAACAGGAGGAAGAATCATAAAGAAGAGAATGGACAGATAAGAGAAATCTGAGTCCAGAAATGTAATTTGAGAAAGAGTCTCAGACAGGATCCTCCAGTCTCATTTAAGGCACTTGAAAGGACTAGCCAGTGACATCACCATTCCTGAGGGATGCCCATGGAGGCTCCTTTCATGTCCCCATCAAGGAGCTGGAGTGAATGACAGGAGCTCACCCTGCCACAAAGCAGCACTCAGCTCTCAAATGCAGGTTTCCTAACCCCCAAGTCAGCGTCCTAACCATGTGAGCCACTGTGTTCCTTATTCTCACAAAGATAAAAGGAGGGAGGGGGAAGCCTATTCAGACTTGCAGGATTCTGTTACTGTAACCTTATAATTGGCTTTCTAGTTTGGTTTATCTCAAAAGGCTGTCATAGCCTTCTTTAAAAGCTTGGGTTTAAAAAAAATAGTTGCCCCATAGTTTCTGCTACTCCGGCAATCAGTTCAGTATAGAGGACTGGCAGGAGTGAGCTGGCTGATCCCCAGCTTTAAAATCTTTTGAAGATGTAGATTATAAAGCATTCACAACATTGTTTTCACCACTGTCAGATAATGGAACATGAAGTCAGACTATAGTTCTTCTATAGCAGGGGTGTCAAACTGCCGGCCCGTGGGCTGGATGTGTCATGCCAAAACCGTGCCCACCCCATTTCTGGCAATGGAAAAAAAATCATGATACGTCACAACACGTCACGTGACGTTGCGAGTTTGACACCCCTGCTCTATAGCATGGGTGTCAAACTTGCTGCGTCACGTGACATGTTGCGACATATCGTGACTTTTTTTGCATTGCTTGACGCAACTGGCCCATGGGCTAGCTGTTTGACACCCCTGCTCTATAGTATAATCCATTATCTTCACCAAGGAAGAAATTAAAGCAACAGCAAGAGCTATAAATATGAGCACAGTAATTTTAGATTACTTATTTTGTGCTTGTTATGCTGATAGCAGGGTGAATTGTGATACAATTGTTTAGACTTAACAAATGTACATTGCCAGATTCAGAATCCATGGGCTTTTCATGTACGTGTTTTAATAAGCATTCACTTTATGTTAAGTTTCTTAACTTTTTCTTCAAGATCTTTTAAAATGGAATATATTATTGCCCTACCTCACTTTCTTTCCTTGTAACTATCTTGTGTGATAAATTAAATGTAAAGGCTCCCTCCAGGTGAGCTTGACTTCTATTTAATACATGGATGCATCCATATATTTCTGCACAAAATTATACAAGTAGTTTATTGTTGCCTTCATGTAGAATTTAAAAAAAAAACTTCTCACTCCAGCTTGGAATCAATCCTGGTTGTCCCCCATCCAATTACTAACAAATTGTACTTCTTCCTTTTTTTTTTTTTTTTTGAGATCAGCCAAAGTCAGCTAAAACTGCTATCATTAAAACTTAATTGGCCTTAGGTCATTAAAGTCAACTGCATATTTGAATCCAGGTCTAGATGTAACCTGCCACTCTAAGCACAAACTATTCTTTATATTCATGGCTTTTTCATCCGTGTTCAACAAGCAGCTTTTTTTTTAAATTTTTTATTAAGTATATATTTGTAAATGTAAACAAAGGAAAAATTCAAGTTGAATGCTACCCAACGTAATACAATCATTTTAAACTTGTAAACATTCTTCACTCGGTATATCAAGATTTAACTATAAGCAAGATACATTTTCTTTGATTGATGCTTCTCTTGTATGTAGTCTATCCATTTTTTCCAGTCCAACATATATTGTTCATTTGAATGATCCTTCAAATATGCAGATATTTTAGCCATTTCTGCCATATTTATGACTTTCAAAGTCCATTCTTCAATAGATGGTAATTCTGGTTTCTTCCAGTATTGTCCCACCAACAGTCTCGCTGTTGTGATTAATCTATCGAATGATAGAATACTGAATATTGAAGGGCATGATCTACTATATGGTTGGCACACATATTTAGTGTATGACAAAAAGGTGGATAAAAGCTTCAAGGAGCACACACTGAGAAACTCTCTGTTGCGTGTCTGGAAAAAGTATCAGTACTTACTAAATGAAAAGATTCCCGTTTGGACAGTCCCCAGACACGCAATAGAGAACATAAACGTAGTACAAGCTCAAGATGTGGTGCCCTATAGTAAACTCCTAATGGAAGAAGGGAATGTGTTATCATTAAAGCCCTCGAATATGCTAGAAGATGAAGGAATAGTTTGTACCTGGTTTTCATATTTACAATTGCAGTCCAGATGGCAAAAAGACCTGAAGAAGGGTCTATCCCTAACAGATGAGAATTTAATTAAACAAGTTAGAGAACAAAGGCCCATGCATATCAAAAGAGTGTACAATGTATTGATAGAAATTGACTCCGAAACTGAACTAGTCAAGGATTGTATGATAAAGTGGGGACAAAATTTTGGGCAACCTATATTCTATCATTCGATAGATTAACCCAGTCACTCAATGCAACTAGAACCGCAGCATGATAATATAACTTCAAATTGGGCATTTTTAAACCACCTCTTTCCCTTGTGTCCTGGATAATTTTTAATTTAACCCTCGGTTTCTTGCCATCCCAAATAAATCTGTTAATACCCTTCTGCCACTTTTAACTTGCAGAAGCACACTGCACTCATGTGTCTTCATATTCTTTAGAAAATTGCCATGTTATTTGATGCAATAAAATGGAGAAACAAGCACATGAGAATCACAGCCAGTATCATTCCAAGACGGAGTAGTTCATGCAATGCTTTAGCCAATAATTTTATGCTCACAATGAACCATACAATTGAGCTTTGGGCTTTCCTCATTGAATCCAAGAGCATTAATGCAATCAGGGACTCAGTTTATGAAATATCCAATGGTCTGGAGGCAGTGGTGGCTGACCTTCACCAGAGAAGTGATTGGAGCAGATTGTGAGACATTGTCCTCAGACTTAGGGAAGTGGAGTTTCTCTAGACTGAAACAATCAGGAGAAGAGAGAAATCGTTACAAACTTATCAAAAAAGCAAATTCTTATCCCAATATGTGAATAGCCTAGGAAAAAGAAATTTTGAAGTTTTGAAAAGGTCCTACCTTAACAAATTTGCTAATAAAGGAGGGCTGGTTTCTCAAGATTCTGCTCTCTACATCTTAATGTTTGGTAATAAATCCCAGTGACAAATGTGAATCTTGCTTTCTTAACCACGCTCCAAAATTAAGAAGCTTCACATACTGTACTTTCTTTTTACACATTGTAAATAACTGCCTTAATCAAGCCAAAAATATTTTCTTACTTTACCCAGTAGTGTCTACAATGAGGACCAAGTCTTTAGTTTTCACATTTAACAAATGTGGAATCAATATTAATTTTTTTCTCTGTGATAAATAATGAAAAAGAAATAAGGATGGAGGCAATCTAAGCAAGAAGAGGAAAATTCTCACCTAGATGGGAGAGTTGTGAAAAGGAAGTATTTGAAAGAGACTCTTGCCTTCACTATAAACTGGCCAGGAATTTACTACACAGTTTTCAAGATTATGTTCTTAACCCAGACTAACTTTAAAAATGTCTTTCTGAAATCCACACAGTTCTTGCTTCTTTGCTTTTCTAGTTACATAGGTTTTGATACTGCTTATGGTTCCTCCTTACCTGAGTTGTAGGATAGAGAACTTCAAGAACTCTCCATGTCGACAGAGGTATGGTTTCCATCTCTCTCTTGATTTTGCATTAGTCAGGTCTGCTATCATGTCGCCTTTTACTGACTGTGTGATAACTCAAAAAGCTGTCCCTTAGAAATCCTGGACTTAAGGCTTTAGCAAGAGTGCAGAGAAAAGCAACAAAGTTGATTAGGGGACTGGAAGCCAGAACATATGAGGAACAGTTGCAGGAACTGGGTATATTTAGTCTAATGAAGAGAAGGACTAGGAGTGACATGATAGCAGTGCTCCAGTATCTCAGGGGCTGCCACAAAGAAGATTCTATTCTCCAAAGACCTGAGGGTGGGACAAGGTAATGGATGATAACGTATCAAAGAGAGATCCAGCCTAGAACTAAGAAGAAATTTTCTGACAATAAGAACAATTGATCAGTGGAATGGCTAGCCTTCAAATGTTGTGGGTGCTTCATTGTTGGAGATTTTTAAAAAGAGTCATTTGTCTGAAATGGTTTTCTGTTTGAGCAGGGGGTTGGACTAGAAGACTTCCAAGGTGTCTTCCAGTTCTGTTATCTATGTCCAGAAACAAGCTAATGACCATTTTGGCCCTTGCAGAACTAGTGGCATATAATTCTGATAGTAATGACCATTCTCACTGCTGTCCCTGGATGAAGATTCTAATGCAGTTGATAGGTAACCCAGGAATGTGACTGCACTTTCACGGGCATATCAGATAGAATTGGGCAAAGGCTACATGGGTGCCATCTGAACATCTAGGTGGAAAGAAAATCGTAGAAATACTTCCCTGATTATTGAGAGAGTCCAATTTTTCATCCACAAGAAGGTGAAAGTCTGTTCCAGCCCCTGCTTCCTACCCAGGAGTATTTCAATATTGCCTAGATTAAGTATCTATACACTGTATGAAGTGCTTCCTTTCATTCCTTAATTACACTTCAAGTATATACTAAGAAAGGATTTTTTAAATCCTCTCCTGCTATTTCAGTACCCTGATATAGAATATCCTAATTGAAAATATCCTAATCTTCCAATGACTCCCTCATTAAGCAAAACCGTATTCATACCTAGAACAAGTTTAATCTTACACATGGAAATTGCCAAGAGGACAACTTGGGCTTTAAATTGTATCATTAATCATGCAATTGGTTCAGCCATTAGCTCATAACTTCTGGCTGGTTTTATTTATTAATTAAAAAAACACCTTTTTTCTTCCCATTTCACTCTGAATACATAATGTAAAATTTAGTCCCACTTCTTTGTAAAACTAAATTGACTGAAAACAGCATTTCAGATATCATAAGTCCTGCAGAATTGTAACTCCCTAAGACATTCTTTTAATACATCATGAACAGCACATTGCTGACATGATTTCAGATGAAACACTGAAGACAAGAAACTTGATTTGGTTTAGAACAGGGGTCTCCAACCCCCGTTTCTTGGCCTAGTAGTGGGCCACAGCCCATTGGGAACAGGGCTATGCAAGTGGCAGGTGAGTGTGTGAAACTACATTTGTGCAAGCAGTGTAAGTGCACAAAACCAACCCATCTCCCAATCCTGCTACCTCCAGTCTGCAGAGCTGGAAAGGTTGGGGACTACTGGTTTAGAAAAACAAACTGTATGTGTTTGTGTGTGCGTGCATGTGTGCGTGTTGGGAATCCCCTGCAATTCTGCATTGTAAAAGTTCACTTTGGGACTAACACGATTTTTCCCTTTCTAAAAGGGAGATCCAAGCATTCTGTCCTCTGTATGATTTCTGTGTAAAATGAAGAGAAGAAACTTTTGGCCTTAACAAAAATAACCTATAGGGGATAAGAGAGGTAAATGGAGTCAGTCAAGCAGGCCAGCACAAAGCTTTCAAGGGAAAACCCTATGCTAGCACACTGGTTTTAGCTATTTCCTTTTTCATGTTTTTAATTTATTCACCTTACTATTTCTTATTTCTGTTTTGCATATACAACCAATTTGGTATAGTGGTTAAGGTACGGGACTCAAAACTGGGAGACCATCAATTCTAGTCCCATCCTAGGCACAAAGCCAACTGGGTGATTTTGGGCCAGCCACATCCTTTTAGCCCTTGGAAGAAGGAGGCCATGGCAAACCACTTATGGAAACTTTTGCCAAGGAAACTGCAGTCCAAGCAGATCCTAGGAGTAAATGGGGCAACCTTTGAAGAATGTCCGGAGACTGCAAGTAGTCCAGAATGCGGCCACGCGAGCCGTCTTGGGTCTCCCAAGACATGCTCATATCACTCCAGCTCTCCATGAGCTGGAGTGGCTACCAATTGGTCTCCGAACACAATTCAAAGTGTTGGTTATGACCTATAAAGCCCTTTATGGCAATGGACCAGGATACTTGCGGGACCGTCTTCTGCCTCATGAATCCCAGCGACCGGTCAGGGCACATAGGGTTGGCCTCCTACGAGTCCCGTCTGTTAAGCAATGTCATCTGGCGGCGCCTAGGGCAAGGGCCTTCTCCGTTGCTGCCCCAGCCCTCTGGAACCAGCTTCCCTCGGAGGTTCGTACTGCTTCCTCCCTCCTAGCCTTCCGGAAAATGCTGAAGACGCATTTACGCAGACAGGCTTGGGGCGTGTGAGCTGCACTCTGCCCCTGGGCCTTTGACTGTGATTGTGTGTTGTATGAGTGTAATAAATTTATCTAGTTTTTATATAGCATTGTAAGTAGTAATTTTAATTGATTTTATGTTTATGTTTTTACTTGTATTGTTATTGTGAGCCGCCCTGGGTCCTGGGAGAAGGATGGCATATAAATTTAAATATAAATAAAATAAATAAAAAATAAACAATGACTCAAAGGCATATTAAAAAGAAGTGCCCTGTATACTGTTAATCCCCAAAGAGTTTGTATGCATGTATGCTTCACATATCCATGTTTAGCAGGGGCTTCCATCACAAAGGGATGATTTGCAAGCATGACTAAGGCAGCCTTGCTGAGTTTTATATCAATCCTGGGGCAATGTTTTTCCATGGAGCTTGTTCGTGCATCATGCTGAGTTCTCAAGTGTAAACTGAATAATAAGAGACCTAAACAAATTAGCTTATAATAAAAGCAACGGCTGTGAAAATCCTGTACTTTAAAAGAGGGTTTAGAAATATTTTTCTAATCCTGGATTCCATCACATCATTTCACATTGTTGATTAAGGAACTTAACATTACTGGAGATAAATATAGAGATATTATCTCTAAAAAAAAAAGATTTGGCAATATCCATTGATTTCACAAGTTTTCCATTTTCTTGCAAGATCTCAACTAATTTGTAAACATATTAAGCTATTATTTTAAAAAGCCAAGAAAACAGCTATATTTCAGAACAACTGTCTGCCAGAATGGAAATATAATTTAAAAGAATGGGAATAGTATTCTGATGTCTGATACCTAAGTTTGTGTTAGCAGAAAAACAAGTGCTATACAAGGAATTGAATGAGGCCAATAGTTCACATCCAGTGAAGCAATTAATTGCCCATTTGAATAAGTGAAATGCTAAATTTGCACATTAAATAACTGCAGCAATCTTGCACAGTATCTCTGCTGAGCATTTGGGTTTTTTTTAAATCCAAAGGAAGTTGTGTAATCTAGATGTATGAATTAAAATCTTTGTTTACAAAGAAATGCTACTACAGGCATTCTAGATATTATCGGCAGCATAAATCTGGCCACACACAAAGTCTCTCGGGAACCCTCATCACTATTTATTTAAATAAATAATGAAGGATTAGTCACAGCTAATGTTTCTACCCTCCAATCCATTTCTGTTTACTATTTCTTTTAGTTCACTTGAATACATTTTCTTAAAGAAAGCTCAAAACAAGTGAGCTTGGGCAAAGATGCTTCTAGATGTGGAATCATTTTAATTAAAAGAAATCTTGCATTAATAGATGTGTAGATACACATCAATGCCAATAATAAAATAAAATAATAAAAAGTTTGGAACTTTTTAAAGAATTATACCTCCCAAATCCATTCAATATATTAATATTATCATATGTAGGCAGCTCACAATTTGTTGCTTATTTTTATTTATTTGACAATCAAATGACTTTTGGCAACCTACACCATGCATACAAAATAAGAATTGAATTAAAGTATTCATATCCCAGTCCCAGTCTCAGTCACAATAATAAGATAAAAAACCCGGTCAACATCTATTTCAAAAATATAAAAATAGGAGGAACAATGAAAATAAAATGACATCAAATATAAACTTAAGAAAAATACAGCCAAAATAACTTAGTTTGTACATTTTCCAAAAAGCCTAATCTGATCTGGAAAGATAGTACAAAGTATTGGCACTGCCATAGAAATTGGTATTTTCTAGCTTCAGCCTTACCTAACTACTTGATAATGGGGGATTATAAGTAGTTTCTTTTCTTCCTGGATATGCCAATAGATTGATTTATTGATCTATTGGAATCAATAGATTTAATTGATGATACTAATTGAAAATAATATAATAATCAATAGATTGATTCCAATGTCATAAACACTGATTTATGACATTGAGAAAGAGTAGGTAACAAGACCCTGAGCATATCAGAAGCCTATAATCAGCTCCTCTGACACCTGCCAATTCTCTGATCTGACTTTAATTTTAAAAAAATCTTAATTAAAAGAATGATAAATGAGAACCAGGCATATTGCAATATTTTAGCCTCTGTTGTCATCGCAACCTAACCCTAAACTTAAGCATCCAGTCCCTAAAATAGGATTCTTAGGAATGCCCCCACAGTCTCCATCATCCTAAGCAGACCTTCAGCTCTAGAGCCTTGGACATGAAATGAAATGAAATGCATTCTCTTTGGTAATATTAACTCTTAATTTCTGAGTTGTGACTGAAGTATGATCCTAGAGGAAGCTTGTATTATGATAGATATTGTAAGACCTACATTTGGCCCTGACCCAGATTATCGAATGCCACTCCTACGTAATCACAATGATGAATAAGGAAAACAAAAATTAATCTGCCTATTAGAAGCCGTACATCAATATAGGGCTGCTTTTTTCTTTGACCAAGATTTTTTTTTAGAATGATTTGTAAAATAGTATACGTTCCTTTGGGTAGGGATATGCAAAATGGAATGGGTCCATTTTATTTTCAAGTTTCTGTGCCCATCAGTGATTACTTCTAGCCATTCTGGTTAGATAATATTGAAGTCCAGAATGTGATCATATTTTTAAACTTTTTAAACACCTTTTAAAATTTTGTAACATCCTAACATTTTAAACATTTTAATCCTATTCTTAATTTTAATTTTTAATTCTGTATTTATATATTTTTTTAACTATGCTTTTTCTATTACTGTATGTTTTTATTGTAATTCACCCAGGCTCACTTAGCTGAGATGGGCAGGATAGAAATTTGATTTACAAACAAATAAATAAGATATATCAAAGAGAAAAAAATGAGACTTAGGGCTACAGGGACTTAAAAATGGAAGAGGTGGAGGACAGAAGTTGAAAGTTCTCCAGAGTGAAGAGTGGTGTCTAGAACTCAAACTGGTTTCTGCAAGGGTGCTGAGGTATAGATTGGGAAGCTTTTACCTCAGGTTCTAGGCAATTCTTATGCCATCCAACACCCACAAGCAAAGTTCCTTTTTGTATTTCAGCAGGAAAAAAAATGAGCATAAATCTTGTGCCTAGTGATTGAAATTCAAAGAAACATAAATCACCAATACAGTACTGCTAAAAGTCATCCACAGAGCCCAACATTTGAAATAAAATATTTTTAATGCTCCTATTTGCCTTGCCCAATCTCTTGATATTTCAGTGTACAGTACTCATAAGAGCTGTCACAAGAACTTTATTGAGATTATCAATATCTTGTAAGACTTGTGATCTCAGTGAGATTTCTACTTCTTATAATTGCTAGAGGCCGTCATTACACTGACACTTATTGCCTCAAAATAGCATGAATATGGCTATCACCACTGAAAGTGACTAGGGGAATCTTCCCAGGAATAGTGGAAAATGGTGCATCAAATTTGTGAGTTGAAAAGGGGCTAAGGCTAGAAAGTGCCAAGATGCTCCCTTCACAAAGGCCTTTGGCTAGCTGATGAAAGCCAAAGACTTTTGGAAGGCTTTCAAGAACTACTTCAACGTTGGTCATTCTTGTGTAATTTTTATTTATATGTTTTCTGTCTTTGTTTATCTTTCATCTTACCCTGCATTTATTAGTTACAAGGCTATTGTTGTAAGCTGCCAGAAGTCTGAAAATATTTGCCAATATACTAATAAATAAACTAGAACAAGATCAATTTCAACCCCATTTGCTCCCAGCCCATTACAAAAGTGCTCTTACCTTAGGAAAATGAGCCATTTCTGACACCATAACCTCACAGCAAGAATCTTGGTTATACTAAAAGCAGGTCAACAAAGACCTTCCCTCAGGTGATGCTGCAGTTCTTGAATGCAGCACTAATTGCTTGTGCTGTTATTTTCCCCCAGCTAATCAAGCTTCTCACACCACGAGTCTATAATGGTTTTGACATTCCTTGTATCACAGAAGGCACTCAGCCACCTGCATAATAATGTGGAACTTTTTTTAGAAATTTAGAAATTACTAGACTGGAAATTATATATGAAATGCATGCATTCTTCATTTTTTAAGGAGCAACATATACCCTAACTGTCCCATTTTTTAGAGCAGTCCCATTTTTTATAATGCCAATAGAATAGAATAGAATAGAATAGAATAGAATAGAATAGAATAGAATAGAATAGAATAGAATAGAATAGAATAGAATATAGCTGGAAGGGACCTTGGAGGTCTTCTAGTCCACCCCCTGCTCAAGAAGGAGAACCTATACCGTCTCAGACAAATGACTGTCTAGCCTCTTATTAAAAATCTCCAGTGATGGAGCACCCACAATTTCTGGAAGCAAGCTATTCCACTGGCTAATTGTCTGTCAATAGCATGCCTTAGAATTTTCCTTTGATCATTCCTTGATCCCATATATTTTACATAAGGGAAGATTTGGGGATAAGTCATCAATCTGAAATTTTGAAATGGTAATGTGAATGCCACCATGGGTATCTGCAACAAATCCAATCAAACCAAATGATCGCAGTCATACAGAGACATAGTGATGCAAATTCCACATCTACATATTTGTATGCCAACTTGTTTTGTTTTTGTGTGATTTTTCTTATTTTACCACTTGCTTTTTCCACTCCCCATAATAAAGGCGTCCACAGAAATGGTTAACATTGTCAAAATGATGGGTACAACCAGGCAATCAAAGCTCTACCCCTTTTTAACCAGCACTGCACATAAAAAAGAGTGGAACTTCAATCATCCTATCCCGGATGATTGAAACCATCATTTTAATACTTTTGACTGTTCAGAAAAGGTGTCTTTCCCAAATTGTAAAAAGACAAGGGCATGATTTGTTAAATCTTATCCACAGGTATACTTACAGAGAGAAAGTAGTGACCATATTCAGAATAAATTTAATTTCAAAACAACCAAGGCAATTACATAAATGCTAATAAAGAGGCCCAGTAACTACTGAAAACCAAACAAGATTTACAAATGAAAAAGGGAGGCAGAACCAAAGCCAGACACCCTAGGAAATCAACAAGGAGCCATTACTTTCAATAGAAACTAGAGCATTCCATCCAAGATCAGCTAGGTCTACTTGGTTTCCATGCAATATGATCTACTTAGGAAAAGTTTCTGTCTGCCAAGTAATCCTTTACTTCCAAGGATCCTGGCCTTGAATTGTAATGATGATTAGGGGACTGGAGGCTAAAACATATAAGGAACGGTTGCTGGAACTGGGTATGTCTAGTTTAATGAAGAGAAGGACGAGGGGGGACATGATAGCAGTGTTCCAATATCTCAGGGGTTGCCACAAAGAAGAGGGAGTCAAGCTATTTTCCAAAGCGCCTCAAGGCAAGACAAGAAGCAATGGATGGAAACTAATCAAGGAGAGAAGCAACCTAGAACTATGGAGTTAGAACAATTAACCAGCGGAACAACCAGCCTCCAGAAGCGGTGAATGCTCTAACACTGGAAGTTTTTAAGAAGAGACTGGACAGCCATTTGTCCAAAATGGTATAGGGTTACCTGCCTGAGCAGGGGGTTGGACTTGATGACCTCCAAGGTCCCTTCCAACTTTATTATTATTATTGTTGTTGTTGTTGTTATTGTTGTTGTTGTTGTTATTATTATTATTATTATTAGCCTTGCTGGAATAAGGGGCAAGAACAAACTTCAAGATTAGTCAGATCCAAGACACCAGGCAAGCAGTCTTTTTTTTCTTCATCCTCTGGATTCATCCCTGGGGATTAAGACAGACAGTCACTCAAAATTGGTGCCATAGATAATTTAGCTAATCATCAAATTTCTGCCATCATAGGTGTGACAAGCAATACCCTTGGAATACATGCTATCTTTTCAGCTTCTCTTTGTCTTTGTTCCTGTGGGCACTCTTCCTAACACAACACTGGATTGCAGCCATTCACCACCTCTTAGAATGAAAAGTGCTCTCTTTTCAGTCCCAGGGACATTCTTGTAATGGAAGATAATGCTAGAACTGGCACTGGCTTTTCAGCATGTCAGTTTCCTTTTTGTTAGTTAAAAGATTGTGTAAATGGAAAGTCAGCTTTCAATAGAGTACTCGGCAGGTGGCATGTGAGGTCTGCATGGATACATTGACAGTCAAAGCTAATAAGCTGCTACATTGATTTAAAATAGAAAGGTATAGATCAGTGTTTCTCAACCTCAGCAACTGTAAGATGTGTGGATGTCATCTCTCAGAATTCCCCAGCCAGCAAGAATAGAATTCTATTATATAAATGTATATCAGTCCATAGATTGTATAGGTAAATATGTGATTTGGAATCTGTTGGCTCTAGCTAAGGTTTTGATTTCTTGAAAGTGGAGGAATAATGTTAATCACTTTGACTGAAAGACAGGACAGTTAGGGAGGGAAAGAGAAGAGAAAATGCAGCACAAAATCTTTCATCATATGCTCAGTATTTAGTCATAGAATACTAAACCTTTTTAGCATAATGGATAATCCAAACACTGTAAGATCACATAGATGGCTATTTCAACACACATGATAAGGCATTTCACTTTCCATGATAGGTGGCCATACAAATTTGTTCAATCTATCAATTGATATTGAAGAATTATCTAGAACACCTGTTGGTAAAAACAAATTGTCTATGCATGAAGTTAGTCACTCCATTATAATGATCCTATCTTTTCTTGCTAAGCAGTAAAGAAAGTTTTACCTAAACTGGGGGAAAAAATTGTACACTCGAAACATTAGGATAGGATAGGATAGGATAGGATAGGATAGGATAGGATAGGATAGGATAGGGTAGGATAGGATAGGATAGGATAGGATAAGTTTATTTGGCCATGCGATTAAACACACCAGGAATTTGTCTTCAGTGCAGAAGCTCTCATTAGCGACAGAGCGGCATATAAGCTAAAATGACAAACAAACATCCCTATCTTTGTTTCAAATAATTGCATGTCCTAAGGTTACTCTGAGATAAAAATGGAGAATCTCATACACACTTTCACAATGAACGTAAAAATGAAGGGCACTACAAAATGTTTATGCTTGAAGAAGAAGCTATAAAGAATGCTTTATTTCCCCAATTTCGAAAGCGCCTAACGTTAGTAATGTAGGAAAGGGAAAGGCCAAATAATCGTGTGTGTGTGTGTGTGTGTGTGTGTGTTTGTGTGTGTGTGTGTGCGCTGAAAGCAAATTGAAATCTCCAGAAAGTCACCCAAATTGTAAAACCCTAAGTGGTGTTTATATATCATAATCAAAAGGAGCTATCTGGGGGGGGGGATAAAAGAGAATAACCTTTGGGACACTTTGAAGATCCTAGTAATGAATTGGAATGGGAGAAAACTTTCTGGACTTTGTATATTCATATCTGGAAAGGACTTGATTAAAAATGCAAGTTTATATCCTGAAGTGTCTTTATTATTTTTTGTTCCCTGATTGTATTAAGGAATTGCTGCAATGCTGCAAATGCTGTAAAAATACAAGAATGCTGGTAAAGGAGCGGCTTGTAGTAGGAAAGTTAAAAATACCCTTTAAAGCTGTTCTTTTTTTGCTTTATTTAGGCAGCAAAACATGCATAGATACCCTCGGGATTTGGGGCTGAAACTCCCAGAATTCCCAGCCAGCAAATTGGGGAAGAGTAGTTTAGGGCATCTAAGCTGATGAATGCCAATTTAGTTTCATTAGCTCTTCCTTTAAGAGCAGCTTGCACTGCCTACATTAAGAATAATGAGTGTTTCTTCTCTGCAATAGTGGCAAATATCTGTAGCTTGAGTGTATGATGAGAGTGTAGGTTTCTTCTCCAAGTTTGTGGATTGTTTTCCAAACATTTCATTACCAGGCTAGGTAACATCGCTTGGGTTGATTGAGGGTTGGTGCTGTCTTTGGTTGGCTGTATGGCTGATTTGGATTCTGAGGAGTTCGTAAGCTGGTTGTAGGTCAATGTGTCTGTTGACGGAATTGCTTGTGGAGTTCCAGGCTTCCAGTGGTAGGATTCAACCAATTGGCACCAGTTTGGCAGAACTGGTAGCTAATTTTTTGTTGCCCAGGCACAGAGCACTGGTTGTTCACATATTTGAATCCCACCACTGCAGACTTCAATTAACTCATGACCATGATGGATGATAGCATGGCCAATGATTTTTGTGTTGTTTCTTCTCTCTTCTATTTATTCTGAAATTGCAAATTGCATCTTCCAGGTAGCAGACACCAAGGGGACTGGACATAATATTAATGCTCACATTCATTTATATTAATAAATTATCATTTTTTAAAACAATAACATTTAAAACACTGGCACATTCCTACTTAGAATATTTTCCAAAGCTTGGAAACCATCGTGTTTTAGCAATGGGTTTTGTTCAGCATTCCTGTTAATACAAATCCATTCCTAAGATGCTTTTGGTGCAGAGTGGGAAGTTTCTTCCTCCCTCTGCAAGTTCCTTGAATGTTATTTAAAGGGAATGGGGACTGTCTGGAATTATGTAAGAGGTAACACAGGAGATTTCCCCCTCTTTTCTCCAACAGAAATTTTGGCTGGAATATGGACCCTCCTGTAAATGAAAAGGCCTTCTGTTCATAGAAGAGAACCACTGGATCCACACCCTCATTCTTATCTAAAAAGTCTGGGGTGATTTTATTTTATGAAATTTCATAGCATATGGTGTACATTAATAAGATTGCATAAGTTGGTAATTATAACTACAGAGGCATAAAGAAACAGCCTTTGTCTGTTACTGTCTAAATGAGTTAGTCTATAACTTCTATAACCCCATCAATATGGCCAAGCCTCTTTCCATTTCACATGTAACTTTTTCAGATAATAACCTTCCCCATCGCAAAGCAAAGCAAAGCAAAGCAGGGCTTTCCTCCTTTCATCTGACATAGCCAGACTCTCTTCTTTTAATTCCTCCCAAAGGCTAGGGCAGAAAAGATGAGAGAAAGAGAATAGGCAGCTTTACTCCATTTTACAAATGCTGCTTGATCAATTATTGTGGGACCAGGTTTTTCTCAGTGCGGTTTTGTTTACAAGCTTTGAACATGGCATGTTTACATCAGCATTTGGCACAATTTATTATACAGCAACAGATGTCTTTAGTGGCTTATTCATCACTGTGTTTTCAGAAGAGCCTCAGTGGCTCATATACAAGCACAAGCACACTGTGTGTTAAATCCTCACAATCATGGCGAATGATTCAGACACATTCTTTAACAGCACAACACTCTTCATTCTATCTCAGTCAAAACACCAACAATGAGCGGAGGCATGTAGACCTCCTTTTATATGTCCGGATCCCCGGACACAATGGCAGCAAAACAGGCACTTTTCCCGCCTTACGCATGCGTGCAAGGCCAGCACCCCTCAGTCTGGTCCCAGGCAGCTTTTGCAATGCCAGGGACCATTGCAACATCCCAAACCTGCATTTGCAGGCTCAGGACACAACACCCCTCCCCCCTAGATTGAAACAACCCACACTATTTCACATTCTTCTTGGAAGGAGTGTCATCCATCCTTGCATTCAATTATGGACTGGAATACCTGTACTGCCTTTAGTCAAAGCTCTGGTACTCTGCCCTGGTGACAAAAATATTTCCAAAATCATAACAAATTAACATTGTCAGTCAGTTGACTGTAGGAGTACTTCCCTTATGACTGGACAGCAACTTCACAAAGTCAGAAAGATATTTGGGCGGGCCTTTGGCCCTTTGCGACTTCCTTGGACCGGGAGAGTTTGCTTGGTCTCCTTGCTCACTTACCAGTCGAGGTGAGCTAAGACATTGCTGCCCAATTTCTCCAGGTGACCCTGGTGCTGTTGCCTGGTCCACCTGCTTGCCTACCAGGCTCGGTAGGCCAGGACTTTGTTGTCTCACGTACCCGGTCGACCTGCCCATCTGCTGACTGGCTGGACCCTCTGAGCCCAAACCAGCATCTCTTGGAGAGGTGGTAATCCCCGGCTCCACAATGGACTTGTTTTGGGAATACCATCCCTCACTCCCAAGGCCAGTATATGGGGATTCTGGGGTAGTTACTGGATCCCTGTACCCTGTGGACCCCAAAACTATACCAGAGGCCCCCCTTTCCATAGTTGCCCCTTTGTTAGTCCTTCCACCAACAGATTTCCTTCTGGAAGCAATTGTGGAATTAGGCCAGTTCTCGTGTTGTGTGGCCAGTTCTCTTGTGAGGTGTGAGTTATGTGGATGCCCACGGTCAGTCTCCCTGTTTGGAGTGCTGTCTTCTGTGTGTGCATAATGTGGATACCCCCAGGGTGACTCCCTGGCTGGAGTCAATGTGGGTATTTGGGATAACTCCCTGCCCCATGAATTCCTGTTCCGAGCACTTGTGGAATCTTGTGATGGGGAACTGCTGGCCTCATTAGTGGCCATTAATGGCTGATGAAATTGATCCCCAGAATGCATTTTATGACCTTCGCCCCCCCAGAACAGAGCCAGGAGCAGACAGGTGAGAGTCCATCCTTGTATGCAACTGGTCTATGTGCCGCCGAAGAACACGGCCGTCTTCCTGAGTCACTTCATAGGACAAGGGTCCCGATACCTTGCAGACCACAGCAGGTACCCAGAGATGACCAGGCCTGTAGTTTCGAGTCCAGACTGGATCACCCACTTGAAGTCTCCATGGTGCCCGCGGTTGTAGCACCTGAGACACCACTCGGCCCGGGTGCAGTCTGTCTAGTTTAGTGATAAGCCGGCGGCCCCAGCGGAGTTCAGCTGGGCTCTTTCCTGTGACAGTGCAAGGTGTGGTGCGATGTGCGAGAAGAAAGTCAGCTAACCTGTGATGCCAGTTACTGTAAGTCAGTCTTTTGAGGGCATCCTTGGTGGTGCGCACCATTCGTTCTGCCATGCCATTGGTGGATGGGTGGAAGGGAGCCAACATCGCGTGGCAGATCAGATTTGCCTGGAGGAAAACTTGGAACTCAGAAGAGGTAAATTGAGGGCCATTGTCTGAAACCAGAACATCTGGAAGGCCATGAGCAGCAAAAATTCCTCTCAACACCTGGATAGTCTTGGAGATAGTGGTGGAGGACACAGGAACAACCTCTAGCCACATGGAATGGCTATCAACAACAACCAGGAAGAATTGCCCCTGAAAGGGCCCAGCATAATCAATATGAACCCTAGACCACGGGGTTTGAGTTTCCTCCCACCTATGAACAGGGGCCTGAGGTATCTCAGGCGGGGACTGTTGGCACACATGGCTCCCATGCACCTGGGCCTCAATGGCTTTATCAAGGCCCGGCCACCACAAATGGCTGTGTGCAAGTGCTTTCATCCTGACTATGCGAGGATGTCCCTCATGCAGAGAGATTAAGGTTCTAGACCTCAATGAGGCTTGGATTACTACCCTACTGCCCCACAATAGGCATCCCTTGAACCTGGACAACTCATGCCTCTTGTGCCAGAAACTTTGGAACTCAGTATCTGGGCATCTCTCAGGCCAACCAGACAACACCCATAACAACACACGTGTAAGTGTGTGATCAGTAGCAGTTTCAGCAGCCACATCTCTAGCATCGAGGGGAGACTCAGGCAGCTCTTGAATGGACAGAATGTTGACAGCTGGAGCTGGATCAGGCTCCAAGTTGGGCAGGGGTAATCTACTCAGACCATCTGCATGGCCCATTTCCTTTCCTGGCTTATGGATTAATGTATAGTCATATGCTGACAGGAAAATGGACCATCTCAGCATACGAGGAGACAGGATATGTGGAGGTTTTTTGGTCATTGTGAACAACCCTAACAAGAGCTTATGGTCAGTGTAAATCATGAAATGGTGGCCATAAATGAAATCATGAAACTTCTTGATGCCTGCCACAATAGCCAATGCTTCCCTGTCAATTTGAGTGTAATTACGCTCTGCAGAAGACAGTGTCCTGGAATAATAGGCCACAGGGACCTATGTCCCATCAGCCTTCAGGTGGCTAAGTACTGCTCCCACCCCGTATGGAGATGCATTGCAGGCAATGCAAACAGGTAACTGCTCATTGAAGTGAGCTAACACTGCATTTGAAGTAAGTAAGGCTTTAACCTCATTGAAACTTTTTTCATGGACTTTAGTCCACTGCCAACATGCTTGTTTGTCTAAAAGCCTATGCAAGGGTTCAGCTATTGCAGCTTTGTGTGGCAGAAATGCATGGTAAAAGTTCAATAGGCCCCCCTCTAAGGGAAGCCAGAATGTGGCTCACTACAGGTACTGGGTGAGCATGCTGCTGCAATGCCTTGTAGCTCAGCCTTAGACTTAGGGCCTGGGGCCTGCTGAATAGCTTTTAATTTAGCTTCAGAAGGGTGAATGCCTTGAGCATCTATCCTGAATCCCAAAAAAATCAGTGGAATTGACTCCTATCTTACACTTGTCTTTTTTTAACTTAAGGCCTGCTCTTCTAAAACGAAGCAAGACAGCCCTTAATCTCTCTGCCAAATTTTGAGATGATTCCCCAGCAATGAGGACGTCATCAAAATAAGGGAAGACTCCAGGAATACCCCGAAGTGTGTTCTCCATGACACTTTGGAATATGCCAGGGGCTACATTCACCCCAAATTGCAATCTCTTTACTTTGAAAGCTCCTCTGTGGGTTACAATGGTTTGAGCTTCTGCAGCTGCCTCATCAACAGGCAACTGTTGATATGCCTGGGCCAGGTCAAGCTTCGCAAAGATTCGCCCCCCTTTAAGGGAAGCCAGAATGTAGCTCACTACAGGTACTGGGTAAGCATGCTGCTGCAATGCCTTGTTTAGTGTGCACTTGTAGTCTGCACATATACGTATATCCCCATTAGCCTTGAGAGGCGTTACTATGGGGGTTTCCCAAGGACTAGAATCTACAGGTTCTAAAATGCCTTGTTGGAGCAGTTTGTCCAGTTCAGCATCAATCTTGCCCTTGAGGGCAAATGGTACCCTCCTAGCCTTAATGGGTGTTATGTTTGGGTCTAGCCGTAGAGACACTGGAGGCCCTTTGTAGGATCCCAGCTCAGAACTGAACACATCTGCAAATTCCTTGCAGACATCTGCCAGACTACATGTTTGCAATTGTTGCAGGCCAGTAACCTGGATTCCCAGGGCCTCGAACCAATCGAGTCCAATAAGACTCGTGCGTTCACCCCCAACAACCAACACATCTAATGGACCTTGTAGTGTACTTTAAGGGTGGCCTCCCACTTAACACACACCTTAGAATTCTGAAAGTCTGTAAGAATGACTGAGTTTAACTCGAAGACCACTGCTGCTGCAAATTTTTCTGAATGTGTTGAGGGAAATAATGGAGAGAGCTGACCCAGTGTCCAACTCCATGGATAAAGGAATTCCTTTCAACCTTATATTAAGGGACAGTTTCTTCTTCAGGGGCTTATGTGTGCCTGTCCTTAAAATACTTCTGTGCGATGTGCAGAAACCCACTCTATTTTGGCTGTGGACCCTGGTACCTTTCAGATGCAATTCTTCTTGGGTTTGTACTTTCTGGCGCCCCAAACAGATGAATGCAATGTGGCCTTGCCTGCCACATGCTCTGCAAATGGCAGAACGGAACCTGCAGTCAGCTCATTTGTGGCATACTCCGCACCCGAAGCATTTTAGAGTTGTTGTGGCCTTCTCTGGATGTTCCTTCTGCCTTCTTCCATCTGCCTGGTAAAGCTTATCCACCTCATCTTCAGGATCTGTCTCCGCCTCTTCTTGCACGTCTCCCTGGTGGACAGTGGCTGTTTCAGGAAAGTTTCTGGTGGGCCACATATTTTCTACCACCCTGCCTGCTGCTTCCTCTGCCATAACCTCTTGCAGAGAATCTTGGAAGGAAACATCTTCTTTAGCGAAGATCTTCTGCTGTAAATCTCTGTTTCTTAACCCGCATACAAAATGATTGTGCAGCCTTTCTTCCAAGTCTTTAAACTCACATGGTCTGGCTGCCCGCCTCTAAGCCACAATAAAGTCTTTTGCTGATTCACCGGCCTTCTGGTCCCTTTGTTCAAATGTGTGCCTCCAAGCAATGACGGACAACTTGGGCTGGAAATGTTCTTTCATAAGTTTCTTTAAATCAGCATACATTACTGATTCCAAAGCAGCAGGGGGGCACCAGATTTTCTGCAATCTCAAAGGCTTCCTGCCTGCAGACACACAACAGGGTTGCAGCCTTCAGACCATCTTCTCTGATCTGATTTACCCTGAAATAATTCTCCACCCTCGCAACGTAGGATTCCCATCTCTCAGAGTGTGAGACATCGAATTTGGATAAACGGCCGATCTTCGCCATCCTCAAGTGTGCTTCACCACTCGCTTCTCTTGGGAAGGGGTCTTTCAGCTGAGCTCACCCTCCAGCGACGCTGTACTGGCAGGGGGGAGATCGCTGACTTTAATGTCGTCTTCCTTGGGTGACTTCCTTGTCGAGGACTTCCTTGGGTGAGTCTTTACAGCTTCTTTTTTCTTGGAAGCATCCCACCTTCGTTGCCAGTGTTAAGTCCTCGCAATGATGGCGAAGGATTCAGACACATTCTTTAACAGCACAGCACTCTTTATTCTATCTCAGCCAAAACACTGTGCAGCATGGAAGTTAATTCCCCACACAGCTGAGATCTCAACAGAGAAAAGCAAAATGCAAAGGAAGAGCTGCAAGCAGGACAATAGTTCTATCCTTGAGTCACAAAAATATTTTATGTAGCAACATCACCAGAAGAAAGGTAAGAGGTTGAAATAGAAGACAAAAAGCTTTTTTCCAGCAGTGAATCTGCCAATAAGTAGTGAACTTCAAAAGAGCTGAGCCTAAATGGGCTGATATCAGAGGTTTTATATGAGGGAGAAACTCACAACATCCTGGTACTTGTATGCAGAGAATATTTTTGTTGAAGGATCCTATGATTCCATACCTTATGTTTAATTTAATCCAAGGCAAATATCTCAACTGCTTCAGAGAGTAAGAGAGCTGAAACAGGAGGTTGGTAATAGCACACATGACAAACTGGCTGGCTGAATGGACAAAATTTGCTTCCTGAGAAGCAGAAGAGAACTAAGACACTTTAGAATTCTCAGTGCCACCAGAAAATGGACAACCATTTATCTGAAATGATATAGAGTTTCCTTCCTGAGCAAGGGGTTGGTTCAGAAGACCTCCAAGATCCCTTCCAATTCTGTAATTATGTTAAAAGAAAATCCACTGCCAGGGTTTCCCAGCTGGACAAACTATAGCTTGATCCCCTTGCTGTGTTCTAACTGCAGTGGGCCATGAGTTAGAGATGCAGAGAATTGCAGAACATATCAATGGGACTTGCAGATCCTATGTCCCTTCATTACTTCAGTTTTTCCAGATCCTTTATCTCTAGATCATACTCAAGTGAACCATCAGGATTCCATACAGAAATGGCTCTCCATGGGCTTCCGTCCCTTCAGCTAGGCTAGATTGCTCTGGAATTGGGTTGATGGAACACAATCTGTCCTGGTCAAATATAAACCAGCTTCTGTTACCAAGAGGTTTAAACCCAAATATTTTGCCTCTGAGTGCACAACAAGCATTTTTACGTAACCCCTCCAAGCATTTTCTAGATACACAAATTACCTTGTGGAGATTCCCAACTACTCAAAAGGAATATATTATTATATAAATATAATAATATATTCCTTTTTGTGACTTTGTGCATTTGAAGACAAAAATATAATTTGTTCTAGCTGTCCTTTTGAAGAAAGATTATTTAGTGCTGCTGGTCATCAAAAAACTCTGAGAGAACCACAGTAATACTTCATGCAACGTATCATATCCAGGAATCATCTTGGCTGCCTCTAGCTCCCACAGTGACCAAGAAAAACATTATCAGATGATTAAAACAGATACTTTAGCCCAACTCAAACTGCAGTCTTCACATTTTTTTAGAACAAACTGAAATACCCTTAACACCATGCAGTTATTTCAATATTTTCTGATGAATTCAGTTTGACTTCCATGAACACAGCATTTTCAACCTCATTACAGTCAACATTTCAAAAAGAAATAAATAAACTAATACAAGCCACTAAATGAATGCATGCACAGAGTGTGCTTACATTGCATAAAACCTTAATGCCACACTATTTTTAATATCCTTCTTTGACTCTGAGGCATGTCACCAAACTTATCCTTTTCCCGGATTTCACGAAGAGGGTCACACAAATGTTTACTAAATCAGACCCCAGTCTTGCTTCTCAGTAACAGTTTTCTCATTACAGGTAGTCCTTGACCTACAACAGCTCATTTAGTGACCGTTCAAAGTTGCAACAGCACTGAAAAAAAGTGACTTATGGAATTGGGTATGTCTAGTTTAATGAAGAGAAGGACGAGGGGGGACATGATAGCAGTGTTCCAGTATCTCAGGGGCGGCTACTCTCCAAAGCGCCTGAGGGCAGGACAAGAAGCAACGGATGGAAACTAATCAAGGAAAGAAGCAACCTAGAACTAAAGAGAAACTTCCTGACAGTTAGAACAATTAACCAGTGGAACAACCTGCCTCCAGAAGTTGTGAATCCTCCAACACTGGAAGTTTTTAAGAAGAGACTGGACAACCATTTGTCTGAAATGGTATAGGGTTTCCTGCCTGAGCAGGGGGTTGGACCAGATGACCTCCTAGGTCCCTTCCAACTTTATTATTATTATTATTAATTATTATTATTATTATTAATTATTATTATTATTATTTATCGCAATTATGACCGTTGCACCATCCCCAGGGTCACGTGATCAAAATCCAGATGTTTGGCAACTGACTCATATTTATGACGGTTGCAGTGTCCCAGGGTCATGTGATCACCTTTTGTGACCTTCTAACAAGCAATGTCAATAGAAAACCAGATTCACTTAACAACCATGTCACTAACTTAACAATCGCAGTGACAAGTGGCAAGAAATGGGACAAAATTCACTTAACTAATATTTAACTTAGCAACAGAAATTTTAGGCTCCAACTGTGGTTGTAACTCAAGGACTACCTCTACATAGGTACCAGTTCCAAAGTGAACACTGCAAATGAACTCAGCCAGGAATCAATTCTCTGAAATAACCATGTTATTTATTTTTCCAAATGCGTTTGTCCACCAGCAACCAAAAATGTAAATATACTCCAAACTAATGTACTATGTCCTGTGATCCTTGAAAATGAAGGCAAATATTACGGTTTACTGTCATGTTTACAACATAACATACAACATACATGAATATACTTTTATAAAGAAATAGAGTTGTCATTGCTACTCTATGAAGGAAATCGTAAAAAATAGAAAAGGACTCACAAGTTATCATAGAAGCTTTCCTATTCTCACTAAAACTGCTGCATGATATGGATTACCAGATATCTGAACAGGCAAAGGAGGAAACAGGCAATTGGAAAGAAGGAGAACAATTTTGGGCAAGGAGGACACAATATTTTATAGTGAAAAATTGCAAAAATGTACTTAGGCCTACATGTATATGAAATTATGTCTTCCAGTATCAGAAATACTGGTTTTTCAATTGCAATACTGCATATTGTAAGTAAAATAAATAAATCTTTATTTTCAAGAATATATGCTAGTGATAATATAGAATCAACAACACACTTTTCAAATTTCACCATACAAACAAATGACAAGTTATGTGATCTACAGATTACAACAGTCATGGATCTGAAGGAGCTTAAAGTCAATTGTTAGAATCAGGAAATAAATTAAATAATGTAAATCCAAGCTATTGTGTCAGTTGATGGGACAAAAAAAGGAAGAAGCAGACAATATACAAGATCATAATACACAAAAGTTTGAACAACTACTGTTGTAAAAACAGCCCTCCCTCCTCCAGAAAAAAATCCAAGACACCAAAAAAACTAGATAATATTTGATTTTAAGTTTATGCCTGCCAGATGGAGGACATGAGGATACAAAGGAAGACATGTCCTCCTTTTGCCTGACATCCAGTAACCTTATGCATGATACCCTTTTATTTTATCACAAAATAATTATATATTCTTTTTTGTGACTTTGTTGTGATAATATGAAAACATCAACCCCTATGCCAGCAGATGTAAATATAATGTGAAACAAATGCAAAAAAAAACATTTACTTACATCCAACCATCATCATGGCCACAGAGAAAATCTTCTCTCCATCAGTGGTTGGAGCTATATTTCCAAATCCTATTGTCGTAAGGCTTGTCATGGTAAAGTAGAGAGAAGTTATATAAAGTGAATCTTTGCTGGGTCCGCCTTCCCACTGCCCTGATCCAGTAGCATTGTACCGATATGGTGTTCCAATACTCTCTGCCAGTTGGCAGAGCCAGCTGTCATTCTTGAGGGTATTCGTGATCTCGTCGATAACTTCATAGTCCCCAATGCTATACCAGATGCACGCAAGCCAGTGGGCCACTAATCCAAAGACACAAACCAGGAGCACCAACACTGCAGCGCCATATTCCAGATAATGGTCCAACTTCCTGGCCACACGACCCAATCTTAGGAGGCGCACCACTTTTAAGGAACTGAAGAGACTGCTGATACCCTAGAAAGGAACACAGATCTTTACTTTTTATAAAACGACGAACATCCTTTGATTTGGAAATATATATACAGTACATATCTACACATCTCTACATACATATCCCATCCTGCCATTTCTTTCAGGATAAGCGGCATTGAAATAGTAAACAAGGAAATTTTTCTTTCTTTTTTTTTCTTCCTATATTAAATTTTTTTATTAGTTTTTAAGAATTTACAAAGAAAAAAGAAATAATAACTCAACTGAAAACAATCATATAGCACATTTGCCAAACAATCAGTATGACTGCTCGGTACCCCCCCCACCACATCCCCCTAACCCTAACCTTTCCCCCTCCTCTTACCCTCTATCTACCTACCTTCCTCTCTCCTTTCTCTACTCCACCCACCTCTATCCCCTCTCTTCTCCCTCTTACCATCTTCCTACTTACTTCTACCTTCACTCCTCCTTCCTCTTTCCATCTGATGTGGTGCCCAGAGGCCACCCAAGCAACCCCTTAATACCTATAGTTACATATTCTTGTATCAACCCCGATTATAGTTGAGAAAACATAGTATACCAATTATAAACACCCTCCCACCTCCCCCCCCCCAACTTCCCAGAGTGAATACAGGGTAGGAACGCAAGGAACCCCACTAAACTACTTATTATATAACAAGGAAATTTTTCAAATGATCCACCATGTCCATTAACCACTTTTAATCTCTCTCATGTTGAAGCTTATGTCAATTTTATCCAACTACTTTCTCAACTCATTTACTCTTGGTTTTTATATTTCACCTATTTCTCATTATTTTTCCTTTATTTATGTACAATCTTGCTCTCCACATTTGTTGTCACACAGCTAAGTCTAAAATACATCACTCATCCAGACTCCATGCTGCCCCATACAGTATAATCTAACATCCACAGACTAATCAGCCCCTGGTTCGTGCATTCACTCTTGCTTCTTTTCACTTGTAGAACAGAACAAACATCAGCCAAAGATGTAGTCTTTGTATATACATTACAGACATTTCACAGCTACTGCAGGAGCACGTTATGTCTATATTTTAATGTTTCTCCAGTTATATGCACATGAAGCAACATTTTTCAATTGTCATATTATTGATTTTATTTTCTTTTATTGTTTTTCTTGTATTTTCTTTTTAACAATTGTCTTAGTAGGCAGCTTCTATACAGTTTTCTTTATTGAGTTTTAAAAGGATTTCAATTGACTTTTCTGAAAAATGTCAAAGATTAAAAATACATCAATTAATAATAAATATACATGTAAATTATATAAATACTATACAATAATATATATTTTACAAAAAGTGTAAACTATTATTTAATATATGTGCTAGAAAATAAAGAAAAAATTTAAGCAATCTATAATGAAAAGAGGAGGAAAACTTTCTTTTCATTAATTCTTTTACGAATGCTAACATTGATCGCATTCATTTTAATTCCATTCTTTGACATATAAATGCATTCCCATACAGATCTCTAAAATATTCCTGTCAAGGTTCTCTTTTTTTAGTTTCATCCCCCTTTTTTGTTTTCTATAAAAAAAATTCTGCATTTTGATTTTAACAATTCATTTTTTGCAGCAGCAGCAGTCATTCTCCAATATACTTTTTTTTCTTACCCATAGCCTCGTATTATTCATTACTCCACCAAAGAAACATTTTCATATTTTCATAGGTATAACTCCATACTTTTCTGTGACTCTTGGCAATGCAACTGTCTTCATTCTATTCAAAGTAAATTCCACACCCTCATCTCTATATTCCATTTCCCTTTGTTTTGGGGTGAAATTTATCTTTCCTTTCAGAGTTCACAGTCTGTAGTCATTCTAATTCCCCACTAATTTATTTTATGCTGGCTTTCTTCCATTCCATATTTTCCAAAATTCCATTCCCAACTCTATCAAAATATGATTAATCTCACATTTATAATTCCTTTAACATCTTTATATTCTTGTAATGGGTTGTTAGAATAACCTTTGGAGACTGGAGGAAGAACTGCAGCCAGAACAATGGTCTGATGTGAGCTACCTCAACTCATAAATGGATACCACAGTGGAAAAAAGGGTGTCAGAAGTAAAGTAATAGCAAGGCAGGTGGGTTTTTCAGATTTACAAGATTCTGTTCCTGTAAACCTATAATAAACATAGTATTATAAGTCCTGATTTTGGTTTCCTACCTGAAGAGCTGACAATCCTTCACTAAATAGACAAATCAATCATGCTTTTATATTTACTGTATGTTCATTCCTTTGCAGTTAACACATACATACACATAAAAAGACATTCTTCAATCACATACTGAATTAGAAACACACCTTGGATACTTAGAAAGAAGTCACTAATCTCATTTATTCTTAGATTTCCGAATGGCCTGATCATTTTTCTGTGTACCCTCTTTTCTCATTCCACTCATTCATTCATATCTAATGGAATATTTTTTTCTCCTGATTCACATTTATTCATTATGTTACCCAATTTTATAATAATAATAATAAAGTTGGAAGTGACCTTGGAGGTCATCGAGTCCAACCCCTTGCTCAGGCAGGAAACCCTATACCATTTCGGACAAATGGCTGTCCAGTTTCTTCTTAAAAACTTTCAGTGTTGGAGCATTCACCGCTACTGGAGGCAGGTTTTTCCATTGGTTAATTGTTCTAACTGTCAGGAAGTTTCTCCTTAGTTCTAGGTTCTCTCCTTGATTGGTTTTCATCCGTTGCTTCTTGTCCTGCCTTCAGGTGCTTTGGAGAATAGCTTGACTCCCTCTTCTTTGTGGCAGCCCCTGAGATATTGGAACACTGCTATCATATCCCCCCTCGTCCTTCTCTTCATTAAACTAGACATATCCAATTCCAGCAACCGTTTCTTATATGTTTTAGCCTCCAGTCCCTTAATCATCTTTGTTGCTCTTCTCTGTATTCTTTCTAGAGTCTCAACATCTTTCTTACATTGTGGTCACCAAAACTGGATGCAGTATTCCAAGTGTGGCCTTACCGAACCATCCTTAGTTCTTCCTTTATCACCCTTGGAGCATAATATGCTACCGTTGACAACTTATTCTTTCTTTCATATGATCAGTATGCATGAGCATAAACAAAATCCAATGGTATTCCAATGATGGACATGCTACTCTTTGCAGGAGCTTTAATCTAGAAACAGTCTTGCAAATCAACACATTAATATCTACATCAACCATACTACAAGCTGCAAATTACTAACAACCTATGTATACACTTATTACACATCAAAGTACAAACTTGTAAAAAAATCTTTGTTTATTCTATTAGCTACCTGGATTGACAAGGTTTCAGAAACTTGCACCATGTGGAACCAACTTAGTCTCACTTACTATTTTGCACCAAAACTTTGAGACATTATTGTAACAAAATGCAGTACGTTGGGTTTAAAAATGCTTATCACCATTATCATTCATTTGGCTGCATTTTTCCAAGCAGCTTATTTTCCTTTTGACAAAATAGGTGGGAGGGATGCACAGAAGGAGTCATTAAACTTCTGGTTTGCTTCTCCCTCTCTTTGAAGGGCATTTCTTTATTTTTTAAAAAAATAACGTTATAAAGATGCCTCAAGTAAGTAAAATTCACATTTTTTAAATGTTGGTGCCGAGGTTAGGCATATACAGTAGAAGATAAAGGCCAATTTTTGAAATGTTAGAAGGTTTGCCCTTTCCTCTGTACATTATATTACATTCACAGAAACTAAGCAGTTTGAAATGTATGGTGTAAATTTTGAATACATTATATTGCACAAAGAAAACCTGCTAAAATAACATCCATTGTGATCCATGTAGGTCAGGGTTGAATTGTGGGATTCTTGATTTTCTTCTTATCATCTGCTAATGAAATGTCTACAAGAAAAAAAGCAAGCTCAACCAACACCAAGAGCACAATAAAATAAAATACATCCCCTTTTTTGTGTTGTGTTGCTTCTTGTCCATAGTCTGTCACATTATGTAGCGCTACACTACTGCTTCCTACGATTTAAAAAAAACCCTCACTATTATCATAAAGAATTACACCGAATCCATTTCTTCCTTCCCCTCATATTCATTCAACCAGAGTATATAGTAAGTGTTCTTCTTTCTTACATAGTCCTAACATTAGTGAAATATAAGTTCACTAAGAGTAATTAATGTTTCTTTGATTTCCTGTTTAAGTTTCTGACAGCTGTAACCCATCTTTTGTTTATACAAATAAAAAGGCAAGCCTGTGTCCAGCTAGTGATAGCTGATTAGTCTTTGGGGCAAGTCATATGTAGCCCAACACTTGTGAGTGAGGGGGAGTTTGCGTGAATGTTGTTAATTTCAGTTTCAAGGTCCATATGTGTAGTGGATATTATTGCAGTATTAAGTAGGAATTGTGGATCCTTAATTTAAAGAGGTGGGTGTGCATTGGACAGGATGCATAAATGGATAGATGTTTGTTCACTCTTTTATTTAGCATCTTCCTATTTCAATAGAGAAACACCCCAACAAAAGCAGCAAAGGAATCAGCAGCCAAAGACATTTCATTTAACAGTCAGCAATGAGGCATTTGTTCTTTTCTTGCCAGGTTTAAATTGTCATTAATGATGATAATGCATCATTATTAAATCAGTGTAATCAAAATGTTCAGTAATTATACTATCGAACTACAGAATATTTGCCTTTATTCAGTGCAGGAACAGAAGAATTTACAATCTTATGGAGTATGGAATGTGAAGGTTTTGCTCTTGCGGAGGCTCTGAACAGCATCATGCTCATTTTGAAATCTCTTGTCATAACAAATGAAATTGGGGTTTAGCCACTAGAGTCCACAAGGATGTATCCTGCCTAATGAGGGATCCTGATAGTTCATCAGGAAATGTACATTAAAGGAGCTGTCACTGCAGTAAGGAGAATTTAAAATTAGGGTGGCCTTTTATTTAAAAAGAAAAAAGGCAGAAACACAGAAGCAATGAAGTGGACAAAAAGACACAAACTTATATAAGATTTATTTATACTAAAGGTTAAAGTGGCATTTTAGAAATTATTATAATTTTTTTTAAAAAAAAAACAGGACTTGAATACTATGATCAGATAATTTGCATTCTTCCTGCTCACTCTATTGTCCTGGTGCTAATATTTGATGGAAAACATCAGGCCCTCACTCTCCTTACTTACTCCCTTCAGCTCTTTTATGTATTAATGAGCTATTCAAATAGAGCAGGGGTAGGCAACATTGTGCATTCCAGATATTTGACATGTCACCTCTTATCAACTTCCAACACCAGGGCTAATGACAAGGGATTGTGTTAGTTGTGGTCAAAAACATCTGAAACACCTGGTTATCTACCTCTGAAATAGACGATACCTTCAAATAGATAATTGTTTTCAGAAAAATTGGGCATATGCATACTCTGTTCCTGATGGGTGATTGTTGAGAAGAGAATTCTTGGCTTCTCCCCTTTAACAAGATTTCTGATAGATAATTATTGAAAATCATGTAATGTAAGTCACATCATAAAGCATATGTTGGTGAGAACTGTATAAGCAAATGTAATTTTAAATGAATGAATCCAGTAAATGATCCCAGAGAGAGGGAGAAAGAGATTGATATCAAGATGAGCTACTTATAAAAAGCTTAGTCCCAAAACCGCTATGAGCTGTTTAATCCTTCTCTTATTATGTTAATGTTAGCAGTATATATCTTTGAGGATTCCTGGCCCTTGTACACAGAGTACTTTTCAAGATCCTGGATTCTGCATTTATCTTACATGCTTATAAAAGCCAATTATGGTGCAAAATGTTTTTGTTCTTGCTTTGAAAAACCAAATTTCATCCTGGCTAAAAATAAACGTTCTTTTCAATCACAGTCAGAATTTACTTTCAGGCACAAGACTTGGTATAGACAATTGATTCTAAACCAATTTATTTCAAGTGCAGGGAAACCTGAGCAGTATAATGGTTAAGGCAATGTCCCCCAACCTTTTGGGCACCAGGAACCGGTTCCCTGGAGAGAGGTTTTTCTGCGGACCAGAGGTGCGGTGGTTTCGCATGCTGCCTGCATCCCATGAATGGGCCTTCACTTGTTTGCATGGACTGGTTTCTGGAATGCCACAGACCGGTACCAGTCCATGGACCGGGAGTTAGGGACCTCTTGTTTAAGAAGTGGATCAGAATCTAAGAGACTGAAATTCATGTCTACTGTCTATCACTTCTATGAGTAATTACCATCTCTCAAAATAGTGTACTCTAGGTTTATTAGTCTCAGAAAAAAAAGTAAGAGTTGAGTAGCAAAAAAAAAAAATCCATTTAATCCATAACAGTCTTCTACAACTTCCAGATGTGTGGGAACAGAAACCTAGATCAGCAACCAAATTGTTCATGACAATTTGAAACAATTTAGCCCTCTGAAAAATTAAGATGAACCTGAACTATCTTGGTCTTCTTAATGTATTGGTTTAGAGTTTGAGAAAGAGCACTTGGGAGGAAGGGCTTTTATTCACAAGAAGTTAGACACTGACTAATCCTGAAATGGTTTAGTATTAGGAGATGATCATAATGCCATGAGTCCTGGCTAACAGAGAGAAGTCCTCTGTTTGAACAACTGTCTAGTCCAGCGGTTCTCAACCTGTGGGTCGCGACCCCATTTGGGGTCGAATGATCATTTCACGGGGGTCGCCAAACAACGCAGTCCGCCATTTTTTCCCCTTCTCCCCTCGGCCGGCGCAGGGGGCAGCACCGCGCATGCATGGGATAGCACTGCGCATGTGCGATGCGGGCCGTCGCGCCGTGCATGCGCGATGTGGCCTGTCGCGCCACACATGCGCGATGCGGGCCATCATGCCGCACATGCGTGATGCGGGCCGTCGCGCCGCGCATGCGCGATGTGGGCCGTCACACCGCGCATGCGTGATGCGGGCCATCACGCCGCGCATGCACAGTGCGGGTCGGGGTCGCGGCCTGAAAAAGGTTGAGAACCACTGGTCTAGTCCAAAACAAGTTTATAAATCAAAAATATCTGCAAACTTAAAGAGGTAAATATTATTACACCTGAACTTGCTACAGTTTATCATGGTTCATTTTGAATAGTAATACCTGGATCTGGACACAATATCATGGGGTTTGACCAAGACAAAGTAACTTAGATTATTGAGAATCTCCATAGACATACAGGGAAGGAGGTTCAGACTAGTCCTCAGGAAAAATATCACGATAATACCAGTTATCAGCTAGTGGAACAGGCTGCCACATTAAATGGTAATGTCTACTTCACTAGAATAGAATCAGATCAATAATGAATTGTAACTGAACAAAAGACTAAACTATCTAACCTTTAAGTCACCCACTTAGAATCCTTTACTGTATGAAAAGCTGAAAAAGATCAGTTGACATCTGTTTATAGTCTATATATTTACATCTATAGCTTGATCTACAAAAACCAAACAGAACGTTGATAAGAAATCATCAGAATAAACAAAAGATATTTAAAAATATCCCAATGAAGACAATAGTGTAACTTCAATTCACTGCCAAAATAACTAGCTTTATGAGATCATTAGGCTAGGTTTAGAATCTAGTCAACCTGTATTCAAAGGAGATATTATATAAACAACTTGTACACTTTTTTCTCTATAAATGATGTAGTCAAAATATTCAGTAAAACTCAAGGGGGGCATATTGCAGTGAGCAGAAATGGCCATCTTTTATATGAACCCATCTGTTTTTAAAGACTTCTGTCCAAGTTATTTAACCTAAATACAATATATATTCTATTGTGTTACACCTGCAGATGTGTGAATAGTTCATAATATATTTGAAACCACTTTGTAAACAATTGCTATTATCACTTCAAGCATTTCCTTTTTTCCTTTTTTGAGTTTAACACAGATTCTGATCTGTCTATCTTGCTGTCTATGGAGATTCTCAGTCATCCAGGTCATGGTTGTCCCAAAGATGCTTTTTCAAGAGACAACTGGACTTCCTTGTTTTTCTTTGAAGACGTTTCGCTTCTCATCCAGAACTGAAGAAGCTTCTTGGATGAGAAGCAAAACGTCTTCAATGAAAATCAAGAAAGTCCAGTTGCCTCTTGAAAAATCACCTTTGGGTCTCATCTTGCTGTTTTCCCATGTCATGTTCTATTTTGCTATTGGGCCTGTTCTCCCTTTAGGGTTCTCTCAGCATGTTCTTTTTTAATTATTACAGTTTTACATTTTAATAATTATTTAATTATTACATTTTTACCTTCAACCATTTTTCTTTTCCTGATCTTATTCATCTCTTTATGACTCAGCCAATTGCAGTTAGGGTACAGAAAGCAGAGCCAATGGTAGAAGGGGAAACCCTGTCCACAATACAGATACATTGGGACATCTCATCCAGTCACTTTCTGAGGTGCCACCTCTATCATTCATCAAATTTCTACAGGCTTTTTAAAACTTAAATCAATCCCTGCCACCTTTTTTATATCTGAGACTGTGTTTTGATTACCATCCTGGAAATGATCCAAACTTTATGCTATTCTCCCCACTGATCCTCCCATCAATTCCATGTTGTGTGCAAAAACAAATGTTACAAATTAGCATGTTTGCTGTCAGCATTCCTCTAAGACTGAACTGAAAAATGATTATTTTATTTCCTGAGCAAAATTCCTTACTTTTTTACTTATTCTTCTGTTTCCCTAAAATCTCTGGAGACTTATTTTGTCCTTGGGCTAGTTCCATTCATTTTTCATCGATTTTTCTTTTGGGGGGGAGAGGGGTGTTACCAAACAGTAGCCTAGGCTAATGAATTTTTTTCTTCACTTCTGGCATATTTCAGAATGTATATAATATCACATCTTTAAAATATATTTCTTTACTTTGATTATGCCCTCTTGTGCATCCAGTGATAAAAGAGATAAATAAAAATTGCAGACTTGCTTCTTTTGAACTAAGAGTCTCTGTTATCAAACTCTGCTCTAGAACTTAAAGAAATATAAGAGTTCCAATCTCAGGATGATCAGAGGCAGAGGAGAGAGCAGGTATATATATCAAGTAAAATTGAGGAAGTTCCACCTGCCCCCACCCTCCAAAACAGTGTGCTTGTTGAAATGATGGGAAGTAATTGTCAGAGATAGAACACAGAACCTAGAAAACAGGGTTGAAAGGGAGCTTGGAGGTCTTCAAGGCCAACCCCCTGCTCAAGCATGACACCTAATACTATTCTGGACAAATGGCTTTCCAATCTCTTATTGAAAATCTCCAGTGATGGAGCACTTACAACTTATGGAAGCAAGCTGTTCCACTGTTTAATCGTGCTCTAGTGAATCTTGAAATGAGCAGAGAATTGTACTAGAAGAGCTATCAGTTGCCTTCTTTCACCTCCACAAAGCACCCATTTTACATACAGAAGAAGGCACCAGTTTCAATCTTGGCACCTCCAAAACAAGCTAAGAAAAACAGCTGCCTGACAAGGACACATGTTCACTGCCTTTAAATAAAATAAGTTAAATGAAGTCAGTTTTGGTGTAAGGTATGTTGCTCTGTTACCATGGATCCTATTGACCCTGTTAGAAAAAGGTAGTCAGTATACTTCTGGGTCCAAGTATATTTTATATTTTATTCTAAGCATCCTCATGATTAAGTAGAACATATCAGTCTAAAAGTCTGGAGAGCTGCACCAATTAATCAGAATCAGAATAGAGCTGGAAGGGACCTTGGAGGTCTTCTAGTCCAACCCCCTGCTCAAGCAGGAGATCCTATGCCATTTCACACAAGTGACTGTCTAGTCTCTTCTTAAAAACCTCCAGTCATGAAGCATCCATAACGTCTGAAGACAAGCTGTTCCACTGGTTAATTGTCCTCACTGTCAGAAAGTTTTCCGTAATTCCAGGTTGCTTCTCTCCTTGATTAGTTTCCATCCATTGTTTTTTGTCTTGCCCTCTGGTGCTTTGGGAATTTTTTCTATCATCTCTATCCTCAGGTTGATGCCAGACATTTATGTTCTTGACAGGATTCAAATCACCTAGGAGTTCTCCCACCAAAAGACAGCATTTATTCTCACAGGTTACAGGGGCTGACCAGAACCGATAATTTATTCTGGCCTTGATTTTGAAGTGCTATGAAAAAGTGAAGCATAAAATTTTTTGTGATGAAATTTATATCACCAGAATCCTTATGATCCTTTCTTCCATGGCCAGTCCTATAACTAGAATGACTGGTAATGAAGATAATCTTAGGCAATGTTGTCTGAAGACACTACAAAAATCACTCAGTCCATGTCAATGGCTGTCATTGACACTGACATCTAATCAGCTAGTCTTCCTTGGCAATATGACACACTATCTGCCTCTGCTAAATTGTGTAGAAGTAGAAATAGCAACAAGCACATCATTGTTCCCTTCAACATGAAGTTATATCAGTAATTTCCATATTTCATTGCTAAATGCTAAGCTTGGTAAGAAAGCCATATATAACTAAGTGAACAGAATATCCATATGCTATTCTACCAAGGAGACCTCTGTTGGAAGGGACGTCAGAAGATTCTCCACCATTAATTATTTTATTAATGTGTGTGTTTGATTTATATCCTGTTTTTTTTCCTCCAGGAATCAAAAACAGCTTCCATGAGGGTCAATTTGTATTTTATTCTCAGAACAACTTAGGCAAAGAGTGACTGGCTCAAAGCTATCCATTAATTTTCCTTAGCTGAGGACAAACATGAACCTGATTCTCCTGAGTTCTAATACAATCATGTGGCCACTATACCATATTGGGTATGATAATATCAAAGTCCCATGTTTTTTAAAGATCAATTTAAGATACAGAGAGACATAAGAAGCTGAGATAACAGTGGTCTTGAGCTTGTGAATCAATAGTTAAAGTCTGGAATGGAGATAGACCAGACATGCTTATTTTGAATTACAGTAATGCTTTCTCATTTGCATCAAAAGATAGACTGCATAGGCAAAGTTCCTGGAAATACTTGCCCTTTTGTATTACCTTCCTGGAATGCTGCTCCTCTTTTTTTCTTTCTTTTTCTTTTTTTTAGCAATGCAGAAGTGGCAAGTCAAAAAGGAGGCATGTTTTATTGCATAACACTTTAGTTATACAATTATTACTGTCACCAATTCATCTCTATTTTCTGTAGCACCCTGTGATCAGTGCTGATAAACTTCTTATTTAAAGTCTTTAGGAAAAGCAATTTTTTCAGTAAATTACAGTGGATGATAATACTTCAAAGCTAATTGTGTTCGCTTCCATTTATAACGCTTGTCCTAATGCGCACAGGAAACATCGCCCTTTCATCATCTACTGAGGAAATGAACCAAGCTACGACTTTATCCATCAAATCAACAAGAGATAGCAAAAAATGTACTTGTCTTATCTAATTCAAGCCATAAAAATAATTATTCATCTATAAGGCAACCCATTTGGACAAATGTAAGAAAGTTTAAATGTATCACCAGGGAAGAAAAAGAACAGAGCTTTATAATTATTAATGCAGAAGCATAGCTATTTCATAAATAATAAAAATATAATCTTATCATAATAGAAAAGACAGTGACTATATTAGTCTGCCCAGATTCCAGACTGGAATTGGCCAACCCTTCAAATGAGTATATTTAACTCTTCAAATTATGGACTAAATAGAGCATAAGGTCACCTAAATGAGACAAAAAGGAAATTTACAGAAGAGGTTATATTCCACGTGGTGAGAAATTGATGGTCCACTTTAAAAGATAAGTCACGGAGCAGAGCCAAACATTTGGAAGGACACTTTTGAAGACCTTTGGGGTTCTGTGGATTGGACTTCTCAGAATTTTGGTGCAGCTGCCTTAAGACTCCTTCGTAATCTTTTTAGGATGGGTGGGTCTGCACAACAAAATCCATCACACTGAACTGGAAAGGGTCTTGAAGTGATATTGTCATGGCTGCATCTCACTATCCAAGCTTCATGAGCCGACACCCTGACATTAGCACTGGGGAGGAGGGAAGAGAGGGAAAGATTGGAATGTAAGGAAGAAGGGGGGAGGAGATGGAAGCCCAGTTGAGAAGCTACAGCCAGCCAAGGTCAAGTAACAATATGCAGAGCTGGGAACCAGCTGTTTCCTAAACAATATACAAGCATCTGATTGGACATTTGCAGATAACCGGGGGATGCCTGGTGTGTGTGTGTGTGAGGGAAGAAGGATCTTTAGGTTTTGTGCATGGGAAACCACAGATTCAGCTTATGCTACTTACACCATTTAAGCTTCAGTAAAGTATACTCTTGGCAATACAAATGGCCAGGAGTCTTTCTTTGCTAGATGACTGAGTGGGATGGTTGACAAACATTGAGTCTTCCATAAATGTCCCCATTTCAACCTCTGAGCAATAGGTTCAGAGGAGCAGTTGACAAACCCTCTTCAAATGCTTTATACAATCCTTATATCATACCTCATCTAGTATGCCCCTTGATTCACTGCTGTTAATGGAGGTCTGATCAAGACATGTCCATGCCACACTACACGTTTTATCAACTTCAGGCAATATCTTTTCTTGGATAGGGACACTTGGCTCCAATATTCTGATAAAATTCCACTTGGGCTCCTGCAACATGTTGTTCTTGAGATAGTCTTTTAGGACCACATGGAGACTTCACTTAATCTAGCATACAACATATATGGGAGTACTTGATAAAGACATATCATGCTTCCTGATTTTCTCATTTTTCTGGCTCTTAGTCCATTTTCAAGCTTCTACATAGATCTGATTGTGACTTTGAACCCCCCACCCCACCCCATTACCAAAATAATTAAATAATTGCTTATTTCCTACTTCCTGCCTGAACTACAACATTTGGTTCCAACCTCTATTTTGGTGTCCTGGAAGTAATACCAAAGTGTTAGGGTTGAAAGGATGTTTCCATTGGCAACACCCAGCTATGAAATTTCATTCTCCAGAGGGTGAAAAATCTTTTGTGAATTTAATTCTTACATATGGCATCAGGTTTAAATAAATTTGACCCAGGTAATGTGTAATTATCTGGTTTAACAGGGCTTACTGAGCTAATAGATTTTGTATGTTTTAATTTGTTACAATTCTTATTGTGAGCACTCATGAAAACTGTTACAGAATAGATATAAATGTATTTAAGCCCCAAAAGCTCGATTGTTTTGTCATTAAAAACACTTGTGGACTTCCTTATGTAACCAAGCTATATTGTTCTCCAAAATCCCAAACATACCATTCGAATGGAAGAAAAAGCCAGCCTTTGACCTGTCCTATTCATTTGCCTTTCCCTTTCAGTTTTCTTTGGCAACCTGGTAGGCCCTGGATTGAGTGGTTCTTTGGTTAGGACTTTCTCCCCTTCAGTCTTTTTATAGCACGCTGCACATAATAATTGTATAAGATAAATTGTACAGGATAATGGCTATTGCATTATAGAAAGTGGGAGTATGGTTGACACCACTACCTGAAAAATAAAAAGACCATTGTCTCATAAGGTTCATGACCCTTCATTGTCTAAACACCAATGCTCAGTGTGAGAAATAGACAAGATGAGCATGCACTCTCAGTATAAAAAAGCAGAATAGGATTTAACTGGTATAAAACAGACCTACGATGATGCCTCTCTCAAGAGGAATATAGCAATTAAATGGTGCGACTTTTTTTAAAAAAATTTTATTGGTTTTTTAATTTTTAACAAAAGAAAAATACTCAAATCAGATCATAATATTAAAGTAAACAATAAACATAATCAGAACATAAATACATATTTCAAAATCATCCATAAACATAACATATGTACTTATTTCAATACAATCTACTAGTAATAACTCAACTGAGAATAATCATAAACCATATTTTCCAAACAATTAACATTGCTGCTCGGTACCCCCACCACCACATCCCCCCAACCCTAACCTTCCCCCCTCACTTACCATCTAACTACCTACTCTCCTCCCTCCTTCTCTATCTCCCTCCTTCTACTCCACCCAACTATCCCTTCTCTTCCCCCTTCTTATCAACTTTCTACTTACATCAGCCTTCACTCCTCCTTCCTCTTTCCATCAGATGTGGTGCCCAGAGGCCACCCGAACAACCCCTTAATAACAATAATTACACATTCTTGCATCAACCCTTTTGTTTCAAGACAGGAGGGGATGGTTATTCCTCTCAGACAAGCAGCAAGAAGAAGATTTAATTGAGAAAAAAGAGAAAGTGATCCAGTTTAAGAAGCAATTTATTTATGGTACTGAGGACCAGGAAAAGCAAAGACAGAGATCTGAAATGTTACTTCAACGAAAGTCTATGGTTAAGAGAAATAGAGGACTAATGCAAAGGTTAAGATGGTTTATATGGACTCAAATGATATTGCAAGTAAAAAAGAGAGACTTATTATTTGGAAGGGAGGCCTCATTATGGAGATCTACCTGGCAAAAGAAAAAACCCAGAGTACGATTGAAGGAGTGAAACTTAAAATTTTACATAAGGAATTATGGGTAATTTAAAACTATGGACTGACTCAAGGACATGGAAGATATAATATTAAGATTATGAGTAAGACGTAAAAGAAGATGATTAATGGAAGATATAATTAAATTGAAGAAGAATGTACTTGTTTTGAAATGATCTAGGTTTGACATTAGATTGACTGATTGATGGGATAGATATGCATTATGGGATTTGATAAGGTTGAAGGACTCTAAGTTAGAAATGGATTAAATAGATTGTATTTGTTATTTAGGTTTATTTGACATATGAGAAAGCCCAGAAGTCGATTGAAGAAGTGAAATTTAAAATTAAGTGTAAGGAATTAAGGCCAATCTAAGATTATGGGCTGAATTTATGAGTAAGATGTAAGAGAGGATGTTTAATGGAAGATATACTAAATTGACTAAGAATATATATATATATATTTTTAACTGAGGGGTTTACTGATATTATTTGTTTATTTTTTTTTCAAAAAGATGATTTATTTATTTGATGTTTAATGGTTTGAAATGACTGTCTAGAATGTTAAAAGAGATGGATTATTGAAAGATATATACTAAACTTGATTGTTTGGGTGATTCTATATAACCTCTCAATGAATTGAAGTGATGGACTGATTCTTAGATTGATGGTCTAGATATGTAAATGAATATTAATATTCTTAACAAGATGATATGTTTGTTTTGTTTAGTGGATTGAAATGATTTTAGGTTTGACATTAGATGGAATGATTGAGGGATTAGATATATATTAGAACTGATAAGGTTGAATAAATGTTAGATAGAGATTGTATTTAGTATATAGTTTAAAATTCTTGTTAGGATTATATAATAATTTTGTTTGAAGTAGTGGGGTTTTTTTTTGTTTTACCCTGTACTCACTCTGGGAAGTCAGGGGGGGCTAGGGAGGGTTTATAATTTTATATACTATGTTTTTTCAACTGTAATTAGGGTTGATGCAAGAATGGTGCGACTTTTTGAACAGAAAGAGAAACAATAGAAAGGAAGGAAGCACCTTTCACTGCTACTCAGAAATCAGAATGGTAACGTTCCAGAGAAGAACTGGATTAAAATAAGTGAAAGAATAAACTAATAAAAGCAGTACTGTTATTGATGTCTATTGTTGCCTCTCCAGCCAAGGAGAAGTTGGATGATACTATCCAAAGCAAACTGCAGAACTTTTGAAGCGGGAAAAAGTTATAATTATAGAATTTTATAACCTCTATTGAAAGACAAACTCACCCAAAGCATTGTCCTTTTAGGAAATTCTTGGCTCTTCTGCTGAAAATGTTTTTCTTTGGGGGATTGCATAATGCAGAACTTGATACTAATACTCAACTTGATATTTCAGTAAGGAAAACTTAGATGACAGGAACATTTGGGAGAAATGACCACATAATGCTAAATCTTTGTATTTTAAACAAGGGTAAAACTTTCTATAGTCTGTATAGTCAAACTTTTATCTTAGGCTTCAAAATTCTGCATATGAATAAACCCAGAGAATAATTGAATACTGAATTGTAGAACTGCTCTCAAGAAAGCAAAAACCAAAATGAATTAATTAGCAGCAGATGTTTAAACCATTTCAGCAATCTGTCTGAAATTTGGTATAACCAATGCTTCATATAATAAAGGCAAAATACTTTAACACTTAGATGAAAAGAGTAAGTTATGGTTATTCTATCAATTAAATACCAACAGGAAATACACTATCCATTTAATCACTGAACGATTTTTATCTGACCTTTTTCAGAAAATAGTTATTAAATGGCAAGTATCCATGTCATACCCTGAGGTAGCAACACTCACAGGCAGCAGATAGGTAGTCCTCGGCTTACAACCATTCAATTAATGATTGTTCAAAGTTCTGACAACTTTGAAAAGTGACTTATAACCACTTACAACTGTTGTAGCATCCCCACAGTCACTTGAACAAAATTCAGGTGCTTGGCCACTGGCATGTATTTACAACAGTTGCAGTCTCCTGGGGTCATGTGACTAACATTTGCACATTTCCTGCTCAGTGTCCAATGAGCAACGTCAATGGGGGAAGGTGAATTTGCTTAATAACTGCAGGAGTTCCCTTAACAACCATCACAAAAAAGGTTGTAAAATCAGGCGCAACTCATTTAACCACCTTGTTTAGCAACAGCAGTTCTAATCCCAGTTGTGGCCGTTAAGTTGGAGATAACCTGTACATGACACTTCTATTACAATAATCTTTTAAGGTACGTTTACTTTGTTATTAGATCTATATACAGCTAGAATATTAAAGACGAGAGACGACAAATTGTAACTTCTTGAAACAAAGTTTGTGGATTCAGCACCTTTTCCTTCACCTTGATGGCAGGGCAGTGAAGGTGAGCACGCCTCCCTTTCCAAATCGCAGTATGGAGAGATTTAAGCCTTTGCTTTCTAATTTGGCCCTTATTCTGATTATTTAAGAATAGAATCACGTTTCTACAAACTGGGCAGAGAGTTCTCAGGTGTAGAAGAGTAGTATAATAAAGAAATAAGCAAGCAAGCAGGTAGGCAGGCAGGCAGGCAGACAGACAGACAGATAAATAAATAAATAAAAATTAGGAAATGATTCTACCTTCCTGCAGAAAGGGAGAGTAACAATGAAGAGGAAACTATTACATAGTGAGTGAAAGAGATGTGGCTGTACAGAATAGATAATTAGATAGAAGCCCCTAGATTAACTCTCTTGAGATGCAATGTATTTTGGATTATATATAGTCTAATACAGAGTTTGACAACATGATATCCAAATGTATCAATTACACCCCTCCATGCTTGGTGTAAAATATTTTTGATTTAAAATATTAAATTATAAACAAAAACCAAAAAAATTGCAAGATCACCAAAATCGCATGTGATCGTATAGTGTTTTGGTGATCTCATATAAAATCACACAAATTTGTTCATGCGAATATCAAAACCTTCACATAATTTCAAAAGATTTTCACATTCCCACACAAGGTCTCACAAGGTCTCAGAAAGAGGGAGCAAAAATCTGAGGAGGTTTATGATCTTCCCAAGATTTGAAATAATTTACAGAGAACTCCAAAAAATTGTTATTTAAGATTACAAAATAGTGTTATAGTGCTGCAATATATAAACTTCCAACATACTGGTTCTTGAGATAACTTCTTCCCTATTTCCTTGATTCATCTCAACAGAAATGGATTACTGTGTAGTACTGAACTGTAGATTCCCCACACACTTTTCTGCTTTTTAAAAGCCTATTTCCTTTGGCTTTGGGCATGTGGGTGTCTTTTGAACAGTTTGCTAAACGCTCTACAGTTCTTGCAAAATATTGTTTTGCTTTGCACAAAACTAATGTAAATTTGGGATATTATAGTACAAAGTCAGACACTTTCTTTGAAATTTAAAAAATGTACAGCTTTAGTGAGAGGAAAACTGGTTAGCTGCAGGGTTAAAGAAGTTTGTCAGACTTCCATAGCCCTGGTTGAGAGTGACTGATGTTAACCAGATTTTAAGTGATCCCCAGGAGTGGACATTACAAAATGGAACATTTTTGTAAAAAAAAATAGGTGAATTAAAGCCAACTGGGAAATTGTTCTTTGCTTAGAAAGGAGAAAGCTCCTCATCATTTGCTGTCTCTCTTCCTACGTCTTCATGCATCAGGTTTATGTGTTTGAAGTTAATCCATAGGATAGGATTATTAAAGGCTTAGCTAGCATTGTCATGATCAGATTTTATAGGCTAATTATTTGCTTTGTGTGGGTATATGTGTGCACATACATATACATATACAGTGTCTTTGAGTATACAAATTGCTAAGAGGACAATGATGATGATTTATTTATTTAAGCAATTTGTGTGGCCACTCATCTGAGAACACAACTCTGGTCAGCTGAACCAAAAACCATTAAAAAAATGGAAATTTTAAAAAGTGTGCTTCAGCAATGATCCACAGGCTCCTATCACTCTGCCCTAAGTACAGGTTGTCCTTACAAGAGTTCATTTAGTGACTGTTCAAAGTTACAACGGCACTGAAAAATGGGAATTATCCCATGTTAAATTAACTAAAGCAGTGGTATATAAAGAAAACTTATATAAAATGTTTTATAGATGGCATATGACACCAGTGAGATTAGCAAAAATGTTTAAAAATACTTCAAACAAGTGTTGGAAATGCAAATAAAGACCACGTACTTACTATTATATCTGGTGGACATGCCCAAAAGCAAAAAGATTTTGGGTAAAAATATATTTATGGTTGGAGAAAATGACTAGAAAACAAATAAACTTTAAGCCAGAATTATTTTTGTTAGGAATAATAGGAGCAAATTATGAGAAAGATTGTATATATTTAATTCTACACATACTAACTGCAGCAAGAATTGTATTTGCCCAACATTGGAAAAATGAAAATTTACCAACTGAAGAAGTATTAATTAAGAAAAATTTAGAGTGTGCAGAAATGGACAGATTGACTTTAAAGATAAAAGAGAAAGAAGACTCAGTGTATTTTAGAACATGGGATAATTTCTATCAATGGCTAGAAACATGAATCAGAAAGGACTGTGATATGTAACTTTGAATATATATTAGTAAGAAGAAGACTATCGAGCGATTAATTAACATATTGTTTATGATAATTAACTATTTTCTATTATTTCTTGTTAAACACATGAACCCAGACATTATGCTGTTTGCTAAATATTGAGAATGTTATTTGGAAAAACCCTAACCCCAACCCTAATCCTAACCTTAACCCAAATCCCAACCCCAATCCCAATCCCAATCCCACCTCATTCCTAACCCTATAAAAAACTAATAAAATTTATACAAAAAGGGACTTATGACCCTTTTTCACAGTTTACAATCTTAGCAGCATCCCCATGATCATGTGATTGAAACTCAGATGCCGGGCAACTGGTTCATATTTCTGAACTTTGCTGTGTCTCAGGGTCTTGTGATCACCTTTTGTGACCTTCTGACAAGCAAAGTCAATGGTGAAGCCAGATTCACTTAACAACTTATCAGCTGCAGTGATTCACCTAGAAACTGTGGCAAGAAAAGTTGTAAAATGGAGTAAAACTCACTTAACAGATGTCAGAAATTGTGGTTGTAAGATGAGGACTACCTGCACCTGCTTTAGGAGTCAGATATTTATGTCCTTCCAGAAGACTAGAAGGATGGGAGCCTGGTGGTAGGGGTGGCCATAGAAAAAAGCATGCTTGATTAATTAGATTTGTTATGACTGGGCAATCTCCAGATATTTAACTGGCCATCGTGCCTAGGATTGATAGTACTGTAGTCCGACACTACAGGATACAAGCCCTGGCATATATAAATGATGGCTTAGTTGTCAGCGGATTTATCCAATGTTGCCATTTAAAGACTTTCATGACAGAGGCTATTCTCGTCACATTCTGGCACATGAATTGAATTAATTAATAAGTACTTTGTAAGAAAATTCACCAATTTCATCTTAGCATTACAAAAGAAGAGAAATTATCTATCCACATTCTTCATACAATCTTAACTTCTTTTTCTTCATGTATTAAATGCCTCTCTGGAAGCAAGAACATAATAATTCATCCAGGGCTTTAGATAGCTGAATGGTTTGTATTAAATAATTAGATTCATGTTTGCCTGCTCTCAACCACTATTTTCCTAATAGTTTAAAATAGAATTTGACAATTATGGGCTGATTTTAAATGTAGTTTTCAAATTTTAATGTACTTTTCATCTCTTTTATATGTTGAAGGCAGCCTTGAGGTTTGCAGGAGAAATAGCTCTGCAATAGATCATGGAATTATATTCTTAGATAAGGATTTGATAAAGGGGTGGACATTTTTTTGTTGTTGTTGTTGCCAAGGGAAGAAAAAAACATTTCAGCCTCCAAGCAACAGTTTCTGAAGGGGGAGAGGTCAAAATCTGCAAGAGGAATGGGAGATCAAAGTTCCATTTTTTACATATGATTTAGAAAATGAAGGGCTTGGAACACAACTCTGCATCTACTATTTTGTGGATTTGGACACTTACACAAATAAATGCTGCTATCTCCAGGAGCAATAACAGCATAGTGGTGTGGAATCATAGTGGAATCATCACTGCATCATTAGGTAGAAATGAATATTTGCATGTTTGATGTGTGTAAAAATCATGCCATTGACATCTAGCAATTGTCCAGCAAATTTCAATGATGAATCTTAAGGTATTTCAAGTGGGGCCACTGGAATTAATTAATTAATCTAACAACTTTCTGTTCAGCAAAAGGCAGCTTCAAATTACATGGATTTTGATAGCAATCTTCATTAGTAGTCCCACCCCAGTGTTTCCTAAAAACTTAGTAGCTAGAATAAGAAGCTCCTTGGCGTGAGCAATATGAAAAAAGATAAAAACTCCTGGGTATTAGCAACTGGACTACAAATAGAAAATTAAAATAAGAGGAATAATAATAATAATATATAAAGCATGACATAATAGCATCATAGATGAATATCTGCAAGAAATACCATTTGCATGCAACAAGAATTGCTGGGACCACAAAAGAGACAAAGTAATAGAAAATGAAGGTGCTAAATTGCTCTGGGACATTAGAATTCAAACAGATAAGCACCTGCCACATAACATTCCAGACTTAACAATTGTCAATAAGAAAGATTTAAAAAATCTGGATAATGGACATTGCAGTCCTGGAGACAGCAGAAGAAAAGGAAAGAATTGAAGAGAATCACAAAATATAAAGGCCTGAAAATACACTGCAAAACAAAGCAAAGATAGTGCCCATAATTATAGGTGCCTTGGTTCAATCCTAAAGCATTTGGAGCACAGATTGAGCACTGCTAGCATTGAAAAAAATCAACAACAGTCAATTGTAAAAGAGAGCTTTACTTTATTTTGCAATGATACCTTTAACACCATCAAACCACAACATCTGCCTAATGCAAGTCCTTAGGAAGGACTCGTAAGTGGATAAAAATGTCAAATTCAGGGTCATCTGGCTGACTGTACTTCCAACTTTCAACCCCCTGCTCAGGCAAGAAGCTCTCTACCATTTCAGACAAATGGTTATCTAATTTCTTCTTTAAAACTTCCAGTGTTGGAGATTCACAACTTCTGAAGGCAAGTTGTTCCACTTCATAATAACAATTTATTAAACTCTGAACAGCTCTCAAAATTGCGCTTCTAAACTTGATGTTTCTGATCAGGAGTTAATAGTTACAAGATCATGTTTGCAAATGACACCAAATTATTTACAATGGTTTGTAATTGAGATATGAAGGGTTTGGAGGCTAAATCTTATGAAAAACACTGAAACTGGATATGTTTAGCCTAACAAAGCAAGAACTAAGAAAAGATACAACAGCAGTTTTATTGATCTGTCTGTCTATGTATCATCTATCAAATTTCTACACTGCACATATCTTATAAATGACTCTGGATGGTTTACAATAAAAAAAGTTTTCAGATACTTTAAGGGCTCTCAAAGGGGAGAATGGATTTATTTTTCATAGCTCTAAGGGTAGGACAAGAACCAATATAGAGAAGCTTTACAAATATAATGTAATGGCCAATGACTCCAAAAGCTGTTAAAGGGGATTGTACCAAGTTATGGAGAACAATGCTAGGAATAAATGCACATTGCACCTAGAACCACGTGCAATTTGCCTTTCAATGTGAACTGCAGGGACTCCTGAGCGCTCCTGCACTCCTGCCACACTTATGAGTTTCTTAGAGGTATCTAGATGGCTACAAGTGAAAGAAGAGGGCCTGTAGCTGGGGCATGGGGTGTGGGTGGGGTTCAAAAAAAATCAAGACCAAGGCTGCAACCATATGATTGTTTTTCACAGCAGCAACTTTCTGAATGGATCAATCACATGTTTTCAAGATTCCAATATGCCCCAATCCAAGAAATGCTGTCTGCCATTCTTGCTGCAATTTAAGTTCATGTGCTACTTTGTGAGACATTAAAAAATAAGACATGGTTTTCTTCTTTGTGATATAAGATTCTTGAAGTGCTATAAGATCTTCCATGAGATGTCATTCCTCAAAGCTAAACATTCTTAAGCGACATTTGATTATAAAAGAAAACTATAACAAGAATGATCAAACAGATTACAATAAAGTGATATTGCTTACCTCATCTACATTCTCAAAGGCATTGATGATGTCATAAGGTAAACATGACAAGAGGTCTATCACAAACCAGGTTTTCAGGTAATTCATCCGGATGAGTTTGGGATCAGATATTACCTCTCCACCAGGTCCAACAAAGGTAGTATGAAAATTCAAAACTATATCCACTAGAAAAATAACATCTACCACACTATCCAGGACCAACCAAGCAATGTTGTTCTGCTTTGTTTTGAAGGAAACGTTGTAAGGAACCATGATGGCTGTGTAGAAGGTGAGAATTAAGATAACCCAGTCCCAAGTGGTCTTAAAAGCACAGTAGTGTAAAATTATATGTGGTGGAGTCTTTGGGGCCTCTTGCTTATATTGTGGAAGGATATCAGAACCCAGCTGGAGAACCTTCAATGAAAGATATACAGATATTAGAACAATGCAGTGACAAGCAAACTTATGCACTTCAGAACAGATAAAATAAATTATAGGTGAATTAAAATGAAAAAAATCTAGGCTTACTCATACCCAACTCCAGAGGTGCAGGCAATTTTTGGAATTCTTCATTACACCCATGCAACACGACTACTCTGTGATTTACATTGGTTCACAGTAGGCTTGCCAGTACAATTCAAGGTGCCACTCATCACCTAAAAAGCTTTCCATCACCTAGGGTCAGGCTACTTGTGTGGCTGCCTTCCTCCAACTGTTTCTACTTACCCCATCAGATTTAGTAGAGAGGGGCCAGCTATAAAAAAATATTCTATTGTTGAATCTAAGAGTTATGCCTTCTCAGTGATAGCCCTTGCCCTGTGGAACACTATCTACACAGAGTTTCAGATGACCCCAATTTTGAAAATCCAATTTCCCCAGGCATTTGGATTAGGTAGTTAGAAGCTTTTATTTTTGTATTTTTATTGTCTGTCCTTGAATGTCAGGGATTATATATGGAGAGTTATTCAATGTTTTAATTCTTGCAAGCTGCCCAGAATAACCTCTGTGAGATGGATGGCTATATAAACCAAATAAATTAATGATAGTTCAGGACAACTTGAGTATTATTATGATGTTCCTGTTCCATTCTCCCCAACCTTTCATTGTCTCCTTCCTTAAGCCCTTTGTACCACAATATTTTTTTTCTAGGGAGTTTACATGGTACTAGATCCCACAATCATAAAAGGTAACACTTTCCTTTTATGCATCAATAAACACTTACTTCAGCTAACCGAGAGTGCTTATGGATCACCTCAGCTTTGTTCATGGGAGTTAGCTGCTGCAGAACACTCCGGCTGTTTGTCAGAGCTCGCGTCAAACGGGCAAACTTTGTCCAGCCTGAGGAAAGGGGGGAAAATGTTTTGGGCCATGAATGACCATGACTCACCTATCATTTAGGAACAAAAAAGCATAACAGTTTACAATGTTGATGATGTTATTCAGATGTTCTTCATGCAGTTCAACATAGAATATTTAGGGCTGTAATAGTCAATTACCATTACCATTTCATGATGATTAAAATATTTGTGAAGTGACAAAAGATACGTTGTTCAAATTTGGCTCTGAACAATTTAGTGTTATTGAAGTGCAGAACTAGTTGAATGTGTGTATACATGAATAGTAGTTTGTGACAATATATCCAACATTTTTCTTCATTTTATATATAACAAATGTAGCAGTCCAAAATTATTCTCACTAAATAGGAGTTAGTATAATAAAAATAACACTTATTTTTTTAAAAAAAATCCTCAAAACTGCAGGCATAAAATATAAACATACAACTATATCAGTGGATCTAGTTAGTTAAGGCGTATCATGTTCAGCCTTCACTAAATACAGATGTTTATCACTTTCACCTATCTCCAGTAGTAACCATTCCAAGGACATTCCATAGTCTTTTTAATCTAATCCAGCCACCTTTTCCATTGTCTTCCAAAGCATCAGAAAGCAAGACAAGAAACAATGGATGGGAACTAACCAAGGACAGAAGCAAGCTAGAACTAAGGAGAAATTTCCTAACAGTGAAAGCAATCAACCAATGGAATGGCTTGCCTTCAGAAGTGGTGGGTGCTCCATCACTAGAGGCTTTCAAAAAGAGACTGGACAGCCATTTGTCGGAAATAGTATAGGGTCTCCTGCTCGAGCAGGGGTTTGGACTAGAAGACCTCCAAGATCCTTTCCAACTCTGTTATTCTATGTTCTATTTTTTCCAACTTTGCCAAGTTTTTTTTCTAGTCAATAATATGCTTTTCTAGTCAATCACATGCCCCAAAATGTGAGTTTTTCCTTGTTGATCATCACCTCTTGGGAGCAATCTGCCTTTGTTTAGTTCAGCACTAATTGATTGATTCTTCCTGCAATTTGCTATCTCTGCATCCATAATTCACTACCATCTATCTTTTTTCTCTTGATTTTTGTTAGTGTCCAGCTCCCACTGCTGTACATTACTTCTGGAAAGTCCACTATCTTTACAATTCTGATCTAATCCATCATTATCTTATATAATTTGTCATTGACTATTATGGAGGATCATCTCATCTCTGCTTCTCCACTTTTATGTATTCTAGAGTTCAAGAATATAAAACTCTCTGCCCTCTTCACTTCTTCAGCTTTGACTGTAAGTGCAAGAACCATGCAAGTTGATTGTCTTCTTAATAATTAACACAAAGCTTCCCATGTTTGTGTTCATAATGAACTCTTTTAAGTCCTCTTTACTTTTGCTAACAAAAAGGTCTCCTTACATCTCAAATGTTCATGTTTCACCCCCCACCCCCAGTTTTGGTTTCATCTGCTATCTCTCCTAGTCCTGCCATTTTTATTCACTGTATATTATCATTGTTGAAATGAAAGCAAATACTCCTAATCTTCTAGTATTTGCACCAGAGTTGAGTAGAGGGGAAGCTTTAAAGAGGTTCCCTCAAAGCATGTTTCCTAGTGGTTCATCAATCCATCCCAATCAGATTTCTTTCTATACAGACATTTTTCTTGACTGAACTCTAGAATTCATAGAATTTAGGGTATTATTTACAAAGTGTTAAGTCCAAATAGTAGTATACCAAGGACAGTTTTCACTGATTTTTTAAAAAGCCAAATAGGGTCATTGGGCAGTGTTTAGATGATAGATCATCAGGAAATATCCAGGCTATAGTATACACTGGGAAAATTAGGGGGAGGAATACTCTCTGGAAGAAGACAATAGCAAATTATTTCTGTATTGTTGTAAGGAAAACATTGTTAAAGTGCCATGAAAATATCTGGTGTCAAGAGTAATTCAAATGTAACTTTAATTTTACAAGGCTTTAGAAAGTTGTCCCAGGTATTAGAGGAGGCAACAATACTTTGGTACCTACATACAAAAAGCTGAGATGAACACAGGCCTAAATACTTAAATATTTAAGTAATACAATAATATTCTCCATCATCAAGTATTAGCTGGACTTGGAAAACAAAATAAAGGTGAAAACAATTGGTTTCTTTTAAATTATATCATGTGTTGTTATTGGCAGAACATCAAAAGAGTGTTAAGCACTAAGATTTACTTTTCAGATAGAGGATCTTAAAGTTGGAAAAGTGTCCTAGCTCAATAACAGTGCAAAATTAGCTTCTGGGACAATATAAGCCATTCAGTGGGTGATTTCTATCTACCTGTCAGTCCGTCCATCCATCCAATGTATACAAAACCCATCTATCCAAGAAATTGTAGGTAGTGTACAAGATAAAAACAAAGAATTCCATAACACTAAAATAAAAACAAATAAAATCATACTGTGACTCAATAAACCACAAAACTACCAATCATGTACACCCATACCAGAGCCCCATGGTAACTTCCCAACCTCAACACCTGGGGGAAGAGCCAGGTCTTCACAGCTTTGCAAAAGGCCAATAAGGCCAGTAAAGTAAGGTTGTCTATCATTCAGGAGGGAGGCTGTCCTATAAGGCAGACACTGTGAAAGAGAAGGCATGATTCCAAGGATCGGCAAAATGCCACTGTTTTATTGATGGTGCTTGGAGCATGCACATTTTGCCAGATCTGGTGAGTAGATAGAAATTACTGGGGAAAGGGGGACATGCCACATAGGGTTTTAAACACCTTGAATTGCACCCAGAAACTTAATGGAAGCCTGTGCAGTTCACATAACAGCAGTGCTACATGGGGGTACAGTGGTGCATCCAAAACTGTGGGTGCTGCTGCATTCTAGATGAGCTAAAGCTTCTGAATGCTTTTCAAGGTCAGTCCCAAGTAGAACACATAACAGTAGATTTGATGTAAAATACAGTTGTAAGATCTTCATGTAGAAATACCTCCTTTTCTCAAATCAGCCTTGCATTTCAGGAACAAGAAGATAACCAGTAATTCTAGCACAATACTGTATGCTGTCTATGACTTCTCCATTTGTCTGAATTATCTCGGCTTAGTCAGCTATTTTGAATTTTTGATGACAGATGGTCGGTTGGTCAGACAAGATTTATTCCCAGAAGTTTAGATCATTAATCTGGGTAGTGATCAGATTAAAGCTTTTAACATTTTACTTCATGCTGTTTGTATATGGAATGACAGAATAGGCCTTCATATTGCCCCTTTTCTTTAATCTTTCAGTGCTTAGGCAATGTTTCTGTTTAAGTTGACATATTGAAGAAAACAATTCCTATTATGTATCTGCATGAAAAATGCTGCACTAAGTCTGCAGCCTATCAATGTAGCAATGCTTCTAATAGATCTCAACATCCATTTTCAACATGAAAAGCATCCACTTGGTATTGAAGATAAGTAACAACCGTGTTTGCAAGTATTACTGCCAAATTTTTATTAGACAAAGATGAAACCAGCAGATGAATTATATAACTGATGTGTAATTAAACCAAGTACATATAATAATAGGCAGGTAAAGCATAATAGATAATACTGCACTGCACTGAATAGAGCGGTATATCCATCCATCCTGCATATCTTTTTTTAACCAATATCTGTGTGCATTGTATTTTGGATGAGCTTATATACTGAACCTATATGTCATGTCTGATTTTAGCTTTGTGCAATGCATGAACCTAATCACTGTGGTTTTAAACCATTCTTTATAGCTTAATGGAAAATGAAATTCCAGCTGGTGTCAGCATGTTGACTCATATTGACTTGTGGAATAAAAAGCAGAATTTTTGGACATGACCCACTAAAATAATCATGATGATTATTAGTGAAAAATGGGACATGGAGAAACAAGTGAGAGACATCAGCACACTCAGGGAAACCTTAAAGTTTTCAATAAAGGTGTATGTGTGAAAGTGCCTGAGTAAGCAAATGAGTAGGTGAATAAAGGAGTGAGAGAATATACTGTATCTCTATATTTATCTGCAAGCCTCAACGAAATGGAGAAAGTCTAAGTATACTGACACTGAGAAGTATGTTGAGAGAAATGACATGGCATGCTAGCAAACATTTATGTTTAAGATTTGTTTTTAATCCTGCCTCTATTATTTTTATAAATAACTTCAAGTGGCAAGCATACCTAATACTTTTTCCTTCTCCTATTTTCTCCACAACAACAACAACCTTGTGAGGTGTATTGGGCTGAGAGAGAGTGACTGGTGCTTAAACTACTAGACCAAATACAGTTGGCTGGACAGATCCTGCAGAATCGTCTTATTGAGAGATGAAAATATGCTACAACATTTTATTGCAGGTCCACCTTGTTCCTTATGGAGATTAAATGGAAGATTGTTGCAGAAAGAAAGAGAAATGGAAGATTGCAAAAAAAACTTGAAATAATTTTTGAGAATAATCTTAATACAGACATAGATATAAGAATGGTTTAGGATGCAAGTAAAGCTTTTATAAGCAGACATTTTATACAGCATAATAGCAAGCTCAAAAAAAAGAAAGAGAAAACACAAGCAATGTTAGATGAAATAAAAATGAAAGAAGAAAAGTATTTAATAAAAAAGTAGGTAATGGTTAACAATTTAAGTTGTTAGAACAAGAGTATGGTGAATATAAGATGAAATCAGGAGAACAATTGGCTGCAGAGGGATTTAATTTTCATTGGTTTTGTATAATGGAAATAATAGAAAGATTCAAGGCAGATAACAGGACATTTGGAATTGAACAACAAAGGACAGAATTTTGAAGACAAATTATGTGCAAATGATAAACATGCAATTGCCAAAATTTATAAATCCTTGCTGAAATGTAAAATGGAGGAAGAACAAGTGAAACAATGTATGATAAAATAGGCTAAGAATTTTGACATAATGTATTGGTGGAACAGTGGAAAAAGTGGTTGAAAGGACTGAAATTCTTAATTCTTATAACTTAAAAAAGAATTTCTACAAAACTATGTAACATTGGTATATGACTTCCAAAAAAATTATCCAGAATGTGTGCGTGTACTTCAAATTTATGTTGGAAACGTGGGCAACATGAAGGGTCATTTTATCATGTCTGAACTTCTTAAAAAAACGCAGAAAATCTTGGGTTCAAATACTTACATTGATTCAAAGAAATGTTAAAGACTAAGATTCACTTGAAAACATAACTATTCTCTTGGGAACTAATGACAGACAAAGACTGCCATACTCACAATGGGGGAATTGTTGATGAAGATGATGGAACTAGTAGAGATGGCAAAATCAACTTGTTTGCTTAAAGAAAGATTCAAATATTACATGTATTAGTGGTTGGAAGCCCCTTATGGACTTCTTGTTGGAGAAAAAGAATTGATTTCTGATTTGTAGATTTGAATATTAAAAAGGGGTAGTTTACAGAAGGAGAAAATTATAAGGTAACCTTAGAGAGGGTACAATGTAAATGCATTTATAACTGCTGTCCAAAAAATTGGAAGCCACTTCCTTATAGTCTTTTTTTCTTTCCTTTCCCTTTTGGCCTTCCCTTTCTTTTTTCTTTTTTCTTTCTTTGTTATGGCTTTTCAACTTTTTTTCTTATATTTTGTTGTTTTTAATCTTGTTAGAAACATATTTAAACATATAATATACAGTCTAATTAATAGTATACATCTTTGTTAAGAAATTCAAACTAGTTTAATTAAGAAAACTAACCCATTCAGCCAATAACAATTGGACACCGTTAAAGGATATTCTGTTCTCCTGACACTAAGGGGTACTTCCTCTGTTCAGCTGCTATTGAATAGCAGCTGTTAGCCCCAAGGCTCTTCCATCTCAGTGGTACAGAGCTGTTGGCACAGTTAATATGTTCAAGAAAAAAAAAACGTTCCCTCATTTAACATTTTAGCTGCTCAAAATCGTTGTTCCAGACCTTTTGCAGTAAGATGCTCAGAAGGTGGCATCAATTTGACCTCGTTTTGACTAGCAAATGCAGAAACATGGACTCATCCTAGTCTTGAAGGGAAAATCTTCCCCCCTCTCTCTCTCTCTCCCCTCCTTCTTCCAGTCAGAAGCGAATTGTGCTCATTTATGCGCTCTTTCAAATCAATGAGCCATTCTGGAATTCATTTCTTGTGCAGTGGTTTGACAGGACATGGAGGGAAGGACTACCGTATGTTTCCAGCCTTTATTGTTCATTTAGGCCAGGGGTAGGCAACCTTGGCTCTTTTATGACTTGTGGACTTCAACTTTCAGAATGCTGGCTCGGGAATTCTAGGAGTTGAAGTCCACAAGTCATAAAAGAGCCAAGGTTGCCTACCCCTGATTTAGGCTAATGAAAGTAAAATACTGTGCATGACAAAATTTGATAGAGCAATTTGCCATTATGTCATCCTGACTCCCAAACTTTAACATAGAATCATAAGGTTGGAAGAGATCTGGGAGTTCTTATATTTCGACCCTATGTCCAGAACACACCATCCAGGACAAATGGCAATCCAGCCTTTGCATGGAAACCTCCAGTGACGGAGCAACCACCACTCAAGAAGGCTGGCTGTTCCATTACTCTCAGGAGCTAGGGAGAACATAAGACATGCCCCTCCATTGGTTGCTTATCTGAATATCCTGTTTATGAACTATGAACAAAAAGTTAGAAAAGCTTTAATCTAGCACAAAAAAAACCAGTCGGTTTCCTTTTATTTACTTCAGTGCTTCGGGAACCATCTACTGTTTTCTGATAATCAGACAGCTCTGAAATTATATTCTTTTTCTAGACAATAACCTCAGGCCTTCAGATCAGAAAAATTATCAGATGGCTTGATAATGTCGACGCAGTAAAGTTAATCAGTTAGAAGACAAAAAGTAACAGCAACCCAAGAATGATTTCAGCATTTTGAATTTCCCTCTTACTCCTATTTATTGGATCACACGCTATAATAGACAATAAATTCTAGGGTCAGTTTGTGGTGTTGCTTTTTCCTCAACACTGATTTTTCACTAGATTAAGATTATATCTGACTATTCCAAAATAGAATGCCTTTTCAATGGCACTGCATACATAGTTTATGGATGCAAAGAGGAGTCAGGAAAGTTGAAGAAATCTGTTGAAGAAAAAACAGAGATGCTCAAGTTTAACTGAAACAAAATATTGTGAACTTTTATAAATTATTTTCCTTCTTCCAAAGTAATTTTAATCTTTCACATTGACAGCTATACAAAGGAAGTTAGGATGGAATGAAGCTTTGGGAAAAGGGTTTTCCAAGTTACACCTGCATCCATGGAAAGATCCATGGACATAGATCTACCACATACATGGTCCCCACTTATGGAGTATCCCAACTGAGTCATTTAAAAATCTAAACAGGAAAAGATAATACATGGGGAAGAAATAATTGATTTCCTGGTCTGTCTGATAATGAAATCTTGGAAATAGCAAGGACTCCAATTAAGTTAAGCAAGCTAGACATTATTTGTATTTACCCAGGACTGGTAAGTGAGTTTAGACTATTTTGAGAATGTACGTTTTAAGGGTTCCAGAAACTGAAATCACATTCAGATTTGAAATCGGGAGACTAAAAGTATTAAATAAATTTCCCTTTAAAATTAGTTTCAAAATAGTGTATATGAACAAATATTACATGAGAAAGCATTGAATCATATATGGTAATATTTTTTCAAACAAAAATCCAGAAATTCTGGTATTCTAAACAAACTAAAACATACAATGGAGAAAGTAAATTTCAGGAGCTTTAGAAAAGTATGCACAGTGAGAATACTTGATTCAAAAGTTCAGTCTGATAGCTAATTGAATTGCCACTTTTTCCTAATTAATTCGATAATCTAAACCGAATCAGTTCAATCTGACTGTTGAGTGAGATGACCTGAAGCAATGTTGAATTGAGCCGGTCACCCCTAGAAAAATTAACTTTTCCTCAAGGATGTTCAGAAGCTCAGGAAAGACTATGGCATTTGCTTTTGGTAAGCTTCAGCATAACCCTTTTGATTAAGTCTCAAAACAAGCCAATCATAAAAAGCCCTTGTAGCAAAGTCATGCATCAGATCATGCATCTTGTCAGTTGGGGCAGACTATTATTGACTGTACACCATGTGTATTATTCTGACTACAACTATCCCTTTGGCCCTCCTTTCCTCATCTACCTAATCCGGAGCCCTTACAACAAGACCAATGCCTGACATTGCATCGTCCATGTTTATACAGAAATAGTAGTATGGGTGAGAAGAGAAGCAGCCCAAATTGAGCCAGACCTGTATCTGAGAAAGTAAGTGTTCGATTTTCTCAGTCTATATTTTCCCCTTCCAGAGCTCCTTGAGCATATAGTTAGTCCTCGACTTACAACCACAACTGAGTCCAAAATTTTTGTTGCTAAGTGAAATATTTTTAAGTGAATTTTGCTCCATTTTACAACCTTTCTTGCCACAGTTGTTAAGTGAATCACTGCAGTTGTTAAATTAGTAACACGGTTGTTAAGTGAATCTAGTTTTCCCACTGAATTGGTTTGTCAGAAGGTTGCAAAAGGTGATCACGTGACCCCGGGACACTGCAACGGTCATAAATGTGAGTCAGTTGCCAAGCATCTGAATTTTGATCATGTGACCATGGGGATGCTGCAATGGGCATAAATATGAAAAATGGTCATAAGTCACTTTTTTCAATGCCATTATAACTTCAAACTTTTGTAAGTTGTAAGTCAAGGACTACCTGTACTATATACCACCTCCCTGTATTTATTCTCATTGTGAATTAGTCATTGTTTATTTTATTTTTCTATTACTTTACTTCTGTTCTGTTTACATGCCTTTCATTTTTCTTCCTTTTTGTTATTGTAAGCCACCTAGAGTAGCCCTACAGCAGGATAGGTGGCAAATAAATGTAACAAAATAAATAAAATAAATATTCTCTTCCTTTTTTAGCTAATGAAAATACGAAAGGGAGAGTGGGAAGAGATTAGATAGATCAAAAAATTAAGAAGCAGAGGCACTCTGAATTCAAATTCAGAAACCTCTCTTTTTCAAATAAATGCTATCATGCATTCCCCCACACACACAGAGAGAGAGAGACACCATCAGGGTAAACAACCTGCAAATAAAAAAACATCACTTTGAGGTATAAAACAGTTTTGTGTTTACTTTGGACATCAAACTCTCTCCTTTGGAGTCATAAATCAAACAACCAGCTTTCTAATAATGGGCGGCATTGAGTGAGGTTGGCAGCTGGAAATCTGAGCAAAACACAGTGCAGTATTTTTGTACAGAAGAGAAGCAAATTTGTGGTGCTCATTCTAAGACACTCTAAAACAGAGGTGAAGAACCAACAGATACCCAGATGTTGCTGAAAATCTTTGGCAACCTGACTAGTAGTGATGGATCAGTACAGAAGATTCTCATTTCTCTCTATGATAAGCTAAAGCTGCAAGATGGAAGGTGAAACATAACATTTTGCATAAACTATATTTTGTCATGCAGAAGATAAGACCGGCCCTTCCATGGCCCAATGAAACAGATTGAGATAAGTGGGGAATTGAGCCAATGCTTCCAACATCTGGAGCAGCAGTGATTCTATATGTTTCAAATTCTTCTGCTGCTCTAAGAGGTCCCTTAAGAGATGTTCAGAGGCCTGAAGGCCAGAAGTAAATGGGAATACTATAATTATGCCTACAAGAAAGTGGGACCATAAGGAGCATGACCTGATTCAGGTGACAGATTATCTTGAGCTACCCTTGGCTACATGGCCAAAATAATTTGATCTCTTCCAAAGATTGTGACCTCCATTTCTTTTTTTGGAGTATTTTCAGCATCTCCTCATTGGGAAGTGCGGACTTCAATTTCTCTCTATTCTAAGGCAGTGCCTTAAAGATTGCTTTGCTACTTCAAGGCTGATACAGGTTTTGTCTTATTGCCTTATTATTAGCAGATTTGCTTTGCCAAAAAGGCAGTCATGACTTACTCTCTTCTTAATAAAACATTAACATAAGTCTATTGAGTTGCAATTAACCTCTTTGACATGGTTTGTCTCATTTTAGAGTGGGGAAAATAATGAAAGCATTTAAATCAATGTGTCAAGAGTTGTATTTGCAATCACAATCGGCAGCAAAAATGCTTAAGTTAAAAATGGTATACAGTAAAGGGTCTAACTCAGGATCTAAAGACTCTGGGAGGGCAATTATATAATTTGCCCATTGATCTCTGCCCATGCAAGTACAAGTATAAGTGACACCATAGACATGAAATAAGTCACCCTGCTCATGTTCCAATCCATCACACAACAGTTAACAGAAATGTAAACACACCAATATGTGCCCTGATGGAAGTAAAGCATATTCAGATCATGCAAGGCTAGAGAGAAACAGCTAGAAAGCATCAATAGCAACAGGAAGAAAACAAGAACAATGGGGAAAATAATGCAAACTTTTAAAGATTTTACAAGTGTTATAAATACACAATATCTGTCCTGCTTAATCAAAGCAATGATCCAGCTTACTTAATGTCCTGTTTCCAAATATGAGTTTGTGTGTATGTGAATTCAAGTCAGTTTTTGACTCCTAGTTCCTGCCAGACAAATCCCTATAGTTTTCATGGCAAGGTTTTTCAGAATTGGCTTGCCATTTCATCCTTGTTCTTAAGACTGAGAAAGAGTAACTGGCCCAAGGTTACCCAACTAGTTTTGTAAGTAAGGAGGGACTAGAATTCACAGTCTCCCAGTTTCTACCCTTCACTATTATACCAATCTGGTTCTTTGTAACAGCTATAGAACTTCAGGAAAACTATATGCATCACTCCTCTTTTATTGTTCATTTATAGTTGCAGTGTGAATCTCCTGGGACCAGCTAGCCTATCAACAAATTCCTTGATCGCTGCCAGACTCTATATTCCATCTAATATTTTTTTTAAAAAAATATAGTTTTCTTTTTCTTTTTAATTAAAAAATAAGAATCAACTGGAACAAGAAAGTGGTAAAAGTTCAGTGCTCTGATCAAAAGTATATTCAACTGTCCAGGGGGGGGGGGAGATCAAAATTTCCAGGAAGCTGAACAGATTAACAGGATGCAACTTTACAGGAAGCCTTCTGATAAGTGGATGTTTTGTGTCTGACTACACTCTTCAAGGGAGACATTCTGAAAAAGCTATACATTGTTCCAATCATGCTCACCAGTTTGAAACAAGAAAGAAGGGTCAGCATGAATCCTGAATAGTGTTTATGGAAACCACAGTTGACTCTAGACAATTTCTTCTTCAGAAACCATGGCAACCTTGAGCTCTAGGTACAATATTTTTAAATGAAAGTTTGGATTCTTGAGATTCTAACAGGACACCATGGAACACCTGAAAGGAAAGGCTGGGGAAGGTCTTGGGCAGTTTTCAGAAAGGCTCAGTGCCCCTATGTCTCCTTTGTTTCCAATAATAGCAGAATACATACAAATTCAGCAGGTGAAAATTTTCTCTAGCATGGACAGAGTGGAAAGCACTATCTAAAGTTTGTAACTGAGATGACCTGAAGCAAAGGAGAAGGTTGAATGAGGCCTGCCCTTTGCAGTAGAGTGCACCCATATTGCTTTGAAAGAAGAAACAGCATAAATAGTTCATTTCGTAGCTTAAATGGGACCAAGTCTTACGACTGGAAGAATATGAAACTTTTCAAATGATGGAGCACCTGTCAACAGGCCAAAGGCAAAGTTATTTAGTTTCTCTGCTGGTAGCTAGTTATCAGCATTTGAAGAGTAGCAGGAAATACTTCAAACCATCTGTGACATTCTACATGATGGCAGCTCATTAAAGTCACAAATTACACATTTTCAAATTATCTTCCCCTTCCATTTTTTTTAAAACAATGCACTGTTTTCTGTTAAATGTTTTCAGGATTGACTAATATCCATCCATTGGGTTTGCATATTACATTTTAGCCCAGAAACTAAGAAGCAGCTCCTTTTCTAAGTTACAAACCTTAAAGAAACATAACCTAAAGAGAAGTGGTGTGTTGCAAAAGATTCAGAGAAATTCTAAACTGTTGCGGAGGGAGGGGGGAAGGGGAGAGAAGGGAATAAATGGGAATGCAAAACTTGCCTAGTGTGGACTGAGCTTACTTAATGGTTAATATGGTTGATAGGATTTGCAAGGAGGTGGAAAAACAAGAAGGCTTCCTACTTATCTCCTCCTTTTAGTTTTGACACCTATGGAGATAAATTGCTGAGTTTAATGGATCCTTAATATGACCTGGAAGAGAACCTCTTATTTTATTCCATCTTTGGATTTCCCCCCAAAGAACAAGTGAAGAGTGTTGAATAATACAAGCCCATCCTGATTCCCCCTTTCATTTCAACATATGGAAGTGATGGGATTCAGCCGGTTGGCACCACTTCAGCAGAACCGGAAGCTAATTTTTGTTACCCAGGCCCAGAATGGACTTCCAGAAGTGGCATCTACACAGAGAACCAGTTGTTCACAAATTTGAATCCCACCACTGGGTGTAGGTCTATACATATGTTGTATATAGTATGTTTAAATGTGTGTTATGTATGTGTACACTTTGAGAGCAAGCAACTAAATTTCATTTTTAACATATGCCATTGTGCCAACAGTTAAAAATGACAATAAAGGTTATCTATCTATCTATCTATCTATCTAACTATCTATCTATCTATCTATCTATCTATCTATTTATCTATCATTAAGGGATAACTTGCACAGGTAAAGGAACTCATCCAAACTGAAGATTGAAATTTAATCTACAGTATTCTACTGACACAACTTTCAGAGCAAGGAAAGTGCCTTTGCGGCTTTCAATTGTGTTAATGAATGCCCCCTTTTGGTGGCAGAAACACACATTATCAACAATTAGAGAATTACGAGCAATTAGGGATTAGGGAATCCAGTGACACACAGGTATGTGTAAATGGGCTTCAGTTCACCATTAGCACATCTGGCATTGCTTGCTTCAGCTGCAGATTGATTCTATATAGAGATGTTTCAATATTTCCCTAGGATTATCCTCTTATTTTTAGACAGAAAAAAATGAACAAATATTTCTCTAGGGCAAAATATGCAGCATTCATCCTCTGGAGAATATAGTATGAGAAAATATATATTTATATTATGTGAAAAGCTGAGTAGTAATTCTGCTATGCTCATTTTTTTTTATTTGACTGGAATTTACAACAAGAGCAACAATGCAGGGTAAGTTCTAATAGAAAGGAAGAATAATTTGTAGTTTAACTCCTATTTAATAAATCATTGCTTCTTTCGTGCTGAAAAATCACTTTGTATGTATATATGTTTATTATTGCAAATTTTCTTTCCATTGACTATACTTTTAAATCTAATTCTATTTTAAATATGATATTTAAATTAATTTGGAGAATGTAAGGTAGGAATGCTAGGTATTTTTGCTACAACAAAAAACTCTAAAAGAGGATATTGTAGACGTTGTATAAGATGGTATACAACTCTGTCAATAATTGCCAGGTTAGATAAATCATGTGATAATAAATGCTGGAAATTCTATTTGATAGAAGAAATATTTTACCGTATTTGGTGGACAAGTTTTAAAAATGCTCATAAATACTGGAAATGAAACTTCAATTCTTCTTATTAGGCATAATTTCAAAACATAATAAAAATAAGTTAATCCCATCTTACTAAGATATATGTTCATGCCAAGGATAAACTTAGCACAACATTGGGAAAGATATGCATTCCCAATAATCTAATGATTAAGATCACTGGCCAGAGACTAGAATATTGTGATTCCTATCTTAGCCATGAAAGCCAGCTGCAGGACTTTGGACCAGTCACTCTCTCTGACCCCAACCCATTTCATAGTGTTGCTGTTGTTGTTGTGAGAAAAATAGGAAGAGTAAAGTATATAAGGCATGTTTGTCTTCTAATTTATAAAAATTATAATTAAAAAATCTGAAAAAAATCAGACTGGGAAATTAAACTTGGAGCCTGCTGTAGTTGCAAAATTAATAATATATATTCACAACAGAACTTAACCCAGTTTAAGCAAAAATGACTTCCATCCCTACTATATGCTTTGTAAAAAATATTTGGACTACATGCCTTGATTAAGGCAAAACTGTAGATGCAATTTACCTAGATTTCTGAAAAGGTAGTACATGATAAACTGTTCTTAAAACTAAATTCCTATAGTATTTCAGGATTTTTACACAAGTGGATCTCTGCTTTTTTGTCTAACAGGCTGCTGAAAGTAATAATAATAATAATAATAATAATAATAATAATAATAATAATAATAATAATAATAATAATAACAATAGTAAGCAAGTAGTACCCAAAGCAAGCAAGGGTAGTACCAATAGTAATAGGTGCTTGGGTGCAATCCCAAAACAACTGGAGCACCACTTGAACACCATTGGCATTGACAAATTCGCCATTAATCAATTGCAAAAGGCGGCCTTACTAGGAACTGCTTCCATTCTGCGACGATATCTGTAATACCATCAAACATCCACATCTGCCTATCCCAGGTCCTTGGTAAAGACTCAATAGGTAGACAAAATGCCAAATCCAGTCTGAACATCTGACTGACTGTGCGATGATCCACCTTGGGGGACATCTAGTCCAGTGGTGGAATTCAAATACCTGAACAACTGGTTCTCTTATTCAATGCAGACCTAGAATGGACCTCTGGAAGTGGCATCTATGCACTTCTGGCAGGCTGTTCTAGCCTGGGAGACCTCCGAGGCCTAGAACGGACTTCCAGAAGTGGCATCCACACACTTCCGGTGGGCTGTTCTAGGTCTGGGAGGCCTTCTCTGGGTCTCCAAGGCCTAGACTGGACTTCTGGAAGGCAGCCAGTTCTCGGAATGCAGCAAAATTTAGCTATCAATTCGAACCACGGCAAACTGGCTGAATCCCACCACTGATCTAATCCAACCCCATGCTCAGACAAATGGCTCTTCTTAAAAACTTCCAGTGTTGGAGCATTCACAGTTTCTGGAAGCAGGTTGTTCCACCGATTAATTGTTCTAACTGTCAGGAAATGTCTCCTTAGTTCTAGGTTGCTTCTCTCTTTGATTAGTTTCCATCAGTTGCTTCTTGTCCTGCCTTCAGGTACTTTGGAGAATAGCTTGACTCCCTCTTCTTTGTGGCAGCCCCTGAGATATTAGAACACTGCTATCATGTCACCCCTCATCTTTCTCCTCATTAAACTAGACATACCCAATTCCAGCAATCGGATTCGCTTAACAACCATGCTACTCACTTAACAACTGTAGTGATTCACTTAACAACTGTGGCAAAGAAAGTTATAAAATTCACTTAACAACTGTTTCACTTAGCAACAGAAATGTTGAGTTAAATTGTGGTCAAAAGTCAAAGGACTACCTGTATTGTTTGTTGCATATGACAATAGCTTTTCAATAAGTGGTTAAAGGATACCTGAAATTTGAATGTATCAAAAATGTCAAAAATTATTCAGCTTAAAATAAGCAGCATGCAAAGCATGTCTTCCTTGGATCCCTCCTTTATTTGTACTGAAATAGTTTGTGAATGCCAAGATTCTTGGTAGAAAATATTTCTGTGAATAAAATGGACCTTATCAAGACATTCAATCTTGATTTGTAAAGTAAAGTTATTATTTCAGATTTGAAATGTATATAAATTTATAAATTTATATAAATTTATATAATTATAATATAATTCAAAAGACTGGGTAGGAAGCTTACTGTGTTAGCATCAATATTTTAGTTTCACTAAATTTTTCATTGGAATTTATTTTTCCATGAATAATGAATACATTCTCATATTTATACACTGTTTATCTACCATGAGATTGTGGCATTAACGTTATTTATTATGTATAAATCTGGCATTCCTTTGTTTTTTTCTTTTCATGTTATGAAATATATTTTAATTACACATCCCATTAATTTTTTTTAGTGATTTTTCCATTCAAATCTTCCTTCTCCCCAATCCTATATATTCCCAGTACATTGTAATTTATATAATCCTGTTTCATCCTTCCAAGCTATGTTCTGCTGGAAAGTTTCTAAGTATAATGGTGTGACAATACTGTTTTCAGGGGACAGAACATGAATTATGCAATTTCCAGAGTATAACAATTGCCAAAAGAGAGTTTCTTTTGTTAGATATTAGCATTCAATGTACTAGTTCAACCACTTTTTAAGTCTGTCACATACAGGAGTGATCCAAATTTGGTGCCCTCTCTGATCATAAGACTTGGTTGGGCTCGTCAGGAATTCAGAGTTTGTGGTCTCAAAACATCTGAAGGTCATTAGGTTGTGGTGAGCTGAGCCAGGCAACTGTTTTGTCTTAGTATTTTCAATCTACTTTTAACCCAGTGGTCCTTTGGAACCTCATGATCTCAGCTGCACAATCTGTGATTCTTAAAATATAGACTCCAGGGATTGAGTTTGCAATGTATTCCTTTGTAGACCTACAACCCTTCCAAAGCAAGAAGTTTAAAATTAGCACAGACAAGAGGATTGCTGAGAGAGTTAAACCTAGAGGACTACTGCCTGTCAAAGTAAACCTTCCTAAACTTGATGCTGCCCTTATACATTAAGACTGAAATTGTTCATCACTTTTTTGCAAGTCTCATGACTCTATTCTGGCATTATTGATTTGTTGAGCTGAATCTAAATTTAAACTGAACTCTAGTTCTTATGTCATTTAGCCTGTCCTGTTATTGTTGCTTCCCATATCTATATTGTACCAACAGAGGAATTATTTTAATAAAAAAGTTTTCAAAAAAGGGATGCCAAATAAATAAAGTCTTAACATTTTTGGAGGAATCCATATTTGGGAATTCTGGGGTGCGCAATGCTACAGGAGAAGGATCAATTTTCAACAAGTCAATAACAACACTCAATTTTATTTCACCCAATGACCAATAAATTACATAAACCATAATTAAAAAACATTGCTCAGACTTGCATCAGCTATTGCCTAATTCTCACTGTAGCAACACATAGCTACTATAGGGGTGAAAATTCATTCATATAGTAACTATTTACAGTTGCAATGATGAACCATATCTCTCTCTGGATCCACAGTCAACCAGGTTTTAGGATATCTATCTTGCAGAGGTGCAGAAGGAAGAATATTATTTAGCTTTTTAAAATATTTTCAGAATAGATAGTTGAGAGTGAGAGGCAAAAAAACAGAATTTCCAATTTCTGGGAATCTATCTTAAACATTATTTTCATAATTACCTTTGGTTGAATCATCTTCAATTGGTTGCTTGAATAAAGTGATGTCTTTAAAAGTGCAAAGAAATAACACCACTTTGTCATGCTCATTTCTTATCGGTGCAATTTGCATGTAAAACCAAACAGGTGTTCCTGTAATTGAAAAATAAATAAATAAAGTACAGATCACATCAAAAGGAGTATGAAAGCAGGCTCATCATCCTAATGATCGCTTATTATGTTTATAATGAGCTGTTATTATAGTGAAAGGTATTTGAATGCCACTGAATAGAATGGGAGAATTAGTCACTGAAAGAAATAGGATTTAACCATTCTTAACTGGGCAAATGACTGTGGTAGTGTGTTTGATCTAAGAAATTGGCCTTAATTTGGAAATCTGCAAGAAGATGGAACTGTAAACATGGGCAGTAGCTCCACCCCTCTTCTTTTCCTTTTCTGTTTAATCTTGAATCTTTGCTTCTACTCCAGGGGATCTGGAGTGTCGAAAAAGTTAAGATGGTGATCACAACCCCACAATCAACCACAAAAGCAACAACCCCCATTTTAATGTGTGCATTGCATATGTGGTACGTTTTCAAAAGGAGTAAAGCTTTGATTGCATGGAGACAACTGTGATCATGATTTTTTTGACACCCCTGTCTTTCATTCCCAGTGGATCCTCCTGCTTCCATATCTTACAATCTGCGCCCCCTTTTCTTTAGTGGAAGTTGCCATGTTTGTTGTCTGGCATACAGATCAGTGTGAGGCTGAAGGTGGGACTGATATATCTCTGGCTGCTAAGTCTATGAATCTAAGAATGTAAAAAGATCATTGTGGAATTAAGTTACATTATCTAATCTAAGCCAGCATTCTTTTTCTGACAATCTTCCATGCAGATGCCAATAGGTGCTCAGAAGATGGGCTTCATCCCATCATCTGCTATATAGAGTAGGCTTCCATTCTGCTTTCCCTGTAAAAATGTTGAATTATAACTTTTTTTAATCCTCATGGTATATTTTTATGACCTTTATTAAAAAACAACAGAGAACCTGACCATACCAATCTTTCTGGTACAAATATATCCATTTCCCAAGCATTTTGAAAATCATTCCCTATTATTTCAAATAAACCATCTGTAGCCAAAGGACAAGAGACCTGAGAATGATATAAGCCAGGCAACCAAGTCATGATTTATTATTTCAACACTAAAACTATGTATGAATATAAGCTTTCCACTTTTTATAGATAACCTTATAGATAACCTTTTTATAGATAAGTCAGTAAACAGTCTGCTTCCTAGCCATGTTGTATCAATTTATCATGTAGTTATTGCACATAGAGAGCTTATTAGAAACATTCATGGTCTGATGACTCAAAGGGAAGAGATGGATCAACATCAGTATCCTTGCACCATTGCCCAGTGGTTTTTCCCATACAGATGCATAAATAGTTTTTAAATGTCTTTTTTTCCTCTAGCCTTTCTCCTGATCTGAGCCATCTTTCTTTCATTTTCCAACTTCTACTTTTACCATCATTGCCAAATTTGGTTTGTTGTGTCAGCAAGAGAATAATCCCAATCCAATTACATACATTTTCCAATATTTTTTAGACTAGAGAGAACATAGACAACACGTGGTTTTGGAAATTCCTTTCAGTTTCTTAATAGCTCTACTTTGGGTGACATGATTATAAGGGAGGGGGTTAGGAATAAAATAGTCAATTGCATTCTGAGCTGCTGCTCAACTACCTCTTCATTAGGATGCATGGGGGTGTTCCTATTTTTCCCCCTCTAAAAATCTGGCCCATTTTTAGATTCTTTCTTTTCCCAGGTTCTTTCCAACCAATATAGTTCTATTTGATTCTGTTTACAGACCATTATCCTTCCTGTGGCCAGAAAGATAAAGTTCCAAGTCCCTTTACAGAAGTTCCTTTGAACATTCCATTGGGTTGGAAGAAATAAAAAATAAGGCAACTGTAATTCAGCATCAAGAACATATTGAGATTCAAGATATAAGTTATATACACATTTGTGTGTGAGAAAGAGGGCTAGTGTGTATGGGACAGGAAGGAAGGAAGGAAGGAAGGAAGGAAGGAAGGAAGGAAGGAAGGAAGGAAGGAAGGAAGGAAGGAGGGTTCCTCTGGTTGTTTTACCCTCTGATCTCCACACTACAGTAAAAAAAAACCTAGTTTGGTGTAGTGCAGTGATGGCGAACCTTTTAGAGTCCGAGTGCCCAAACTACAACCCAAAACCCACTTATGCATCTTCGGGTGCCGGGTGGGTATGGCCAATTGGGTGGGTGTGGCCCATTGGGTAGGCATGGCTGCAGTGGTAATGGCAGACTGGGTGGGACTAAAAAGTTCAATCAATCAATTCCAACTTTGCAAGATCTTTTTTTTTCCCGCGAGAAGTTGAAATTGACTGATTGATTGAACCTTTTTTTTTTTTTTGCACATGGCAGCAGAGGCCTAAAGCGAAAAGGTTTTATAAAAGCCAGCTGAAGGCCTAAGACTGGGGCAACGGCACGCGTGCTCACAGAGAGGGTTCTGAGTGCCGCCTCTGGCACCCATGCCATAGGTTCGCCACCACTGGTGTAGTGGCTAAAGTGCTAGACTAGAAATTGTGAAATTATAAGTTCTAGTCTTTCTTTATAAAGATTTAACAGTAACAGTAACAGATTTAAATTTCATAAGCAACTTCAGAAACCTGCAAAATGCTTTGTTGAGCTGCATTGCTGTGTAATTATTTCAAAATTGCAATTTGGGGAAACTTTCAGAAGATCGGTTGGGGAATTGCTTTGGAGTTATGATGAAGCTCTCCAACAGAGATTCTTGTCAACCAAAAACAACAGCATTAGCCAATGAAATTGCAACACTATAAATTTCATTAATCAAGAAGACAGCAACTAACATAATGCTATCCACTTCAGGCAGAGTGATATTTCTGGGTAGTGCATTCATCAAAATAGAGGAAATGCAGCCTCTACAATTTCTGCAGAAAGGACTGGATATGCCAATTCTTGCTTAGGCTGTGGAAGGTTAACAGCCATACTTTGTAAGTAAGTTCAAAAATCTGGGAGGCACCCTGAGCAAAAATGTTACTCAAGATCCAAGTGACTGTCCTAAGCAGTCACATCACTTATTTCACGTAAATGTTATTGTTCACAAGATAATGAAAAACAGTAGCTGTATCATGTTCAAAATGTTTGTATCAAGGATTCTCAAGATGATGCAGTGTTTGTAGCAGTATTAATTAAGGATCAGGAGTGTGAGATGAAAGCTATTTCTAGGACTACAATAATCAACAAGGACACATTCTGTGATATATTTTCATCGGAACTTTCTTCCAAGTTGTTGAATCTACAATAAATATTTTATCCTGCTTCAGCTGGAGTGTGGATGTGCAATTTAGTTCTTTCCAAAAATACTTTTAATCATTGCTTTAGAAAAATAACTAGAAGTATTTTATTAACTGATTGTTATCATTAGAAATCAATGTCTGAATAAGACACACCATTACCACTAGTCAGGTAACAGAAGATTTTCCAAGGTATTATCTTGGAGAACTGGGAGTGTTTAAAAGGAAGCATTGTCACTTCATTTGGAAATGCCTCATTGATTTTGTGGGACTGTTTTAGAGACAGAATTCTCTGAATGTTGCAGACTCTGATTCAAAAAGCTGGATGTATTTTTAGTGGCCCCATAGTGAATGTTTTGCCTAACAACAAGAGTTAGTTCTGTTGAGAGATGCTGGTGAGATGATGGCTAAAACCCATCTTGATTACGGTATCTCTATTTACATCTGAGGATTTCCAAAATATAAAAAAACAAATTGTATATACTATTCTAAAAGTGCTAGCTCCATTCATTTATTTTAAATGACAGATTTTTATTTCTTGAGAACTAGTTGTCGATTGCTTTCCTTTCATTGTCACTGAAGTTTGGGGTCTAGTGTCATACAAAATTTAATGTGTTGACAGGCCAGTAAAGCATTGTCCTCTTGCTCAGCCGAGGACCCTTCTTTGTGTTGTAAATTGGCCATAACATGTTAACCCAAAGTATCATTTCCAACGCACCTGGGATTGAGGTAACTACTACACCTCTTTGAATGTCCAGGTCTTGACAACTTCAGTCATTGTTTTCCATTTCAGCAGTTACCAGAGACAATTGCACTGGACCTTTTACATCTACCAGAGTTTATAAATTCAGAGATTATATGTATTTAAAATATTTCTAGTAATTTTAATACATATATTTACTTTGCCTTATTTTCTTAGATTAGATTAATGGAGAACATAGCTTCAGAAAATATATGAATAAGTCTAAGCATCTGGATTATTGCCATAGTGAGGACTTACAAAGATAAAGGATCTCAGTGTGACCCTGGGTATGTCAAGGATTTCTACAGACATTTGAAACCACATTTAACCAGAATAAACATAGAGGACCGAAGAATAACAGAGCTCAGTGGTAATGCACCCATTTGCATGCACAAGAACCAAGTTGATGTTTCCCATTGCCTTTTTCCAGAATTTCTCATTTTAAGTAGCCTGAGACCATGCCTTTTTTACCATGATTTATGTTTAGAGTGTTGTTCCTTAAATTTATTACTATAGTACTCCATTAGTAGCAAAAATAAAGAGTCTGGTAGAACAATAAGCAAGAAACCTTCTTGATCAGGGCATGCCATTCTAATATCCCCAGGTCCAATTTTCCTGCCAAAATCAGTCAGCATTCAATGATTACCTTAACCAGTGGAACAACCTGCCTCCAGAAGCAGTGAATGCTCCAACACTGGAAGTTTTTAAGAAGAGACTGGACAGCCATTTGACTGAATTGGTATAGGATTTCCTGCCTGAGCAGGGGGTTGGACTAGATGACCTCCAAGATCCCTTCCAACTTTATTATTATTATTATTATTAATAATAATAATAATAATCAATTTTACAATGCATTTTGCATTTCTTTCTTTCTTTCTTTCTTTCTTTCTTTCTTTCTTTCTTTCTTTCTTTCTTTCTTTCTTTCTTTCTTTCTTTCTCCCCAAATACTTTTTTAAACATTTCTGCAAACTTTTGTTTATTGTGACGGTATTTCCCTCTTGTGTGCATTCTCTGTGAAGATCAACAATAAGTATGTTACCAGTATATATGACCATTTCAAAGGCAATCAAAGTCCACACAGTTTCATATACGTACTGTTCTTCTTATACAAAAGGACTTCAAAGCAATTTGACTCGTAGTTGTCAAATATCTGTCTAACTTTTTCAATCGTTTTCTTATCTGTGAGTTCCCCATACATAAAACTGGAGAAATAAAAGAGAGAAGAAAAATAATTTGCTTCATGGTCAAAAATAGGCAATCTAACATCCTTACAGACATATTTATGTTTTAGATTGCAACATAATTGCAGCCATGCATCCTTAACTATGATTTTTACTTTGTGTGGTTCATCATTTATAGTTGCAAAATTGTTATGAAAGTCCCTAAAAGCAAATATAGGTGGCACAGTCCTTTGGTGAAAGATTTATATCACTTTATGTAAGAGATTTCTGGGCATAGGAAGGGAGGGAATGAGGGAGGGAGGGGGGAGGGAACAGAGGGAAGGGAAGGGAGTGAGAGAGGAAGGAAGGGAGGGAGGGAGGGAGGGAGGGTGGGAGGGAGGAAGGGTTCAGAATGCTAAAAGTGACATGTTATCAAATGTACATTGATTTTTTTTAACTCTGCATTTTTACTGTTAACAACCAAAGAAGAATATAATAATTTACAATAAATATTTTAAATACAGTAAAAACTGCTACAAATACTGCATGTTTAAAGTCATAAGACAGTTTAAAAACTCTGTGACGCAGAGCATCAACAGCAAAGCAGATAAGAAAGCAGAACAGTACAAATTTAACTCAAAGTTCAGGTGATGGATATGTCTTATGCTGGCACCCAGAGCTTACAAAACTTTGTGCCAAACATAACACAACAGCAAGAAAATTTCAAAACCACCACACATACACACAAAAAAAGCCTCATCCTGATAAATGGCACAATTTGGAAAGCAGATACAAACAACTTCAATAGGTAATTCCAACTAATTCATTCTGATGTTTAATTTTCTTTGGTCAATATCACAAAACAGCCTAGAACTGCATGGCAGCACAAGTACAGGCAAATAAGTAATTAAAAGATAGCAATAGCAATTGCAATTAGACTTATATACTGCTTCATAGGGCTTTACAGCACTCTCCAGGGGGTTTACAGAATCAGCATATTGTCCCCAATAATCTGAAGTTCTACCAACTTCAGAAGGATGGAAGGCTGAATCAACCTTGAGCCCATCAGGATCAAAAGCCTGGCTCTGGGCAGAATTAGTCCGCAATACTGCATTTTAACCAACGCACCACTTTTCTTAACTAAGTATTCAGGAGCAAAGTAAAGTAAGTTCATTTCATCAAATAACATTAGCCTTGCTAACTGAATTTCCAGTCATTTAGATGAATCTGCTTGAAGATCATTGTTGTTAACTTGGTCACTTACTAGCTCCAGGCTGTTTCTTTTCTTTTAAAAAAATTGTCTCATTTTTCTCTTTCTTTATTTTTTCCTTTTGTTTTTACCTGTGGAAATTGTAACTGTGACTTCTATGAATTTTCCTGGCAATAGATATTTCCCTTCAGATTATTCTGGAGCAATAATGCACCAGCAGAAAGTGCTAGTAAACATTAAAATCAGTTCTCCATTTGTAGTCTCCAGAAAGAGATTCCACCCCAATATTATCTGACTGTGGACCCCAGCAGCTATAAATGGGAGCACTGAAAAAGCATAGTCTTATTGATTTCTTCCTGTATTTATTTCTTCTCAAAATAGAAGATGGAAATGAAAAATGATGAGCTTCATTTAGTTCATTATGAAATACATGCAGATTTATTAAAAAGTAATATAATTTCTTATATCAGTCTTCCCCAGTTTGAGGTCTTCCAGATATTTATTTATTTATTTATTCGGATTTGTATGCCACTCCTCTCCGAAGACTCGGAGCGGCTCACAACATATATATAAAAACAATTGCAACAAATCCGAACAAGAAACATTAAAAATAAAAACCCCATACATACTCATCAATCACACCACAATCAACAATCATCCCCAGGCCTGCCGGCAGAGGTAGGTTTTTAAATTCTTTTGGAAGGCCGGGAGGGTCGGAGAAACACAGACTTCAGGAGGTAGTTGGTTCCAGAGGGCGGGCGCCGCAACAGAGAAAGCCCTCCCCCTAGGGCCCACCAGACGACATTCTTTCGCTGACGGGACCTGGAGGAGGCTGACCCTGTGCGCTCTCACCGGTCGTAGAGAAGTATGTGGCAGAAGGCGGTCCCGTAAGTATCCTGGTCCCATGCCATGAAGGGCTTTATAGGTAATAACCAACACCTTGAATTGGGCTCGGAGACCAATAGGCAACCAATGCAGCATGCGGAGAGTTGATGAAATGTGGGCACAACGAGGAAGACCCACAACTGCTCACGCAGCTGCATTTTGCACTAATTGTAGTCTCCGAACACTCTTCAAGGGTAGCCCCATGTAGAGAGCGTTGCAGTAGTTGCTTAGAAATTATTACTGTTTGAATATTTAAAGTGTTCTGGGAAAGCTTTTAATTTAAAGAATAGCTATCAATTTTATATAATAATCACAGTAATAAGATAAATCCCAAACATTCTCAGATAGCTTAATTGTAGAATTACCACATCTGGAGAGCACCAGGTAGAGAAAGTTTTCCCTTTACTGTGATGATTATGAATTTCCACAAGGATCTTCCCTGAACCAATCAAGGCAGTCCATTGAAACTCACCTGCAGGTGCTACTTTTCTGCATGACGTCAGCTCGATGGTATCCAGAGAGTTTACAGAAACCGTCATTACTATAAACTACAGGCCAGTCCACAATCTGAGCATTGCCCAATAAAAAACTTGATTCTAAGGTAAAACAAAACAAAACAACATTAATTCCTCATATAAAGAAATTTTCCAATTATGAAGGTAACATTCTACAACAGTGTTTCTTAACCCTAGCTTCTTTAAGATGTGTGAACTTCAGCCTAAAGTTGCAGAGGTAGAGAAATATTGCTCTAGATCATTGTTTTTGACTACCATTACATAGTAACAGAAAATAGTGCTATAAAAAGTGAAATAGCAATAGGACTTAGATTTATATAACTCTTCATAATGCTTTACAGCCCTATCTAAGTGGTTTACAAATGTCAGCATATTGCCCCCAACAATCTGGTCCTCATTTTACCGACATTGGAAGGATGAAAGGATGAATCAATCTTGAGCCGATCAGGATCAAACTGCTGGCAATCAGCAGAATTAGCCTGCAATACTGCATTCTAACCACTGCACCACCACATTTTCCATGATAAAATATCACAACACGGAATGCTTATGTTCAGAGTTCAAGCAAGCTGCTATGTACTCCCTTCTCTTCTCACTTCATTTTTCCATTCCCATCTCTATCAGCCCATCAATTTTTTTTTGTCCCTGAAGATGCTGTTTTAGGGTTTAATTCCCTTTGGGGGGGGTTTAAAATTTAGTTTGCTTATCCCTTCTTTTTATGTATGGAAAAGGTCATTTGGACTATACATGGAATAATATTTAACAGATAGGTTTGTTATCAGTCCATTCTGTTGGCTAATATTAAGATGACTGTGAATATAGGTATGAACTATGAAGTAACTGTTCCCAACAGCTGCCTCTTAGAAGATAAGATTAATATAACAGTTTTGAAGAATGAAATAAAATGAGGCAACAGCAAAAAATAAAACATTCCTGATTGATCATTCGATTATGTGCAATCAAGTTGACCACATAGATAGATTTTCTCCATGGTGATCTGTCCCTAACCTGATCCTTCACATCTTCCAATGGTGTACCCATCATTATTGTAATTCAGTCCATCCATCCTGCTACTTTTCTTCTGTTTTTTCTACTGTTCCCACTCTTAGAGCCTTTTCCAGAAAACTAGGTCTCTGTATAATGTGTCTGAAGTAGGGTAATCAACAAAATAATTTGAAGGTAACAAGGAAAACATAGAAACATGTTGACTAGCTAAATCTCTGGGTCAAGAAGCCCTTGTTCTGAGAAATGAAATGGTCTCATGAGCCATTGGGATGGAGCAGCCTGTCTTTTCTATTACTTTAAAGCTCCACTATATGAATGAATAGGGAAGAAATGAGAATGGGAAATGTGTGCAAATATACTATTGAGAACTGGACCGCTCATATAAATGGCTCTTAACTCCTTAACTAAATGCAGTTGGGACAGGGCCTTCTGTGTTTTGGTCTCTTCCATTGAAGAACTTTGCTCTGGAAAATTCCCAGAAGGAATGTCCCTTGGCTGATCTTTAGGAAGAAAGACTTGGATGTTTCTTCCCTAAGTTTTCTTCTCATGTTTGAAGCATAGCCAGCTGTTCTCTTTTTTTGCTCATTTTGCATTTCCTGTCTATTTTTAAACTGTTGCTTTTTACTGAGATTTAATTAGTCATTTTTAAAATGTTGGTCTTTTGTTAGCTGCCCTCAGAGACTCTTGGGAAAAAAAGAAAAAAGCAGCTAATATGTGAAATTAGAATAAATGAATAAAATAAAAAAGTAACTATGTCAGATCATCAGTAAAGGGAAGTCTAGGGGGAGAGTCCTGCTTCTAGAAAGATGCACTGGTTTGAACTAATTAAACCAGCCCGGTTTTATGTTTTGTCCTTTGTTTCTTTCTCTCAATATATAGCAGAACAAAGCATCTATATATGCAGACTTAGCAATGAAGGTACCTAGGCTTTAGATTTCATACTCCCTGCTTTCCATTCAGGACTATTTGTCTGTGTCCTCTTATTGGAGGGACCAATACATACAAGAATTCTTTCTTGTTTCAAGAAAAGATGGGTTATGCTTGTCAAAATGGTCCTTACACATAGTTTTTGCACTGAAATTCAATTTTGCACTGAACTAGTCCAATAGTTGCTTTTCTCAGATACTTCTTAAACCTTTGGATATGGGGTGTAGCCAGAGATTTGCCTATAGCAGTTCTAACTACCTTAACACCTTCCCTAATTTTCATCCCAACACATCAGGCTGGGGAAGGCTAAATTGCCCTCTACTGATGTACAAATTAGAGAACAAATAATATCTTAAATAAGATTGAGAAAGCATGCTGAATATTATTATTATTATTATTGTTATTATTAATTTTATTTCTATGCCGCCCTATAGAATTTATAGAATTCTTACCAGGCCCTTAGCTATAACTCTGTTTTGAAGTCCTGTGACCAAAAGGGAGAGTGAGCTGACAGTGGCAGAATCAGCAACATTCCAAGCCACTGCCCAAATCCTTCTCCCGTAAGGATGCCCTGGAAAAATATTTCAAGAATTTTATTTTCTATAGTTTCCAGTTGGATCTGGTCCATTTTCAAACTCTATCTTCCTTTTACCAGCTTCTCCCCCGCACAGCAATTTTGGTCCATTCTTTTCCTGAGGATGTGCAGTAGATATGGAAACTTCCAAGGCTCTTTACGATTTCCCCACCCCCTCCATATTCTCTTGGGTTGGAAATAATAAAAAGGGCTTGAAAAATCTAATTAAGCATTCCATAAGCTGGATGCCTTCCAGGTTTTGGTTCACAGTATCCAGAATTCCAGAGCCAGTGTAGCCCTGCTGAGATTTCCAAAAGGTATGTCGACACACCTAGCAAGTGTTGAGGCTTCATTAGATTGATTTAGTTCTTCCATTTTCAAGAGAACTAGTCTGGATACATACTAGTAATTATCAATACCAGCTCATTCTTTTAAAAGATGAAGTAAGAGAAGAAATAAGTCCACTGGAAATCAGCTAGAAAGAAAAATCAACATTTAGGAAGTGTCTGAATAGAAGTGCTTTGAAATATTAGCTCCCAGAAGTCATTTCCTTAAAATATAGTGGTTTGTACAATGTTAATTCTTTTTCTACTAATTTGTTCTGCCTTCAGCTATAGGGAGGAAGCTATAGACTGTTGCCTTGCCTCCTCCCAAAATGCTAGAAATTATGTTTTATAAAGAACTAATAACATGTTAAAGGCATTGTTCATTGAGAAAAAGGGTAGATCACTGCCTATTTCTCTTCAATTAACCTTGAAATGAGACACAGAAGCCTCCTAGATGTCAGGCTGAAGCTCCATCACCACAATTAGTTTTATTTAAAAAAAAGGGCATAAACAAAATTGTACCACTGTTTGCTAAAATGTTCACGAGGGTCCAAAACCTTTAGGAATTCCTCTGACCCTTCAGAATATTACTCCCAATGCACACAATTTTCATGATTAAAAAATGACCTACAAATTACAAGGGCAATTTCAATAGAGAAAGTCAGACTATCTGGTATTCAGAAGCATTATATTTGTCATGCTGAATAGTCTTTTATGGACCAACTAAGCTTCCATGAATTGGCTTTAAAAAACATCATAATGGTTGCTGATGGATTCATGTACATAAAACATTGGGGAAGTGTTAGCTAGGTCCACCTCCTCTTCTGCATAGTGTCTCCCAATCCATTAATTGGGACACACAGGCAAACGGTGGGAAATTTGCTGCATTTATGTGAATTCATGTTTTAGAACAAGGGCTCTCAGCTTTCAAAGCCTAGAACCTTTCCAATGTTGTTGCCAAATTGAAAATATTACTGTGATGATCAGGGGAAACTGTTTAATATGGAAAGTAACAACAACCACATTCAGTTCATCAACCATATCCTGGTCTAACCTACTCCCCTTCCCCCTGCACCAGCTTCATAATGTTTTACATGAACATGTCCATGAAATCACCAGGAACTTGACTGTTCCATGCCCTACAACTCAAAGTGTGACAAAAATTGCAAACCCATCATTCAAAACTAGCTTGTGTCAAACTTTAAACCATGCAGGCAGGAGTCTGAAAGCATCATATATTCTGTAGACCTTCACCTTGCAGGGCATGATGGAAACACAATCAAAGGTAGGGAAGTAACAATAGAGGTGAGACCCTGCTGTAAAGCCTTGCTGTCTGTCTTACTGTGTGAGAAAAACAACGGCTGAAAAGAGCTCTGAATTAAATGCCATTCTCACTTTTTCTGGCAATAAATTCCAATCAGTAATTACAGCTTATTTGCCTGTCGTACATTTTCTGCCAGTCAGTTTTACTACATATTTATTGACTTGATTTGTCTCTCATCATCTGACAAGGACTCTCAAGGCAGCAAAGACCAACAAAGTAAAACATCAGGAAGAGGAACAAAATAAAATGTGCAAAATCTAATTGAACATGATCCCATGATCCTTTCTGAACCACATGCCCTCCAGAAGTATCCCAGAATTCAAAAATAATAGCAGCAAATTCCTTAGGGATTCTGAGCGTCCTTCAGTCTAATATCAGTAACACTTGATCTTTAAGATCAGCTTGAGATTGCCAGATTCAAACTTTTTTTGCAGCTTTCCCTAATTGAAGGTCCTCTTTTGGAATTGGATCCTGGGTAAGGATGATGGAATTTGAAGTCCAACACCTCTGGAGGACTGTGGAGGATAATTAATATGAGCTATAATGATATTCTACAGACCACAATTCAAAAGATATTTGCTTTATTGTAGAACTATCTATACAGTATTATGGTTGTATATTCATGACAATTGATACAATGCTAATAAGCAGTCTCAGTTCTATTTGGGCAGGATCGCAACTTTTTTTTTTAACTAGATAAGGTCTCATAAGATAACAAATTGTTTTTAAAAATAGAAAATGCTTCAGTTTAGAAGAATTTCAGCACTGGAGATCAGTACTATCAGTAATGTTATCCTGGCATCTCTAAGCAGATAATTGTGCCATTCTTCTAATAAAATAAAATTACCTTTTATAATAATCCCAGAAAACATAGAGATCATCCAAGCTGGATCTCTTTTTAACAAGCTTCCACTCATTACTTCTTGTCTTACCCTCTGGTGCTTGGGAGAATAAATCATTCCTCTCTTCTCTGTGATAGACCCTGGAGTACTGGAAGTCATTTATTATGTCCTCCTGATTCTCCCTCAACCCTTAGCCTCCAGACCCTTTATCATATTTATCGCTTTTCTGTGCAAACTTTCTAGGGTCTCGGTGTCTTTTTATATCATGGTGATCAGAACCATACACAGTATTCCAGGTGTGGCCTCAATATAAAGCAATATTATCACTTCTTGTGATCTTGATGTTATCTCTCTATTGATGCAGTCCAGGACTGCATTGGCTTTTTTAACAGCTTAGCACATTGCTGACTCATACTTAAGTGGTGGTTCACTAGGACACTATAGTAGATCATTTCCACAGTTACTATGTAGAACCAGATACCACCTATTTTGTACCTATGCATTTGATTTTTCCTGCCTAAGTGCAAGAGCTTACTTTTCTCACCACTGAACTGTATCTTTTTGGATAGGGCGCAATGCTCAAGATCTTTCTAAATCTTGAATCTATCTTCCAAAGTGTTCATAATTCTTCCCAGTTTGGTGTCATCTGCAAATTTGATGGGTTCCCCTTCTATCCCCTTGTCTAGATCATTTATGAAGTTCTTGAAGAGTACTGGGCCCAAGACAGAACCTTAAGATACCCCACTGCATGCTTCCCTCCATGTTATTACAATAGTTGGCAGAGTTTGAGCATTTGCCCTTTTGTTTCAGGCATTGACATCCAGGGAATCCATAGAGGGTATTAAAAGTGTAGACATGGTAGTCACAACTGTGGAGGAGAGGAGAGGAGAGGAGAGGAGAGGAGAGGAGAGGAGAGGAGAGGAGAGGAGAGGAGAGGAGAGGAGAGGAAAGGAGAGGAGAGGAGAGGAGAGGAGAGGATGAGAGGAGACAAGACGAGACAAGACAAGACAAGACAAGACAAGACAAGACAAGACAAGATGAAAGATTTGATTTTAGATCTGCAGGTGGATAACTGCAGTAATTAATATTAGACTGACTACCAAACTAGGCTTAATAAAAATATTAGCATTTTTAAAGTATTAGCATGCTGTAGATATTACAACAACCCTTCTAATTAAATAAGTATCCAAACTGCATTTACTCAGCTGGGCAACAGCTCTGAATTATTCTATCATCAGATAGATAGATATGAATGCAACAACAATTAAATACATTTTCAAAAAGTGCTTGGCTGAAATTTTAAGCTGTTTTTTATGTGTTGTTCTTCTTGTCTTAGTTTTATCTCTTTTAAATGAATAGTTTTATGAACCTGACTCTATACTGTCCAGATCACTTTGCTGATGGATGAACTAAAAGATTTTTTTAAAAACATAACTTTTCAGCCAGGTGCTTTATGTTTGTACTTCAGTCTCTTTACAACTATAGCACATCAAACTCAACCTTATGAAGACAAATAAATTTTTCCCCAAACCTACAAATACTTGGTAAGGCCACACTTAGAATACTGCATCCAGTTTTGGTCACCGTGATGTAAAAAGATGTTGAGACTCTAGAAAGAGTACAGAGAAGAGCAACAAAGATGATTAGAGGTCTGGAGGCTAAAACATATAAGGAACGGTTTCTGGAATTGGGTATGTCTAATTTAATGAAGAGAAGCAATAGGGGTGACATGATAGCAGTGTTCCAATATCTCAGGGGCTGCCACAAAGAAGAGGGAGTCAAGCTATTCTCCAAAGCTCCTGAAGGCAGGACAAGAAGCAACGGATGGAAACTAATCAAGGAGAGAAGCAACCTAGAACTAAGGAGAAACTTCCTGACAGTTAGAACAATTAACCAGTGGAACAACCTGCCTCCAGAAGCGGTGAATGCTCCAACACTCGAAGTTTTTAAGAAGAGACTGGACAGCCATTTGTCCGAAATAGTATTGGGTTTCTTGCCTGAGCAGGGGGTTGGACTAGATGACCTCCAAGGTCCCTTCCAACTTTGTTGTTGTTGTTGTTGTTATTATTATTATTATTATTACTTAGAACAGTGTGAGAATTTGTGTGTAGCAGTGAAAGTTACATTATGATCAGAGAGCACAAAAACTAGATTTTCCCTGGAAAATTAGCAAAATAACCTTGTGTGGTTATTTTTCTCTTTATTGGAGATTTCTGACTAGTATTGGTGAATAAATATAGGGAGGAGGCAAATAGGAAATGTCAAATATTTGTTGGAAATGTAATCAAATCAAGGGAATATTTCTTCATCTTTGGTGGACATGTAAGAAAGCTAGAAAATATTGTGCTCAAATATGTATTTTGATGCAGAAGATTTTAAAACTGAATGTGCAATTGAATCCAGAGAATTGGGGAAGGGAGTTTAATGGACAAACAATGGAAACATCTTATTGGGCCTTGTTTTTATATGTGATAAGAGCAGTGAGACATCAACATTACCTGAGAAATTAAAAGAGAAACTTGGGCCAAATACTCACAAGCAGGTTGCAAATGGTACAGAACATCCCTTCCTTTTATATGAGTGAATGTTCTTCTTTCTATACCTCTGCAGAAAAATAAATCAGATCTGGGCAGGACAGCAGAGGAATTAGCATAAGAAAGGAAATCAGAACCGTTAAAAGAAAAATGTAAACATGAGGCCTTTCTTGTTTAGAAAATGAATAAGATAAGGCCATCTGATTTGCTTTGGGTTGTCTGGCTCTTAATATAGCCAAGTTACGAAGATGAGAGGTGGGAAACAGGAAACCTAAACACAGCCACATGTTCCAGCTGAATCTTTAAGTTGCTCATAAATAAAAGGCTGAAATGACTTCCTGTACTTATTAGCTAATTAAGTCCTTCTAGCATGTACTACAATGACCATAATAAAAGTGTGTGTTTACTACAAATAAATAAATAAATAAATAAATAAACAAATAAGGGAATCCTTGCCAGCTAGGGAAATTGTAGCATTCAAGGAACTTCATCTGCCGTAGCCAACAGAACTCAGGTTGGCTCTGAAGTGTGTGTTTTCAGTCTAATGTGATTTCTTCTGCCTCCTCCAAGAAAGCTCTGCAGATCTGGATTTTAAGTTCCCAGTTTTGTATAGCCAAGCTGTCAAAATATTGTCAGCCACACACTTCAGCAACAGAGCACATGAAAACCAACAGCAATTCCTTCCTGTCAAAATACCTTTCCTGAGAAGCTCTTGGAAATTCTCAAGTTGCAAAACAATAGGCTAAATTGCACAGTGCCATCTTTTTTTAAAAAAATTTTTTATTAAAACAATCAACATTAATCATAATATCATATTAAGAAGCATTCATCATAGATCATACCTCTCATTTAAGTGGCACGGGGAGGGGAGACATCTGTATGTTAGCTAAAAATAACTCATTTCAATAATTCATCTCAAGGCTGACCACAAAGAAAATCAACAGTGAAAGAGGTCAGTCAGTTGTTCATGCACTGTGTAATTATTTCCTTCGATTATTCACTAGCATTATTGCTCAATTACTCTATTTCACTGTTTTCTAAGTTGGTGGACACATTAACACACACACACACACACACATCAGAAATGAATTGTGTTAATTAATACATATATATATTTATAACAGAAATAATTGATATCTCTCATACACATTCATTACTAGATAAGACACCATATGTTCATATGCTGCTGCTTTCATCGTCTGTCAAGTGGCATTTTTTTTCTTTTGAAAACTTATAAAATGGCATCCAGCTTCATGAACTTTTATATTTATAATTACTTATGAAAAAAATTCTTGGACCTAAATTAAATCATACCTTGAGTCAATTCACTGAATGTAGTGGGCTTCATTAACCGTGACTATCAGAATCTTAAACCCAATTTATTTCGGTGGGTTTAACAATGGACCCAGTGTTTACTTTTCTGTTTTACACCTTTTTTTATTTGAGCAAAATATTTGCAAAACAATCAATCCATCTAACCCATTAACTGGTTAAGTGATTTTTGTTTTGTTGTGCCTTTGAAAACTGTTGGCAACCTGAGCATTAAAATTGGACAAATATCTATTGATTTTTAAACATGATGAGATTTGGGGCTGCAAAGCTATATCTACTTACTTTAGAGAAAGTCTCATTAATGAATAGGTCTCCCTTTTGCCTAGACCAGGGGTAGGCAACCTTGGCTCAGGAATTCTGGGAGTTGAAGTCCACGAGTCATTAAAGAGCCAAGGTTGCCTACCTGTGGCCTAGACATTGATTAGTTTGCACAGGGAGTCTCCTCAATAATGGACTACAGTGACAACAGTGGAACAGCCTACCCCATACCTACAATGCCATCACCTCCTATAATTAGAGGGATAGAAGATTAATGCAATTGGAGGGCATCTGTTCAGGGAAGTAGAACCCCACTGAAATAAATACCATCCACTGCAAGATCTGATATCCAGTTTTCTGGTTGCTTGGATGTCAGGGCTTCTTAACCCCCTCTTTTACCACTTGGATGTCAGGGTTTGCAGTCCTAAAACAACATACTAAAACATACTCTACATTAGTATGGCTGGTCCTTCTGTTCATGTGCTCCTAGTGCTAGTGATCCTCCCTTTACCTCTTTAGCAGAGCTTTATTAAGTATGCTAAATACGTTCTGCTTGCACAGACTCATTTTCAGAGTATCTTGCTTACTTCAAAGCCCAACAATATTTCAGAGTGTTACAGACAACCTCCACATCCATCTTGGGCAGGAGCCAAGGAGGTCTGCCAGGTCTCTAGAATGCCAGCAGTAGCCGCCAGAGCATCATGCACCGATGTCAGGCCTCCTTTTGCTCAGACTTCAGTCAGCTGTTGATTGACATTCTGCAAATGTTTGTTGCTGTTGATTGACATTCTGCAAATGTTTCATAGAATTTAAGTCTTTGGATTTTCAATTCTGGAACTGAGTCTTTAAGACTGGTCTGACTGTCCCATTTAAAAGCAGGTTCAACTTATAAGGGATTTTTTTTTTTAATTCCTGCTTTGAATTTGCAATCTATGCAGGAAAAAGACTGTCTTTTGGCTGGCAAAATGGGCATATCATTGAAATATCATTTGCATCAGTAGCAAAGAAAGAAAACACAGAGGTTGAATCAGAATAACAGAGTAACAGAATATCAGAGTTGGAAGGGACTTTGCTCAGGCAGGAAACCCTATACCATTTCAGACAAATGGTTGTATCCTTGTAGTGCAGACTGTTTTAGGGCTAGTTAATTGTTTAATTATTTACTGATACTTCCTTTTTATCCAGACTTTTCTAACAACTTGCCTTCATCATGTTGTCAGAGATTTGTTTTCTTCATTTTCTTACAATTATCGAAAGATGAAAATTTGAACTTAACCAAGCTGTTTTGATTGATTTTCTGTTATGGATACAATGCTGACATCTATCTTCAGTTTCTGTGTGAAGGATCCTCAAAGAAAGCTGGAAGGTGGCAGGTAAAGACCTTCCCATAAGGACCCCAGAAAACTATTATTGTTGTTGTTATTGGTGGTGGTAGTGGTGATGTTATGGTTCTTTGCACAGTCAGCCAAATGTTCAGATTGGATTTGCCATTTTTGTCTACCTATCAAGAGACCTAAAACATGATGGAGAGATGACATCAGCAAGTATTATGGGCCTAACTGGTAAAAGGAAAGCTCAAGACTGTATTGGTTGGAAACATGCAGAAGAAGCCTTCATCCTGCAATGGAAAGACAATGGCTAAGATGGTGATGATGATGATGATGATGATGATGATGATGATGATGATGATGATGATGATGATGATAGCTTTTGTGTTTTGGGATTCGAGGCATTGAAGCATGACACATCATAAACCAAGTGTCTTTATTTCACCTTAACTCCACTCCAAGCAAACTGCAAAATGGGCACGCAGGCCTTTTATAGTCTTCCAACCCCCAGGCAGTCCAGCCAATAGGAATCCTTCTTTCTTCGCACCTTGCGCATGCGCAGTAGTCCAGCTCCAGCCAGTCTGGTCCCGGGCAGCCTTTAGATTGCCCGGGACCATTTGCAACATTTCTGAGCCTGCTGACTTTCACCCCTCCCCCCTAGATAGAACACACACAATTCCAATTCTTTTCACAATAACAATAAACAAAAGAAAATAATATTCCTGCTCACACGCAGGCAACATTCTTATCAAATAATAAGGTTATCTAAACAACCCACCCTTTTAATTTGGACTTCATGTGTCTATCTTCTACCCAACATAGGTCCCATCTCCTTATCCTAGACCAGTAAGGTTTCCTTGTGCTGACAGGAACCTCACATATTCACCTAGATGCTTAGGAGGGGCCTTAGCCCTTTGTGACCTATGCAAAGTCAGGGCAGTGCCTGGCCTGTCAGCTCACCTGCCCGGCTAGGCAGACCAGAACTTTTACTTAAGGGCGCCTGGCCTACCGGCCCGTCTGGTGGGCTCGCTAGACCAGGACTTTTATGCACAAATTTTGCAGGTGAACCCTGGTGATGTGTGCTGGCAGAGTTGTCGGGGCTCTCTCCAGGCTCCCTTAGAGCAGAGGAAATTCCCCAACCCACTGGAGTGGCTGAGGACTGCCCAACTACCCTGGATGGCTCCAGGGAATTTAGTCCCTCGAGCCCGCAACCAGTCTCGGACATGCCCTGCGTTGCAGGTGTGCCCCAATAAGTCCATTCCCCCGTGTAAGTGGCTGGGGTGCCAGAGTCAGGAGCTGTCTCTATGGCAAACCCCTCCTCAGGAGAATTCCTGTCTGGAGCTCTTGCGGATACACATGACTCCCTGTTCGGCACAATAGCTGAACCGTGAGGATGCCCTTGCTCCTCCCCTGGGAAGTCCCTAGTGACCTGCGGTACTTCTCAGGAACAGTGAGGCTGGGTCTCAAAATGTTGACCTGAAGTGTGACCTAGTTCCTGGGCCCCCTCCCCCCCAGAGTGGAGGCAGGGGCGGAATCAGCAGGGGACAACCGCCAGCGCAGTTGAGCGATGTGACGCCGCAGGACACAACCATCTCCCAAGGTCACTTCATATGATAGAGGTCCAGAGATCTTACAGATGACAGCAGGAACCCAGAGATGTCCAGGACCATAGTTCCTTGCCTAGACCGGATCACCCACCTGAAGTCTCTTAGGAGCCCATGGCTGTGACACCTGTGAAGACACCCGGTCTGGGTGCAGTCTGTCTAACTTCGTGATGAGGCGGCGGCCCCAACGGAGTTCAGCTGGGCAGTGCAAGGTGTGGTGTGGTGTGCAAGAAGAAAGTCTGCTAACCTGTGATGCCAACTGCCGTGCGTTAGTCTTTTGAGTGCGTTTCTAGTGGTGTGCACCATTCTTTCAGCTTGCCCGTTGGTGGAAGGGTGGAAGGGAGCTGACGTTGCATGCCATATCAAGTTGGCCTGAAGGAAAGCCTGGAACTCACAAGATGTAAATTGAGGACCATTGTCAGAAACGGGAACATCAGGAAGGTCATAGGTTGCAAAGATTCCTCTTAGCACCTGGATGGTCCTAGCAGTAGTTGTGGAGGAGACAGGTACAACCTCTAGCCACTTGGAATGGCTGTCCACAAAGATAAGGAAGAATTGCCCCTGGAAGGGCCCAGCATAATCTAAATGTACCCTTGACCAAGGGGTTTGTGTCTTCTCCCACCTGTGTACAGGGGCCTGAGGCATTTCAGGCCGTGATTGTTGGCACACCTGGCATCCATGCACCTGGGCCTCGATAGCTTTATCAAGCCCAGGCCACCAGAGATGGCTGTGCGCAAGCACTTCCATGTGCACGATGCCCGGATGTTCTTCATGCAGAGAGGAGAAGACTCTAGACCTCAATGAGGCTGGGATAACTACACTACTCCCACATAAAAGGCACCAATTAAAGGTACACAGTTCATGTCTCTTTTGCCAGAAACTTTGAAATGTAGCATCTGGACATGTGTCAGGCCATCCTGACAACACCCATGTCAGCACGCGTGCAAGCATGTGATCAGTGGCAGTTTCTGCAGCCATGTCCCTAGCATTGAGGGGAGATTCAGGTAGTTGCTGAATAGAAAGAATATTAATAGCAGGGGCAGGATCTGCCTCTATGTGAGTGAGAGGTAGCCTACTGAGGCCATCTGCATGGCCCATTTCTTTGCCAGGTTTGTGAATGAGTGTGTAGTCATATGCTGACAGGAAAATGGACCACCTCAGCATACGGGGGGAAATGATGTGAGGGTTTGTTTTGTTGTTGTAAACAACCCCAGCAACGGCTTGTGGTCTGTATAGACTGTGAAGTGGCGGCCATATAAGAAATCATGGAATTTCTTTATGCCAGCCACTATTGCCAAGGCTTCTCTGTCAATCTGAGCGTAATTCCACTCTGCAGATGACAGAGTCCTTGAGTAGTAAGCCACAGAGACTTGTTTTCCATCAGCCTTTAGGTGACTGAGTACTGCACCCACCCCATAAGGGGATGCATCACAAGCGATGCATACAGGCAGTTGCTCATTAAAATGGGCTAATACCGCATTTGATGAGAGCAAGGCCTTGACCTCTTTAAAACTCCTGTCATGGACTTTAGTCCACTGCCATGGAGCTTGCTTGTCTAAGAGCCATTGTAATGGCTCAGCCACAGCAGCCTTATGGGGAAGGAAAGCATGATAGAAGTTAAGAAGTCCCAAGAAAGCCTGAAGCTCACTTTTAGACTTGGGACTTGGGGTCTCCTGAATGGCCTTCAACTTAGATTCTGCAGGGTGGATGCCTTGAGCATCTATTTTAAAGCCTAAAAATTCTGTAGAAGTAACACCAATTTTACATTTGTCTTTTTTTAATTTGAGGCCCGCTTGACGGAACCTCATCAACACAGCCCTTAATCTTTCAGCCAAATTCTGTGATGACTCCCCTGCAATGATGACGTCATGAAAGTAGGGGCAAACCCCCAGAATACCCCTGAGTGTGCACTCCATGATGCTCTGGAATATGCCAGGAGCAACATTCACCCCACATTATAACCTTTTTACTTTAAAAGTGCCCCTATGGGTCACTATTGTTTGGGCTTCAGCAGTTGCCTCATCAACATGTAGCTGTTGATAGGCCTGTGCTCAATCAAGCTTTGCAAACAGTGTTCCCCCTTTAAGGGAGGCCAAAATATGACTCACTACTGGTACAGGATATGCATGCTGTTGCAAAGCTGTGTTCAGAGTACACTTATAGTCTGCGCAGATTCGGACTTTAAAGGCGTCACAATTGGGGTTTCCCATGGACTTGAGTCCACAGGTTCCAAGATGCCCTGCTGGAGCAGCTTGTCCAGTTCAGCATCAATCTTGCCCTTGAGGGCGAAGGGCACCCTCCTAGGCTTAATCCTAACTGGTGCAATGTTTGGGTTTAATCACAGTGTGATGGGAGGCCCCTTGTATGAACCAAGCTCTGAACTAAACACATACACAAAGTCTTTGCAGACTTCTGCAATTCCTAGAGTTTGCAGGCTATTCAGACCGGTCACCTGAATTCCCAGGGCCATAAACCAATTGAGTCCAATTAGACTCGTACGCTCATCCCCAACAACCACCACATCTAAGAGGCCTTGGAAAGCCTTACGCTGCACCTTGAGTGTGGCTTCTCCTAGTACATTAACCTTTGAATTTTGAAAGTCAGTAAGAATTAAGTTCGATGGCCTGAGTTTGACTCGACGGCCACTACTGCAGCAAATCCTTTTAAAAGTATTGTGTGAAATGATTGATAGAGCGGACCCGGTGTCCAGCTCCATCGATAAGGGAACCTCTTGTAACTGTACATCAATGCGAAGCTTCTTTTTAAGGGGCTTGTGCGTCCCTGTTCACAAGATGCTTCTACGTGACGCGCAGTTGGCTGGGGACCCTGGTACCTTTCCGAAGGGATTCTTCCTGAGGTTGCACCTGCTGGCAACCCAAACAAATGGTGGCAATGTGGCCTTGCTTACCACACACCCGGCAAATGGCAGAGCGGAACCGACAGTCCGTGCGCTTGTGGCGTCCTCTGCAATCAAGACACTGAAGGGCTGCTGGGGCCTTGTCTGGTTTCTCTTGCGGTCTTCTGACTGCCGGCTGGTGAAGTCTGTCCACCTCCTCTTCAGGATCTGAGTCTTGGACTTCCTGAGCGACCTCTTGCTGGATGGTCACGATGGCTGGAGCATTTCTGGCGAGGCGCAGAGCCTTCACAGCATCACCTGCTGCTTCTTCAGCTGCAACTTCGCGTAAGACATCTTGGAAGGTGACTTCAGCTTTAGCAAAGATCTTTTGTTGCAGCTCCCTGCTTCTAAGGCCACAGATGAAACGGTCTCGTAAGTGTTCTTCCAGGTCCTTGAATTCACAAGGCCTGGCAGCTTGTCTCAAAGCAGTGATGAACTCAGCAGCAGACTCGCCCGGCTTCTGATCCCTCTGCTCAAAAGCGTGCCTCCACACAATCACAGAAAGCTTGGGGTGGAAGTGATCCTTCAGCATGTTCTTTAGATCTGTATAGGTGACAGACTCCAGCTGTGCTGGGGCTACCAGGTTCTCGGCTACATCAAAAGTGTCCTGACCGCAGACACACCGCAGGGTTGCCACTTTCAAGCCAACTTCCCGAACCGGGTTGACCCTTAGCTAATTTTCTACCCAGGCCACGTAGGAGTTCCAGCGCTTCGGGTAAGAAACGTCAAACTTGGACAGACGTCCAATCTTTGACATCTTCTGCTTCGAATACCTCGCTGCAAGTCTTTGTTGAGGGGAAGGGCCCATTTGCCAAGCTCACCTCCAGCGATGGTGTACTGGCAGGTGAGTGCAGAGCTGGACGCTGATTCCCAGGCTTCAGGCTCTTCAGATGAGGCTTATCCTCTTCTTACTGCCTTTTTCCTTGCAGCCATCCCACCTTCATCGCCACTTTTGTGTTTTGGGATTTGAGGAATTGAAGCACAACACATCATAAACCAAGTCTCTTTATTTCACCTTAACTCCACTCCAAGCAAATTGCAAAATGGGCACGCAGGCCTTTTATAGTCTTCCAAACCCCAGGCAGTCCAGCCAATAGAATCCTTCTTTTTTCGCACCTTGCGCATGCGCAATAGTCCAGCGCCAGCCAGTCTGGTCCCGGGCAGCCTTTAGATTGCCCGGGACCATTTGCAACATTTCTGGGCTGAGTTTCTTCATCAGGCCCAGGACACAATAGCTACCTATCGGGTCCTTCACAAGAACTTGGGATAGGCAGATGTGGATGCTTGATGGTATTAAAGTTATTGTTGCAGGATGTAAGCTGTTCCTAGTAAAGCTACCTTTTGCAGTTGGCTAATGGCAAATTTGTCATTGCCAATGGGGTTCAAGTGGCGCTCAAGTTGTTTTAGGATTGCACCCAAGGTGCCTATTGGCACTACCTTTGCTTTCTTTTGCCACAGTCTATTCTATTTCTATTTGCAAGCCTTGGTATTTTGTTATCTTCTCCAGTTCTTTCTCATCTGTTCTGCTGTCTCCAGGTACTGCCACATCCACTAGTCAGACTTCTTTGTCTTTCTTATCTACAATTGTTAAGCTTGAGTGTTTTATGGCACATGCCTGTCTGTTTGAAGTCTAAAGCCCCAGAGCACTATTATTAAAATGTATATTATTGTTTTATTTATAATTATTGATACTGTTTACAAGCAGCAGGTGCATACTGAAAGATTTGTATACTGATAGATGGGTTATCAGAAACCATAGCAATAATTACATATTTTGTTTACCCAAAAATCATTTCCTTATAAAAGCATTCAATAATTTTTTGTCACTGTGCAACCATACTAGATATTTTCCTGATATAAAGAAAATCCAGGGAATGAGGTCTTTCACAATCACTTCCTTTGGCATTTATTATAAATCTGGAAAGCAAGAAGGCTATAGAGCACTGGAGAGAATACAGAACAATAAAAGACTCATTCTCTCATGTACATATTTTCTCACACTCACATATCGGTTGACCACTTTACAGCAATAGCAATAGCACTTAGACTTATATACGGTACCACTTCATAGTGCTTTACTCTCTAAGCAGTTTACAGAGTCAGCCTATTGCTCCCAGCAATCTGGGTCCTCATTTTACTGACCTCGGAAGGATGGAAGGCTGAGTCAACCTTGAGTCCCATCAGGATTGAACTCAGGAGGGTAGAGTTAGTCTGCAACACTGCACAGGGCTCTTTATAACTTAAACATTCACATCGCATCTCTGGGAGAATTCCAGGACAACTGGCAAAATTTCAGAAAAGCAAATGTCCTGATCTTCAAAAAGAAAAGAAAAGAAAAGAAAAGAAAGGGATGTGAAGAACTGCCTACCTGTCAAATTGATATCTACACTGGGAAAAGTTTTTATAGAGATTATTAAAAAGTGTGTTTGTGAGCATTTATATAGGCATTCTACAATTACAGGAGTCACATGGATTTGTCACAAGCAAATCATGCCAGATTAACTTTAGCTTTTTCTTGATAGAGCTACTGGCTTAGTACTATAGATCAGGGTAATGCAACATGCCTACGTCAGAGACTCTAATGTTATTATTGTAAATGGACTCACAGTTGATGGAATGATTGCATCCAAAGAATGTTTATTAGTGGCTCTATTTCATCTTGAAGGGGATTTTCAGGTGGAACACCACAGGAATCTGTGCTGGCTACTGTTCACCTTTTTTATCATTGTCTTGGATGAGAGAGTTGGGGAACAATAACACAAAAGAGGTGAAGGGAGGTTTAAAAAGAGAGAAGATTCAAAAAGATTTAAACGAGTTTCAGAGTGGCCTGAAATGAATAGGATGGAATTGATTGGGAATAAAAGTAAAGTTCTGGGGAGAAAAGAAAAGGCACAAGTATGATACAGAGAAGTTTTAGTTTTGAAGTATTACAGTATGTTTGCAAAGAATCTGGGAGTTCATGTCAATCACAGATGAAACATGAGCCAACAGGATGATGCAGCTGCTAAAAGGGCAATGCTGCTTGAGTTGTATTTACAGAAGTGCACAGTCCAAATTATGAGAAGGAAATGTTCTACTCAACTCTGCCCTATCTGTCCTCACATAGAATACTATGTTCTGTTACAAGAACCAGAAAAGACAGTGATAAATTGAAGGTTCAGAAAAGGGCTACCAAGATGGTTAGGTGACTGGAAAGCTAGCCTTATATGCAACAGTTAAAAGACCTAGGTATGTTTATCCCATAGAAGAGATGACTGAGAGGAGATGTAAAAGCACTCTTCAAATATTTGAAGATTTGTCACACAGAAGAGGACATGAGTTAATCCTCTATTGCAGACATGTCAAACACAAGGCCCGGGGGCCGGATGCGGCCCGCGAAGTGGTTTCATGTGGCCCGCGAAGCCATCCTGGAAATAGTGAGAGAATGGCCCCCGCTGCCTTGGCCCTGGCCGGCCGGGAGCCAATGTACAATTTTGTGGTGGCCATCTATGCTGAAACACATTCAGTCTTAGCTTCACAAGGCCATCTGGAAACATCGAGTAACCAGCCCGTTGGCCCTGCCACCTGGGTGCATGCTGGGGAGGTGTCACCCTTTGTGAGGAATGAAGAAATGCACCATCGCCTGAAAGTGGGCAGCAAATAGTCCTCACCTACTTCACATATCTGGCTTGATGGGCTCCAGGGGAGGGGTTTCGGCAGGCAATGGGGTGCTCTCCTGACAACGCTGAGAGGCTGACTCAGGCAGTGCAAATCCAAAAAGAAGTGCGCCGCCGCTCAGACCCCAGCCTGCCCAATTTCAGCAGGCAGCAAGGTACAAAGCTGGCAAGCTTTGCACTGCCTGGCTCAGCCTCTCAGCGCTGTGAGGAGAGTACCCCATTGCTCTCCTCACCGGGCAGGCTGGCGGCTGGGCGGCATTGCGCAGGTAACGTCAACTCTCATGTTGCTTATGGCATCCCCTCCCCCAAAGCCCACCAAGCCAGATATGTGAAGTAGGCGAGAGCCATGTACTGGCCACTTCCAGTGGACCATGCCTTGGCTCTTGCCCCGGTCCCACCCCCTTCTGCCAGAGACCCTCAGATCTGTCCCACTCCTGCCCAGGCCCCCACAGGCACCCTTGACGCAAATGATGAAGGGCTGGCCACGCCCACCAAGTAGGCCACACCCATCCTTGCCACACCTGACCCCCCAGGATAACAACAATGCTGATGCGGCCCTCAATGAAATTGAGTTTGACACCCCTGCTCTATTGTATCAGAGGGTAACCATTATGTTAAACTATAAGGAAGGAGTTTCAGCCTACATATCAGGAGGAACTTCCTAATTGTATAAGCTCCTAGCCAAGACCAACAGGCTGCCACATGAAATGATGAGTTGTTTTTCACTTCAATTCTTCAAAGGCTAAATGGTCATCTGTCAAAGATATCTAGAATGCTCTGCCCTGAGGAGCTGGTTAAAATAAATGATCCTTAAGCACCCAGCTTTATATTTTTTATGATTTCATCTCATTTCTCTTTCCTTTAAAACATCAAATGCTTTATTTTCCATCAAGCTGAATTAGGACTACTACTCCAATGAGAAACAAACTTCAAAAAATAATCTAATGTCCAGAACAAAAAAAATGAATATTTCTGAAGCCATCTCATAAGTTTCACCAAGCTTATTACAGTATCCTGCATATAGATATGATGATTTCTTTGGAAACTGATGCATTTTGCACATCTATAATGACCTGTGATAGCTGCCAATCATCATTAAAATGTTATGATTAGATGCATGAATAAACAAAACTCTCTCCTGAATTGGTATCCACTTCACAACCTTCCACATGCCAAGCAAGAAAAAAAAATCTAACAAATATTCCCAGAAAGGGAAACAAAGAAAATAAAAAGAAACCTCATTATATGAAAGGCATTTAGAGTTAAATATTACCTGGAACTTGACTAGCTCTGTAGAAATATATCTGATTTTTTTTAAAAAAGGTCTGGATCTCTAAACCATCTCTGTTCACCAGATGGAACTCAGCTCAGTATTAGCAGGCATATTTTCTAATGTTAGCAAAAGTTACCTAACCTGCATCCAGAATCAGTAAGTCTGCATTCAAAGATCTTTATCAAATCTCATTTGTAAATATCATGTTGGTACAGAATTGCTAATTCTTTTCCAGCACTTTCACCCTTTTATGTTTGTTTGTTTGTTTGGGCATCATTCTCTACACTACTCCTAAGCTATGTTATACATGAAAACTTACTTTAAAATAAAATAATCCAATTAGATTTTGAATATTTCAGAAGCAAACAGGCAATTTCCTATAAGGGACTCTTCCAAGAAGCTCATTCAGCTCCAGTAAACCATAAGTGAACCCTTCCCCTACCTTAAACTTGCAATGTCTGCTATTGTAAAATGCTTACAAATATTGAGCTTATTCAAAGGTGATGGGAAGAATAGTGCTAGGGTGACAATGACCATATCACAAATGGGCAGGTGGGTGCTGCATAGTCCACAGAAACTAGAATGCTAAGAATATCAGGGAGTAAAACTCAATGCTACAAAAGATTCTAGGTTCAAATTGTAGCACCTCCATGTAGACCTGAAAAAACTGTGGCCAAAAATCTTGGTCAGCTTCTGGAAGTCTGTGTCAACAACGCTAGACCATCTGAATCAAGAATATGAACTGGTATAATGATGCTTCTTACACTCCAGTGCTACCACTCACTAGCATTGTGCCTATAGATTGGGGGGGGGTCATAGCCTGCCAAGCTGTTTCTGCCATATTGGAACTCTCTTCCCTAGTTAATGCTAGAAATTGGCATCAGCTGCAACTCCTCTTTCCTAACTCTCGGAAAATTCATCTTCTCATTTTTCAGAGGTATGAACGCTGCCATTATACTACATTTATTTATTATGCACTGTCTTAAATGAATAGAAAGAGATGTGATTTGTCCTACTGTAGGTATGCATTGAGATTGAATCTATTGCATGTTAGAAATGGCGGTCAGGACAGGGTAGGAAAATGATCCGTGTATCATCTATACTATTTTTGTAATTCTAAAATTATTTACCAAACCAGCTAAATTTTTCACCTTCCCTCAAAAATTCTCACTCATAAAGTGACTACTATATTTAGAAGTACCATTTCCCAGAATTCTATTGATCCTTCTGTTTATACCATGTAACATCTGAGATTTTTCTGTTTATACCATATAACATCTGAGAGCTAAGCCTTGCCCATATATTTTTGATCCTGTCAATATATTGTTAACCCTGAAGAGTGGCAAATTGTCATTTTGTCTAATTTTAATCATTATTTTAAAAATCCTTCATAGCCAGTGGTGGGATTCAGCACCAGTTCGGCAGAACCAGTAGCTAATTTTTTGTTGCCCAAGCCCAGAACAGACTTCCAAAAGTGGCATCCACATAGAGGACCAGTTGTTCACATATTTGAATCTCACCACTGTTCAGAGCCAATCACATTTCACATGTTGAATATTTCTCTATCTAAAAGTCACATCTGTATGTGAAAAGGAAATGCTTTGCTAAGCCAGTACCTTGAAATAAAACAGGATCTAGTATAGTATATTTGAGCTTAGTGAATTGGTGGCTAGGGTAAAATTTAAATGGCCAGATAGCCTTATTAGATATGCAGAAAGTTAACCGGAAAAGTAAATGGAGAGGTAATCAAACTAGAGAGAAGGAGTGTGGTGCCTCCAGATATTAGAGTGTCCTTCAAAAGGCATTTATTTATTATTAGTATTATTTATATGCTGCTGTTTCTTGCCATTCTAAGTGGTTTATATCAAATATGATAGAATATCCATAACATTCATAAACATTATTAAGAACTTATATGAAAATAATGGAAGCCACCGATAATCTGATTGTCCTATAGGAATGCTCTCTTGAAAAAGACCATTATACATAAAGATATCAAAGTAATGACATACTGGAATTTGGAGGCCTGAGGGACAATTTGTTCCAGAGAGAAAGGGAATCTGCTGAAAGTGCCATTCCCCAAGTGTGAGCCCAGAATTTCATTTGGGATAGGTAGGTAGCTGAAATGTTCTCTTTCTGCTAAATTGTGTTGGGAGAGCACGTTCTGCCTAAAGAATATGCTCCTGAAAGTAACAATTATCCAAGCCATTGGCAATGCAGGATGGAATTACTGGAATGATAGATAAGGAATATGTAGAAGCTACATCCTTGTACTAGATCATTATGAGATTCAAGAGACTATAGAGTGCCATTAGCAGAAATGAAATATACAGAAAACATACCTGAAGATCATGGTATTCAATGATCATCCTTATCAATGATATAGACAGGTTAGCTCAAGCAGAGATATAGGGTGAAGAACAAAATAATGTCAAGAAAGAGGTTCTAACCTAATCCTGCAAAAGTAGGGAAGACATGATTATACAATCACTTTTTGGCAAGAATATTTTTAATCAGTTAGTTAATTAGAGTTGTCCTATTCTGCCATGGATTGACTAGATTACTTTTAACTTCAGCATTCTTATTGGAAATATGGGCATAATATAATACTGTGCTTCCTGACAGGGGTACATAAAAAATTGGAAATAGGTGTGCAGCACATAAATATAATGCCTGTTGTTCCTTTTTGACTGATAATTCATTCTTATCCTGACATTCTGTCAATTAAAGTCAGAGAAGTTTGAAAGAAAAAGTGAAAATATTTTATCCAAGATTGGTATGAACTAAGATATTTCATGAAAATTTAGAATATTTCCTCATCGATTGTTTTCTCTTCATTTCTTTCCATTCTAATTTTCAGTTTACTACTTGTTGGAATTCTGTATGGGGGAGTTAATATCCTATACACACAGAGACATCGAATGCACACATGTATTATACACACAAAGAGTATGTACCTATATCTCAAAAATTACCTAGAATTTTCAATACTGCACCACTGTTATAACTAATCAGTTTGATCCAGTGCATTGTGTGCCAGAAAGAAAATGTATTTTGCAAAATGGTATTCGCATAAAAAGAGATTTAAAAAGACTATGTTCAGAGATGCCATGGCATAAATTCACTTTGAAAAACAGGAGGAAAGTAAGAAGCTTTAACTTTCCATGAAGTAAAGAACGTATAACCTTTGGATACCTTACAAAGTACAACTTTTTATGCGTATTCTTTCCCAAAGTGTGGAAAATATTTTACATTGTTGCATCGTGAACAGCGAACCTCACGTGGTTTTCAGTCCAAAAACAGCATCTACCAAAAAATAGTTCATAAATATATTTGTCCCTTTTCTTTTACCATAATGCAGTAAACAAAGTGCTGTTCAAAATAAGTGAGTGGAAACTAGGTCAGCATACACTGAGTGCAGCATGACAAGGTAAACTCAGATTTCATTACAGCTAGAACGAATGTTCTTTGATGTTATGTTCGTGAGGCATCCCTATCAAAAATGCTCCTTTCTAATTAACTATTGAAAGAGTTTCATAAGTTCTTCCTTTTCATAAAAATAGTGATAAGTTCATTTCAGAATGATTCCCTGCTTATTTCACAATGATGGTAGTAATTATCAAATATGACCAAAGATTTTCCCAGAAGATAAAATGATTGTGTGCTTCCCTTGACATTGGAGCAGGCAACCTATAGATGGAAGCCTTGCAAATAACAAGTAGTCTTAGCCATTAGAGACTTAACTTACTTAGGGATCAGGATACATATTTACAAGCATTGTCCATTCGTATTGGTCTTAAATGACAATAGCTCTCTTTATAGGAAAATATATTGTTTTTCTCCCAATGATATAGCCTTCTTTGTCTTCCTTCAATGGCTCCATGAGCTCCACGAACCAATAGCCATTGAACTAAACAGAAGGAACAGTCAATGCTACAGAGAGTTTTTTTTTTACTAGGACAGAGAAAATGCAATGGTAATGAAACTGTCAAGAAGTACCATTTAGGGTACTGAGGATCTGTAATGTTCTTTTCACCTGCAAGAAGAGAAGGGAGGATAACAAGAGCACGACATTTCCCACATGGTTGGTTGTGAGTTTTCAGTGAACTTCCAGCCTCTTCCAACCATATCTATTTGTTATCTATCCATAAATGTCTTAAACAGTACTCCATCCCATGATGAAAGACAGCTATAATACGATTCCACTGTAGACCTAATAATCTTCAGGGAAACAATCATGTTATAATATTTCACTACTTTAAAGGACATTAAACTACAGTCCCTTTGCTCTGCCTTGTTCTGCAAGTTTCTTATGAAAACTACTAGAACAGGATGGACCTAATCAGAGTTAAATTATGGTATATATGGCTCCAGTATGATATAGTGGTATTTACTTTATTTGATATATTCTCAGAATAGGAGAAAACTGCTTTGGACTGAACCTTCTTCCATTGTGTTCCGTGAGAAAGTAAATATAGAAAAATTACATGCACACACATATACAGGATATACACCCCATCTCCCTTTCTTAAGCCAAGCAGAATTTCATTTCACCTTCTCCTACCTATTGTACAGGATTGCTCTGCCCATGTTTTACAAAGCAATGTCTTATCAGAGATAAATCACTTATGGAATAATTTTAAAGCTCCTTTGGGGGTTGTATGACTGCAAGAGAAGAAATCTTAAATATATAAAAAAATAATACAATTGCATATCCATGAAAATACATGTACCAAGGGAAAATAGGGAATTAACCATCTCTTAGTACAAACCTAGAATGTACTGTATCAGCTTGCATCAACAGAGAGAGAGAGAGAGAGAGAGAGAGAGAGAGAGAGAGAGAGAGAGAGAGAGAGAGAGAGAGAGAGAGAGAGAGAGAGAGAGAGAGAGAGAGAATTTGTTATTACTTTAATGGAACAATGTGGCATATCTTCAATCATATGTGAAATGAAGGAGGGTGAACACCTCCAGAAAGCATGCCAATATTTTACACAGCAACATTCTTGTATTAATTAGCCTAACAGTGGAATTAAAGACTAAACCTCTTACAAGCACTGGAACACTCTTGGACAGAATGAGTAACTTGAAATGCTTGGAAAATCACTAAAGAGAAGGAAAATGATACATATAAAACAAAATATATCAGTAATATCAGATAACCACTAAAATGCTTCATTTTCACTGGGTGGCTTAGGTTCAAGTGGCACTCAGTTATACTGTTCATTTGACCTCTAAATTTGCATCTTCTCAGATCACTTTTTGTTTTCATACTTGATAACTTAATAGACTGTCAATCTATTCTATTTTTCAAACCTGTGATTAAAATCTGTCCCATGCTCTTTGGGAGGGAAAGATGGGATATATATAGTTGTGCATTGTTTAAAAAATTATCACACATCTATAATGAGCACTTTTTCTAAAAGCTGATAGCTATATTCCCAGTAGACAACACATGAAAGGTAATAGTTGTGCAAATTGTAATTTCAATTAGAACCCAAACAAACAGACTAGTTTTACCATCAGCCTATACACACATAGAGATAAATAGAAATTCTTCTTGCAGATTTGCTTTAAATAGCTTGATAAAGAAAGTGAGGTTTGTGGAAGGAGAATTTTGTTTCTTGTTATAATCTAGATTTTGTTCACAATCTAATTTTTTTTCAGCTAAGTAAATGTGAATACACAGAGAGAGGTAGATAGAGGGAGGTGGATTGATAAAGGTATAGATACAGTATAGCTATAAGTGTAAAGACTCAAAAGACCCATTATCAAAAAGTGAAAGTTATTTAAACTTGGAGGCATGCTCCTTATAATCCATATGCCTTAAAATTATTATCATTCGCAGAAAATTCAGGGAGAAGTGAAACTGCCATAGACAGTGAATATTTAACTTTTTCAACAATTTCTACTTCAGAATTACAGAACTGACTTAAGGCTTCTTCAAGCATTTTGGTCCCCTCCCCAAAAATGCTGGTTGCTATTATTGTTGTTTACATAAGATACATAATTTAGTTATAATCCTACATTTACTATTGAGTGAAATATCTCAGAATTTAATGAGGCTTACTTCAATGAGGTTTACATATGAAAAATGCAGAGGACTCTACTATAAATCAGCTTTCCTGCTAAAATGCATCTTTCACACCCTAGCGAAACATATACTCCAGTGATCAGACCCCCTCCCCCAACATTTACCTCACCTTTGCCCAATATTAGATATTTAACACCTATCCACTCAAATATCATTGATAATATCTGGCTGGGTTGGTGGAAGTAAATGGAGATAGTGTGAGTTGTATACAAGACATCTGAAAGATGCTGAATTGGGAAATAATCTATATTTTCTTTTCAGTTTTTCCTACTGATATTATGCAAATTGCCATTGGCTAAAAAAGAAGTATAATTATGGTTACATTAATAAGAATAAGAATAAAGATACAATGTGAATATGATAATTGTAAAATCATCATATTTATATTATTTATCAAGAAAGTAAGAGGCTTTCTTGTGACTCTTGAGTTGTTGGATTACATAGCCTATCACAGCTAACCCACTAATACTTCTTGAGAGTTACAGTTATAACGTATTTAAAAGTACAACATGATAACACTGCAATAAAAGTGCTGATTAGAACTCCATCGTGTAGAAATTATCACTTTCTTCAGTGTCTAACATATTCCATTCCAATTCAGAAGTTCAAAAATGTTTTTACAAATACTTTAAGAACTTTAGGGGCAGTTCAATACCTACGTATCTCTCCCCTGGATCGTCCACTATTGCAGGGGAGAAGGGAAAGCTGAGGAAGAAGAAGAGATGACTTACCACTTGAGCGTCTGACAATGTTCTCCAAGAATGTATTCTGTGGTGCCACCAGCCCCCTTTTGCCCCCCGGCATCCTCCTGTGCCTGCAGAGCTGGGCTCTGGAGCCAAGAGGTCGCACTGGGGCGGGCTGGGGGGATCTCGGAAGGTCTCTTGAGCCCAGTGCTGTGGAGTAGCTGTGGGAAGATTGATGAGGCAGTTCATGGTAGTAGCGCTCCAGCAACTGATAAAGCCCAGACTGTGGCAAGGATGCGCTCACAGCTCAGAAACTGCAGCCTCTGAGGAGATTGCGCCTGCGCGCTTGACCCGCTATTGCTCTTGCCGCCGCTACTGCCCCAACGGGCAGGCAACATGACCAAGCCTGCTTTCTGAAGCGATCGCTCCCGAACTTGCTGCAGCTGGACGGAGGATCAACCCAAACCAGAGTCTGGATCTCAAGGTTTCTTGTGCTTCTAAATGCAACACGGAAGGGGCGGGTAACAGGGGGATAGGGATTATGAACGTTATAGAACAATTCCCTTAAATATGAGGCAACAATAAACGAATTGCCCGACTTTTCTGCTTGTCAAGGACCGAGAAAGAGAAACGATTCCGGTATTCCAGCTTCCCGAGAGAAAGTTTTCAAAGTGGTCTAATCCCCAAAGGTTCCATCGAACAAGTTCAGCACCTCGGACAGCTCTCAACTAGCCTGCCGCTTTCGGCGTTGGCCAAGCGTTTTTCCTTTTCCTTCGCTGCTTCTCCCCCGTTGCTTTCTTGAATCCGGAGTCAGCGGCGCCGCTAGGTCGAGTCAGAGAAGGGCTGAGTGGCTGCGATGTGGCTGCGCGATGAGCCTCTGAACATCTGCTTGGGACTCAGAGCAAGAGCAGAAAAAGCCTGACGGAGAAGCCCGCTCAACGCGCAGAGACCACACCAGTCTCATTAGCAGAAAGGCCAATCGCTGAAGTGAAGGGACGGTTTCCGAAAGCAGAGGATTGCCCCTCCTGGCCGCTCTCCAGGGGCGGGGCTGAACTGTCCGGTTTTTCCCTTTCCGCGTGGCCCAGCCTCCCCCGATTCCTTGAACTGGTGGCTCAAAGAGTCCGATGCAGCTGTTCAGCCAAAGCGAATAGGGCCGTGATGCAGCTCTCCGCCAGGAAAGAAAAGCCTAAATAATTCATAAGAGCAGGGCGTTTGTTTCGGAAAGGGGAAAAACGCAGAGGTGGAGGCGAATGAGAGAAGGGCAAGCGGGGAAATGAAGAGTAGTGGGGGCGGAGGCTGCCACTGGGTTCACTCGGATATAGAGGATGGAGTAGGAGGAGAGTAAAGAAAAGGGCAACTTTCCTGCTTCGCGTAAGAGAAAGTTGGGAAGGAGCGACGGAGGCGCTGGAAAAGACCCTCCTTTGGAAGAAATCGGTGGGGGTTCTTTCTTTCCTGAATCCTTTAGCCCACCATCTCGAAGTGGGAGCTCCGTGTTCCTGAGCAGTATGACTTTGAATACCACACGAAGTGGAAACGTCCTAGGAGGAAGATCTAGATCCCTTTTTGACTCTGCTTGGAGGCTTCACCAAGGCATCTGATTCACTTATGTCACAGTACATCTCATTGCATGCTCCGTATTTTAAATTCTGGATATGGAATCAAGAAGTATCCCTATTCAAGCAAATAGGTAATGCTGTAGACACATTTCAGCCTTCGTCTTCTGAATTTTCTGAGGACTTGTTGGTTTTTCACAATGCTTTCTCACAAGTGAGGCTATGTCTTAGTAGTGATTTATAGAGCATCACTACTTTGGCACCATAAAGCCCATGCACATTACTGATATATTGGCAGAGGTGTTTTCTTCAGAATAGTATGCAATATAATGGGATTTGTCCCATGTAAGTTAGACCGGCTTGAAGCCTCAATGAACTATTTATGACATGGGTTTCTTCTTTTTTACCCCTGCCCTGCCTCCAAGTATACAAGTGTCAGGATTTCCTTTCATTTCTTCAATGAAAAAAACTCTATTAAAGTCCATCAAACTGTATCTCATTTGTCCCATTCTACCTCATTCCCCATTTCTTGAAGGGTTCTAAGCCTCCCATCATAAAGGATAAGATCTTAAATCTGACCTCTTGAAGTCAGATTCTTAGCGCTAAAGGGACCATAGAGAGTAAATCAAAGGAGCTCCCAGAAGTTCAGATTCTTTCTTTCCTCCCAGTTGTACCTAGAGAAGGCAAAAAACCGAAGCTGAGACATTCTGAAAAAATGTGCTCAATCATTAACACCATAACTTAATGTTCTTTATAAATAATAAGTTTCACTAAAGACTTAGTGGCTGAAAGTACATGAAACAACTATGTGAACACTGTCATGCACATACCTGGCAGCTAAACATACCATATAAAAGAACTCTTACACCTTTTTTTTTGCATGCAGATTCTCTTGTTAAAGGGTATTGAGCCTAGCCAAGAGGGAATGATAAAAGCTTGATGCTCCGTTCTAGATATAATTCCAAATATAATTATTAGGTGCCTGCAGTCTCAACTGAGACATAAGCAACGGGTCAGCCTTGGTGGTTTTTATCATTTGCCTGTTTATTAAAATCAACATTTGAATAAATGAGCATTTTATTCTAACTGAATGCATTTTGATAGCCTTTCAGAAGCTTGGTGTATTTCAGATATTTAGACATTGCAGCAATATTTTGGTGCCCTTCTTTTAACTACAGATGTTTATGTATTATTTGGTACATTTGACCAATGCACTAATTGGAAGTGTGTGTGTGTGCATGTGTGTAATAAAATTTTCCAGTGGAATAATATAACTCTAAAAAGAAAGGACAGATAATTTGTACTCGTGTATTTATGGAGCCTTTTCCAAGTACTAGAGTAACAGTTATGTTATTTGTAAAGAGGATCTCCGTGTCAGAAACAACTGGTAAGTTTAAAAAAAACTTTAAAAAGCCTATGAGGAGTTGGAATAGAACTTTGCAACCCAAAAACAAAATTATATGCTTGCACTTATATGTGTGTACTTATCTGTGTATTTATATAAGTTGGGTAAATTTATTTTGAGGATTTTTTATTGTACATTTTTATTCTGCAATAGCTAACTGGGTAAAATCAAGCCTCAGGAGCAAAAGATTCAGGGATGCATGCTATTGTATATTATTTTTCTTATTGTTTCAAGTGAGAAATGCAATACATGTAGTTCTTGTTCAGCAACTGGCTTAGCGACCAGTTATGATGGTGATGAAAAAGTAACTTTGCAACCAATCCTCACATAAATCTTTGCAAGTCTGTAAAGCAAAGGAAAGCTGGAATAAATTGCAAGCACAGTTGCAGTTTCACTTAGTAACCTCCTTGTTTAATTATCATATTGCCAGTCCCAACTATGGAAGGTAGGACTACCTGAACAGCTTATTAGAAAAAATAAAGCATTAATGTAACTTGTATAATTGAAAGCTGCTATGCTGCCATCAGGAAATGTGACCATTCTGCTTTTATTTGAATGACAGCCTTATATTATTTTGCAGATAATATGGTAGTGTTCCCTACTCACAATTATGCAGTACTGAAGTTGCCTTTGATTAATCTTTTATAGCAGACCAATCACTAACTTTTGCTTTTGACTCATCTACATAAGAGGCTGTGACCTCCTAGCGTTGGACTAATAAATGATCATTGAATCCTCTCCAGTTTGTTGGTTTCCATGGAGAGGGCTTTACATTAACAGAGCCCATATATGCAGTCACAGAATCTGGAATAAAGTGATAAAATGTGAGACAATTATTTGTTCTATGTAAACCATGATTTCCCAGATTGATGCAACTACTCCCAAACCAGGGAAATGCAAAGATCATATCAGAGAAAGTATCCATGTTTAATTAGGATATTCATATGATTATCAAATTTAAATCAGATTTAATTAAAATAAGAATTATTACCATTCTGATGAATTTTGTACAAGAAGCTGAAATTACTTTTCCTCATTTTTCTTTTTTGGGTAGCATGCAAATTTGAGTAATTTTGAAGTTTGCCAGTTAATTGGCAACTAGATTACTTTTGGTTTCAGCCAATTTTTATTCTTTTGAAATGACACTGGTGACACCAAAAATTAAAGTGAATGAATAGAAAGTTGAATTTAAATGCAAAGGCAACATAAAAAATGGAAATAAATAAGTGATAGTAATAGGCAACTGTGCCTTAATAAAAAGAAATCATGTTATTTGTAACATTTGTCTACCATTTCTCTTTTTAACTCAGATTAGAACTGACAAGTGTCATACAACTTTCAATAATTAATATGTCATCTGTACAGCTTCCTGGCAGTGCTCATAATGCAGATTGCAGCATAATCCTCAGTCTGGGAGAAGAATAAAAAGGAGAAGAGAGAATTCTGTAAGAGAACAGCAGGCAGAGCTGGGGGCTGAAGTTAAATGTGTCATCAGCTTAGAATTCTTACATTGCCACAAACAATCCAAGTCCAGCCTCCTTTGAATCCCTTTGAACCTTATCTAGCACCAATTTAGTGCAGTTAGTTGACTAGATTCTTGTCTATAGGCTTAAATAAATCTTATGTGCTGCAACTTAACGTGTGGCCCTGATCCTTTGGACCTGACAGATTCTTGTTCATGAACAGAAGAGATATTGGAGAAACTTTCAGGATTGTGTTTGATATTTGACATTTATTTATTTTAGCAAATATAATGATAGCAGCCATGCTGAGTCCATAAGATGAAAATTTGGCAACTCAACATCAGAAATCCTCTAAACCAGTGGTGGCGAACCTATGGCACGGGTGACAAAGGCGGCACTCAGAGCCCTCTCTGTGGGCACATGTGCCATCGCCCCAGTCCTAGGCCTTCAGCTGGGTTTTATAAAACCTTTTGCTTTAGGCCTCCGCTGCTGTGTGCAAAAAAAGAAAAAGTTCAGTCAGTCAATTTCAACTTCTCATGGGAAAAGAAAAGGTCTTGTAAAGTTGGAATTGATTGATTGAACATTTTAGTCCCACCCAGTCTGCCATTACCACTGCAGCCATGCCCACCCAGTGGGCCACGCCCACCCGGCACTCGACAATGCATAAGTGGGTTTTGGGTTGCAGTTTGGGCACTCGGTCTCTAAAAGGTTCGCCATCACTGCTCTAAACCCACATAATTTAGCTCTGTCTCCTGCCTTGGTAGAGAGGCTTGGTAATTCTTATTGCCACAACCTCTCACTCAGGAATTACCTTTATCTACCATTCTCTCTATTCAACTCACCATGTGAGAAAAATGGTGCTCCTACAGCTGTATGTTCTAATAAATAAAAGGGAAAATCAATGATAAAAAGGAAATATACCCCATAGCATCACCTACTGGGCCTATGGAGTCTGGCTAGGGAAATAATCCCATTTCATCTCCATGTTTGTGGAGAAATAGACTATATCTCATTGATGATCAAGAGAATTAACCTTCTTTTAAAAAAAAGGAATTAGAATATTCTGTAGCTTTCTTTTTCAGAGTCAGAATCCCTATGGAATCAACGATGAGGCTGGCAGTCATTGCTGATCAATCTTTCTCAACATCTTGACCCATTCCAGCCTCCCTTCCCTGGCAGGATCACAAACCTGGCTGTCTGCATTCAAGATATTTTGGAAACCCTGTCAATGGTTATTAATGAGAAAAAGTCTCTAACAGCATTTTGCTTCATTTCATTTCACCTCACTTAGTGTGGCCATCTGTGTTTGTTCGAAATCTGACCTGCTTTTTAGGTATTTACTAGCTATTACATTCAGTACCAAGAGGGTTTGCATACCAATCATTCCCTCTTACCAAAATGATATAGAAAGAGGAGAGATAAATGAGGGGTGGAGGGAGAAGGGTTGCACCAATGGTAGCTACTTATGATCAGTATGTTCAGTTCAGCATAAATTCAGAATGTATAGATCAAAGGCCTTAAAGATTTCTCACTGAAATGAGAATATTGAATCTTAAATCTTGAAATGTGATACTAATTTAACTAGTAGTATTCCAGTCAAGTAATTTCACTATAAACAATGGTTTTTCCAAACTGAAATTATTTGAAATGAGGCATAAATGTCATTTCTCAGACATTTCTTCTCTTCATCATTCACACACATAGGAACTTGATCCATCTGAAAGCTGACAATTAATGTGAAGCTTTTTGTCTTGTATTCAAAGCCAGAGAACTCCTTTTCCAGTAAATTATACTTGATTTGGATTGTTTCTTACCACAGACTTCAGAATCAGCAGGTTTGGTCTGGAAGATGGAGTAGCTTTGGCTTTATTACCAGTGCCTTCCTAATCATCACCCAGCTGATCAAGACTATAGATACATGTATATTTTAGGTTATTACATTTTTTCCCCTTTAAAAGCTAGAGCCAAATATGATGGCTATGACTTCAACACAAAAATGTGGAGAGAAGTAAAAACTGGGGATTCTTGTTGTATCCCCAACATTCATTCCCCCCTCCCCCAGTCAAAAAGTAAACAATGTGTCTGTAAGAGCCATGGTGGTGCAGTGGTTAGGATGCAGTACTGCATCTTAACTCACAGCTGTCTCCAGGAGTTTGATTCTGAATGGCTAAAGGTTGACTCAGCCCTCCATCTTTCTGAGCTCGGTAAAATGAGGACCCAATTGTTGGGGGCAATTTGATGACTCTGTAAACTGCTTAGAGATGGCTGTAAAAACTATAAAGCGGTATATAAGTCTAAGTGCTATTGCTATTGCTGTTAGTGCAGCGGTCCCCAACCTTTCCAGCTTTGAAGGCCGGAGAGGGGAGAAAAGATGGTTCTGCGTGAGCATTAGGCAAGTGCGTGCATGCAAATGGGGCTGCGTGCATATGCACTTGCCCACTGCTTATAAAAGTGGAGCTGCCTATGCTTGCCTGCCACTTCCACGGCCTGATTCTGAACAGGCCGCGGCCCGGTGGTGGGCTGTGCCCAGGGTGTTGATTAGTGAACACTGTTTTGCAGCCTGCTTTGGGCATAAAGTGCTGCACTTACACATACTTTTAATCATTAACAGAGGGAAGTTGCTGAAAGAAAAGTAAGGATAATGTAATGTCTAAACAGAACCCCGTGAATGTCATTGTTTTGAGGATATACAGTATTTGGGGATAAATTTGCGGATAGATTGTGCCAAGACATGGCATTACCAGCAAATACAGAACCTGCCAAGTTCCATCTCTTCCTTTACCAGCTGCATCTTCCTTAACAGCCATTTTATACAAATGGGGCCAGTTCAAGAAAGGCTTCTGATGAATGAAGCCTGAAAAATTTGACTACTCGGAAGGAGGCTGTGAAGTGTTAGAAACTACAGAGGTTACATGGTATAACAAAGCAACAGCAGCTTCTCAGGAATATCAGGATTCATGGAAGTGACCACTTAAGACTCAACACAATCTAGAATGAAATACAAAAATGGGCTCATTGATTTGGGGTAGATCACCATGGTCACTGCTAGTTAGCCAGCCATGTTAAATCACAGCAGCTTCAGCAGCTATTAGTGGAAGAAGCTGCTCTTTCCAAAATACACCAATTGATAGATTTTCATTCATCCTCCTCCACTTACTATGAGCTCTGAAGACAGAGGGTTGGAGAGCAGTTGCAGAGTTAAAAATGAAATGAACAAAATGAAATTGTTTATCATAGAAAATTATCATTATGGGGACAAAGCTGAACTTCCCTGTTCTAGGATAACATCATTTTTTCTTTCAGTGGGGCAGCCTTCAACCTTGTGATAAGCTTTTCTCATTGTAGACCCTGGTTTGTCAACTGCTGAGTTTGGTTCTTCATAGTGACACATCTTTTAAATAAATCAAAGGACTATAACAGAGCAGCATTATATATTCAGTCCTTGACACTTGCCTTAGATCAGTGTTTCTCAACCTTGAAAATTTTAAGGCATATGGACTTCAACTCCCAGAATTCCACAGCCAGCCTTAGATGCACCTGCTGCTCCCTACCTGTGACAAAGTCTCTTGTAATGTACCCTTTCCTAAATATAGTAATTCCTATTATTCTAACAGTTTTCCCAGATGCCCTACACTTCAATGACTGTAGTTATTTCAGGATCAGCTGCTCTGAGAACACTTCAGAGTCAAGCCTACAAGGCAACCAGTGAGGTCACTCCAAAGAGCTTTAGGTATGATGCAGTAACTGCTTTAACTTTGGATCAGGAAGGCAACTGGTAAGAAGTAAGACTGAATTCTCTGTCTGCCACTCAAAACTGCTGTTTTATTTTGCTTCATGATAGGGCTGATCTTGATGGGTCCCTATTTCTCCAAATGACACCATTGCCCATGGTTTCATCAGGGAATTTCATTTGATGGTTCTAGATGACACATTGAAAGAGAAACTTACTACAGAAGCTGATTTGGCAAAACACAATAGTTTAAAATATGACTGGCCAGTTTCTGGTTCAGAGGGCTAAATGAAAACAACCACTAGTCTTTGCAAGATTTTGTATATTTTCACATTATGCATTAATTCATTATATCAAGTAATACATCAGGTGCCTTACAGCAAAACTCTGATAGCTACCGTAGCAAAGTGGGGGAAAACTGCTGCCTAAGGCTTTTAAGCAGAAGCACCTGTGACTGAATTCACTATATGCAAGACAAAGATTTCACTATTGGCCACTAGGGCTTATCATCATTTGATGAACGTGACTATTACTGCTACTAGACTCAGCAGTAAAAATCCAAACAACTAATCCAGAAAATGCTAGCTAACTCTTTGCTGCCATCTAGAGTTGTCTGGAATTTGCAGCAAAAACAGCAAACCAACTTAATACGGTACATAGCTCAGCCTGGAAATTTGCTCCCCTTTCTGTTTTAACTCTCAATCATTCCCAGCACACCAACCCCAAATTTTGAATCTACCCCTTCTACTCTGCCTAAGTTTCACTGCTTGATTTTTTCACTCCATACTTTGGGGGACGGGGGAGATATTCTAGTTCAGTGTTTCTCAACCTTGACAATTTTAAGGCATGTGGACTTCAACTCCCAGAATTCCACAGCCAGCAACGCTGGCTGTGGAATTCTGGAAGTTGAAGTCCACATGCCTTAATATTGTCAAGGTTGAGAAACACTGTTCTAGTTCAAGAAGCTGTCCATCTGCTTGGCTTCACACATCCAGTGTTGAGCTGAGAAGGGAGAAAGAAGACTTTTTAGCTTCTGCTCTTGCCAAAATAATTGCCTGATTTTTAAAGGAAAGAACTCTGGAGAAAGATACATTAGAAAGCCCCAAGGCATGATATCGTCTTCTTATTTCTTGACATTGTATTGAGGTATCGGAAAGATATTCAACGTATATTAATTTCTGGATGAGTAAGAAGCAAAGGGCAGAGAGCAGGATTACCAAAACCAATAGTCACAAAACCACAACAGGAAAACAACATTGAAGATTCCGTCATTCAGTGACATAGTCATAAGTTTAAAAAAAATGAACATGCTATTTAGTGGCACTTAGTGATGGCATTTCTGGCAATCCCATTAAATAAAGATTGCACAGGTCATGTGAAGCCATCACATGGCCACACCTTCTGACTTTCTACCATCTTTCCCATTGACTCTGCTTGTGGGAAGCCAACAAGGAAGGTTGCAAATCACACTCATATACCATGGGTATGCTGTGAGAATCATATGGTCCAGTTGTAATCACCACTCATTCAGTGCTGTCATACCAATTCAAACAGTCAATGAATGAGTGGTCTTAAATAAGGATCACCTGCACTTATAAGCAGGAATGCAAGGTAACTCACCATCTCAACACCACTGGCAGTGACAATAAAGATCCAGCAATATTTTTTTCCCCTCCTGGGTGGAATTCTGGTTGTCTTTCTTAATTTACCAAACTGTATCTAGCCCATATGCAGTTTATTATATTTGTAGACAAGTTGAATCAGTATTATAAATTGTGATTATTAACATTGATGACAACCAAAGAAGAGTGAGGAAAGAACTATATAAAAATTCAGGAAGATTGACAAACTAGAACAATTGGCATCAATCAACAAGTTAAGTTTCAACAGGGACAAATACAATTTCATTTGGTTAGGAAAAATCAGAGGCATGGGTATAAGATGTAGAACAGGCATGTCAAACTGCCAGCCCATGGGCCGGATGCATCACACCGAAACCAAACCCACCCCATTGCCAGCAATGGGGGAAAAGTCACGATATGTCATGCAACATCATGTGACATCGTGAGTTTGACATGCCTGATGTAGAAGATCATACTCAGCAATAGCATGTATGAAAAAGATCTGAGTGTTGGGTGAATCACAAAGAGAATATGAGTCAACAGGCAAAAGACAGTTTTAGGCTGCATCAACACAAGAATAGTATCAAAATCAAGAGAAGCCATCATTCTTTTCTCTTTTGCTTTAGAACATTGCATCTGGTTCTGAGCACTACATTTTAGGAAGGTCACTGATGAATTGAAGTATGTCCAGAGAAGATTGACCAAGATGAGAAAAGAATTGAAAACAAAACAAAACATAAGAAATGGGTGGATGTGTTGGGTATCTTTAAATTGAAAAATAGAAGACTTTAAGAAGATATGATAGCTTCTTTGCAGGTGTCTAAGGGCTATCCCTAATATGCAATCTTCTGTTGCTGATCCCTAAACTTATTGGGAAACTCCCACCCAAGCAAGGAAGTTAGCCTTGAGTCCTTGCACAACTTAGGACTGACTCCTTGTCAGGTTCCATGTAACTTTATCAGTTTGTTCCCAAGGGAGGGCATGCAGTCTGAGGAGATTCTTGTATTAAAGGTGGAATATAAATAAAGTAGTCAATTTGAACCTTTTGTATGTGGATGTGGTTACTTGCATCTGACAAAACTTTAGGCATCCCCATACTAGGCAACGTCTGTTCTGGGAACTGAATGGAGAGATTGAAGGGCTATAAAACTTGCCCAATGAAATCAACCTCTTTTGAGAGTTACTTCCATGGAATTTTCTCCCTGTAGTCAGTCATTTTGGGAGGAAATTTTCTGATGCTGTAAATATTAGGATTTCATTAATAAAGCTTTATTAATTGTAATTGCCCTGTGAACCCCAACTTTGATATTTGACACAAAAATGTTTAAGACAGCAACACATCCAACCCTTTCTTTCCATAAGCACGCAAAATAGAAATAAAAACAAAAGAAATTAAGGTTATAAGCAATCAAACTTTACATATTGTTTAAATGGAATCACTTAATCTTTAACTGACCTGCAAATGCAGACTTTTGGCTTATAAACAATTTAGAAATAGTACCAAAAATAGAGGTTCTAAAAATAGCAAACATGTATGTAGGGCAAAACAAAAATACATACATAATTAAAACCACTGAAGCAGCTCATCAGAAGTTAAAATGAATGTAAAGGCCTTACTGCAGCAGATAGAGCTAAAGTTCAAGAATCAGGAAGAGGACAATCACAGTGATCCAAGACCATTTAGTCTACCTTCTTCACTGCAAATATCCTAATTAAAACATCTCTGATGCAGCTATTTAACTTGAGGGGGTAAGGTTCGTTCTCTGAGCTTGTGGGTTAGTTTCCGAACATTTCATTACCAGATTACGTAACATCTTCAGCAGAGTTAGGGGATGTCAGTGTCAGTGTTCTTCTGTTTATAAGGGCTTCAGGTGTGGGTTTGTCAGGTGAAGGTCTTGTGATGGGACAGGGGTGAGTCATCAGTGAGAGTTTGTTATAGTTCTTGTGATGGGGAGGTTACATTAGGTCAGGGTCATTGGGAGGTGACCAATGGATTCTGAGGGGTTCATAGGCTGGTTGTAGGTCAATATGCTGATGGAACTGCTTGTGGAGTGCCAGGCTTCGATGAACTCACGAGTGTGGCGAGTGGTAGTGTGACTTATGATTTTAGTGTTGCTCCAATTGAAATGGTGCTGTCTGGTGTTGGTGTGGGTAGAGATTAAGGATTTGGAATCGTGGCGTTTGACTGCCAGCCAGCGTTTGTGGTTTTTAATTGACACGATTTTTCTCCCACATAGAATTGGTTGCAATAGTTACACAGTTGATTTTGTACATTACACTGTTTCTTTCATCCTCCTGTATCTTGTGTTTGGTTCTGGATAATTCCTGGTGGAGTATGGCTGTGGGTTTGTGGGCTGTTGCTATTCTTAGGGGTTGGAGAATTCTGGCAGTCATTTCTGATACCACTTTTGTGTATGGTAGGGTTAATTTTTGCATGGCAGTTGGCAGCATGGTGTGGTGTGGTTTGGGTGCTGTGTGTTGGAAGATGAAGTTTTTTGGATAGCCATTATGGAGAAAGATACCAAGCAGCTGTTTCTCTTCTGGTTTTCTTAGTGTTGTTGTGCTGCAGAGGCTCTGGACATAGCTTCTTTTGCATGCGGTGGGGTGGTTGCTTGCAAAGCTGAGGATCTGGTCTGTGTGCATGGGTTGGCAGTAGACACGGGTTTCCAGTTCTCCGTTGTCTAGATTCCTTATTTAACTTGTGCTTGGATACGGGAATTGGTTCCTCTATTCAGTCTTTTTATTTTTCAAGTATTCAGTTGAATCTGCCTATCTATAACTTAAATCCATTATGCTGTTCCTGCATTCTAGGGTGATAAAGGATTCAGTCTTTTGTGTTATCGCTTTAGATGCTACTGCATTTGGAAACTGCCTGGAATCCAAAAGTCAACAAAGCAGGTACCAGGTGAGCCCCTTTAGGGAGAGCACTCCAAAGCTAAGAGGCAGCATTGCAGTAAGGGCAGCTCTCAAGCAGCCACTCCTTAATAATAATAATAATAATAATAATAATAATAATAATAATAATAATAATAATAATAATAATAATAATAATAATAATAATAATAATAATAATAATAATAATAATAATAATAAAGTTGGAAGGGACTTTAAAGGTCATCTAGTCCAACCCCCTGCTCAGGCAGGAAACTCTATACCATTTTGGACAAATGGCTGCCCAGTTTCTTCTTTAAAACTTCCAGTGTTGGAGTATTCACCACTTCTGGAGGCAGGTTGTTCCACTGGTTAATTGTTCTAACTGTCAGGAAGTTTCTCCTTAGTTCTAGGTTGCTTCTCTCTTTGGTTAGTTTCCACCTGTTGCTTCTTGTCCTGCCTTCAGGTGCTTTGGAAAATAGCTTGACTCCCTCTTCTTTGGGGCAGCCCCTGAGATATTGGAACACTGCTATCATGTCCCCCCTCGTCCTTCTCTTCGTTAAACTAGACATACCCAATTCCAGCAACCGTTCCTTATATGTTTTAGTCTCCAGTCCCCTAATCATCTTTGTTGCTTTTTTCTGTACTCTTTCTAGAGTTTCAACATCTTTTTTACATCGTGGTGACCAAAACTGGATGCAGTATTCCAAGTGTGGCCTTACCAAGGCATTGTAAAGTGGTATTAATACTTCACGTGATCTTGATTCTATCCTTGTTCTTTGTGTCGAAGGACATATTAAGCTGGATCTAGAAAGAGTTTTTGGAGACTTTTTACAGCAGGGCCCAATGCGCTGTTGGGAAATTTAAGCATGGAAAAGGGGGTGAAACAAAGTACAACTATTGATATCATTACTGATATCACAATAATATCTCAATCAGCACTGAAATTTTATTTACTACTGCCTCCAGAAGGCCCTTCAATTGAATGGTTTGGCATCAAGCATATGCTTAAACATTAATTAATATGTTTAATTATGTTTACTAGAATATTGGACATTTTCCCACAGACAGTGGAATCTTTCCTTAGATATTTTCTTGGTCTTAATTACAGAATATATCAATCTCTGAATTTAATCCTTGCCCACATAGCTTTAGCAGCAATCTATCTTTTAAGTGTCCTCAATTACATAAAGTTAAATATTGTGCTATAAATAGTATTTTTTATGATCTGAAATAATTTTTTCCAGTGCATTCACTTTCCACCTTTTCCACTGTTTCCAGTGTCATGTGTTTCACTTTGAGAGCGGGCAATTAATTTTCATTTTACTGTTGTGCCCACAGTAAAAAAAATGACAATAAAGGTTATCTTATCTTATCTAACTGATATGGGGGGGATTACAGCATCAGTTGTAATGCATATATAGGAAATAACACATTTTCAAATTCAACTGTATCATAAGTTATACAATTTTTGCAGTGACACACTATATCTCTGTGTTTTGCCTACTTTTAAAACCTCCAAATTGCATTGAAGTTAGCATACACTCAGGCAAATCCAAAACGTCCTAGAGAGAATGACTTTCAAGACACAAATTAAAGGAGACCCTCTTTTTCCCTACTCCAAAATTTTCCTGTGAGGAGTTCTGGTCACTTAATGTTTTATATTACATTCGTGTAGACTGAACAAGAAGGTTGTATATGAAGTGCAAGCAGTTGCTTTTAATCACACAGTGTATTTTTCTACTGTATTTTGTTCTGTATATCTATTGTTAGATTGGAATTATATTTTTTAGATAAATAAACCCTTTGTTATGCCAGCCAAAGCTAGTGTTACAGAATAGCAGTTACATATTACTTGTTCATTTTCCTTATTTGAAGCATTTTTACTCCATTCTTAAGATGAAAAAAAAAGTCTTTTTAGGACAGGACATTTAAGATTATAAAAGGCTTCCCTTGGAGTTGCAATCTCATAGACACAGCAGAAAATGAAAATAGATGGGAGATGGAGAGAAAAGAATAAGCAACATGTGGGATTCATTCTTACCTACAGGCAACTGGAATATTTCTGATTCTGAGAGTTTGGGCAGATTTCCCTTGCTTCATACAGACAGTGGCTGCTACCAAGTGACAGATAATGGAGAAAGAAGTTGAGTGCAGGAAGTAAGAGCTTCCCTGTTTTTCTTTTTCTTCTTCATATCTCTGTCATACCATGATAGCTAAGGAGCAATTATCTTCTTGATGTTGTACAGATTCTCAGACACTGAGATCCTTTTAATTGCTATTAACTCAGCTTCTGAGGTGAAACAAGTGGTGACAATCTTCTCAGAGTTACATCCTAGCCATCAAACGCTTTCCACATTTTCACTTGGTTGGTACCTATTGTGATGCAATTTCCAAGGCTTTTCAGTGAATTGTGTTTTTCCTTTCTGTAGCTTTTACTGGTTGCCTAGATGGTAAGAGTGAACTAATGTAAATTCATTTTATTCTCATAGTTTTCTAGGAATATCTTGTGTTGAATATTTGGCTTGTTTTATTTTAAAAACTGAATGTAAGAGATGGAGAAAGATAGATTTGTCTGTTCTTTTTTTTTTTCTCCCAACAGGCATAATAGATGTGGTTGGCTCCAAGCCATGTTTGGCTGTACCAAACTCTCTGGTCCCTGCAGAGATATCAGTTCAAGAAAATCATTTCTGAGGCAGAAAAGGAATCCATCTGTTTGCTCCACTCTTGTGTTTTCCTTCCATCAACTCTTCCTTAGTAACAAAAGAATCTCTGTTCACCTTGTAGAGACAGCCCTTCTCTTAGGCCTGTCTAAATCAGCCCTGATTCCATTTAAATTGGAGAGTTAAGTCTTGAAGATGGTATAGGTTCAAGTCATTCAATCTTGGGCTTCAAGAGTAAACCAAATCAATTTGTACAGATTTGTTGATAGAAATCCATACAAAAAATTTGTCCGTACAGTTTAGTCCAATTTTCAATACAAATGGAGCTGTTCTGTTTTTGGCAGAATGAGGTAAAAATAGCAAAACTGGCAGACCCTCTAGAGCAGGGGTTCTCAACCTTGGCAACTTTAAGACTTGTGGACTTCAATTCCCAGAATTCCTCAGCCAGCTTTGCTGGCTGAGGAATTCTGGGAGTTGAAGTCCACAAATCTTAAAGTTGCCAAGGTTGAGAACCCCTGCTCTAGAGCACATTTAATTCTGACTCATATAAACCGAATACCTTTTGACTCCAATCATTTTTTAATTATCTCCCCTGATTTACGCTTGTAAAGTGGGGTGAGTTATGGTCTGTTATCACTGACTTTCTGGGGCACCACGTGGGCTGGTGTAGCTAGCTAGCAAGCTTGATCTTTCTTAGAGAGGATTTTATCATTACTCTCCTTGGTGGGAAGGCAGGCTAAGCAAGGCAACTCCCAGTTATCTTGAGAAGACCAGCATAAAAGTATGAGATTTCATTAGCACAAGAGTAAAAGCAGGAGTTGGCATGGGAAAAAAAATTGAGAGCAGGGAAGGTGAATGTTCTTCCACTCTAAAAGAATTCTGATAGGCAAAGAGTTTAACCAGGGGACCAAAGAAATAGACTTATCACACCACTCAACTCTTTCCCATTGTTCTTCAAATGAGGGTTTTAAATTGCAACATTGAAATTTGTCTATAACAACTGCAGAAACAGTAGAAAAGTTTCCAAAACTGCAAAGTGCTTAGAAAGACTAGGAAATGTTTCAAAGCTATGTAATCTGATTCAGTGCTCTGAAGCAGGTCCATCTCATCTCATTTTAATGTTACATTTTTATCATACTGTGTATGAAACTTTCATGGATTTTTCTCCTTCATCTGCTTTACTGAATTAAAGCACATTTTCAAAACTTTGCCCAGACCTCACCTTACCTGTAAGAAAGACACATTGTGTGATGCCTTATGTGACAGTCACTTGTGAGTTTAATACTTTGAAGACTCTCACAGGCGAACACATCTAAGACAGTAATAGGAAATGAGCATCAATCTAGAACTAAGGAGAAATTTCCTGACCATTAGAACAATTAATCAGTGGAACAACCTGCCTCCAGAAGTTGTGAATCCTCCAACACTGGAAGTTTTTAAGAGACTGGACAACCATTTTTCTGAAATGGTATAGGGTTTCCTGCCTGAGCAGGGGGTTGGACTAGAAGACCTCCAAGGTCCCTTCCAACTTTATTATTATTATTATTATTATTATTATTATTATTAGTAGTAGTAGTAGTAGTAGTAGTAGTAGTAGTAGTAGTAGTATTCTAATCATCATCATTATCATTATCATCATTATCATTATCATCTCAGGCACAAGATTGCTTCTCCTGATAATAATTGGAAGGGCATCCTTCAAATACCCAATTGTAGGGTCAACCTTAGGTGCAGATGAAGGACAAAAATCCATGAAAGTTTTCAAAATAGTATGATAAAAATTTAACATTAAAATCAGATGAGATGAAATGAAATGAGATGAGATGCACATTTAAAAGAGTCAGTTATAGATATGATCATAAACAGCTTTAAAATGACTTACCCAAAGTTGTCCAAGAGAAAAACATTATTTATATTAGTAATTTGATTCTGTCACTTCCTTTTTATCTTGTTCTTGCTAAATCCTCTAAAAAAAAAACCTTCTGTATAGTAAATCAGTAGTCAGGCTAACTAATGTCACTGTCCAGAAATTAAAGTCCCATACATCTGGAATGCACCAAATTAGAGAAATTGCTACAATATCTCACTTTCTCTCCAGCTGCTCAAGGTAATATACACAACAAACCTCTCTTCATTTTTTTTTCCACACAACAACCCGATTAGGTCAATCAGGTTAGCCCAAATTATTGGCCCAAAGTCACTTTGTGAATTTCCTTCCCAAGCTGAACGAAGACTTAGCGAGTTTCTCTGCTTCTAATCCAACATCCTAACCACTATACCACATTGGCTGGTTGGGAACTATCCTTTCCAGGTACTATCAGGTAGAGCTAGGCAATTCTTTGGGTTTCAGGGAGAAAGTGTCTTTCAGACTATGCTTGGATACACGTACAATATCTGGCATCAAACTTTTAAACCAAACACGCCTATTCCCAGAATCACAAGGCTCAGCTACTTTAAGAAATGGGTGACAGTTCTCGCAGGAGAACTGTTTCACACTCTATGCTCTTCAGATCTGAAGTGCTGCCCAACCTTGTTATTAAAGCAGATTTGTAAAAAAAAAAAAGTACCATAAATCAACCTTACCAGAAGCCTGAACATACCCCCCCCCCGTTGTTTTTTTTTACTTCTAAATCTGTGTGAGAGCAAGCTGCCGTGATGCAGTGATGGACCAAAAAGAAAAGAAAAGAAATTCCTTTGTGCATGTTTGGAAAAGGATATTTTCTTGGTGGGGTAGGGGTGTCAAAAACAGCTAAGATGCATAATCAAACTCTCACTTTTTTGTGTGTACATTGCTGCTCCCATCTTGCTCTCTGGAATTAGGCATACAGACAAACTCAGATACCCCTGACTTCACAAGTTTAAAGCAGAGACAGGGCCTTAGTTAGGAGGGAGATGTTGCTGAATGTATGGGGCTGAAGGAAGAGGTATAGGTTTACTATTCAAGACCAATAGAGCAGTTACATAAATCAATCTAAATATAGTCATTCGTCACCTTGATGTGTTTTATTTCTTTTTAAAAGTTCCATGTAAATATTTTGTTGCAGTTTTCTATTTCTATTTCAAATTGTGTTTATTTATTGTGCTCCCCCACCACCTCAATTAATGTCCGAGGGTGCCAAGGTGTGACAGGCACATATGGAGCTGTCTGCCTGAGCACCAAGCAGGAACCACCCACATAGATATAAAAATATTTCCATCTCTGAGAGGGGAAAATGCAATCAGAAATGCTCCAAGTTGCCCTATATTCTAGTCAGCAGTTTCTCAGTCTTGGAGGAAAATAAAAATAAAAACCTCAAACCCATCTCAGTTATAAATAGAGCCTGGACAGCTCCAAAGGGCATCATCCAGCAGGTTTGTGAGAGCAAAATAAAGCAAAAATGGGAGGAGGAGGAGGAGGAGGAGGAGAGAGAATTAGGTTTGCTCTCTGCATTTGCAAAGAACCCCCCCCATAAAAAAAAACTCCTCTGAAGGCATCACCACACATTAAAGTGCACCACCACACTACTCTCCATGACAGTTCAAGTGGAAATATTGTGGGCACATTTTGCCATGGCCTCACTTGATGTGGGGCATGGGCACCCTACTGTTGCTATGAAGGATTTTTTATTGCCAGGAACAATGGGTAGCCTTGGATAGATACTAAATAAAAGTGGAGAGCATATCAAGCCCTGAGGAACCCTATAAGCAAAAGCCTCATGCTCAACCACTCCCTTACTGGAAATAACCTCGAGAAAGAAAGAGTACCACTGCAAGATGGCACCCCACTCCCAACCTCTGGAGTTGGCCCAGAAGGGTATCATGATCTTGAAAACTGCCTAGAGATCAAGCAGAAACAAGAGGTCATCCACAAGTGTAATCTGTGCCATTTTGATTCCCTATCCAGACCTAAAGCCCAGTCGAAAAAGGCCCAGGTGGTCTCCTACCTCCAACAGTGAACAGCAGAAGTGAGATCATTCTTAGGTAATTGTATTTTTACGTGTACTGGTTGTAGATGTACCCACTGAATTCTATCCCCATCATCCAAATCCAGCAACTCTGAAGAGCTGGAGTTGAAATGGCATGATTGGCATCTGCTACTTCCAAGAATCTTATACAGGCTTGAAAAAGCTGAAAGGTCATTTTGTGTACAGAAGTCTGTGCCTGATTTTTAGAAACATTTATCAAGCAAAAAGCTTTACAACAAAGATTTGGCTGGTTATTTCAAATCAATATGAGAATTTTGATTTTCAGGTCCTGGCTAGGTGCATTGTTCTTTTGCCAGTTCTTCCTCTCCATTAACATTGCCAGATAATCAATTTGGCATTGCCATTCTCAGAGTTATTTCTGATTTTTCTCAGAATGGTAGAGATGATCAAGAATTCCAGCCATTAGCCATTCAGATGCCAAAGTGCATTGCTGGAAAGAAGGGCATCTATTCCACCAATGGATGGAAGCTTTAAAGTGCGAGATCCAAACTTGAGCTAAACGATTGTCATATTAAGTCATTTGACTCCCCATTCCCTGAATCCAACTGAGTCCATCCAAACATTCTCTAAACCCAACTTCCTGTTTTTCACAACAACCAATCAGATCCTTCTGAGAAACCTAGAATTAGGTCAGGAAGATAACAGACTTCCCAACTGAAGGCTCACAGGTATTCTGGGGATATAATATCTTTGAACACAGATGTTCTATAACTGTCAGGCAAGGGAAACCAAGAACAACGTAATGAATTACTCAAGGTAGTTTCTTCATTGTTGTTCACCTATAGAAAGGAAACTTGCTAGACTGACGCATACTCTGCATAACTACAGATAAGCATTGTGAAGATCTAGGGAAGATCCCTTCTTCTGGATCTCTTTCTGCATACCAAAGACAAGGTGCTGATTTGCCTCTTCACTCCTCCCTCCTGCAATTCAGCACTAGATTTCACCACAATAACAGCTCTAGAGCAAACTTCTGCAAGTAGACCTAACCTCCATTAATTTATCTTTATGCCATTTCAACTCAGCTGAGACAGAGACTAATCCCATACACCTTCCATGGATTTAGTTACATTTAAGGAATAAGTACTTTTTTGTTGCATGATAAAAGAATCAAAACAGCAGGGGTGCTGCTAGTATATAAGACATCCTGATGCAGAATTCCACTTAATATCCTTCCCCAAACATTTTTTCATATTCTAGACACCTGCATGTTAACTGACCTGCTGTTAAAAACAAGATTTTTTTAAATATTGCAGCTGTGTGCGTACACACTTGCCTGCTGTTATTTTTGTGCAGCGTCCCTGGGCAGCACGCAATTTGCCCACCAGTTTGTGACAGCTGTAATATGCCCTATCATATTTAAATAAAATATATATCCTAATATGTGATGATGTCCCCTAACCTCAGCAACATTAAAACCCTCATTAGCTAAGTATAACTATAATAACACTTCCATGTTCAGAAACATTATGCCCCTAGAGTACCATATGAACATCTGGAAGAGGATAAATTAAGACATTCCCTAATGACCCTGAAGCATTATTAGAAAAAGGATGCTTTGAGCTTTAATATCACAGTGATTGCTGAGTTGACCTCTACCTTTTTGTTTTTGTTTTCTTTTACTCCTTACACAATTCATTTTGAGCTGGTTCATTTTCTGCTGCTATTTTTGATAACTGTTTAATATTTGGGTAGTTAAAGTTTGATGCTCCCTCAATTGTTAAAAACTGCAATACTTTTTGATTAGAGATATGCAACCATGACAATTTCTTTTAAAAAGATAAGGAGATGACTTTGTGATCAAATCAAAGCACTTTTTTTCTTCTTTGGGTTGTTAAAAAGGAGGTTAAAGCAAGTCTCAACAAAAAGACTTTGAACATTGAACCTTCTCTGGATGGGTGAGAGCAGAAGGTAGGTCTGCCATTGTTATGTCCAGGACCTGCTGAGTGACTCAGCAGGTGCAGGAGGCTGCAGAGAGGCCCAGGCAGACCACGTGAATGCCCAGGACCAGACAGGCTGTCTCCAGCCTTGTGTGCATGCGTAAGGCGGGAGAAATGCCTTGCATTGATTGGCTGATACTGTCCCTGCAAAGGGGTATAAGAGCAAGTCGCGCCATTTTGTTTTTGGTTCTGTTGTGAATGGAATAAAGACAAGACTGTTTGTTACTCCTGCTCATCTCAACGTCTTTTACTTGGAAACAGAACAACCATGATGGTCATACACTTCCAAATGGCAGGTGGAACTGGGCAATTGAAGCCTGACCCCTTTTTATGTGCAGGCAATATCTGCTTAAAAGGGGTGAGGTTTTATTCACCCCGTTTGCCCAGAATTTTGAAGCCAGGGACCATCACTGCTGATGCTCCCAAGTGAGAGCAAAACTACTCCACATCTTCTCCCAAACTGGAAGAGCTGAGTGTCTCAAAAACGGTGGCATAGAAACTGAGAAGATCCATTTTTTCTTTTCTTTCAAAACTTGAATCCCTTACTGCAGCACAAGGGTTTTTTTAGGTTTTTTGTTGGCCACACTTCCTAGAATGCTTTGGGAATGATGCCATATCAGAGAGCAATTTCCATCTCTGATGCAATCTGGGCATTTGAGGGAGGGGAGTTTAGCTGAAAGATAAATGGGACCCCTTCTCCCAACTTAAGTAATGTAACTGCAAATTTACCTTGAACAAGAAACATAGCCTCAAAAATCCCCATTTTCTTCAGAGGAGAAGAAATTAGAAATTTCTTCCAGCAAAATATTGTGGCAACAGCTTTTTGTAGTAATATTTTTAAAAAGCATTCAGAAACTTCAGTAGGTCATAAACTATGCCAGAAGGGGATTCAGATTCAATCATTAAGCAATTCATTCCAGTCATTAAGTGGGGAATCACGTGACTATGACTTGTGTTGTTTTTTTTACATTATCCATTAAATCTGCTCGTGGGAAGCTGGTTGCAAAGCACAGGAATGGTGACCGAGGGATGTTGTGACAGTCATTAATGCAAGGATTGGTCAGAGAGCTGTTGTGGTTTTTTGTACATCATTGTCACTTTGAATGGTTGCTACATGAGACAAGCAGTAAATGAGGACTGCTTGTATATTTATACATACACGCACTTATATAAAAGTGAGCTTCTTCTGCTGTTACCCAGTGTGATACAGCTGCAAAAACAAAAAAAAGTAAATATAATTCTGGCTACATTGTCGAAACATGGAGTCAAGAGCAAGAGAATTCATCCTTCCTCTCCAGTATGCAGTCATTAAACAGTACTTAAGATATTTTGTCCAATTCAGTGTGCCACCTTCTCAGAAAATTCCCCTTAAATATTTTTAAGGGGAAAGCCCTTAAAATATAGGATGGATGGCCACAAAGATGCTGCAATACAGCAGGGAATTCTTATAAGGGTCAGTGGAGTTGGACTAGGTGATCTTGAAGCTCCCTTCCATTTTATTACTCTATGACTCCTCTAACTTCTTTTTTTATAACAAATGTTATTGGTTTTTTAACTTTTACAACAGAATGCTCAAGACACAGCATGGTGGTTAGATGATCAATCATCCAAAAACAAAATCATATAATAGCTCAAGTAAATACATTAAATGTTCCCTCTCTATTTCCCTCAAATAATATAACCTATTTAACATAATCCATTTCTACATTACATATCTATAAATCTTAATCCTGTTTTGAACTTTATTAATTTACAGTTACCATAGTCCGATTTAATCTTAGATAAATGTATTATCACTTCGGGTATCCCTTCTAATGTACTAATCCAGATATATTCTAATTCATAATCTCATGAATCATTGATTTTATCACAAATCTCTCTTATTTCTTCAGATAGCATTTAAATTTCATTCAAATAATTATCATGTCTAAAAAAAGAACACACCTATTATTTCACAAAACATTGTCTTACTAACTTAACACACTCAATTAGTTGTTAAAGCAATCCGAATTTCTAAAAACCTCTTTCATATTCTTATTCTCATTACATTAAAAATAATTTCATACAAATAAACATATTATTCCAAAAAATACATTCTTACTCTGTTTAACATATATATTCCAATAATCACAAATTTTCAACTCTAAATCTTAGTCCTTAAATCAATCCATATTTCTCAAAACCTTTTTAATCCATTACATATAATTTTAAATTTCTCTTTTTAGTCTTAACATAACAAAGCCTTTATTTCAGCAAATAGATCTCCCATTATTGCTTGTAATGTCATTCGGGTCAGTAAAAGACCTCCCATCCTATGTTTTTGACACCTGGCTCCTGTCTGCTGGATAAAACACTCAGTCATGTCCAATTTTATAATTAGTAGTTGATTATCAAAGTTGTCATAATTCTCCAACAATTGTAATTTCAAGTCCATTTCTGTTAGTTTTGCAATTGTAGATAGTTTAGTTACAATCATTTTTTGGTTATCCAAAGTCTCCATAGGTTGTATGTAAATTAATTCCTCTTCTATTGCTTTTTGGTCTGTAGAATGATCAAATAGAGTCTGAAGGTCAGTTTATAAATTCACAGTAAAATTTCTGTTTATTATTTCTGCAGTTCTCTCTCTTATTTGGGAACATATTTCCTCAGTAGCTTCATAATTTTTTTCCAGTATGAGTTTACAGTTGAGTTGTGAATATGGTTTCTCCATTTCAGTAGTAACTAAATCCAATCCTGTTATCTTTTAGTGGAGGCTATATTCCAAAACATTTAGTCAGTATCCACTCCCACCAATAACAGCTGTTGGACCAATACAAGCAAGAAGCAGTTGCAGTTTTAAATTTCTCCATAAGATGTCCTCAGTAAACTATGAAAGTCTCTTCCAGACACCAAGAATGATATTAGCAAAGTCAAAGAGCTATGGAATCTCTTTTCTGGCTTCTCATAGAGTTGTTGTTGTTTTTGTGTGTTTTTTCAAACAATAAAGATTTATCCCTTAAAAAAAATAAGTCCAAGACATAGGAAAACAATATTCTCCAGCTTAGAAGATATAATAATAATGTTTTATGATAAGGATTTTTCCAGGGTCCCCAAGTAACCAAAAATAAAAATATTCAATAAGAAGTGTTTTCCTTTGTTATGAAAAGCTCTTTTCCCCAGATAAACAAAGGCAGCTCTTTCAAAGCAGGGAAGTAATTCCAAAAGGCTTTTAACAGAAGAGTAGTTAGGCAAAGAGAGAGAGGGAAAAGTCTCACTGGGATCATCCACAATGGTTTCTTAATGCTTAGATGTTCTTTTGACTTTTGGCTGGAGCAGCTAAATGATCGGCCATGTTACTGACTGATCTTTTCTCTGTCGGCCCTGAGGAACTGCCTCGGACTGCAGAAGGAGCTGCCTCCTCCCCCCACAATCAACGAGAGTCCTCCTCATCAGTAGTCACCCCTCCAGAGTGACTTTTTGACCCAATTAAGGGTCTACCGGCAGAGGAAAAGCAGGTAACGAAGAGAGAGCATCTCTTCATATGCCTGCACCGACTGCAACCCAAAACCAGAAGTCGACTCCTTTAACTTCTGTTACTACTATTTCATGTCTGTTTAAAAGAGCTAAAAGTTACTTTTAGAAAGCATCTTCCTCTTCTTCTACTTGGTTGGGCAAATGATTGTGGACCCTACAACGGTATTGCTTTTATTCATTCTGCTATTTCTTTATCCCAATTTCTCTCTGAAATTTGGCCAAATTAATTCACTTGTATTTCTGAGCAGATGCCAAAATATCACTCTACTAGATGTTAGGATGATCTGAATCGCTTAATATTTATTATGATTTGAGTATTTCCAAAGTGTAATGATGATTATTCCTTTATGTATTGATTTAATCAATTACATACAATAGATGTCTATCTTAGTCAATGACTCTGGGTGGTAAACAATATTTAAAATAAAAACTAAAGCAATTATAATCACAATAAAAACTAAAGTTCATGGCAATTTAAAAAATACATCAATCACTAACACAAGCCAGAGATGGGTCTCCTGATACAGTCAGGGCCCAAGAGATGGTGAGATGGGAGATGGTGTTCTAGAGGGCAGATACCATGGCAGAAAAAGCTCAGCTTCTGAGCCTGGCAGAAACATTAACTAAGTGATGGGCTATGCCCATTCTGCTGGACCAGATAGGACAAATAATAGCAACCAAGAAGAGATGGTCCCTTAAGAAACCTTGTCCCAAGCCATGAAAAGCTTTAAATGTGACAACCAATACCTTGAACTGCATGTGAAAGTATGCTAGCAACTATGGCAGCTCACAAAATACTGCTGCTATCAGTGTTGAGTAGCCAGTCATTTATAACTTCTAAATGCTCTACAAGGTCAGCTCCCAGTGGAGCACATTGTAGTAGTAGTCCATTATAAAATTACTGGTGTAATTCCTTCAAGTTCATATTTTTGAACCAGTACAAAATCTGACAATGTTAACTCTTGAAATCCATCTTTTTCTGAATGTTGAAATACAATTCACCATTTATAAAAAAATCTTTGTATAATCAAGTGTATATAGTAGATAAAATTGTGCAGAAAGCATTAGAATTAAAATAAATAAATTTGTATACTATATATACGATATAAAATTGTGAAGAAAAATGTCTATTGCAGGATCCAATCTGGGTCAGTCACCGGGACCAAAGGTTTTGTCTTCCAAGCTTTTGGACTGGAGCCCATCTTCAGGGAACTTCTATCTAGTAGAGTATGTGCTATTCTCTGTGTGGTATTTATGCTGCCTGTTGTAAGTAGCTTTTTAGATGTTGATTGGGATGTGTTGATGGCTGGCTTTTACGTTATTAGCTATTATTTGCTTGTGCTGCCCACCCCTCACCTTCTAAGTACTTGATAGGCTGGTGGTAAATCAGGTGTTGACTGACAAAAGGCCTGTTTCCCAGACTTCAATCACTTCCCTGGCTGTTTTTGTGCCTGTTTGTCCAACAATCTTAGTAGCTGCAAAATTGAATGTGTGTTCTTGTTCATTGCAGTGTGAGGCTACCAATGAGTTCGGGTCTCCTAATCTGACTGCTCGCTTGTGTTCTTGCAATCTGCTGGTTAGTGCAGGAACTAGAACTTTGTACATTTCAGAAGTACACACCTAAATTCTGGTTGCTGCTACATGGATTACATATTTGTCATCATCAAGAGAAATGCACTTAAAAACTTTCATACCATACTGAACTCCATCTTCCCTGACATACAGTTCACAATGGAAGAAGAAACAGCTAGGCAATTGTCATTTTTAGATGTACTTGTCAACAGACAGGATGGAAACTTAGAAATCACAGTTTATTACAAGCCACCACACATTCTGAACTTCAACAACCATCCATTGTTACACCAAAAAAGTTGCATCAGAACTCTTTTTAAAAAAATGTTTTATTAATTTTTAAGAATTACAATCTTTAGTTTTTAGTAAATAACATGTTGTCTGGGTTCACATATTTAACATTGACTTCTTCAATATAAATCTATACTGCACAATCCAGTATTTTTTCTCTGATCCTACTTTCTTCCCCATATTTTTTCCATTTTCCCTTCATTACATAGTTAGAATTTTTGGTACTATTGATATATTACAAAGTTAGATATAAACATCTTCATCATATTTTACTAATATTATACAAATAACAATATTATCAATTCCTAAATCAATATCCTGTTTTTTGTGCTCTTGGTAAAGTTTGATTTCCCATCAATATTTGAAATATCTTTGTCAGTTATGATTTTCTCAATATTAATTACATTTGTATTGCTAAAAATTTTATTCATACCAAGCCTCCTCTTATTTTCATATTTCCCTTATAAAAAAAGAAAAATGTTATTTTAATTCTAAATCATATCTTTCATTATAAAAGTCTAATTATATCTAAGGATCATCTCTTCTTTTAATCATATTCAAGTATTTAAACATATAATGCCCCCTCTAATAGGTCAAATCTTCTATTTTTTAAATCTAACTCTCGCTTTCTTTCTTTGCCAAGTAGCTTTCCAAGCCAGGGCAATTGAATCACCCAGGAATTTTCTTTTTATTTTTGTGACAATTGCTTGGCATGAGGAAGACAATTTAGGTAGGGTATTTGGGGGGTGGAATTCCACCCATTTATATTCCTTAAGCAACTCCCACTTTCCTTCTCCCTCAATTTCTCTTTTCATTTTTTGTCTCCCAAGTTGTAACATTTCCCCTAACAGCTCTATGTTCCATTTTTTAAAATCTTCCTTGTCATCGTCTTGCAGTATTTTATTTGTATA